>JARWIR010000003.1:46381391-47581391 GCA_029959085.1 Nemophila menziesii | reverse complement strand
GTTTCAAGACCCTTGGGGATCATTGCGAGTGACTTTAATGATTCAGGCATTCAGCTACCTCTTTTGAGAAAGTTGGGGTTAGTGTACTGTCTTGGAATACAGCTGCTGAAGTTGACAAAAAGCATTTGAGCAAAATAAATAAAGAGGAGAAGTGCAGGGACTAAATTGCAAAGCGAATATTAGTTTGTTAGTTAGTTACTCGAGTGGAATAAAATACAGCTGTTGCAGCTGTCATTTAGTTAGACTAAGAGTGCAATTCATCTTGTATATACACATAGTCTTAACAAATGTAATTCAATAAGAAAATATAGAAATAAGAAAGCTCTTCTCTCTCGTTTTAGTTCTTCATCTCTTTTTCTTTTTACTTGAAGCTTCATCAATGGCTTCTCTAATTCTATCTTTTATCATGGTATCAGAGTAAAATTAAAAGATTCTTCCGCATAACTCTTTTTCTAGACCTTAATTTCTAGATCTTTACTTCATTTACGTCTTCAATGGCGAATCAATCACCTACAGAGGATTTTTCTAGTCCTTTTTATCTACATCCTAGTGAAAACACTGGGATTTCGTTAGTTTCTGAGGTTTTAACTGGAGAGAACTACTTATCATGGTCAAGAGCGATTGAAATCGCTTTATCAGTCAAGAATAAGCTAGGCTTCGTTAATGGAGATATTACGCAGCCACCACTCGCAGATTTGGTTCTCTTCTCTGCTTGGAACCGTGCAAACAATCTGGTACTTTCTTGGCTATTAAATTCAATTTCTAAGGACATTAGAGGAAGCTTACTATATGTATCATCTGCTGCTGAATTATATAATGAGCTGAAAATTCGTTTTAGTAAAAGTAATGGAACTCGAGTATTTCATTTAGAAAAGAGTCTAAGCTCAATCTCTCAAAACAATAGCTCAGTTTCAGAATATTTTTCAAAATTCAAAACCATTTGGGATGAGTATATACATTTTAGACCATTACCTAATTGCTCTTGTGGACATATGAACCAGTGTTCATGCAAATTGTTAGAAATTCTGATTGAAAGACAACATAATGATTTCGTGATCAAGTTTCTCATAGGCTTAAATGAATCATACTCATCTGTTAGGAGTCAAATCCTTCTAATGAACCCATTACCAAGTATAAACTCTGTGTTCTCTATGATCCTTCAAGAAGAAAGTCAGAGATTACTTACAAACTCTATAAACAATGCACCTGTTCATGCATTTTATGCCAAAAATGTCCCAAGAAATAACAATTTTCCTGAAAGAAAGAAAGTAATATGTAGTCACTGTGGTTATACGGGACATACTATTGAAACTTGCTATCAAGTTCATGGCTATCCTGTTGGATGGGAAGGACCTAGAGGAAAAAGAATTTACAATAACACTAATCAAAGACCATATAATCCAAGAGCACACTATGCTATGGTTCAAGAAGATAATGATGCAGATTTCAATGATCAAGAGTCCAAAACATACGCTAAAACACCTACTCTAAATGATCTTACCCCTGAAGACATTGCAAAGCTGATGGCTCTTGCGCATGGACCTACAGAAAACTCATCTTCCCTACCTGCTGTTCATCATGTTTCAACACAAGAAGGTAACTATAATATAGACTCTTGGATACTAGACACAGGTGCTACAGATCATCTTGTGTATAATCAATCTTTATATACTAGTAACATTGCACTAGTTAATACTCTAGTCACTTTGCCAAATGGTGAGGCTATCTCTGCCACTCACAAAGGTAGTATACGCATAAACAATCACATTACTCTGCATAATGTGCTTTGTGTGCCAATACTAAAATACAACTTATTATCAGTTTCAAGACTAACTAAAGATTCAGAGATTTCAGTGATTTTCTTTCCATCTCACTGTATATTACAGGTTCAAAAGTCCAAGATGATGATTGGGATTGCTTATGAATCTCAAGGGTTATATTACTTCAAGACTCCTTCTGCAAAGCTAGCTCTTCATACAACAACTGAAACTTTTGATTTGTGGCATTCAAGGCTTGGTCATCCATCAAAGGCCAAGCTATCTGTATTACAATCAATAGATTCTTCTATTACTTTTCTCAAAACTAATGTTTGTGATTCATGTCACTTTGCTAAGCAAAAGAAACTCGTGTTTCCCATTTCTAATACTTGTACAACTTCTTGCTTTGAGCTAATACACTGTGACATATGGGGACCATTCAATCAAGAAGCTTATACAGGACACAAATACTTCTTAACTATTGTAGATGACTTCTCAAGATGTACTTGGATCTATCTTATGAAAGTAAAGTCTGAAGTTCACCAACATTTACTAAACTTTTATCATCTTGTTCTAACACAATTTCATACTAGAATCAAGATGCTAAGATCAGATAATGGAGGAGAGTTCACCATTCCACAATTCTATTCAGAGAAAGGCATTATACATCAGTTGAGTTGTGTAGAAACACCTCAACAAAATGGTTTGGTTGAAAGAAAACACCAACATTTGCTCACTACTGCTAGGGCATTAATGTTTCAATCTAATCTTCCTTTACAATATTGGTCTGAGTCTATTCTAACAGCTGTCCATTTAATCAATAGATTACCAACACCTCTATTAAATAACCTCTCACCATACCAAATCCTTTATCAAAAACCACCCAACCTCAGTCATCTTAGAGTGTTTGGCTCTCTTTGTTTTGCTTCTACATTACAAAACCATAGATCAAAATTTGATTCTCGAGCTCTCAAATGTATATTCTTGAGTTATCCTGTTGGAACAAAAGGATATAAACTTCTCAACATAGAAACCAATACCACCTTAATCTCAAGAAATGTGGTTTTTCATGAAACCATTTTTCCTTTTTCAAAATTTACACCTTCCACACAACTTCACACTCTTTTATTTCCACCATCCACCACCAACCCTTCAGATTATATAACACCTTTATCATCTCCTGTTCTACATCAATCAAATCCAAACCAATCACAAAATGATACTCCATCTCCACAGCCAGATAATTCTTCACAAACAAACAATCAAACTACCAAAACTACTAGAACCAGACAACCTCCAAGCTATCTTAAAGATTATATTTGCCCCTCCTCAATACATCTATCCACAACCTCTATACCACCTTCATATCCCATCACAGACTTTCTCAGCACAAATAGATTATCCCAACCCTACACCTCTTTCATTGCCTTCATATCTAGCCAAACTGAACCTAAAACATATAAGCAAGCTTCTACATCAACTGAATGGATGAATGCTATTCATCATGAATTAACTGCCCTACAAGACAACCACACTTGGGATATTGTTCCCATGCCTTCCAATATATCTCCTATAGGGTGTAAATGGGTGTTCAAATTGAAGTATAAAGCTGATGGATCCTTGGAAAGGCATAAAGCTCGCCTTGTAGCTAAGGGTTACAATCAACAAGAGGGACTCGATTTCTTTGACACTTTTTCACCAGTTGCAAAAACTGTGTCAATAAGACTAATCATAGCTCTTGCTTCCATACATAAGTGGCATTTACATCAGTTAGATGTTAACAATGCATTCCTACATGGAGAATTGAATGAGGATGTATACATGAATGTGCCTCAAGGACTCTCAGTTCCACCTAATTCTGTATGTAAATTGAAGAAGAGCTTATATGGTCTTAAACAAGCTTCGAGGCAATGGTTTGCTAAACTATCTAATGCTCTCATTTCATATGGTTTTAAACATTCTGACAGTGATTATAGCTTATTCATCACGAATAATTCGTCCTCTTTCATCGCACTTCTTGTATATGTGGATGATATTATAGTTGCTAGCAATTCAATTGAAGAAATTGATTGTCTAAAAGGTTTCCTTCACAAAGAGTTTACAATCAAGGATTTAGGCACACTCAAATATTTCTTAGGCATTGAAGTAGCCCGTAATTCCAAAGGAATTTCTTTATCTCAACGCAAATATGCCTTGGATATTCTTGATGAATGTGGCTTAACTGATTGTAAACCAGTTTCTTTTCCTATGGAATCAACTTTAAAATTGTGTATGGATGAAACTTGTTTAATGGATAATCCATCCTCATACCGGCGATTAATAGGGAGGCTTCTATATTTGACGATCACACGACCTGACTTGGCTTACTCGGTTAATTCTCTAAGTCAGTTTCTTTCCAAACCTACCAATGATCACTGGAATGCAGCTCAGAGGGTGCTTAGATATATCAAAGCCACTCCTGGTCAAGGTATATTTCTCTCTTCATCTTCTGAAGTCAAACTCAAAGCATTTTGCGATAGTGACTGGGCAGGATGTCTTGATTCAAGAAGAAGTATAACGGGTTTTTGTATTTTTCTTGGTGATTCTCTTGTTTCTTGGAAAAGTAAGAAGCAGTCTACTATTAGTAAATCCTCAGCTGAAGCTGAGTTTCGTGCATTAGCTGCTACAACGTGTGAATTACAATGGCTGGTCTATGCCTTGCGCGATTATGGTCTTGTTCATTCATCTCCAGCTTTTATATATTCTGACAGTAAATCGGCAATTGCGATGTCCACAAATCCCGTTCAACATGAACGCACTAAACACGTTGATATTGATTGCAAAATAACCCGTGAGAAATTGCAATCCGGTGTTATCAAGCTCTTCTACATACCTTCCAACTTACAGCTTGCTGATATGTTCACAAAACCCCTTGGTTCACTACCATTTCACAATAATCTTTCCAAGTTGAACATTATAAATATACATGTTCCACTTGTGGGGGGATCTTGGAATACAGCTGCTGAAGTTGACAAAAAGCATTTGAGCAAAATAAATAAAGAGGAGAAGTGCAGGGACTAAATTGCAAAGCGAATATTAGTTTGTTAGTTAGTTACTCGAGTGGAATAAAATACAGCTGTTGCAGCTGTCATTTAGTTAGACTAAGAGTGCAATTCATCTTGTATATATACATAGTCTTAACAAATGTAATTCAATAAGAAAATATAGAAATAAGAAAGCTCTTCTCTCTCGTTTTAGTTCTTCATCTCTTTTTCTGTTTACTTGAAGCTTCATCAATGGCTTCTCTAATTCTATCTTTTATCATACTGAACTACTGAGGACAATCGCATGAAAATATTTATGACTTTATCTCTCAAAATGGTTTATGCGAGCTCCATACAAATGGTTGAATTTATCCTTGGTCAAATTATAGGAACTCTAATCAACATGTTAAAGGACGTTTAAAACTTTAAAAAGTGTTCTTGCTTAGCGTAGATGGGGAACGATTTCCCCAAGTTCTATTCTTATTATTTCGTCTAATTATGGACCGGATCATTCTCTTCTTAGTGTTAGGATGGACCCACTCCCAGGTTCACTTTCCAAAAAAAAAAAGAAAAAAAAAGGAGTATTTTTGGGTCGATAACCCAACATGTAATGGGTTAGTCAAATTCACTTAAGTAAATTGGAAAATTCTTCCATCCAATATTGGACGATCCTATACCAATAGTATTAATACACATACCCTATTTTTTAAACTTGCAAAAGTAACTAATATATAATCTAGTGACATGTGTTTTGTTAAAATAATCCATGGCTGTGATATGAATATTGGATCATCCAATATTGGATGGAAGTATTACCCAAGTAAATTTTGTTGAAATCATGGGGGCATGGTATTTTTTTATATAAATGCGAATTATATCTACTTATATTGACAACTAGAGAAAATGCATCTTTAGAAATAACTTGACAAAAACTAAGGATCTTCATTGTAGTCTCCACTAACTTCAATATGGTACTTGTACCACAGTGTTCTAAAACAAGCTCGCCTAGCCGACTAGGCGCTCCGCCTAGACGTTCCAAAGTACGATTCGCCTAGAATTTCTCTCGGAGGTGGCTCGAAGGTTGGTCTACGCATAACCTAATTAATAAACTACCCAATCTGATTAATGGGTTGTATACCCTGAATATTACCTAGCATGTTAGCCCATAAATAAGTAATTTAATCTAATCCTACCCAATACATAAGAAAATATAAAGAAAAACTACTTAGGTTAGAGTTTGAACGCACGAGAAAATTAAGAAGATAGAATTTTTCAAGTTTTAAGTCTAGATTTCTTGAATTGGACATTTTTAGGTGAATAATATTATTATTTTATAAAATATATGATATTTATGTTAAATTGATTTACTTTCAATATATTAGGATGTAAATGTTATTCAGATCATTATATTAGTCATATATATTTAATATAAAATAATATAAAAACCGCCTAGGCAAAGACCCCTAAATTCTGATTAATAGGCCACCTAACTATATATCTAGACGCTCGAAGGTGGTCGACCGTCCTAGTACCGCCTAGCGCTTTTAAAACCATGCTTGTATGTACTATGAAGCCAAAAAAAAATTTGGGTTAGGTAAACGGTTGTATTAATAAAAAAAATAATTGTACACTATAGAAGAAAGTTACATATAGCAACTAAGAAACTTAAAAACGACTACCTCATAGTAATACTAATAGAAGTTAATCGTCCACCATCATCCATAAGCGAATGATGAGGGAATAAGGAAAATAAAATGGACAAAATGCACCACTTAATTTCCTTGGTAACCGTTTCTCTAGATGAAGATTCACCTCTCATAGTTAGGTGATTTCTCGCTTTCCAAATACAATACACAGTAGCTCCAAATCCAATCCTCCATGCTTTTCTTCTCCAATTTTCTTTAGCTTTAAGCTTTTTAAGCCATTTCAAATCACTTAGGAGCGTGTTCATCTACTTATCCAATCCTAGACAAGACTTTATCTTAACCCAAATAGCCCTCGAATAAGCACAATAAAAAAAGAGGTGCTTGTTTGACTCAAAATCTGTAATGAATCATAGTAAAAATATTTAGTCATAATCAGTACAAATAAATTATGTATATATATATTAAGTATATAGAATATAGTCGTTATTATATATAGTCGTTGTATTACAGTTACTATGTAGATATATAAATAAGCCTTGTACGTGAACAAAATAATCAATCAATCAATGAAATTTCATTTTATCTATGTCTTTTAAAGTTTCTGCATTTCAATTCATGTTTTATTTCTCTCTAAATTAGTTTATTCTTTATAAATTGGGCTTTCATTGCCTGCTCTTTGTCTTGACCATGGCCGAGGGAACACGTTTGAAAACCCTAAATGATATTGTGAAAAATCTTCAAGAGAATGTTTTCATTTATTCAACCAAAATCGATCAAATTCAGGAAACAATCACAAAACACTCCACAATTTTATCCAATCTTGTCATTAAAATTGCTTCTCTTGAAAGAAATCTTGACAGAAAATTAGATCGCCTCCTGAAAGAAAAAATTAATGTTACTGGGCCTTCTGAATCGCCACAAATTAATCATCCGCCAGTCATAGCGAGCCGATCACCAACTTCGCCTAGATTCTCAAACCAGTCTCCAATGGTTGTACAAACACGCCCAATGCGTTTAGATTTTCCGTGTTTTGAAGGTATTGATTCATTTGGTTGGATTTTTAAGGCATAACGTTTCTTTGATTACCATCGGATTTCTAATGATCAGCGTCTTATCATATGTTCATTTCATATGGATGGTAAAGCACTTACTTGGTTTCAATACATGACTTAAAACCGTCAAATTTCAACATGTGAGCAATTTTCTAGAGCCTTAGAGACGATTTGAGCCTCCTGGATTTGAAGATCCACAAGGATCCTTGAAAATTTTAATGCAACACGGATATGTGGAGGAATATCAGACGCTATTTGAAACCCTTGCAAACAGAACAATTGGATTATCTTCATCCTTTTGGGTCAGTTGCTTTGTTGTAGGACTAAAATCTGATATTAAGGCAAAAGTCATGGCTTTTCGTCATATGTCACTTTCACATGTTATAGCAGCACGCCTACAAGAGTCAAAATTGATGGAACTAATAAAAATCAATTCTGTTTGGTCTGGTTCTCCTGGTCCTCCTGATAATTCAATTCCATCAGGTTCTGAAACCATTATGCCTTCTCCACAAGTGAAACACACGGACCGATATAACATTCTTCGTCTATCTCCGGTTAAAATGCAAGTACGCAGAGAATAGGGTCTATGTTATAATTGCAATGAACGATATGTGGGTGGGAATCATTGTAAATCAAATCCTTAATTGTTTCTTTTAGATTCAAAAAGTGATAATAATTGTTCTACTTCGACAGCCGAAGCACTTCCAAATATATGTTCTAGTTCTGTTTATAGCAAAGTTTATCAAGTTTAGAACCTTGAGGGCAAGGTTTAATTTAAAGAAGGAGGCAATGTAATGAACCATAGTGATAATATTTAAACATAATCTATAAAAAAAAATTATGTATATATTAAGTATATAGTCGTTATTATATATATTCGTTGTATTGCAGTTACTATGTAGATCTATAAATCATCCATGTACATGAACAAAATAATCAATCAATGAAGTTTCATTTTATCTATGTCTTTTAAAGTTTCTGCATTTTAATTCATGTTTTATTTCTCTCTAAATTAGTTTATTCATTACAAAATTTTCCCCACATAAATTACAAAGAGGATCCAACTCCAAATAAGTTATGTGATCCTTAGTTTTAAGTCTCTCCCTCAAAGTCATCCAAACAATAATTGCATGTTTAGGAAATACACCCGAGTTCCAAATAATGTTCGCCCAAGGTTTAATAAAATATTTACGCCGAAATAAATTATAAGGTTTTTTATGTAAAGAATAAAATTCCTTACTTGATATCCCATGAGTAATGTGACTTGCATTTCTCGAAGAAAACCACAAAGCCAAAATACTCTCCCGGCCTTCCACTCCTAAGGACCCACAAATAATATCCTTAAGCTCCCAAAAAATTTCAATAAAGGAGAATCACCCTTCTCGGTTTCCATTCCTAAAATCTACAAGCTTGAAAATATTTTCCATGTATCCATTTAATTCAAAGTGAATCCTTCTTCCACAATTTTCCAAAGCATTTTTAATAGTAATGCTTTGTTCCATACTTCAAAATTTTTTAACCCAAGTCCACCTTCGTTTTTTGGTATACAAATCTTGCTCCAACTAACTTGAGGAGGCTTATTCTCCCAATTTAAATTCCGGCATATGCTAATCACACGATCTCGAACACCAATCGGAATCGGAAAAATACAAAACCAAAAACAAATAATTCCTTGGAGAACCGATCTAATTGGTTCCGATCTCCCCACAAAAGAAATAGGAGAAGCTCTCCAAGACCTCACATAACCTTCCAACTTGTCAAAAAGAGGTAATTAATCTGTTGAAATCAAAACGAAAAAGCCAAGTGGGACCCCAAGATAACAAAAAGGCATGGCACCTCTTTCCAAGAGTGTAGGTGTCACACCATTTTCAGTGTCATCATTTGATATCCAAAGGTATTTAAGCTATCCATAAAAAAAATTATCGACTTCTTGTCTCCTTTTGAAGTAGCATTAAATCATATGTAAAGGCTAAATGTGTGATCTTTTGTTTCTCACATTTAGGATGATATTTGAAATCAATACTCGTATTTTTTTCAAAAAGCCTAGAGAAGTACTCAAGACAAAGGATAAAAAGATAAGGGGAAATAGGGTCAACATGTCTTAATCCTTTTTCACCTTTAAAGAATCCATGAATTTCTTCATTTATAGCCACCAACTATGAAGCCAATCTTGATAATAGTAAGCCTTGTCTCCTCTTCCCTCGCTTTAACTTAAGTGCAAGAGGAAAAATACGAGGCAGCTCGTGCTAGAGCCAATTGGATCAATGCATGCGACCAAATTAATATAGCTTTTTTCATGTTGTCATCTAGTGATATAGGCACAACAAGATCACTTGAATCTGATTACTGTAACCATTGGCACGAGGAGCTTTGAGACTTTTTGGAGGCAAATGTGGCTTATTTGGATTTTCACCCTATCTAGATCAAATTGATGATTAAATGTATCACTACGTTCTCATATCAAATCTCTGTCAATGGTGAACTCCTTCCAATGATCACTCCATCCAAAGGCATCAGCTAAAGTGACCCCCTATGTCTGATCCTTTTTTAGCGCAGAATCACAATTGGTTAAAGATCACTGAACCTTCAATCGGACTTATAAATATAAACTCATGAATTGTAAAATCGTGGACTTAAATATAAACAGGTATTGTCCTAGTTTGATGCACCTTCTCTTTCTGATTAATTGTTGTTCCTACAGGTTTGTCTTAATGACATGTAGATTCAAACTTTCCGAGTAATGATATATATACCACCCAAAAACATATCATCCAAATACCATCGAACGACGTGGAGTGAATTTGTTGGCAATATATTGTTAATACGATAAAGAAAATAAATAAATTAACGATTTATTACCAACCAATTCACGCCACGTCGTTTGGTGGTATTTGGGTGGTATATATCATTACTCAAACTTTCCAAGGGGTAATCACAAGTAAAAAATTCTTATTTCTGGTAAGCGGTTTAACGGTTATAACTCCAACATCTTCTTTAGAAAGGGTAATACTCTCGCCTTATCTTTTTTTTAGAAAAAAACCTTCATTCATTCAATCCAAATATTCGTAAGATGAGATAGTATAATTACATGGTTATACATAGAAGTGATACTTAGATGTTTTTGCTCCTAATATAGTATGTGTTCTAGATATTTAAGCATAAAAAGTTTATAGTTGATCACTTTGACATACACAATACACGTAACAAGTTATAGCAAAGAAAGTGATCAACTTATTCAAAACACAAATAGAATAAAACATGTTTAAGATAGGTGAAAGTGCAAAACCATGTTTTAGTTATATATGATGCTTCGAATGAACACAAGATATGTTGCAAGAGAAAATAACTTAATCATGCAGTTAACCCATAATAACAAAAAGATATGTCATATGAGAAACACATGAAAAGGGGTAATTTTCCAAGAATGGTTTTTTTAAAATACATCTGAGAGTCACTTTAACTCGGGTACAATTCGATCACGAAATTTCTGGATCACTGCATATATACTATAAGCCTTAGAGCAATTATCTATCTTAAATAAGATAATTTTGTATATCATGTTTGAGAAGCTTTTATGAGATTTTTAAAATACATACAAAGTCAAGAAGAGGTTATATGTTAGATATCATATTTAAAATTAATAAAAAAGAGTTATGGACAAAGTTGAATATAGCTAAGATTGGATTGAAAAGACGGGTTTAAGCATAGACTAATTAATTGATAAATTAATAGGGTCACGATACATCATTTTTAAGGTTTTATGAACTTAATTTTGGGATTTATCCCCACTACTTGACATTACTTGAGTTTTGTATCCATCTCGGATGTTATATTATTTTTGGAGTTCTTTGTGTTAAGTGTGTATCTCCTAGGTACGTGGACAATACGAGACTCCAAGATGGAGCTAAGAAGTCAAAAAAGTCAAAGTCAGCCCCGAGTCAAGTCACGAAGGAATAAAAAGTTCACTCAATTGGTCAAGTGCAATTCCTAAAAAACCTCACCGCCGACTTTAATAAACACCATAATTAATTGGTGTAGTTTCTGATCAAACGCCTTCATCTCAATATAGACCCTTGATTCTACGTCGCGTGAGAAGAAACGGTTCATGAATAGGAGTTGAGACGACGGAGATATGCGAGTTTTGAGGAGATAAACTAGGCTTATCCATAATTATAAAAACGTTTTGGGCCACATTTAAAGGGACATGCATGGGTCACCTCAGCCTCAGCAAAACCAACTGAGTTATGTCATCTCAACTCCGATTCATGACTCGTTTCTTCAGCGAGGTAGACTCAAAGGGATATCTTGAGCTGAAGGAACTTGATCAGAAATCTCGCCAATTAATCATGATTAATTCTCAAATTCGACGTTATTGTTTTACCAAAAATTGTACTTGACCATCTCGCAAGCCTTCTTGGTTTCTTTGCAACTTGACTAGTGGTTGACTTTGACTTTTTTGACTTCTTAGCTTCATCTCAGTGTCTCTTATTATCTTTGTACCTAGGAGCTACACACTTCACATATAATTATCTCAGAAAGCTCTATATATACATAAAAAATGCAAAATGAACTAATAAATCAAATCACATGACATAAAAGGAATAATCTCACTTTAAAGCTCAACCCCCACCTCCCTAAGATGATGTTTTGCGAGTCTCTAAAATTATCACAAAAGATGAGACATCAAGGGTCGTATATTAATTTCATTAAACCATATGAAAAATATCTCCTATATTAAGTTTACATTCACTTACTTATAAATTTATATACATGAAATTAATAATCATTTAGCTGGTATGATGGAAATATGTTATATTATTTTAAAAAAAGTTCTTGAGTTTGAATCTATTTGTTTATGTTGTGATATATTTCACTTTTAAAGGGTTGTACAACGTTTCCATTTTCCTTATATTTTATAATCCTTAAAGCTTTCTTTAAGAATTCGAATGAACTAGCTCATACGATCCAAAATGAAGCATGTCTTTCTTTATCTAGAATGTATGACTATAACAGGGTACCCTCTTTCTGCAAACAACTTTAGATTATTAGCCATTTATTATAATATTTTGCACAAATATTATTTATCGTGTTCTAATTGATTGAAGTTCTACCGTGTTAGGAGAAAATGCGACCGAGTAGCTAACAGAGTAGCAAACCAAAATCTTAGATGTGTTGTATGATGTATATCCATACTTAAGGATTAAACGATATTTTGTTTTATATACATATATGATTCAAACAGAAATATGGAACAAACAAAATTCAAATCATAAATTTAAAATTGAGAAAATTATGAACAAAACAAACAGCAAAATAGAGAAAGGGTATGCTTTTCTGGTTTTCTTCGTCTCAAATGCCAAAATTCTTTGTTTTAGTTGAATGAACATTCAATGGCGTATGGGTTGGTGTAAAATTCATTTTTTTTGTAAATAATTGTGGGTAAAGGGTGGTATTAGAAGTAAAACTGATGGTATAAGAGTAATCTAGTGGGTTGTGAGTAGTTTCATGTTGCTTGATTCGATATACATCTGAATTTGATGAATATGTGATTGTGTATGGGTTATCTTGTAATTTCAATAATTGTAGAGCCACTGTAATCAAAAACAAAAAATTGTTAACACATCTGTGATTTGTGTATGTATGTGTGGTTGTTGAGAAGGTGTAGGGGTTCTGAGCTAAGTGTGATGCAACCCATAGAAAAGCAGGTATAACCCATAAGTAATGCAGGTATAACTCAATAAATAATGCAGATAAAACCCATATAAAACCTTACCCTTCAAAACAAAAGGTCATAACCCACCTATAATACACATATCACCCACACATATTATACATTTTATTCCCATCAATGGTTTTTGACAAGTTTTGTTTGTTTACACCAAACATGCCAAAAATTCAGTATCGATCATCGCTTGAGGTCATTGTTACTGTGCTATGTAGAAAAAGGTCACAAATGCGCACGTAAATGCATGTCATGCCTTGACATTTAATTTGATGATCTGTGGTATATACAACACAGAGAACGGTGTCGATGGTTTTAGGAAAGGCAAAAAATACATTAATGAGATATTGAAGAGGTACAGTACCAAAAAGGCGGGGTTTGTGATCGACAGGAAAGTACTAAAGCTGAAACCTAACAATATGTGCCTAATCATGGGTATGGAGGGTGGCGAGACTGAACTCCCGAAGTTCTACACTAATATCATTGAGAACTCTGATTAGTTTGATCATAACTTCACTAATATAACGGGTCAGCTGAATCAGTCGCACATTAAAACGCAAATAATTGGGGCTTTATAAATGAAACCTCAGACAAAAGAAAAAATTAAAATTTATTGTATGAGATATTATGATAGGAGCGCACACATGGAGGAATTTGTAATGAATCCTATTTGTTTCGGAACACTCAATAACACTTTTAGTTTCACGTGTGTGTTTTTGGTAAGTGATAATTGGTATTTAATATTTGTACCATCTTGGTAAAATTTCCACACATTATATATGCTAATCATTAGGGGTGGCATCGGGTTAGAAACCCGCATTACCCCACCAACTCGATTACACTAACTCGAAATAATATGGTTTAGCTTTTTATTGGGCGGAGTGTGGTTTAAATTTTAGAAAATATATACATTTTTTGCGGGTTGTGAATTTTAAACTTGAAGCCCGCGTATACCCGATTACCATGTAGTATAAATTATTAAAAAAAACCGTATTGCTCATTTTGTTCAAATAAAATAGTATAGTCATATGACTCTCACTCTACATTTTTTAGTTTTTTCTTTTTTGATTTTTTTAAATCTCTCATTATTTCGAAAACATTTTATCTAATGATTCTGTTTTTCATTTCAATTATGATATTATCTCTGTTTTTTGTTTAATTCGTAAATTTATTTTTCTAAAATCTTATTTTATAATTTTTAAAATCAGAGATGATTTGAAGTGTATATGAGTATTCTAAACTATAGTTTTTGTTGCAACATTCATTTGTAATATAAATTTGACATCCTGAATGATTATGGATATAAATTCGGCTTATTTGGAAGTGCTTTTTTGGAGAAGCACTTAAAAGTGCTTTTAGCATTTTAAAAGTTCTTTTGATTTTGAAAAGCACTTTTATGAGAAGCACCAAATAGGCGCTTCTTAAAAAAAGCACTTAAAATAATTTTAGATTCCAAAATTATTTTTAATAATTTTTTAAAATTTTGAATTTTATTCAAAAAGCGCTTTTTTACCCTAAAATAAGCACTTCCAAACGGCCCTTATTAAACTAAATCACCTGCAATGTACCCGCAACCCGCTCAACTTAAAACTCAATGGTTTTTATAATGGGCTGGGCGGGTGCGTCTCTCATTTTTTAAAATCCGCACAAGAATAGATGGTTTGTGGGTGGAGAATTTTTTATCCAAAACCAACTCACGCACACCCCTATTAATCATTGATGGTTTTGCAGCAGTTCTTTTAGCATGTTACGACAAGAGAGCCTAGGTACCCGAACCGTTACCCTTAGGATCCTATAATGGAAAGTAAAGTTTGAGAGAAAAATGTCTTTTGGTGAGAACATTTGCTCGGTTAGAGGAGATAAAGTAAAAGAGTAATGATATATACCATCCAAATACCACCCAATGACGTGGCATGAATTGGTTGGTTACAAATCTTTAACAATTCACGCCACGGGGGTATATATCATTACTCTAAGTAAAAAACTCCTATATGTTTACTTGTTTTATAATTGCATTTTAACGGAACACCACTAAATTTTACCAGTAAATGACCTTGACCTCCAACTCAAGGATTTTGAACGGCATCCATTGAAAAAACAAGCTCAACGTGTTCAACAAGTTGTGGACGGTGGTGTAATTGGTGTACCAAAGTAAGATAGAGAAAGTGGGATTGGTGGAGTACAAGTAGAAGTGTAAGACCGATAAGTTGTTGAAGTTGTAAACTAGGATTTAATTTCCAAATGATTAATTGAAGTCTAGAATAGTGGTTGCAAATCCAACTAGAGAGAAAGCTACTGAGAATGATAAACAAATTAGGGAGGAAGGATCGCGTGACTCCTAAATCTTCGGTGATTGATGATCAATAAAACGTCTTGGAGGCGATGGATGTTGGTGGCGTGATCCAGGAACCAAAAAATGCAAAGAACTTGCTTGAACTAGTCGATAAACTTGAAGCACATCAGGCTGAGAATGAAAATATCTAGAAAAGTAGATGGACATCTGTAGACAGGGTAGAAGCGGAGTGCGTTTGGTTTGTAGATAGCTCGAGTCATCTCCCACAGAAACAAATCTGAATAGATAAAGGCCTTGAGGGAATAGAATCTCTGATTTAAAAGGGATGTGACGAGTATGATAAAATCTAGTAGCATGAGCCCAAGAATTGTGGCGACGAAAGGAAAGACAATCGAATTATTGAGGAAAACAATAAATGAGATGGAAAGAAATTTTTTTATCGTGAGCTGGGAGTACAAATCTTCAAATGAAGAGTTTCTTATACTGAAAGGGAAGCCTAGAGTAAAATAATCTGTAGTTCTATACAAAGTAGGGTGAAATATGGCAAGGCAAGTTAGTGAAATCAAGGACAAAGATGACTATACAAACAAATCTATAGAAAAATTCAATGCAACTGAGAAGGGTGGGGGACATCAAAACAAATTGAGGTGGAGGTAAACAAAACTACATATATTCACGAGGTTGGGTTGTAAGAAGAACCAAATTTGGGGGAGAAGGAGTATATTGAGAGAGAAAAAGATGAGGAGGGTTTGGACAATGATGATTTAGAGATTCTAGACAACACCATTGCTCTCGCAAACATAAGAAGTACGGTAAAAATAATGGGTAGAGAGCTGATAAGATGGAACATATATAAGAGTCGTTAGAACATATATAAGAGTCGTTAAAGGAGTGGTGATAAAAAGTGTCAAGAAAAAAAAGGAAAGAAAAGATGGTGACGCCTAGCTCGTCGAGCCTAGCAATAAAATGGGCTAACACGCCAAGTGAGAAAGAAAGGTGCAGGTCTGGATTACATTGTGTCTGAAGCTAAAGGATAAAAAAGGACGAGTCGCATTAGAAAATGCTAACTCGGTCCATCAACAAGAATCTGCTGGAACTATTGGAGACGATAACCCATATATATGGGGTGAAAGTATAGATATGGAGGTCACTTTGTGATAGTAGCAGCGTGTTAAGAAATAGCGCATGAGTAGCAAGCGAGTAGGAAGGTGAGCTTACTTCATTGCAAATCTCAAATCATATATACACTATTATAATATATCATGACACACATGGCACTTGCTAACAACCAATCAATTTGTTTGTTAAAGATGATCAACGTAATTATGTGGTTGTATGAACAAGACTTGAGGAATAAACGCATCAAGGCAAAGCGTCTAGATCCGGTTATGATATGTATAGTAATGCCAACGAGTGTGATGGTAAATGCACAGGAAATTACTTAATAAACCCAATATTTTGTCTCTAAAAGTTAACTACTCTATTTGATTTACATGCATGAATACTTAAACAAAAGGTGACAGATGCAATCGATAAGTATGTGATCAACCTCTTCCGTAGAGGAATGACAACCAACCAACACGACACCATAACGATAGAGACAGAAAACAAGGAAGTAAGACACTAGACGGTGCTACTATGTAATAATGACACTGATAAGTTCTTGCACTACAACGGGCTCAGGAGTGTTCACATGTCATCAATCGATTAACGGATAATGATAATGCAGATGTACAACTATCTTGTGGATAATGTAATATCCATGCGTACAAGAAGATGGAGAGACATACACAAGATCTACCAACAATCGAACATCTCCTGGTTGACTATATAAATAACATATTCAACAATAGTGGAATTTATACGGTGCTCTATAGTTTAGGCGTAATGTGAGAAACATGATTAGAAAGAAGTTGGCACACACCAGGGTGTGCTCAACCTACAAATCAAATAAAGATGAACAAAATTGGTTCATAATGTTAAACACAATTAAAAATTGATTGACCAAATCAAATCTATACAAAAACTAAAAAAATGGATGAATACAACACAAGTAATCAAAACAATAGGAAAATTTATAATTATATATACCTGAAAATGTATGATTGTAGCATTCATATTGTTTTTTTCAATGAAGTTTCGTTCTCGGAATCAAAGTTTTTGGAACGCAAAAGAGAGAAAATAATCAAGCAAGAGAGAGGGGGGGAGAAAAGCATACCATAATATTATATACATGCCGTTTTGATGATGTTAGATTGTAGGAATTAAATTTAAAAGTTTGTTGTGCGTGTGTAACAGAAGATATGTTGAAAAGTTCTAACGAAGTAAAGAGAATCGGACATAGTAAGGATTCAAACGGAATATCACATTTTATTTAGACCTATTAGGGTGTACAAAATGGACTTGTTGGCATGGATTATTATACTTTTAGACATTTAAAACAATATTATATAATATAACGTTTGAGCATGAATTGGAAAAATTGGAATTTTTAAGAAATAATTTTTATACTATTTGAATTTAAAAAAACATGGATCGGTGTATCGGGCTCAAAGGTTTTTTTTTAGAGTTGAAAGGGGCTCTAAGGTTACACTAGCCCATCTTTATTCAATCCAAACATGAAATTGATATTTTCTTAAAATTCTATTTTTCATGTGTATCGGGCTCTAGGGTTACACGGGCCTATGTTAACTCAATACAAACATAAAATTAATATATCCTTAAACTTTCAATTTTTCCCATTCATGCTAAATCATCTAAGCATTAAGATAATTTGGAATCAATTTGAATTTATCTTCTCAATACCGTGTATGACATCTGAAACAAATTTTGAAACTTGGGATTGCAATCATGTGTTGCTCTTAATTTGCTCAATGAAAGTAGGGTTTATTATCTGACTGAAAATGAGGATAGTTGTAGACTTGATAGTATATAGGTGAGGACACATGTGTAATATGTGTGGCTTTGAGTTACAATGCATGGATATTTGTAGATTTCTGGATAGTAATATGATCTCATCATATTGTTGTACTAGGTTTAAAGACGACTGCGAGTTAAAGAATTATGATATAGCCATAAGCACGGCAGGCCAAAGGCATGGGAAATCTAGGAGACCGGCCAGGCCCGAGTTTAAGAACCTAATTTGCTAGGTATATGTGTGGGTGTATGTACTTATTTATGTATTAAATGAAACAAAGTTTGGTCTTGGCTCTCTTGGTAAGATTGGTATATTTGCTTCTTGGCAATCCAAGTTCAAGTTCTCCATAGGACAACTTTCCTTTTATCGTTTTCGTCATTTTAAAAAATAATCATTTTTTTATGTTTTTTTGTTTTTTATTTAATCAAATAATATTTTAATCTAACACTTATTTTACAAAGTACTTAGTTTTATGATCAAATTATTTTAAAATATAACTAGTGCAAGTTGATGATGATTTTTTGAAAAAATAACATAAGATTTTTAAATTACTTTTTTTATATATTTTGATCATAATAGAAGAAATTATTTAACTCAAATTCACATTTCAGAATATCTACTAAATAAATAAAATATTTTAATAATAATAATTACAATAAGTATGTATGAAAAAGATATCAATAACTAGTCGGGTTTAACGCAACTGGCCAGAACCTTGGTTCTCTTTCTAAGCGGTACAATTTCGAACCGACTCAATGACTCTGAGTCCAGAGTGGCTCTCCGCTGTATTAAAAAAAATATCAATACATCACAAATTATTACTTGAAAAAATATTAGATTTATTTATTTCTTATATAATAAGTTTTATTTTGGTATTGGTTAATGTAATTAATATAACATTATATATGGTAAACTCATTCGAATCCGTCTAAACATGTGAAATCCGTAGATTTTAGGTTTATATATGAATAAATCAAAACCAGATTTATATTTTCATTGTTCACCGGTATAAGGTTGTCATATTGTGATTTACTGTTATTTTTAGTTTAATTTTTATTTCACTATTATAAGGGTCAATTCTTCATTGATTTAAGAGCAGGGGGCAGATTCAAGGGGATGGGGGCGCCCTGGCCCTGGCCCTGGGACACAATACAAATTTTACCTGAATCTTTTTAGCAAAAAAAATCGTACAAAAATTAGAGTTGCTTCCCCCTCAAATCCCTCCCCGATCTAGAAATCAACCTAAACTTTTTTCAGGGGCAATGCTGCAGACCTTATTGGTTTTTCTAACTTTTCATCTTACAATATAAATCTTGAATCACCTCTAGTAAAGAGGGGATATGGGGGTTACAATCAAATTTGTCATATATTAAAAGAAATTATATATTTGAATGTTCGTCACACAATAAATGAAAGAAAATTAATGTATGTTTAGCTATTTTGCTCAAATCTTATAATCATTATGATATATTTACTAAATATTGGGAAGTGTTAATTCTCTTGAAAAAATTACACCGTTAAATATTTTCTAGACTAGCCGTTTTAGGGCCAAATCTGAAGTTTCAGCCAGGACCACCAAATTACCAAGATTGAGCCTGGTCATAAGTTGTGTTTGGTAGGTCGACAGGTTGGGTGCGTTGGATTGGAGGGTGTGAAGGTGCGTATCAAAAATATGGAAAAATTGGATTTTTTTACTTTTGTATATTTATGAGATGTAATGATAAATAGATAATGATATTCTAGGTTTTAAATAAGATAAAATAATTAAAAGGAAGAAATAAGCGAGAAACGCAGTAAAGAAAAACGTAGTAAAGAGCTAACAAGACATATAGTAAAAGTTGGAGGGGGAGGGGGGGGGGGGGTTATAGGTGGGCAAAAATATTACTACCTCCATTCCATAATAATTGACTCTTTAGAGTTTTACACACATATTAAGGAACCTAAAAAGTAGGTAAAATTTAGTTTAAAATTACTAACATATCCCTAATGATTAGAGAGAGAAAATTAAATACTAGTTGATATAAGATTTTAAAAAAAGGGTAAAATAGGAAAGACATCATTTATTTTGCTTTGAAACTTTAAAAAGTGACATATATTGTGGAATATGGTTTTTTAGCTAAAGAGTCAATTATTATGGAATGGAGGTAGTACGAGATAGTTGTCAATTCTTAAATACAATTAGAGTAAAAGTGTTAATTTACCTACAAAATTAATAAGCTCATATAGAGAAATACTTAGCCTTTTACCAAAAAATAAGTTTTTTAGGAATATATATATATATATATCACGGTGGTGTCTTCTTGTGTGTTCTAAATAAACACATCTAAAAAGGAAAGACACGTACCGCAAGTGTACGGGTCGTCCAAGTAATATCCGGTAAACAGGATTTCGATCTCAGGGACGGATTGGATATGACCAAAGTGTTATGCAATAAATGGAAATAGTTGCTTAAATGACTAATAAAAGTCAAAGAAATAAATTTTTGTTTTGTTTTTGTTTAAGGACTAAAGTGCAAATAAAGTAAACTATTAAACTAAATTAATGTTAATAATAATATGCAAGAAAATAAAATATGAATAGACGCAAGAAAGAGAGATAGTACTTGAGTCACGCTAGGGTTTCACCGAAATAAACTTAATCAATGCTTCCTTTAAGGGACAAACTGGTAACTAGTAATAGTCAGGATTCTAGATTCTCTTAACCCCCGTCAGGGTGGACTTAGGAGCTATTCTCAGATGTTACAAACCCCGCCAGGGCGATCATAATCTACCTTCGAATGTCAAGTTCTTTACCCAATTGGCTATAAGGTTAACTAAGTCTGACAGGATCAATAATTTCTACCTTACGTTTATTACCTATGTCCGTAATTAAACTCCCCGTCAAGGCGATCACTTCCCCACAAAAGTTAATAGCTTAATTACTAAATCCTATGTCTGATTGGCCAAATTAAAAATAGTGAAATAACCTTACGATAATAAACAATACTAAATTACTCAATTCGAATTAAATTATAAAAATCTCAAATAAGAAAACATCAATCAAATAAATTAGGGTTCAAACCATATAGCGATTCTCTAGCACTTAAAATGTTTAGCTCATAATGGAAAATAAAATTAAAATACATAATGTTTAACAGAAAGAAAATTAAATAAAACCTAATTACGAGGTTGGGTTTGGCTGCGAATTGGAGAAGATGACTTTCTCCAGCTCTTAGCTTTCTTCCTTCCTGCTTGCTCTGACTTGAAATCCTTAACCCTCTTGTGTAATTCTATGAAGTGTGTGAAAAGAGGAGGCTAAGACGTGTATTTATATGTGATAGGAAGCAGTAATTCGTTTTTACTTGGAGTGGAAGACTAGTAAAGGACTCTTTAATTCGCATCCCTAAAATATAGGGAAGGTAAGATTTTGTTGTGATTTGTTTTGGTCATATCTCCTTCAGTACTTATCCGTTTGACGCGTTCTTTATATCGAAATCACTTGTATCGGAAAGCTCTATCCGTTAGTCCAGACCATTCTCCTAAATTCCTAGCCAATATTAAGTTATGAGCTCGTCTTTGAACGTGGCTGGAATTTCAGATTTGTTTGGCAGTTTTATCTTTTCAGTCTTTGCATATATCCTTCCTTAATCTTCTTATTTTCCATGTATATCTCTTTCCTTTACTTCATAGACTTGACTTGGTCTCTAATTAATTACCATATATCTTTTAAAGCTTCACAATAAATAAATAATTAAACCGCATATGCTTTAAAAATTAATAAATCATTAATTCAAGACTAGAAATAAGAAAGTGCACTCTAAAATTAGAAACTCGAATAAAATACTTCCTAACACACTAAAAATAATCTAAGACATAATTTCTCACTTCTCCTCCTTGTATTGAAATTCAAGAACCTACTAACTTTGCACTAAAAATAACCAAATTAACGTACAAAAGCTCTAAAAATGAAAATAGTCTAATTCCAAGGGGAGAAAGCGCAATATGACGAAATAAGCATAAAAGTCTATCTAATAATTCAAATATTCACCTAAAATGATGTATCCAAAGGGCTAATATTTAGAACAAACAGGGAGACATCACACGGGTAGGAAAAACGACCTAAGAGAAAAAACATCAGCCCAACCCGAGGAAAGACGAATTGCCTAAAACAAATTACTCCCCTTTTTTTTGAAAATTACTGCTCTATATAGGGGAAAGCGGGTTCGAATCTATATTCACCCAAAGATAGTTAGATATAAACTAACTATCCACCTAATAATCCAAATCTCATCAAACATGGGCTAAGACATAGTGGGTTTGACAAGAAACCCATCTATTAATGGCCAAAATTTATCAAAATAGGGGCTAAGGCTAGGGAAGGGGTCTGGAAATGAAGTCACCTTATGCACAAGTGAAGTTAGTGTTTAAGAAGCAAAATAATCATAAATCCTCTTAGACAATCAATGTTGGATAAGATCTTAAAAATTTGACCTAAAGGGTCTTCAAGAGATCCCCTTAAGACCCACAATATACACAATCCTATTTCTTTCTTGTTAGAGGACTCAATTGATAAAAATATTGATCAATAAATAACTAAAAAATCATATACCAAGTACCCCCTATATATACCATTTAAACACGCAAAACCTAAACTTAATTCACAACCAACCCTCACAAATTCTGAAAAACACTCTCTCCCTCTTGGCGAAACCTCGCTCTCACAAATTTGAAGACTCTTTTAGATCTGAAATTATAGTGCCTGAGTGAGGCAAAGTTGTGGTGGCATTGTTCATGGTGTCCTTGTTTGTGATCTCACATAGAGGTGGTTAGTGAGCTCATGTGGTGATGTTCGTGGTGGCTGGCTGATGTCTCCCTATTTGTCTAATTATTAGCCCTTTGGAGACATCCTTTTAGGTGAATATTTGACTTATTTGATAGACTTTTATGCTTATTTTGTCATATTACACTTTCTCCCCTTGGAATTAGACTATTTGCATTTTTAGAGCTTTTGTGCGCTAATTTGGTAATTTTTAGTGCAAAGTTAGTAGGTTCATGGAAAACCAATACAAGGAGGAGAAGTGAGAATTAAAGTCATAGATTATTTTTAGTGTGTTAGGAAGTATTTTATTCGAGTTTCTAATTTTAGAGTGCACTTTCTTATTTCTAGTCTTGATTTCTTGATTTATTAATTTTTAAAGCATATGCGGTTTAATTATTTATTTATTGTGAAGCTTTAAAGGATATATGGTAATTAATTAGAGACCAAGTCAAGTCTAAGAAGTAAAGGAAACAGATATACATGGAAATAAGAAGATTAAGGAATGATATATGCAAAGAAGGAAAAGATAAAGCTGCCAAATAAATCTGAAATTCCAGCCACGTTCTAAAGACGAGCTCATAACTTAAGCTTGTCTAGGAATTTGGGAGAATGATCTGGACAAATGGATATAGCTTTCCGATACAAGTGGTTTCGACTATTGGAACGCGTCAAACGGATAAGTATTGAAGGAGATATGACCTAAACAAATCAGCAGCATAATCTTACATTTCCTAGATTTTATGGCTACGAATTTAAGAGTTCTTGACTTGTCTTCCACTCCATATAAAAACGAATTAGGGCTTCCTAACACCTATAAATACACCATTAGCTTCCTCTTTACACACACTTCAGAGAATTACACAAGAGGCTTAAGGATTTCAAGTCAGAGCAAGAAGGCAAGGAGTATCTATTGCTGGAGGAATTCTTTTCTTCCAACAACAGTCATCCTACCCTTTAGGTTATCACTTTATTTTCTGTAATTGAATTATGAATTCCTTTTGTCTATTTTCAGTCTTTAATTTGTTCATGAGCTAAACTTTCATATACTTGAGAATCGCAATAAAGGGATGAACCCTAATTAATTTAATTTATGTTTTGAATTTGGGATTGTTATGATTTAAATTGAGTTGAGTATTAGATATTGGATATTACTTTGTTCTTATTTACTAATTATTTTCCGCGCAACTAGAATTAGCTGTTAGTATTTGGGCTATTCACTTTAGTGGCGAAGTGATTATCCGACAAGGGGGTTTGAATACAGACTTAGGTAATAATCGTGTAATGTCCGTTATTGACCGACAGGCTTAACTAATTACATAGCCAAAGAGGTAAATTCTTATCATCCGAAGAGGCATATTCGCCCATACAGGGGTTTATAGTACTTTAGGATAACTCCTAGGTCCACCCTGACGGGGGCTAGGCGACATTAGAGTCCCGACTAGTATACTAATACCAATTCTACCCTTAAACATAGCATAGATTATATTAATTAGTAGGATTCCTTGCGAGCCTCAAGTATCTTTCATATCTGAAGTAGTCTTTTATTTGCTTTATTTCTTTTCTGTTAATTTATTTTTAGTCTTTTTATATTTGCATCTTTAGTTATTAGAAAAACCAAACAAAAATCATATTATTTTACTTTTCTATCAAGCAATTATTTCTACTATCTGATTAATATTTGGGTTGAACCTAATCCGTCCCTGAGAACGAAACCCGATTTATCGGAGTATTACTTGGACAACCGTACACTTGCGGTAACTGTGGTTCCTTTATTTTCGTACTTAATTTTATAACACACCAGGACCCACCAAGTTTTTGGCGCCGCTGCCGGGGGCGGTAGCGTGTGACCCCGGTGTTAATCTTTAGTAGTTTAATTGTTAGTTTAGTTTATTTTTATTTTTCAGTTTTACGCTTTGTGTTGTCTTTCTTTCTCAAGTTTACAGGTTTTGGTATATGCTTGAAGATCTCGTGATCCTTGAGAATCCCGAAAACCTAGTTCAAGAAGCAAACAAAAGAAAGAGAGAAGTTAAAGAAAAAGAGTTAGAAGTGAGGTTGGCTAGAGAAGCAGAGATGGAAGGAGTCGAAAATCAACATTTGAATCAATAGAATGATCAAAATCTTCCGCAAGTTCAACCTCCTCTGAACAATGATATGTGGTTCGTTAATGGTCCTGAACAAGCTCTGTTTCGAGCTCCTGCCCTCAGAATTGGCCCCGCAGATATTAATGTCGCGAGATACAGACCCGATCCTGGTATGTTGTCTCAATTTCAGAGTTATGGCAATTTCCGAGGAGCACCTGGCGAAGATCCAATCTATGTTGTACAAAAGTTCATGCAAATTTGCAATTCCTATATTACACAAGGAGTGACAAGAGATCAAATGTTTTTAGGTATTTTGTTATAGATGGAGCAATTGAACGACATGATTCTCAAGAACCTGGATCAATCACTACCTCGGACGCATTACAAACTGCGTTCTTCGATAGATACTACCCAACAAATATGAGATTAGATGCGCAAGTTGAATTAACCTCGCTCAGACAAGATCAAGGCGAAGCTTTGGGTAGAAGTTGGACAAGATTTCAGATTTTTTTGAGAAGAGTCCCTGATCATGGTCTTACAGAAATACAACAAATGACGATATTTTACAGAGTCCTTGATGGTCCTTTAAGAAAAGACTTAGACCTGCTTTGTGGTGGTGGATTTTTACAGGTACAACCAGTCTATGCTAAGATTATTTTGAATAGAACCGTGACAAATGAGATGGGTTGGAACATCGTGAGAACACCTATCCGAGGTGGAAGAGAAAATAGTGCCATGATTGAGGAAAAACTCTCCTCATTGGAGAATAAATTGACAAACACTTTGGAGCAGCAATTGAAACAGCTTACTCTAGCTGTTACAAACAGTCTTTCAGGTAGAAGAGCAGATGTTAATGTTACGCAAGAAGTTTATGGGTGTCCTAACTGTGGTGTACAAGATCATAATTGGGAGCATTGTCAAAGTAATCCTGAAGCCGTAATGTTTATTTCCAACCAAGGGAACTATAATTCAGGTGGTCAAGGTTATCAACCGAATAGAAACCATCCAGGTTTCCAATATTCAAATCCAAATGGGGCCGCTAATCCAACTTATGCATATCAACCGCGTCCCCAAGGTAATAACTATCAACCAAGACCACAGAATAACTACCAAGGGGGACAAGGTTACGGAAATCAAGCTCAGAGACAACCTCCTCAAGACACTTATGCCGACACCATGAATCAGAAAGCTCTACCTGCTCACCTCAAGAAGGTGTGTTAGATGTTCAACAAAACTTGGTGACATTATATAACGCTCAACAGACTACGGCCGCAGCACTTAAATTGATAGAAAATCAGATGGCTCTGATGGCAAAGCAACTAAATCAGCGTCCACAGGGACAATTACCAAGCGATACTGAAGAACCTAAACCATATGAAGAATGTAACGCTATCACTCTTAGAAGTGGTAAGAATCTTCAACCACCACCTTTTCCCGTTATGAAAGAAAAAGAAACAACTCTGAATGAGAAAACGGTACAGGATGTAGTGGAAAAAGAAGATGAACCAGAAGTAGTGGAAGTGGAGAAGATTCCGGAAAATACGAAGAAGAAAGATGCTATAGATGTCCGTCCTCCTCCACCATTCCCTTCAAGAGTTCAGAAGAAAGGAGATACTGCGGAATATCAGAGATTCATGAACATGGTGAGTAAGCTTAACATTAATATACCTTTCTTAGAAGCTATCAAAGGTGTACCGAAATACATGAAATTCATGAAAAGAGCTATCACCAGCAAGCGTCAGTATCTTGAGAATGAAATGGTGAGTTTGCCAAAAGAGTGTAGTGCCATCTGCCAAAGTAAGTTTCCACCTAAATTACTTGATCCTGGAAGTTTTACGATCCCAATTTCCATTGGTGCTAAGTGGCAAGGGAAAGCTTTATGCGATTTGGAAGCAAGTATTAATCTCATTCCCAAATCAGTCTTTGAAAAGTTGAAGATAGGAAACGCAAAACCCACATCTATGGTTTTGCAAATGGCTGACAGATCCCTCGTACATCCAGAGGGAAGACTAGAAGATGTCCTCGTCAAGGCAAGTACGTTAATATTTCCTATTGATTTTGTTATACTTGATTACGACGCGGATAGGAATGTCCCCATTATTTTGGGAAGGCCATTCCTAGCCACGGGGCGTACTTTGATTGATGTAGAGAACGGTGAAATGATTATGCATATCTAAGACAAGGAGATAAAATTTAACGTGTTTAAGCCAATGAAGTTTCCGGATCCCAAGGAGGATTGCTTCAGGATTGATGTGGTTGAACAAAAAGAGCCAACTAAGGTTGTGGAAACCTTAGGAATGGAGGAAAGTGAGCTCAGAAAGAAACTGCCTAATAAAGATCCTCCATATCCTAGCCACACCTCAACCATACGAAGAAGAAAGACAAGGGGCAAGCTCTAAAGGCTCCTAAAGAACCTAAGAAAGAGAGGAAAAAGAGAGGTCGCAATGAAGAAGCCTAATCCTCTTCCAAAAGCGCGCGAAGCCAAGAGTTCTTGGCAAGGACCGTTCATGGTCACAAAGGTTATTCAAATCAACTGGTTATAATAAAGGCTAAGGGATGCAAATTCCGTGTAGCAAATGTTGATAACCTCACTCACTGCTGGGGAGGTTATGTAAAAAAATGATTCATGAGGTAACCCGTCAAGCTTAACGACGTTAAACAAAAGCCATTTCATTGTATATTAGTTTAGTGTTTTATGTTTTTCAATTCCTAGTGTATAATTCTAAGTTATAGTCGTGTCTTAGTGTCTACTTTTAAAAGAAATGAGAAAGGTAGTGTGTTAATGGTGCAGGAAGTGAGTTTGGGGTGCTAAGGAACGAAAAGGAGAAAATCTGCTGCACTAGCCGGCTAGCCGGTCAGATCACCGGCATGCCGGTGGAGGAAAAACCTGAGCCCTCGGGTCTATGGCTCGGGTTGTTTGTCGAGAGGTAGGAAATATTAACGTATCGCATAGGTATTGCCGGCCAGTTTCCCAGTATGCCGGCTAGAAGCAAAACACGTGCCCACGGTTTGCTCGACTCGGGTATTTTGACGGAGAGGGATTTTGCGAAAAACAGCGCACCGGCTAGCCGGTGCCCAATAACACGTGGCCTCAGGTAGTGGACTCGGGTTCAAGGCAGAAAGTTACAAAAAAAAAGACGTCCAGCATCGGTAAGCCGGCTATTTCGCCGGTATATGCCGGCCAGTATGTCGATTTTGAAGAGTTTGTTGCCTTATACACTTCTTACCTTATCAAGTGCAAACCCTAGCCTCTCCAATACAAATTTTCCAGCTCCCAACCATATAAATAGACCTTGAAGATTGATTAAACCTCCACAATAAACACAACAACATCAATAATCCTCTCCTCCTTATCCATAAACACATCTTCTTCATCAAATTCATCACACTACACCATTAAACACCATCAAGATCATCAAGCTTTCAAGAATTCTTCCAAGAAACCTTCTTCTTTCATCAAATCCAAGCAAGAAACTCAAGCTACCCCAATCTTTCTTAACTTTATTCTATTCTTGGTGTAACTTGAGTTTGGGGTCAAATCAAACATGACAAACAGAACAGATGCTATGGATTATAAGAGGAAGTGTTACATCCTAGTGAAGAAGAAAAATTTGCCTGGTTCTACAATTGAAACGGCCATCGATCTTGATGAGCCTATTGAAGAGAGGCAAAAGGTAGAGGCACCAACACAACCACTACACAAGAATTTCACAGCTAGGATGAAGGTATCATCAAAGCCTAAAGAAAAGACACACAATCAAGATCAAGGTTTTTCCTCTTCCTCTTCGTATCAGAATAGTTCTTGCACACCCCCATGGGCTATCAAATTGCAACACGAAGTCAAGTATTTAAGAAAAGAGAACAAGGCATTTTGGGTGGAAATTGCACAGATTAATTCACAATTGGGAGAGGTAACTGAGATCATGGATATTGATAATTATTCTTCGGAGGAGGAGGAGGACATGCTGGATCTTTATGGCCAGGTACCCCGTTCTAATTCTTCTTCTCAATTGATAGTAGGCATTAGGTAGGTAGTTTAGTTTAATTTTATTGCTTTATTGAGTCTTTTTCGAGTCGTTGGGACACGACTCACTTTTGAGTTTGGGGTGGGGTTCGTTGCCTCATCCCAGTTTTTTGTGTTTTACATGCTTTCAATAAAATTAATCTTAGGGTTGCGTTGACTGTAGAGTATTTTAAATGCCCCATCAAGCATGCTTTTTATAAATTTATGATAGAAAATAGTTGACTTTAGGAGTTAGTATAAAACGCACGTAGATTGCATGTAAATATGAGGTAATTGATAGGAAGAATTAAAGAACAATGCAAAAGAAGTAAACTTGTGCTTAAGGATAATGAGTGGTTTGTAGAATGTTAGATCTAAATGAGTAGAGAACCCACTTAGGTATGAATTAGAGGCAAGCTGTGTAAATAGGAAGATGATAGAGGCAGTTCTTTGTTAGCCCTTTGAATCCTTTTTGGCCTTCTATCCCTGGATTAATTATATCCTTCTTAGCCAAATTTTTAGCCTATATGCCTTTCTTTTGTCGCCACATTATAAGCCAATATCCCTTTAGTTTATTAGGCATAACCATATGACCCGTACTTGAATCACGATCCTGAGACTTCCTGTCTTGAGCTCGAGTTTGGGGTGGTGGGTCCACTGTATGGGAATTGACATTGGGTTGGGATTTTTGAGCTTATCAATTGTGCTATGTGTTATATTCTGATGATGATTCACAGGTTTATTGTATTGTAACCCTTTGCCGGGGTAAGAGTAAATGAAAAAAGATATGAAAAAGTTATGAAAAGAAAAAAAATTGAATATAGCATGATATCTCAACATCAAAAAGAGAGTCATAGCTATAAAGAAAAGAAAAATTTCATATGAAAAAGAATAAATATTTGGACCGGCAAAGAGGAAATTTCTAGGTGAATCATCTTTAATGCTTATTGGGTTAATTTGGGGACGTTACATTAGCGCGTCAAATGGGTTGAGTGAGAACGTATTCGAGTTTAAACTCAAGATTTTGGACAGTTGTTGATGGTAAGTGAGGAGAGAGCCAAAAGCTCACTTCAAATTTACCAAATATATATATATATAAACCGTAAAGACCCCGTGATAACTAGATACACAGTGAGTCAATAGGGAGTATGCTAAGTGGAGCGTTCAAAGCAAGTAAGGATCGAGGAACACCCTATAGCCACCATCTTGAGATAAGTAATAAGCGTAACCTTCTAGCATTGTGAAATTAATTTTGGATTGATATTATTTTGTGTTTGATTTTGCATGATATGTGTATGTGTATATTAATTCTTAGATGAGACTATATGAGATTTGTTTTAAGTTTTGCTTTGGGAATATTTATTAGATTCTACCTTCCGCGTTCACCTAAAATACCTTTGTTTTTATTTTACTTTGTCGGGACGACAAAAGGTTTGAGTTTGGGATTGTTATGATTTAAATTGAGTTGAGTATTAGATATTGGATATTACTTTGTTCTTATTTACTAATTCTTTTCTAGTGCAACTAGAATTAGCTGTTAGTATTTGGGCTATTCACTTTAGTGGCGAAGTGATCTTCCGACAGGGGATTTGAATACAGACTGAGGTAATACCCGTGTAATGTCCGTTATTGACCGACAGGCTTAACTAATTACATAGCCAAAGAGGTAAATTTTTATCATCCGAAGAGGCATATTCGCCCATAAAGGGGTTTATAGTACTTTAGGATAGCTCCTAGGTCCACCCTGACGGGAACTAGGAGACATTAGAGTCTCGACTAGTATACTAATACCAATTCTACCCTTAAACATAGCATAGATTATATTAAATTAGGAGGATTCCTTGCGAGACTCAAGTATCTTTAGTCTTTTATTTACTTTATTTCTTTGCTGTTAATTTATTTTTAGTCTTTATTTATTTGCATATTTAGTTATTAGAAAAACCAAACAAAAATCATATTATTTTACTTTTCTGTCAAGCAATTATTTCTACTATCTAATTAATATTTGTGTTGAACCTAATCCGTCCTTGAGAACGAAACCCGATTTATCGGAGTATTACTTGGAAAACAGTACAGTTGTGGTAATTTTGGTTCCTTTATTTTTGTACTTAATTTTATAACACACCAGGACCCACCATGTGGTGGTTAGTGAGCTCATGTGGTGATGTTCATGGTGGCTGGCCAGAGTTGCTCGACCAGATTTGGTGGTCACGAGGCTTGTGAGCTCTGATGTGCTAACCCTACTTTGGGAAGGGTACTTTTGCCATTTGCAATAGAATAACCCCTATTAATACCCATTAATTGGAAAGCAAAAATCAATCACTTCAAACCCTAATTTCTTCATTAGAACCAAATTGAGAGTGAAAAGTTCAAGCATTTCCGATTCTTCTATGATGAAGTACAAAATTTTGTTAAATATCACAATTGCGTTAGTGAGCAATAAGATTTCAAGGACGGGGAATAATGACAAAGATTTGTCTTCGTCTTCAACAAGTAGAGGTTCAAAACCATATTACAAGTGTGGGATATCAACAAGGCTTCCCAAATTTGTGGTTGGATTTGAATCCCGGTAGGCGGTATTACAGATATTTGTATTGGGGTAGTATTATAGAATTGTGTGTTCCTTGATTGGTATGATAAATAGATGTGTGAGAGAAGTGATACCTTAATTCCATGTTTATTGCAAAAATCCAACAAAAACGATTTGGAGATGGAAATTTTGGATAATAAGATGACCAAAATTGTTGGTGATCTGGATCAACTGAAAGCAAAAGAAAAAGACTTCTTGAAAGCTTTAGATTGCGAATTTGTAAGGTTGAAAGGAGATCGGGCTTCTTAGGCTTAATTTGAGTCATGTAACTCGAGTTAACATGATTCTAAAATCCATACTTATTTTCTTCATTTTATATGAAATACGTGTAAGATTTCCATTTATAGTAATGGAATGTGGATTTATCTTGTTGAATTATTGTTAATGACAATGTTGTTTGGTCTATGTAATGAATGAATCAATTATTTTTCCTGGTCTAGTGATAAAGTGTATGTAGGAATCTATATTATCGAGATAAATTAGACAACATGACACTAAAGTATATGTGCAGACTAAAGAATTTGTGTAAAGAAGATAAAGTAAACAACATGAAACGATATAAAATAGATAATGGGAATATCTAGGCACAACAAATAAGGTAGATAAGATAAAATATTGTGATAATTACATATATTTGCACAAAAAGGTATTAGTCAAATGCAAAGTTCACAAACCAACAATAAAACTTACCCACGGAATGGACTAGGTCTAAAGTAAAAGACCTTAACTTTCTTGTGGAAAAAACTTTACAAAAAACTGAGAATTGGAAAAATCTCTTTCTCTCAGCTGCAGGTAAAGAGATTCTTATAAAAGCTGCCCTACAAAGCTTACCAAATTATTTTATGACTTCCTTCCTCATTCCAAAAAAGATTTGTGATCTCATCACATCACAAATTTCTAATTTTTGGTGGGGAGCAAATGGAAAAAACAAAGTACACTGGGAAAAATGGGATAACCTTACTAAAAGCAAATTTTCAGGAGGGCTAGGGTTTAGAGACTTACATATCATGAACCTAGCCCTCCTCGGTAAACAAGCATGGAACATTCTTAATAAACAAGATTCTATGCTTTTTAAACTTCTTAAAAGTAAATATTTTCCAAATAACACCTTTCTTGATGCTCAACTAGGAAACTCACCCTCATGGGGTTGGAGAAGTCTAGTGAGTGGACTAGAGATCATCAAAGATAATATTAAATGGAAATTAGGGAATGGAAATACTATTAATATCCATAGTGATATTTGGATCCAAGGTAGCTCAAATATTATAAAACCCAAGATAGGAAGTGCAATATACGTTTCTGACCTTATGTATACAAATAATAGGCAATGGGATATAAATAAGGTACATCAAGAATATGATAATGAAACAGCTGCAATTATTCTTAATACCTTTATTCCCTACTCAGGGGGTAGAGATACACCTATTTGGAATCTTGATCAGGATGGTCTCTATACTGTTAAAAAGTGTTATCAAATTTTGAAAGAGAAACAAGAAAAAAGTCAAAACAAAAATAATACCAAACCTATAACATCCCACATTATCTGTACAAACATATGGAAAATGATGTGGAATTTAAATATTTTACCCAAGATTAAAAATTTCATGTGGAGGGCATTAAAAAACCTCCTACCCACAAATGAAAACATTTATAAAAAAAAAGCTATAAAAAACCCTATATGTGATATATGTCTCTCAGAGGTGGAATCTACTGAACACCTCCTTTTGAATTGCTCTTGGGTTAAAGCCTTATGGTTAGCTTCTGAATTCAACATTAAAACTTGCAACCAAAATTCAACTAGATTGGATTCTTGGATGGCAAGTATTTGGGAAAATACAAAGAAACAAAAATTGGAAAAGAATGAATATATGGAGAAAATATGCTTTCTCCTGTGGCATATATGGAAATCTAGAAATGATAGTAAATACAAATTTACTAAGGTTGACCCGATGGTAACTCTTGAAAAAGCATATATAGAATGGGACAGTTATAAAAGTACAATACCTCATGATGTTAATACTAAACTGAAGGTTATAAAAATCAATGAAAAAGATGATAATAGTACAAATGTGAATGTAATGGGTGAGGAAAATTTAACTGATGATAAAATGAATCCAAGAAGTAAATGGATTCCCCCTCCAAAAAATTTTATTAACATAAATGTGGATGCAGCTTTTGCTAATAACAAAGCTGCAATTGCTTGTGTAAACAGGGACAATAATGGCAAAATTTTGGATAGCAACGCTTGGAATGTGAATGTGGAATCTCCTATAGAAGCTGAAGCCCTTGGCATACTCAAAGCCTGCGTAATTGCTCGTGATTTGAAGACTAATAGAGTGATTATTGAAGGTGATTGTCAAAGGATAATGCTTCCATTAGAGAGGAACATTTTTATTCAGATTCCAAAAATTTGTAATATCATTAACAGTATTTATTTCATTTCGGAGTTGTGTAATCCTATCTTTAGATGGACTAATAGAGATAGTAATACGCTAGCTGATGGATTAGCCAAAAGAAAGCTTCTTAACAACTCTTTTGGTCCACAATCTATTGTGAATCCTAGTAGGCTAGTTAGAACTAGTAACCACCAAGCCTCTCCCTCGGGAATTGGCTAATTTTGTAACCGGTTTTAGTAATCTTTAATATATTATGTTTGGACAAAAAAAAAGTCCCTACTCTAAAGTTTTCACCAACCAAAAAACACACTTAACTATTACAAATTGTGAAGTATTAATTGCACGTAACCACTCACAAAAATAGTCTCTTAACCACATCTTTAAAAAAAGTCTATGAAACATAACTGCATAAAATCTACTTCTTATTCAAGTTGTTGGGTCCTGGAATCTTGTTCTTCTTCAAGTTGATAGACCCAATATTCTCGACATTATTAGCTTCATTTAATTATTTTCTTAATCTAATTTATTCCCCAATTGATACAACCCCATAAGGTCTCTCTCCCATATGTGTTTCCTGAGTATGAGGAATGGGTCATGGATTCTTGTTCTTCTTCAAGTTGTTGTGTCCTGGATTTTTGGAATTATCAGTTGTGAATATTGTTTTCCTTATTCTATGGCTTTTCCAATGGATACAAACCTAATGGCTCTCTCTCTCTCATAGTTGTTCTTTAAGTATGAGGGATGAATTGTCTCTTTTCTATTTTTGTTTTGTACTACACTCTTGCCACATAAATTGAAGAAATACGCCATTCTTGTGCCCCCACCATTACACCACTAGAGCATCACCTGCTTCTATCGAAGGCAGCATACCACCTCAGAAAATCAACAACAATTAGCCAGACCCACCAACACCCACCACCACCGTAAGCAACACCTCACTAGAGCAATCGAGCTCAGGTTCTTCACAAGATTCAAACTAAAGAGATTCTATCACAAAATTGTTATTAATTTCTCCAAATAATGGAAGACGGACATCCTCTAAATCTATTTACGCTTATTTATTACAAAAAATTCAAGATTTAAGTGGTTTGAAAGGAACAGCAGGGTCCCTGGAAGGTGTAGTCTGCTTGGTGCATTATACTGCAGCCTCACCTGGTATACCTCCCCCTCTGTACTTCAAGTGTTTGATGAAAATCTCTGATATATCGCCACAATATTTGGTATACCAGAATTACCTGCTGGAACCAATACTTTTTAATGTGATCCAAGCGCGAAGAAGTTGCCACTATTTCCTGTGATTAAAACGTGGGAAGTCGTGGATGGCATGGAGCATCACAATGACTTATTAGAAAGAACTAACATAACCAAGTCCACTTTTTGAGATACACTCATGGTTAAACGAATAGTCATAATGGCATTGAAGAAATACCTAATCAAGAGATGTGAGCTCGTTAAGCTCACAAATGCCAACGTCAAGATGATAGAACAATAATATGGATTTCTCTTATTGAATATGTTATAGTTAAGTTCCCCAATAAAGATGCCTTGAATAAATTGGTTAAGATGTCAGAATTCAAGTGTGAACTTTGTCTTCATAAAATAAGACGGTTAATTTTCAAATTCAAGACCACAGAAGAAAGAGTGTTGGTAATAAACAAGGGACCTTTCTTCATATTTGGTAGGAAACTCTATGGTAGAAAATATGCCAAAATTATCACGTTCGATAACTATGAAATTTCAAAGATTGCCACACACATATCCAATTAGTCAACTTGTAGGGTGAAATATGGACGAGTGAGGGTCTTATTAAGCTTGTGAATTTGGTTGGTAAACTACTTGAAACATATATTCAACAAAAACAAAGGAAAAAAAGATTCTTTTGCAAGGGTTCTTATTGACATTGACGCTAATTATACATTAACTGATAGCACGGAAATCACAATGCCAGATGGAATATCCTTTCATTAATATATACGGTATGAAAACTACCATATCTTTTGTAGAAATGTAAAGCTATTGGTCATGATTGCAAAACTACGTTTACATTAGAGATAAAAATATGATAGTTGGTGGTTTATCCACTAATCTTATGGCCCTCAGTGGAAAAGTACAAAGCTTGAAAGACATGATTGGGTTACGGTCCATGGTAGATAAAATAACAAAGATGACTAGGTCCAAACAACATGAGGCTTCGGTATACTAGAAGCCAACTGTGGTATATTGATAGAAGATTAATGAGAAAACTTGTTATACTTTACAGTATACCAAGCTTCGTGTGGTACACCTCGAAATGATACTTTTCATACCTTTGAGCAAGGAAGGTTACCAAAAGTGTGAATGATTTTCTGAAGGTTAATCTGACTCTAGTGGGAATCATGTTTAATTTGTAAGAGACAAAGTAGGGTGCTAAATTGGTTCCAGAATCTTCAATGGCCTGAGACATTGAACAATAAAAGGTATCTTTGGTCCCACTAATACTGTCTCGGACACCAATGAGACTTGCGACGTTGTAAGATTCGAAGAAAGCGACATCAACGTCCGATGACCTCACGCCAAAGAGAGAATTTGGTGAAGCACGAACTTGACACTAGTGGGTTAGAAAAGTCAAAAATTGAGATTCCTATTCCAAATTAGAACATGAGTTCTAGGATTAAGAGTAAGAGAACACAAGAAAATCCACATGTGGTTGTTTTCAAATAAACCAAGGGTAGGAAGCAAGACGAAGTTATTCAAGTGGGTAAGACAATGAGATCCAATCCTCTAGTTGCTCAGTGATTATTACGTCTTTGAAAACAAAGGGTTTTGTTACCGCCTACAAGAGAGATAGGACTATTTCACTCATCCCTAACAAATAATTTGGATGTCCTAGGTATACTCAAAGCACATTGTAACTGGAGGGAAATCAAGAACTTCATTAATCAATGACTCTTTGGCTGGAATAATTTTGACAACTTTTATGAGCATAAAAGCGGTAGAATTTTCATTATTTACAATCCATATAAAGTTAAAATCAAACATAGACATGGTATTCCCGAGTTGTGAATTGCACAATTGAGTGTAGGGTAACTTCACATCGTATTCACACTACATTTGCTTATAAATTCAATCAAATGGGGTATCACACTCTTTTATGTCATGAACTAAGAAAGCATGCCTTCATATTCGATAAACTATGTTGATTGGGTGACTTTAATAATGTTCTTAATTTCAACGAAAAGAGTAATGTATCCATTGTTACATTGTATAAGATTCAAAGAGGTTTTTGGAGCCTTTAATTTTTGGTGATTTGATCTTTTTTTCTTTCTTTAAAATTTGTTTTCACAATGGTGGAAAGTATTGTTGGACTGTTGAAATTTTTGTTGTTTATTTTTTTTCTTTTTCATCTATTTTAGTAAAGCATGCCACCCTGATGAGTTGGCCTTAAAGGTTTTAATTATTTTTGGTTTGTCCACCAAACCAAATGAGAAACAAATGAGGTATTTATTTCTAGTCCAGTTAGTTAGGGATCCTTCATTTTAAACATGTCAGGTTTCATGTCACTTTTACCTGTTGAATAAAATAGTGCACCAAATATATTATTTGATGGGTTACAACACAGTTTGATTTTAAGCTTTCCATGTTCATTTAATTTTGTTGGCTTAATCTAGCATGGAGTGGATAGCTTTGCAGCAATCACGTCATCAAAAACCATGTCTGAGTTGCCTCACTGAATATGTTGAGTATTATTTTATGATTTGGTATGTTTATCATTTTCTTTTGCAGTGAAGAAGAAAGATTAATTGGTTTGGATTTCTCTTTGATTTTTGTAGGTTTGTATTCATACTCATGGATCCATTTACCTAAACAAACTCTTAGCTTCTTGTTGACACGCGTTCCCCCTCTTCGTGATCTAACTACCAACACAGATTACAGAAGACACCAAGTCTCAACATACTTTGGAGCATCGTTAATGTTGTGTACTTTGTCGATGATTCGTACTATTTGGCCACCAATGGTTGGTTGATGTTCCAGGCAACTTAAAAAATTGATGGTCGAGCAAATAATAAGTTAGCTCTTTAAATAAAAAAAATGATGGACTATTCTTTGATCGTTCCTCTTTACTTATTTAAGATTCAAAAATTATATATTTATTAAATTTCTAGTATCAATATATTAATTTGTTTTTAATATATATAAATAATAAGCTACATAAAATAAATGTTCCATGATCAGCTTCTTTTTTTGGATTTCAACCCAATAAGTATTAAGTAATTAGGATTTTATTATCGGTAAGGATGGAAGGAAATTTGTGTTTCTTACTAGAGACCACACATTTGTAAAACTAATAAAGTATACTTAAATAAGGCAAAATTTGCATTAATTTAAAATAAACAAGTGGAAAAGTGAACCCTAAACATGTTTAGATTTTGATTGTCACTGATCATCATCACACCATCGATGACGACATTAAGCATGTTGTCCAATCGTGTGAGCCATCACAAGCGGCTTTGAGCATGTTTCATAAGTTTCACACTGAGCATGCTCAGGTATTTTGACACTGGGCAAGAATTGTAACTCTAAGCATATTTCTTAACTTAATATACGACTTTGGTATTTTTATTAAGCACACTCTAGTATTTGATACTTAACGTATTAAAAAAACAAATTTAAATGAAATAAACACAGTATTTTAAATTGTTATATTATGAAAAAACATTAGCATACTACAATCACATTACTTTACTTATTAGAAGAAAAAATAATTCATTAATTTAAGAAAAATTATGCATGCAAATCAAAAGAAAAAGAAAAAATATCTGAAACGCGTTAATGCTGGCTGAAGTCAACAACATTTCTCCCTGAAAATCTGAACCATTATTAATGTCTTCTCCAAGCCACCACCACGAACCAATCATGGCCGCCACCAAACAACCAGTCTTGATTCCAACCACTAATACTCTGATTTCAACCATTAGCCTAAGAAATTTTCAAATATTATCAAGAGTTTAATTATAAAATAATTGTAATTAGATGTAAGTTTTTTAACCAAATTAGATATGAGTTTTGATGTGGTGTATTTTTAGGTGTGTGAGGTTTATAATTATTTAACGTGTTAGCATAACTATTCTTTGTATAGATATTTTAGGTTTTATTGAGCCTTTTAACTTTGAGTTTAATAACAAAAAAAAGGTAATTTAATTCAAAAGTCGATATTTCAAAAAAATTACTCCAAAAAATATGTAACATTATTATTCTAAAATTATATTATTTTATTCCGTGAGTTGTTATAATTCTACGTTAAATATTGATTAAATAATTTCATTATACGCTTCAACATCTATGTATCTATTTTTCTCTCCAATAACAATTTTATGTTGCCATAAATAGCATATTTTACCATGATTGGCGCATTTAACCTATAAAAAAATCACAACTAAATATTAATATACACAAAAAAAGGACACTAATATCAAACTTCCACAAGATTAACAAATTATGAGTGGTCTAATGATGCGATGTTGTGAGTTGTCTAGATGAGTGAATGTTTGTGATGGGTTGTTTGGTGATTATTCAATGTCTTGCAGTGTGAACTTATGTATGAAAAATGACTGAGTCGTACAAACTATATAGATGAGTTACCAATAAAAAATCTTTGGATTGTATGCATATTCGAAATGACTGTTATTGAAAAATGGCCGAATTTTGTGCACGTTTGATGTGTTGTCAGTGAAAAATGCATAGGTTGTATGCACGTTTGCATGGGTTGCAAGTGAAAACAATTGTGTGGTTTGCACTAATAAATGTCATCATTAAAAAACGTCTAAACTTACCTTGATGGGTTGTCGGTGTTTATGTGGTGGGAGTTGTGTGGTGGTGTTACAAGAAGAGAAAAGGTGTGGTGGAGATCATGTCTAAGTGTGAGAACAAAATAGATTTTGCTATAATTATAAAAAAAACTAATATTCAATAAATCGGGCATGAAATCAATATTATGAATTTTTTTAAAATTATTTTATTAACTAGGGTAATAATTGATAATGTATGTTATCATAATATAATATTATTATAGATATTTAGATTAAAGTGGAATTGAATTATTTAGAAAAGATGTTATTTTGAGAAATTAATTTTAAAAAAAAAGGAACTGACTTTGAGGTTCATAATTTATAATTCTAACTGTAAAAATCTTTTCATATTATGAACATGGATAAAATACATAAATCTATTACATAGATTATTCAAAATTTAAAAATTAGATTAATATTTTTTTATTAAACCGTATTTATATTTAATGATATTTCAATTTGATTTATTAAAACTTCAATTTAATAAAATTGTATTTCTTACCAATTCAAATAAAAATATCTCATTTAAAAATATCTTTAGTCTCGTTAAAAAATCAAAACTCTCTCTTCCAACGGGAAGAAAAAGCAAAAAAAAACGACGCTTATTTGTAGCTTTCTAGCCGTTGATGATGGCTTCTCCCGGTGATCCACGGCCGGCGGCACCACCGGACTTAGGTGGAGGCCCACACGAACAGCAAGAATCCAAGGCAGACCATATGGTTACTGATTTGGCTACTGATCAACCTTCAATGGTGGAGTTTCCGCCATTACAAGAGGTGGAAGCAAGCCAGTCAAACGAGCACGTGAGGTGGAGGTGATTGGGAATTCCGGCGAGTCTGATCCTCCACTCCAAGGGCAGCTTTTGGGTGGCGGTAAATTGGGTAATCCGTCGCGAAAATCATCGGGATGGCATAGTGCTCTCACAGGTAAGAATTTAATTATTCCTCTTATTATTGATAGTGATGAAATTAAACAGAACACATGTAGTGGACTAGACGATAATTTTTTTTGCCTCAATTGAGGATGATGTACCTATTGAAAATTGTGAATTTCCGCAAGTTTTACGTTCGAAAGAGGAGATTATTGAGGGAATAAATTTGTGGAAAAATACGGTAGTGGTTCGTTTGTTAGGTTCTAAAGTAAGTTTCAGCTATCTTTCTACGAAATTGAAACAAATTTGGAACCCCAAGGGCTTGATCGAATTAGTTGATGTGGGGTATGGATATTACATGGTAAAATTCGGTAATAAGGAGGACTTTGAATTTGCGTTGAGTGGAGGGCCTTGGATGATCTTTGATCATTACCTAGTTGTGAGGGAATGGACTCCTAACTTCAAGCCGCATGTTGATTCAGTTACTAAAACCACAGCTTGGGTGCGTATTTCGAATGTGGGAATGCATAATTACACAGCTAGGATTTTGCGTAAAATGGGGGATCAAATCGGTAAAACGGTGCGTATTGACCCATTGACTAAGGCGAGGCAGAAAGGGAACTACGCTAGGTTAGCCGTGGAGATTGATTTGAAAAAGTCACTTACACCAAAAATACATATTGGGGGGGAAGTTTGCTTAGTGGAGTACGAGGGGCTTCATTTGATTTGTTATGAATGTGGGCGATTTGGGCATACTAAGGAGAAATGCGAGGGTATTACGAGTCAAAATAAGGAGGCTAGCTCTGACATGGTTGTCCAGGACACTAGTGAGACCAGTAGGGAAATGGAATCCGTGAAAGAAGTCACTTATGGGGATTGGATGACGGTTAGGAGAGGAGGCCGGGGTAATAACAATAGGGGCTATAATGGTAACACATTTTCTGGGAATAACAGGAACAGAGGATTTGGCTCCAGGTATGAGGCACTGTTGATGGAGGATGGGTCAGAATTCGTTGGGGAATTCAATGCTAATTTGGGGGGTGTGGATAAAAGGGGTAGCACTGCCTTGGGTAGGAAGGCAAAGAAGGGTGATAATAGCAAGAATGTGGGCAATAGTAAGACACGAGTGAGTGGTGGTCATAAAGTTATTTTAGCTCCGGACTTTGAGGTTCGTAAGCAATTAGAGGCAATCCCGGAAATGGAACTTCTATCCTCTAGGAAGGATGGGAAGCAGGGCAAGATTATTGAGCGGGGAGAGGGAAGCAAATCGAGAAAAGGTAAAGGTAAAGTAGTGGTTGGTGAGGGCGAGCAAGGTCATGGGCGGGTTAATAATGGTGCGATAGTGATCGGAGAAGGTGTGGGACAGAGGGCTGGTGGGTCCGTGAACCACCATGGTGAATTACCTGTGGGAACAGGAGGACAGATAACAGGCTCAGGAGGGAAGAATAATGAGCAGGGGCTCGAAATTAATACAGGTACAGCAGGGGCTTTGCCTGCAATTTCTGAAATTTTTTTGCAGGTTCAGGAAACACCACACGTGACTCTAGCGCGGGGTTCCAGGCAGGTGGACGCCGTGAATAGCAGCTGGGAGTTTCCGGTGATCTTCAGCAGCGGCCAAGAGGTGGATTTCAGCACTCCAAACGCTGCAGCAGCATCTCGGAAAATGACTAGCGAACCACCGGATCCTGGGGAGGGTGATGAAGCTTCAGTTCCGGAGACACCTTTAGGACGAGCTGATCAAGACGAGCATATGGAGCTTGAGATAGAGGGCGAGGAGGGAGTTAAACAGGTACGCTCTTAGCCCTCTAGTTCATTTATATTTAATTGTTTCCCAATGTGTACACAGGTTAATAGCATAGGTGGATGGGGAGAAGCTTCCCAACTACCAAATATTCTGGTCTGGAATTGTCATGGAGCAGCAGCTGATAATTTTCAACGCGTTGTTAGAGAGATGGTAAGAGTTCATCGTGTGTGGTTGACGGTAATAGTGGAGCCGCGGGTTAGTGGGACTACTGCGAATACCATTATTAACGGTTTAGGGAAGGCTAATTCTACAAGGGTTGAAGCGGATAATTTTAAGGGCGGTATTTGGCTCTTATGGGATGATTCGGATATCGAGGTTAAAGTGTTGTCAGCTGGGAAGCAGGTCATTAATATCGAGGTATCGAGAGATAATTGCGATTCTTGGGTATTTTCAGCTGTTTATGCGCGGCCTGTTGCACAAGATAGGGAGCCCTTGTGGGATGCTCTTAAGCACGCGTTTAGTGGGGTAAAGGTTCCGTGGCTTATAGCTGGTGACTTCAATCAGGTAGGGGAGGAAATAGATAAAAAAGGAGGGGAGCCGGGTGTGACACGCCGAATGATAAGGTTTGAAGAGTGGCGACAGAGTTGCGACTTAACGGATTTGGGGTTCGAGGGGCCGAGGTTTACTTGGAGTGATTCGTGGAATAATGGTCAACGGATTTTACGGAGGTTGGACCGCGCGTATGCTAATACAGAGTTACTTACCCTGTTTGATCGGATTAAAGTAACGCATTTGGATAGACGCCATTCGGATCATGCGCCGATTTTGATTCAGTTAATTCAGAGAGGTCCGAGACCACCAAGGAGGTTTAGATTTGAATCTGCGTGGTGTATACATAAGGATTTTAAGGAATTCGTGAAACAGAAGTGGAGCGAGAGGAATGGGGATATTGGGAGTAAATTAGAAGGGTTGAAAAGTGATTTATCCATGTGGAAGAATACGGTTTTTGGAGATATTCATGTTAAGAAGAGGGTCCTGTTAGCTAGGTTGGATGGAATTCAGCGTTCTTTACAACGGTCTTATAATTCTTCGCTTTTTGAGCTAGGTAAGAGGCTTCGTAATGAGTACTTGAGTGTCCTGAAGGAGGAGGAGCATCTTTAATTTCAGCGGTCAAAGGAGAAGTGGATTCGTTCGAGTGATAGGAATACACGTTATTATCATATGGCTACGATGAAGAAAAGATCAGTATCGCGTATTTTGAGGTTGAAGGATGAAGCAGGTAATTGGGTGGAGAGTAAAGCAGAGTTAGGAGAGTTAGTTCGTAATTACTTTGTGGAGATTTATTCGGAGCCAGTCAAGTTTGTGGGCCCCTTCTCATTACCGCATGGGGGTAGCCTGACTAGGGAGGAGCGAGAAGTTATGGAGGCAGAGTTTACTAATGAGGAAGTTCGTGCAGCTGTGTTCCAATCGGACCCCAATAAAGCGCCAGGTAGCGATGGTATTTCAGTATTATTCTATCAGAAGTGTTGGGACACGGTGGGTCAAGATGTTTGTGACATGGTTCGAGATTCAATTCGTGATGGAGGGGTTTCTGAGAGCTTGAATCGGACATTGGTGCACCTAATTCCGAAGGTTCCGGATCCGGAAAAAGTTACGCAACTTAGACCAATTAGCTTGATTAATGTCCCATTCAAATTTACGATGAAAGCTATGGTAAATAGGATAAGGCCGTTTTTAGCGGATAAGATTGGGTCTACGCAAAGTAGCTTCCTCCCGGGAAGGTCTACTATTGATAATGTGGTTTTAGTTCAAGAGATTGACCATAGGATGCAAAAGTTGGTTGCGAAGACTTCATTCATGGCTATTAAGATCGATCTCGCCAAGGCTTATGATAAGCTTAGTTGGCGTTTTATTGAGGACACAATTATTTACTTTGGTCTTCCGAACAATTGGGTAAAGCTTATCATGTCAGCTATGGCGTCTAATGAAGTTAATGTTTTATGGAATGGGGAGCAGCTGGAAAGTTTCACGCCACAAAGAGGAATTCGCCAGGGAGACCCTCTTTCTCCCTATTTATTTGTTTTATGTGTTGAAAGGTTGTCCATGCTCATTCAGGGTCTTTGTGATGGGGATGAATGGTCTCCCATTCGTCTTCACCGCCAAGGGCCCCCTATCTCACATATATTTTTTGCAGATGACTTGATGCTCTTTGCGGAGGCGAATGAGGTTCAAGTGGATCTTATTAAGGAAGTATTGCGGGTTTTCTGTGATGAGGCAGGGCAAACGGTTAGTGAGGATAAGTCGCTAATTTATTTTTCGGCAAATGTTTCGGAGGAAAGAGCGAGGGCATTAGCGGCTCGCAGTGGGTTTACGCTTAGTGACTCTTTGGGTACCTATTTAGGCACGCCTATCAGGTCTCAAAGGTTGCCTAGGGGTTTTTTCCGGAGAATTATTGCTAAAATGAAAGATAAGTTGCCTAATTGGAGGGGTCAGAATTTGTCTATGGCTGGGCGTGTAACGTTGGCACAATCCGTTCTTTCTGCGATGCCTACATATGTCATGCAAACGATTAAACTTCCGGTCCATGTGTGTGATGAGATTGATAAGATAATTCGGGATTTTATATGGGGTTCGTCGGAAGAAGAAAGAAAGATACATTGGTTATCGTGGAAAACTTTGTGTAAGCCGAAAAAGCAAGGTGGGTTGGGTTTACGAAGTGCGAGGGATTATAACAAAGCGCTATTGGCTAAATTGGGGTGGAAAATTTTGGTGGATGATCAGGCCTTGTGGGTGAGAGCTATTAAGCAAAAGTATTTCCGTTTTGGGTTCTTGGATAGGAATGTGAAGCCATCCGATTCGCGGATGTGTAAAGCGATTTTGGAAGGGAAGGAGGTATTGAATCAAGGGATTGCTGAAATTACGGTTGGGGAGGAGAGGGTATATAGGTGGACGCATGAAGCAAATGGACATTTTTCGGTTAAATCCGCTTATAACAGATTAGTTTCTGAGGAAGTGGAATCGCTTTTTCGTTGGGAACTTGTGTGGGCTCTCCGGTGTCCTCAGAAGATTAAGAATCTCATTTGGAGAGCGGTGTGGGACCGTTTACCCACGGGACAGAACTTGCAAAAGCGGGGAATTATTCCGGAGGCGATTTGTACTAATTGCGGTTCAGGGGAGGAATCTGTTGTTCATATCTTTAGATTTTGTACGGAGTTTAGTGGCTTGTTTAATTTGTGTTTGGCAGGAGGTGATAGCTGGAGGACCAGCTGGATGGAAGATCAACGGCTGGAACCTGCTGGGGTGATCGAGTCTGCAGCAGAAACAGGTTCTGTTCTTCGTGATTCCTGGGCTGGGCGAGAGCTGGATGCGAGAGCTGCTGGTCAGTTGAGGGCGAAGACAGCAGGTGCGAACCATGGTGGAGTTGTTGGTGTCCAGCGAGCAACAGCTGCAGTGGGCGGAAGCACCTGGAATTCCAGGAACAGCAGCGAGGCCTGGAGGAGCAGAAATTCTGCAGAATTTGCAGAACGAGGACAGCAGGCGCGAAGAATAATTCAAGCCTGGAATGCACTTGATGATAAAAGCTGGTGGAAATTGATGTTGACTAGCACGGAAGGCATTAATGGTGTTGAAAGGAGAATCGTTTTTGCAGCATTTGTATGGACCGTATGGGTAGAAAGAAATAAGAGGTTGTTTGATCCATCGGCCAAGAAAAGATCGGTTAGTGAGTTACATGCGGTGATTAAGAATTTGGCTTGTGACTTTATTCAAGCGTGGGGAATAGAGAAGGATGGTGGGTTGATTACATCAGCTAGAAGTGTACTTGTTAAGTGGAATAAGCCAAACGGGGGTGTTAAACTTAATGTAGATGGAGCGTATAATCACGAAAATAAGCGCGCAAGTATGGGTGGTTTATTCAGGGATAATGGTGGTGTTTATTTAGATGGATATTCGGGTCAATGTGTTGCATCCTCCCCTTTTGAGGCTGAGCTTTTGGCATTGCTTTTTGGGTTGCGGTTGGCAGTTGATAAGGGTCTTACGGCGTTAATTATCGAGACGGATTCGAGTGAGCTACACGCGCTAGTGAAGGGCGGTGTGAACTCAAGGACCCGTGTTGATGATAAAGTGAGACTTTGTTGTGCTATACTCGAGTCTAGGGAGCACTTTGAGGTGGTTTTGTGCTATAGAGAGGCTAATAGGTGTGCGGATTGGTTGGCTAAGTATGGAGCTAGAGCTGAAGGGGGACCAGAGATACTTAAGGATCCACCGGATGGTTTGTGGCGACTGTTGGCAATGGATAGGTGTGGTTGGGCTATACCAAGAACCATTGTAGATAGTTAATAATTTGGAGGAGTTACTTCTCCTGGTCATCTTTTTGGCCTCTTCTGTAACAAAAAAAAAAAAAATATCTCAACTAGATGGGATTAGCTTAATTAGTCAGAATCTTGATTATCCTTTTAGACGATATATATTGTCGTGTTAATTATACCAAGTCTAAAAAGTAGATCTTCTACTTTTAAAAAAAAACTTGTTTTACTAAAATTTTAAATAAAATTTGATTCATTACTCAGTCTCGATTTTTTTTTTAAAATGGGACTAAACATAATGACAAATGTGTTTTAAACATTTGGTTCTTATCACTGTCTTTGCAAGATTATCATTAATTTAACTTTACCCAATGAGAAAAATTGTATTACCTCTATAATAATAACTGATTATAAAAAACTTAAAAGGTAGATAAAATTTAATTTAAAATAACCAATATATTTCTAATTATAAGAAAAAGAAAATTAAATATTTAGTTAGTAAAACGTTTTAAAAGAAAAGTAGAATAGAAAAAGGATTATTTATTTTATTTTAAAATTTAAAAATGACATAGATTATAAAATATATTTTTTTAGATAAAAAAACTATTATTATTGAATGGAGGTAATATTGCTTTGAAAATCTTTGTCGTGCAAGTGCTGGATTATTATAAGTCATGGTTAGTATTTAATATGCAATATATCTACTACATACACATGATAAAGTTATTGACACAAGATTCGGAGTGCGATGAATGATTAACGTTTGGTTTTGAATATCAAGTATTGGATCCATCAGTGCCTCTTTTATAGTTTGGAAAAAAAAAATCAGTGTCTCTTTTATTTATTTTTTGTCCTTACACATTTCCAAAGGCCCAAGTGTAATAGTACCGAAGGGTCCCAATGCCAAACAACTTGAACATTTGGAACAAAAAAAAAAAAACAACTTGAACATATATAGAGAAGGAAAAGCGACGTTTAATTATCAATAGTGGTCCATATAAATTTCTAAATTTAATAAATATTTTAGTCAAGTTATAATATAAAGGGAAAATAACCCAAAAAATCAAAATAATATTATTTTCAGCCCAATAACATCAATGACAAAATTTCTTCCCAATAACATCATTAACTAAATTTTGTCCTTGATGGGAATCGTCCTTGACGGGAATCGTCCTTGACGGGAATCGTCCTTGATGGGAATCTTCCTTGACGGGAATCTTCCTTGATAGGAATCTTCTTTGGGGCAAGTATAATATTATTTTGATTTTTTGGGTCATTGACCTTAATATAAATATAATGTAGATTGAGATTTTAAATTTTATACTTTAAAACATAATATGTAAGTTATCAATTTATCTGTCCAATTATTAGTTTTAAATCAGTTTAGGACCACAACCACTATGATATTTTTTGCCAAACTTCAATAATGAATGTCTCATAGAATAGGCCCTATCCATTGACCCTTATGGTTGTATCTAGTGAAATAATTGTGGAGATAATTATTTTTACCCATCTTTTTATTTTGGATCACACATTTATTTACTTCCCTTTTTTATCATCTTCACAAACCAAATTTAAAAACTAATATTGAAGATACTAACAATAGAGAAAGTTTCATTATATTAGATATGCATTTTTCTTTTAAGAAAGATTTATTTTAACAATAGAGAAAGTCACAAACCAAATAATTGTGGAGCTTTTATTGCCGGTTTCTCTGGCCCCTGTGTGATGGAATCCCCTTCTTTTTCTGAAGTATTAGCGTTGCATTACGGACTAAGATGGGTAGCGAGTCGAGGTATTAAAAAGTTATATGTCGAAACTGACTCGAGAGAACTTCACGCGGTAGTGAAGGATGGTGGTAGTTGTAAGAGTTGGAATTGTCATATTGGGCGAGATTGTTGTGAGATACTAAGGAATCATCCGGAATTTGAGATTCATTGCATTTTTCGAGAAACGAACACGTGTGCAGATTTATTGGCTAAAAAAGGCGCAGACTTGAACGGAGGTCTCCGTGTATTGGAAGATCCTCCCGACTATTTATGGCAAAATATTAGATAGGAGCGGTTGTACAATTCCTAGACTAGTGTTAGACCCTCAATGAGGGATTAGTTGATTTGTTTAGTCAACTTTCGGCTTTTAAAGCCTCAAATGTATGGGGAAAAAAAAGATATGTATTTTTCACATAATTTTACCATTAATTTTGTAACCTTAATTTGAAAATTACTATAAAAAAAATACACGAGTAAGTATGTAATCAAAAAAAATTGAAATTGTGATTAAAGAAACAAAAATGGATAAAAATAATAGATTAAAAAGATTCAATTATATAACTTTATAAATGGGGTTTGAAAAATGTATAAATTAAAGTGGATGTTACATGATGTTCATTGGGGTGCCATATGGACCCCTAACATATTCACATATTTGAGTGGCGTTTCCTTGAAATAGTCAAGCAGCCTCATAGCCAACATATACTAGTTTGCATGGTCAATATTTTGTTATTTTTATTTTAAAAATATAGGATCGAATCACTCCCAAACATAAGTAACTTAAAATGTATAAAATAAAAAGTACAAGGTTTGAATCACTTTTTTTGAATATGAGTAACGAAGTTATGAATCACTTGACAATATACATAAGAAGGCCTTTAAATCTTCATGGGAATGTAATTATGAAGTTGAATCCCCATCAACTTGTCTGGTTTTAACATTGGCATAACTTATTTTAGAGTTAAACATAATTTTAATTAAAAACATCATCAAAATTAGAATATTTATTAAAAAATACGAAAATAATTGTTAACTCTAGAATTATTTTAGAGATTTATTTAAAAAATATATGTCTTTTTTAATATTTAAAATACTTTTTAAAATAAATAATTCAAATGGGTACTTAGTAGCTTATTTTTCTTCCTCAAATGAAATCATAAAATGTATTAAGACCCATAATTCGTTTACATAAAGTACCTAACTCTATTGTGGTAGCAATTATAAGATTAAAAACTTTTCACGGTTTAAGAAAGAGTACGTCTTCTATTAAAACAACTAGTAGTAATGGATCCAAATAACTCATAACTAGAGTAAGCAGAACAACAACAATACCCTCAATATTGACAACTCTCTCTCCAGTCCACTTGTACATCCCTTCACTCTGTCCTATATATACATCCCGATTGTCAAATTCCAAGACATTTTCTTTCAAATCCCATCTTTTTGAAGCAAATATACTTTTGGTCTCAGAAGGTAGAATCTTAACAAAAAAATATTGAAACAAAATCGATGAATATTAGAAAGTTTTAGTCATACTATTTAAACTTTTGAAGGTGGCAATACCGTTTTTTTTTTTTTGGTAAAAAATCCCTAAATAAATTTGTCTAGTTTCTTTTATCTTTAACAGTATTTATTTTTGTTATTTCTTAACCCTAACTGATTAATTTTAATTTTTTATTTAATCTTATATTAATTTTATTTTTATTTTTTTTGAAATTTTCTATGTTTATAGGTATTTGCAAAATAATTCAATTAGTTAATTTGTGTATTTTATTATGTGAAACAATAAATGATTAATTGATGTATACGAATTCCTTTATGCTTTTTAAATATCGTATTATAATCAAACATTATGCATATGATTGTTGTATATAAATTTATTATTGTTTCTAGGTTATGCATGATTTAAGGGATTATCACTATATGTTTGCACTATAGGCCCTTCTGTTAAAAATTAGTGATGTTATTCCTATATGGTTGTACTATAGGTACATGTGTTTATCTCAAATTGCACTACGGTCCTTGTGTTATATGTACACTTTAGGCCCCTCTGTTATGGTTAAGAATCAGTGATGTATATTTTTCACATTAGGCCATTGTGTAAAGTAACATTGAGATTTGCACTATAGGTCCCTTAAACTTTCAAAGTGAATATAGACAAGAAAGTAGAAAACATTAAATAACAAAAAAAAACCTCAACTAAGTCCTAAATACCCCTAACACGATGTCTCGTGGCTAGATTAACCCATCACATTAATGCATACATCAGTCAGGTACTAAAAGAATTGGATTTTTCATTATAGAATTTTTCCTCATTTTCTTGTTTAATCATGATTCCTGCTACTCATATCAAAGTGTTTATATTACTAGGGTGCATTGAGCTTTGATCAATATTTGCCATTCTTTCTTTTTCTTTTTTAGAACCCAACAAAATTTAAGTTATAATAATAGGGTTAAATCACTCCCTGAACATGAGTAACTTAAAATGTATAAAATAAAAAGTACAAGGTTTGAATCACTTTTTTTGAATATGAGTAACGAAGTTATGAATCACTTGACAATATACATAAGAAGGCCTTTAAATCTCCGTGGGAATGTAATTATGAAGTTGAATCTGCATCAACTTGTCTGGTTTTAACATTGGCATAACTTATTTTAGAGTTAAACATAATTTTAATTAAAAACATCATCAAAATTAGAATATTTATTAAAAAATACGAAAATAATTGTTAACTCTAGAATCATTTTAGAGATTTGTTTAAACAATATATGTCTTTTTTAATATTTAAAATACTTTTTAAAGTAAATAATTCAAATGGGTACTTAGTAGCTTATTTTTCTCCCTCAAATGAAATCATAAAATGTATTAAGACCCATAATTCGTTTACATAAAGTACCTAACTCTATTATGGTAGCAATTATAAGCTTTAAAACTTTTCACGGTTTAAGAAAGTGTGTGCCTTCTATTGAAACACCTAGTAGTAATGGATCCAGATAACTCATAACTAGAGTAAGCAGAACAACAACAATACCTCAATATTGACAACTCTCTCTCTCCAATCCACTTGTCCATCCCTTTACTATGTCCTATATATCCATCCTGATTGTCAAATTCCAAGACATTTTCTTTCAAATCCCATCTTTTTAAAGCAAATATTCGTTTGGTCTCAGAAGATAGAATCTTAACAAAAAATTTTGAAACAAAATCGACGGGTATTAGGAAGTTTTAGTCATACTATTCAAACTTTTGAAGGTGGCAACACCGTTTTTTTTTTGGTAAAAATCCCTAAATAAATTTGTCTAGTTTCTTTTTGCTTTAACGTTATTTATTTTTGTTATTTCTTAACCCTAATTGATTAATTTTAATTTTTTATTTAATCTTATATTAATTTTATTTTTATTTTTTTGAAATTTTCTATGTTTATGGGTATTTGCAAAATAATTCAATTAGTTTATTTGTGTATTTTTATTATGTGAAAAAATAAATGATTAATTAATTTATACGAATTCCTTTATGGTTTTAAATATCGTATTATAATCAAACATTATGCATATGATTGTTGTATATAAATTTATTATTGTTTCTAGGTTATGCATGATTTAAGGGATTATCACTATATGTTTGCACTATAGGCCCTTCTGTTAAAAATTAGTGATGTTATTCCTATATGGTTGTACTATAGGTACATGTGTTTATCTCAAATTGCACTACGGTCCTTGTGTTATATGTACACTTTAGGCCCCTGTGTTATGGTTAAGAATCAGTGATGTATATTTTTCACATTAGGCCCTTGTGTAAAGTAACATAGAGATTTGCACTATAGGTCCCTTAAACTTTCAAAATGAAACTAGACAAGAAAGTAGAAAACATTAAATAACAAAATAAAACCCTCAATTAAGTCCTAAATACCCTTAAAACGATGTCTCGTGGCTAGATTAACCCATCACATTAATGCATACATCAGTTAGGTACTAAAAGAATTGGATTTTTCATTATAGAATTTTTCCTTATTTTCTTGTTGAATCATGATTCCTGCTACTCATATCAAAGTGTTTACTTTACTAGGGTGCATTGAGCTTTGATCAATATTTCCCATTCTTTCTTTTTCTCTTTTAGAACCCAACAAAATTTAAGTTACAATAATTAGCATCATACAATTCAAAGCAAGAAACACCACTATTGTTTACCCATCACCCAATAAAAGTGTCAAAAGGACACGAAACTTAAGCCCAAAAGACACAAGCTCAATCGCAATTAATTTTAAGGAAGTCCTACACGTGACTCGGAGCTAGTAAAGTTGTTTGCCAAAGAAAATGACATACACTCTACGGGGCTACTCAGAAGATAAATATGCAAAGGTTAATCTAAGGATTCAGAGGTCTATTAAAGAAAAACATTAGTTCGTGATATTTTAATTACCAAGGCTCATCTTGTTTGAAATGTGTAGATTAGCATAAATAATGATATATTTCATAGATTATGCACTGATCCTTTGATTACAGTCCGTGATAATATTATATCTCGTATTAGTTTGTAGTGGTTGACGTTGATTAAGTTGAGGATTCTAAAGTAATTAATAATAATTATTCTTAATCTTTTAGTGGCTTGCTCCGTTATGGTATTTTTGTTGCACAAATTGAAAATATAGTTTTTTTGCTACTTGTTCGACATCGGTGACTGGGAAATCTAATAATGTTTTAATGGTGTTGTTTCATAGTCTTATATTATTATCAATACAGGGCCCTTGGTTGGGGCGATGTAACTTGAATCCTTGTTCTTCTTCGAATTGGACTCCTTGTATTAATCATAATGTAATGACGATGTGACATGGGATCCTACTAACTATATGGGTGTTGTTGCTTGTATTGTGAGGAACTACTCTAGAAAAATATTAGACGGGAAAGCATGAAAGTTTAGTGCATATTCGTTAATGGAAGCTATTAAGTAAAATCAGCGTCGATGGAACAGCCTATGATGGAGTATGGGGAAGGTATTCGTTGGGATAGAAATATGGAGAATTTATTGCCCGCTAAAAATTAAAGTGTTATTGTAGAGAGAGGTCCAAGAAAGACTAGCAACGGGCTTGAACCTTATGAACGAGTGATGTCTCCTCTTTTGTTCTAATTATATGCCTTTATGAGACATCATGTTGGGTATTATTTGACTCATTCGATAGACTTTTAGTGTTAATTTGTTATATTTCATTTTCCCTAACTGGATTTTAGTAATTTTCATTTATTAAACCTTTGCGCGTTAAATGGGTTGTTCTAGTGTAAAGTTTGTAGGTTCTTAATACTAGCAAGGCGAGGAATTGATAATTGAAGTCTTAGATCGTGTAAAGAAGTCAAAGGTGTAAAGAAATATCCCGAAGAGTTGACAAGTTAGAGCTGCAAATCTGGAAGGCTAATAGTAATTGCTGATTTCGAGCTACTTAAACATGGATTCAGCCTCTTAGTTGTAAAGAAGATTCGTCCCTTGTCGAGTTACGAAGATTTAGCAAGTTGAACGGGTCAATTCAGAGTTAAATTGAGAAAGTTGCAGTCGTTTTAGTGGAAGGTGTACACCAGTTACGGGATTTGGACATGAAGAGTAGACTTAGGCCATTTAATATTTCATTAATTCGTTTAAAATAAGTCCAAGTCCGAATTTTAGAGTATAAATAGACTTTTTGACTTTATTTTTACACATAATTCATTTTTAGCAAAGTCGAAAACTAGGAAAAGGAAGAAGTTAAGAGCTTGAGAATTCATCTTCTCCAAATCGCACCCCAAATCCAATTCCTAATTAGGTTTTTTTTATTTATTTTCTTTCTGTAAAACATGAACATCTTTAATTTTATTTCTTTTGTCTTTATTTCAATTATGAGCTAATTTTTCTTCGTACTTGAGAATCGCATATTAGGTTGAACCCAAACTAGATTAATTTATATTTTTTCCGATTTGGGATTTAAGAATTTAAATTGAATTATTATTTTATGTTGGCTTTTATTTTATGCTTTATTTATTATCCTTAGAGTCATGAACAAAGGGTAAGTTTTAGTATCTAAGCTATTCAATATAGTGGCGTATTGATCACATTGACAAGGGGTTTAGATACAGAACTAGGTAATTGTCGTTGGTATCCGCCAATGACCTTGACAGGCTTGACTAGCCAATAGCCAATGTGGTAAGTAATTGAATCATCCAATAGTAGTTTTAATCATCCTGGCGGAGTTTAAAATACCGTAGGAGAGCTTTTAGGTCCACCCTGACGGGGGCTAAGAGATTTTAGAATCTCGACTAGCATAAATATAATGATTCAGCCCTTAACTAGAAAACATTAATTAAGAAGGTTTAGGTGAAGCCCTAGCGAGACTCAAGTACTACTTCTTTTCTTCCGTCCAACTATTCTATTTGCATTATACTCATTTCAGTTTGATTTATTTAGTCCTTAATTTACTTTTGCATTTTAGTTCTTAAACAAAAATCCAAAACAAACTTTCATATCATTTACGTTTTTGCACTTGCAATTATCTCACTATTTGATCCACAACTGAATTGTACCTAATCCGTCCCTGCGAACAAATCTGATTTATCGGTTTATTACTTGGACAACCGTACACTTGCGGTTTGTGAGTCCTAATGTTTTACGCATTATTTTATAACACACAAGGACCCACCAAAGAGAGATGAATGTTTTAGGAATATGCATGTGGTGTGGAATCGCGGAGGAGACAACGATACACTTAGTTAAGGATTGTGGTAAGGTGAAGAACCTCTGTAACAGTGTTAGAATGGAAGTCCAAATGTGTAGAAATTTAGAAGGGGAACTTTCTGGTTCAGGCAAGGATTCAAAGGCCGTTTTGCCAGGTACAGATATGGTAACCCATGGAAGGACCTCACGTCATTACAATACTGTCTCTCGAGCGAGTTTTGCTGGAGGATCAGCTGATACTTAGGTCGATCAGGAAGCATCTATATATGATGCTATTTTGCCAGGGACTAATTGGTGCAATTTCAGCAATACCGAATGACTGGTGAATATACAATAATAGGCAGTACTAAAAATACGAGTCACCAATGCTAGCTTCAAGTCATAAATTTAACATGGGGGAAAGGAGTACTGCAATGACCTGATAAGAAAGAGAATATGAAGAACAACTTATGTTTAGGAGAATGCAGCTGAACATATACAGAGGGATAACATCTGGTGGTGGAACAGGAACCTTGCAACAAAAGGCTTATTCGCAGGGATTAACAAGGATATATTTTTTGGAGCGTAGTGGGGGTGATTTGGAGCGAGCAAAATGAAGTAGTGTTTAACAATGGAGGTGTTAATAAAACAAGCCAAGTATATATTAGCCGAGTATCTTAGAGCATGGCGTACATACCCGAGTAAGTCTTTGAAGAATAATAACCATATTGAGTGGATCGGCTGGACTAAGTCCAAACAAGGTTACAAGCTCAGAACGGACAGAGTTGTGTCAAGTACAAAGGAATAGGTGGAGCGGGAGGCGTTTTGAGAGACAAAGAAGGAAAATAGATACGTGGTTTTGCCATGAACTTTAAGTGCGATTCGCCAGTAGTTGCGGAACTAATAGCTCTTCATAAGGTTTTATGTATGGCACTCGATGTGAGGATGAAAGAGTTTTGGCTGGAGGTGGATTCACAAGAGGCCTTAGATGCGTTAGCACAAGTTGAAAGGAGAAGAGCACCAACTGAGTTTTAGATAGATAAAATCCAGAATATTATGGAAAAAACACTTTCTTCAATATCAATGGTATATACAGGGAAGCTAATATATGTGCGGATTGGCTAGCAAGATTGGTGCTGAAGCAAACAAATGTTTGCTCTACCTTCATCGATCCTCCCGATGGGTGTGGGGAGTGCTCACCAAAGATAGTGTCCATTGGAGATTCCTAGGAGGATCTTTTCATCGGACTTCGAGGTTATGCTAGAATTGACTTAGGTCCTTTTCCCACAGTCTTAGGAGCTCCATTGTTTTAAAAAAAAATCGTCAGTGGAAGCTGAAATTTTAGGAGTCTTCTATGCTTGTAAGCTAGTCAAAGTGATTCCTAGAGGCAGCATTACCGTAGGGAATAACCGTGCCAACATTTTTTTGCCGATCTTGAATAACTATATCAAAACCATCAAAATTATTTGTAATAGTTTAAAAGATATTAGGTACTATAAGCATGGAATTAATATGTTTTTTTTTTCAACTGGTCAGGACCTTATCACTTCTTCTAAGAGGTACGTGGGTTAAACCTAATTCTGATTTATTTGGATATGCATGTGAAGAAAGACCGATCTCAAGGAAAGGCCAAGGAAGCAATGGCCTTGGAGCCCTTCCCAATTCTTTATAGGTTTGGAACTCCTAATATATACTTTTATTTTAAATTCAGTTTTAACCCAATTCAAAACAAAAAAATAGGAAAAAAAAATCATAATCAAATGAATATTTACAAAATTGAATTGGTCAAACTTTAGAATAGTTACTCAATGTTTAATTTTTTATATTTTAAAAATATCACAGTCATCATAAGTATGTTTTTCTTTTAAATTACTTTTTGTTAATTAATTATTGTATTATTTTATAAATTTTACATCTATTGAATATATTTATTTATTATTTTATCTTTTCAAAATAATTAGATGTATGATAAAAGAATTAATAAAAATTTAATTTTAATTTTTTTAAAGATTTTATTTTTAAAGTTTTTACACTTCTAAAATGTCATGAATATTTCGTATAACTAATTACTAGTCGAGATAAATATAAAATGTTTCAGACTTCCATTGTAAGAACTCTTGTGTCATAAGAGAAAAACAAGACGGCCGTTTGAAGAGCAAATCAAAAGGTAATTGTCATTTTGTTTAGCTGAATTATTATCTCGAGGGATAAAATAATTTTTTGTGTAAAATGTAAATATAGGTTACTTATAAGTCTTTCAGTTAAGAGAATATACAACACAAAATTTAGTGGAGCAGTTGAGAGTGATTGTCTGATTGCTCCATAACCATAAGTCCATATTATTATGATAACCATAAGTCCATATTATTATGAGACTATATATGAAATATTATACTTAAAAATCCAAGTTTTTTTGTCAATATAATACTACAATCGAGAATCTTATATTTTTGCAAATAAAATATACAACAAAACTATCGTAGTTATCACGAGATTCCACTCTTTTTTTTTTTTTTTTGGACGACAGATTCCACTCTTTTCGCAACATTTTTTTTTGTTGCTTTCGGGGTCAATTTAGCAATTGTATTTTTATTCCCGTTTTCTGTGTGGTGGATGGAACGGATTTTTCTTAATAAAGCACTTGTAGCTTTGGAAAGAATATTACAAGACTTCAAATCCTAACCATTTGAATTTCTTGAAATAGGGATAAGTATAGTTAACCAACAAACTATTAATAAAAGTCAAGAAGAGCAACAAGAGATAATAAGAAACAAAAAAAGTTAAAGTAAAATAGAAAAAACTTCTCCAAATAAATTTAAAATTAATTGTTAAACTGCGTTTTCTAATAAAGAAACAGCTATAGTATATTTTTTTTAGTTGAAAATAAACATTCGTTATAAAATAAAATATTACAAGTTAACCAATTTCAATTTGTTCAAAGTCAAGTTTTAAAAGCGCAGCTAATTGGGAAAGAGGGGACGAGCTCCAAAGGCCAAACAAGTCTCCTTTGAGTTTATGTTTGGCCACCTAATCCGCTATCCTGTTTTTTGCTCTTTTAACATAAGAGATTTCAAGCTTATAAAGCTCCTTACAAAACATAATATTTTTAACCAAAACCTTAGTTAAAATAGACATATTACATTTAGCATTAATTTGATCAACTATTCTACAATTATCACTTTCAATTTGGACACTTCCAGATGGGTATTTTGAAGCCATAGCGCAAGCAGCAATAATTCCTCTTCCTTCAGCACCCTCTATTGAATAAGTGTTGATATCTTTCGCAAAACCTCCAAGCATTTGTCCTTTAGAGTCCCTTAATACGCACGCAAATGAAGCTTTGTTAGATTTTAATAAAACTGAAGCATCACAGTTTATTTTAAACTTCCCAGTAGATGGGGGAGACCATTTATTATTACTTATATTCTCTATATCAGAACAATCATTGGAATATAAACAAGAGTAAATAACACTTTTGCCCCCTGCGTTTATACCCGATTGACAGGTTGCCCCCTAACCTTTAAAATGCGACTCGTTGCCCCCTAAGTTTTAGTTTCGTGACCCGTTACCCCTTGACTGCGTGTTCCGTCTATTTTGGCCGTTAAAAGTGACGTGGCATTTCCATGTCACAATTTTTTTTTAATCCAGATGTTAATTAATCATTTAATTAAGATTAAAGTAGGGGTAAAATAGGTTTTTTATAATAGTTTTAATATTATTAAATAAAAATGATAAAATAACACCCCCACCCCCACCCCACCGCACCCCCTACCCCCCTCCCCTTCTTCTTCTTCCCCTTCTTCTTCCCCGATGACCTGCAACTCCTCTATTTAAAAAAAAAATCAATTACTCCAGCTCCGTCCAGCTTTGTAGGCTGAGGAGTGGACAAATAGCAGTTCCGTCCAGCTTCTCCAACAAGCACCACCACCACCATTCTCCAAAATCCAAATTCCCGAGGATAAATATACGATTCCTAAGAATCCATTAAAAATGGCAGAAACTATCTTCAGGCGCGAAACTCCATGGAAACGAGAAACAACATTTGGTTTAACAAAGACATTGTACAATAAGGTTATCAAAAGCAGAACATCAGAACATATAATTAATGAGTGATTAATACACGATGAAGGGCGCATCCGATAGAGAAGACCCTTAGTTACAAGGACATCATCAGATTTCCCACAAAATAAGCTCCACGCACCTTCCATCTCCACTAACAACGCTCTTAGCCCTTTGAAAATATGAAAGTAAAAGTAATAAGAAAATCCAACTTTATAAAACAATTAAACTTCAAGAACAGCAACATCAACAGGTCCAAACAATTAAAATAATGTCAAAATATACCTCAAAGTTACGAAGGCAGCTCAATCCTTTATTATGCACTATGAATTTATTTTAATCTTCTTTTTGCTAAGAAATGAGATTAATGAATGTTAAATTTCGGCACCTAAAACACACATTGACCTAAAACACACAAACTCGGACTTGTGCAGCAGAAGAAGAAGAAGAAGAAGAAGAAGAAGAAGAAGAAGAAGAAGAAGAGCAGCGGTTCTGAGATGCTGCAGCGGCTGTCTTCTCCGGCCTCGAGCACTGCTGCTTTCTTCACCGGCTCTCAAGCACTCATCCATGGAGATCAAACTCATCCATGGTGGTTTTCCACTCCAACTGTGCGAGAAGGCTTTTTTTTTTTAAAATAGAGGAGTTGCAGCAGGTCATCGGGGAAGAAGAAGGGGAAGAAGAAGAAGGGGAGGGGGGATAGGGGGTGCGGTGGGGTGGGGGTGGGGGGTGTTATTTTATCATTTTTATTTAATAATATTAAAACTATTATAAAAAACCTATTTTACCCCTACTTTAATCTTAATTAAATGATTAATTAACATCTGGATTAAAAAAAAAATTGTGACATGGAAATGCCACGTCACTTTTAACGGCCAAAATAGACGGAACACGCAGTCAGGGGGTAACGGGTCACGAAATTAAAACTTAGGGGGCGACGAGTCGCATTTTAAAGGTTAGGGGGCAACCTGTCAATCGGGTATAAACGCAGGGGGCAAAAGTGCTATTTACTCTATAAACAATTCACATTCTCCCTAGCCATTTCATTAGCTCTGATTATATTGCCATAAGTATTGTTTTGGGTAGCCTCAGTAGTATTTAAGTTTGCACTTTTATACTCATCATAGGCTATAAGACTTTTCTGCGTTGTACTTAGAGGGTCTGGAGTTGTTCCTTTAAACAAGTACTCATTTCTTCCCTTCCACATAAACCGAACTATAAACATTGCAATTTCACCTAAATTAGGTAGAATATCAGCTTTATCAATAGAGCACAATCTGAGGAATGATATCCATTTAAGAAAATTATAAGAGGGTCCCACAATTGAGACAAAAGATAAAGGGCTAGCAAGCCAAACAACTGTAGCCCAAGAGCAATGAAAAATCAAATGCTCAGCTGTTTCTTCCTGTTTCCCACATAATTCACACAAAGGGGATTGAGAAGACCTCATTTTATATCTATTTTGACTTGTTGCAGGCCCATTTTCACAGCATTTCCAAGCAATTTTTTTTTAATTTTTGGCATAATATTAAGATGCCAAATAGAGTTCTAGTCTTTTGTTCCCAATTTAAATGAACAAAAGCCCTTCTTACTATTGTTTTTCAATTCAAGGATTTGTTGAGCCTTCCAAATCTAGTTATAACATTCCTTCACTGTTACATCTCCACTCCATGAACAAGTCCAAAAAGGAGTGTCAATGCAATAAAAAGGTGGAATGTTTAACTTACAGATGGTTGCTACAACCTTCTCCTCAAAAAAATTGTCCTCACTGCAATAATAGATTTAAAATAAGAGAACTATCACCCTTACCAGTCACGTTACTCACTGCAAGTATCACAGATCGTACACAAGTTTTAATGATAAGTAGAATTCGTCCTCAGATACTACGAAAGTTAGCTAGGAAATAATGCAAATATAAAGTGCAAATAAAGAAGTTAGAAGAATAATACGCTGAAAAGACTCTAAAATATTTGCTTGGTTCTATGACTCCAAACAATTAACTAAATAAAATAAAGACAGGAAAATAAATAGAAGATAAAGAAGTAGTATGAGAGTTTAGCTCGACATATAGCAAGTAATCCCCACTAGCCTTGTCTTATAACCTATTTATGTAAGGTAGAATTGTGTGATATGCAATAACCAGGATTCTATATACCTCCTAACCCCCTTCCGGGTGGACTTAGGTGGCGACCTAACAATTACTAGGGGACTTGGATAAGGGGACCCTGCGCAATGATTGGTGGTTAATCTCAAACACTGACTATTTAGTTAGGCAAACCCTTCCGGATCACTAGTGCACACTAGACGTTTATGTGGTGTTTCAATAATTAGACACCCCTTTTGGGTGACTATCTAACTACGATTATGGTAATCCTATACGTTGACACCGCAACAACTACAGAAAATACATCAAAGCACATAAAAACAGAGATAACACAACTAATTTCAATTAAATGTAAACGGACATCCCAAATTAAAATAGATATAAAACAAGTTTAGGGTTCATACCCTTATGTTAATCTCAAGCTAAATAGAATTAGTTCATACTTGAGAAAGAAATAAAATAAATTACAAAGGTGAAGGGTTGGAATGGCATGAATATTGTCCAACTCCTTCTTGTCTTATCTTCTCTTGATGCAAACTTCCTCTTCGTCTTTAGATGATATAAGGTAGGAATGGATATATATATATATATATATATATATATATATATATATATATATATATATATATATATATATATATATATATATATATATATATATATATATGCCCTTGGTCGAATTTACGAGTAATCCCCAAGTTAAGGAGTCCTAATCTTACCAAAATTTGTATCCCTAAATTGTAGGACAGGATAATCCTTTAAAGATATTGATTTGGTCATATCTCCTTCATTATTTATCGAAATTTAATGTTCTTTTATAGGAAACGGCCGCATTTGAAAGATCTATCTGCTCATATAAAAAATACTCCTAATTACAGACTGATTTTCTATAGCAATTTAATTGGTGCACGTATGTGCAGTTTTGGCAGCTTCTTTACTTTCCAAATGTATTCAAACTTTTCCTTTTTGACTTTGACTAAGGGATTTATTTTGCTTTTCCATTTCAAATCAGTTTCCATAGGTGTAATAGCTTCCACATACCTAAGTGCTACACAAATAACACACAAGTTACGCGCAAAAGCTCAAAAAATGCAAAACACCTAAAACTAGACAAGAAAGTGTAAAGTACAAATAAATGGTGAAAATCCAAAAATTAAATACTAAATACCCTTAAAATGATGTCTCAAGTATAAATTAATATATCACAGATAGAGAGACATCAAGACTCCCAATGGAAAGTTGTATCGTCCCAATACAATAAAGATAAGAACTAGTCAACAATAAATATAGAAGGAGAAGAAGGAGAAGACTAGAAAGTAATGAATGGTCCTAGAGAAAAATATCTATTAAGTCTCATGTAGTAATGCTAAATAAATAATGCACACACATGCTTAATATACACATAATCAACAATCCATTAAATCACGTCCAGATTAACTTCGCAATGCTAGAAGGAGAGGTCTTCAACCCAGATTGTGTTAACGGCTATAGGTTGACGTCGTAATATAGTATCCAATGGTCCACTCACCTATGCCCTAATTGTTCCATTGTTACTCCACCAACTAGTTAGAAATCCTAAGGTCTTTATGGTTATAACGTGACTTAGGGACGGTATGATATATTTGGATGATGAAAAGTGAGCTTTTGGCTCTCTCCTCACATTCCATTAAAGAATTGCCCTAGAGCTTGAGTTTCACCCAAAGATGTTCTTACTCAACCCAATTTTTGATGCTTTGACTTGCATCCCCAATTAACCTAATAAAACCTTTTCATGATGATTACATAACAAATTCTACTTTGCCGATCCAAATCTTTTCCATCTTTTTCATATTTTTTTCTAAGTTGGTTATGACTCCCTTTTTGAGGTGAGATATCATACAATTTTTCTCATATATTTCAATTTGTTTTCATATTTTTTTTTTCAATTTAATTTCACCCCAGCAAAGGGTTACAATAATAAACTCATCATCATCAATAGTATCACAATTACAATCAAGTTCCCAATCCCGATGTTTCCCAATGATGAAACCCACCACCCCAAACTCAAGCTCTAAAACAAGTTGTCTTAGGTTTTGCGATTCGAGTGCGGATCATATGGATAAGTCCTATAAACTAAGGGGTATGGCTTGGAATATGGTTAACAAAAGGCTTTAGAAAGACTCAGAGGGGCTATGACGGATACTAATAATAATCAAATAAAAGGGCGAGAAAGCTAAAAAGGCTTCAAGTGGCTTCAATATGAAAGAACCGTCTTATTCACTTTTCTAACTACCAGATTTTGTTACTTTTTCACTATTAGTTCATAGACAAGCGGGTTTTCAACTAATTTCAAACCTCACGTTCTACACACCGAATAACTCTCCCTAAGTTTCAACTTGACGCTTTATACGCATTGCTTATTAATCTTCCCTATCTTTTACTTCCTGTTTTCATGCATGCATACTAAACATATTTGTGACACCGTTCAAAAACATACTACTTACTATCATTGACTTAATTAAAACATGCTCAAAAGGTACATTCAATATTTTAATTTTTATGCAAAAAAAACAAAAAGGAAGATGAGGACAACGAATCCCCACCCCCAACTCAAAAGTGAGTCGTGTCCCCACGACTCGAAAAAAGACTCAATAAAACAATAAAATTTACACTAAACTAAACTAATGCATATAGGAAATTAAGGAGAAGGATTAGAAGTTGGTACCTTTCCATAAAGCATCTTTTTCCATTCCTCTTAGAAGGAGAATCGTTATCTATATCCAAATTTTATGTGATCTTGTTCATGACGTAGTCCACCCTTAAAATTTCCATCCAACATGAATTGTAAATGTATTCTAATCTTTGAACCTTGTCCATCAACTGCCCATGCTGGTGGTGTTGCACTTTCTGATTTGTTATTAAGATTCGAAGATGAACCTTGATCTTGGATTGGTGTCTTTGCTTTAGGCTTGACTGATACCCTCTCTCTCTTGTTAATTCTTTGTTGTGGTTGTGTTGTTGCCTCGAGCTTTGGCTTCTCTGAACTTTGCTCATCAAGATCTATGGGCTTCTCTTTTCTTGCTCCATGAAAATTCTTTTTCTTCCCTAAGATGTAACACTTCCTCTTATAATCCATATCACCCGTTATGTTAGTCATCTTTGTTTAACCCACAACTCAAGATGTATCAAGTATGGAATAAAGTTATGAAAGATTGGTGTGGCTTGAGGTTGTTTCTTTGATGAAGGATTATTAATAGTAGAGGAAGGAATAATTCACTTGTGGTGGAAGAATTCTTGAAAACTTGATGATATTTGGTGTTTTGTGGTATTGTGTAATGGATTTGATGAAGATTATGTGTTTATGGAGGATGGATGAAAGATTTTATGATGTTGTTGTGTTTGTTTGAAGGTTTGATCAAGTTTTAAGGTGTATTTATAAGGTTTGGGTTTGAAAATTTTGTGCTGGGAAGGTTAGAAGAGGCTAGGTCTAAATCTTGTAAGGTAAGCATCCTAAAAGGAATCAAATTCTCCTCTTCAAACTGCCTCTGTGCGGTGTACCGCGGTACCCATGTGGTGTACCGCAAAAACACTCTAGATGACACCGTGGCACGGGTCTGTGCGTGTGTCGATACGTTTTTTGTCAAGTGGGTCTCCCACGTGTACCTAAATTGTCCTACCGTTGTCACGGTTGCTTGGGGTGCGGTGCACCGCGGCTAGGGTGCGGTGTACCTCTCCCGTACTTTATCAAATGACAAAAATTGACCCATTGGGTTTCACTTGATTCCTTTACAATATAAACAATACTAGGTTGAGAATACTCATTACGAATGTCACACTATTTATAATCATTGCATATTCATTAAGGGACACTACCCACCACAATTCTTTGATGCATGAAAACTAGTATTATAAGGAGTTTTACCAGACATTATATCAAAAGAGCCAAACCTTTCCAACAAAGTGCGACTGACTAAGGTAAATTCCATTATTGATTCTAATGAATTTCATCCTTAGGATCAGCTTCCCCATATATGTTATTAATAAAAAGAAGACTAGAAGCAGCAAGTCCCGTGAAATAGAGTACCAAAAGATGATCATGTCATACACCTATTGAAAAAAGTGTAACACAAGCGGATCCATCTTTTATATAAGATACCATTTCATTAGCAAGGTTCCCGTTTAACAACACAAAACAATTTCCTAAGGTTTCATACTTTATCCCCTTGATCCAAAACCACCAACCCTTCATGTTGCACCATATATATATCTTCACATAGATCTTCATTCACACATAGATTCAATATTTAACTGATATATAATCACGTTTATGAATTATATTTAGTTCAACAAGAGTAAATAGTGGTAATAAAGGGGGCAAAGTAATCCTTAAACTTATATAAACGTGGAAAATTAAGGACTTATTCTTGAGTCGATTCACTTTTCTGAATTGTATTGGGACCGATTAGATCTTTTTGGGTCATTTCCTGGTCACATATTTCTTCTCATTAGAATCATCACCCCATACCTTTTCTAGATCGTTTCCCATATAGTTTTTGCAGACTTCTCAACGACTACCAGATCAAAGGTGGAGTCCGTCACGTTATTCAAGATCCATCCACAAACCACTGCATTAGCTTTATTGAATCCAACTTCAAGAGATAGAATCCTAGCCTAGTGTTCGTTGGTTTTCCTATTGCCCTCAATGGCGGGGAGTACCTCGAGAATGAAAAGATCTAGTTCATATAGTTCAAGGCATATCTGTGGCTTTTGTGCCCAACATTTGTAGTTGGAACCATTGAAAGGCTCAAACATAATCACGTCGGGAATGACTTTTGCGTTCAAGGATGAAGCAACCGCCGAAATAGAAAATTTATTTTACAACCAATGATATTAAAAATATCTTTTATAAATTGTCTGTAAAAACTAACAATATCACTGTTAAAGTAAAAGTTGATTTCATATAAAATATTCTTAGAAATGTAATACTACATCTTTTACAATAAAATGGAGTGACGAAATATAAATGTATCCCAAAAACCGTAATACTACAACTATTACAAGAAATGGGGAAACAACTAACACGGAATATTCAAAAAATAATATAGATACGAATACACAAAAACGTGTAGCGTTAATTTTTTTCCTGGAGTACCGGTATCTCTAACAGTCATATTCGTTTATTACTCTAATCTTTATGTCAAAACCGATTTGACTAATTATTGAGAAGAGAGTGTTTTATTCTTCTGAATTTTTAGTTCTCTATTCTTTCTAGAATATTTTTTTATTCTCTCTAGAATATGCAAGTGACAAAGTCACTATTTATAAGAGAAGAAACAAACCAAAAATCGTCACATAAATTCTCATTAATGCACATTAATGGTCGGTGATAAAGACTCATTAATGTTGACGTTTTTCTTGACCAAACTCTTGTAACCAACGTAACAGCCGAATTAATAGTCACATTGAATGCTTATTAATGCACATTAAATGGTCGATGATGAAAGCTAATGAATGCAGATGTTTTTTCTTGACCAAGCTATTGTAACTACATTAACAGTTTTGAGTTAAGAGGTCTTGATGATGGAATATCTTGAATTAATTTTGAGTCAACGAGCGATCAATTCTTGGTCGGTTTGTCTTTTATTTTCTTCTCAATTTTCTTGGTGGGACTTTTTAACACATAAAAAGTTTATCCAACTCTCTCAAAAAAATGAAAAACTAATAAAATAAATCTCTTTAATTTTAGTAATTCCAATTATTTCCTTCCCATTTTTTAATGTGGGACTATCAGTACACGAATAGCCTTTTCCACTTCTCCCAAGAGAATAAGAGAATTAATAAAATAAATTATCTTTTATTTAATAATTCCAACAAGACTCACTGAAATTATATACGCTAGTAAAGGAAAATAGGATTTCGGATGTTAGATGACATTGAAATTGAAAAGAGTGATTGACACATAGGGTCTTGGAGACTAGATTCTCGTCCTATAGGAACTACTGGGAATCTTACTTATTTAAAGAGACATCAAAGATGACCAAATACTAAAATACCTTTACTAACACTAAAAGATAAAATGAGTGATGTCACTGTTCATCTTTCTCCACTACCCACCTACCTCCGACCTCCGACCTCCGACCACCGATCTCCGACCACCGACCTCCGACCACCGAAAAAATGTAGAGTATCGAAAAAAAATGTAGGGTATCGAAAAAAATATGGAGTATCAAAAAAGACAACACAGAGCATATATTCAAACATACGAAGTACTCCATACAAACATAGTGAACTCCATAAAAAATATGAGTATTCTATAAAATAAGATGAGTACTATTAAAAAGAAGATAAATTTTATTTACTCATAATAAAAGATAGAGTACTCTATAAAATTAGTATGGTACTCTACAGAAAAATGAGAGTATTACATTATTTTTCTAACAACTAATTAAGACTAAGAAAACTAACAAACTAATACACACACACAACAACAAATTACACGTATTACAAAAGATTGACCATCAACTGACCAAATCTGAGTATCAATTTAAAAAAAAATTGCAACAAGATCTCTAGATCTCAACGCGTGGTTTCGTCTTCAGGATAGATCGAACCATCACCATTGAAGCTTTTCTTGGAGCCATCGATTCGCCTCCATTTTGAGCTTTGAACAGTGAAGCTTGATTCGCCTGAACACTGCTTCACGAAGATGGCCTATATCGACTGAGCCCAATGGAGAAGATGGCCAAACACGCCGTGGATGGGAGCTCCGGCCTGTTCCTTGAACATCTTCACAGATCTAAACCTCGAAGCTCATTAAAACATCGTCGGGAAACCGAGGTACATCAGATCAAAGTCCAGCGAAATCCAGCAGATCGACTATGTAATGCTTCGCTCACCATTCTTCGCGCTGGATCGAAGACGCCGTCTTCACCATGAAATCGATCCACTCCGCTTCTTCTCGAGTTGTGAACCAGCGACAGTGAAGCTTTGTTGCTGCTTCCATGGCTAGTTCTACCCACCAACCCTTCTGCTTCCGTTTTCTTCAACAACGAAGCTCCTTCATGGCGTGTTGTTGCTTCGCCAGTCTTCACTGGTCTTCTCGAGCTTCTTGGTGGGTGAGTTTCATGGAGGATGCTGTTGCTCAGGCAGGTGAGTTTCTCGGGTGGGTGAGCTTCTAGCTATGGTGAAGTTTTGGATGGAGGCTGAAGATTTCAATGGCTGCTGTAGCCACTCGACGGAGAGAAGTGGTGATTGGAGATTTAAAAATAGAATGAGAGAGAGAGAGAGAGAGAGAGAGAGAGAGAGAGAGAGAGAGAGAGAGAGAGAGAGAGAGAGAGAGAGAGAGAGAGGGGTAAGTGAGTGGGAAGAGAGAGAAAAAAAAGGTTGACGGGAACGTGAATGATTTTTAGGGTTTAGAAATAATATAATTGGTATATATAGAAAAGAAACAAAAGGGGGTAAAATGTAATTGTATTTTTGGATTATAGTGTAAGATCTAATTTGAGGTCTTTAGTAAGAAGAGTAAGAAGATGGGGTTGGCATAGGACAAAGGGGTGTGTGTTCAAGACCCTTTGGGTCAAAATCTCTTTCGGAAAATATGGCATTGCTCTCATTATTAATACTCCGTATTATTCCATCCGTTCCTAAAAGATTGTTATATTTGGTTTTGCACACAAACTAAGAAATGTAATTTATTATCATGTGATTACTAAAATGTCATATATAAGGTGTTTTGATATTTTGAATATTTATTAGGAACATATATATAAAGGTTGTCATATTTGGTTTTGCACACAAATCATAAAGTGTTTTAATATTTTGAATATTTATTGGAAATATATATTATAATATTTAATTAGGAATAAAAATAGTATAAATAAAAAATATCTTAATTTTCGGGTAAAAGAGTATTTAGGGCCTATAACAACCTTTGTTTTATAAAGAAGGGCCCAAATTAAAAGCCAACCAGTCCAGTTGGATCCCAACTAGAAAAAACACATAAAACCCTCCCCCCCTCCCCCCACCCTTCTTTCTCGACGGAGCGACAGCAAAACTTGCACCACCGTCGAGATCCACGATCCACCACCACCACTGCAGCGTCGAGATCCCGAGCCACCACCACCACTGCAGCCCTGCTTATCTTCTCCACCACTGCGTCGAGATCCAGCAGTGCACCACCACGCCCTCGAGTTCCAACAACACCACCGCCAGCTTCTTCACGGCGAGATGCACACCAACCACCTTTCACGGCGAACTGCACCACAGATCCGCGCCTCTGCAACACTCGCCACCATCCGCGCCTCAGATCCGCCACCACCTCTCGCCACGCCCCACGCCCCTCTGCTGCTGCTGCTCCGTTCAAGCGACAACACCACCCCACGTCCCTCTGCTGCTGCTGCTCCGTTCAAGCGACAGCACCACCGACACCAGATCTGCTTCGTCATCAGCGCACCAGCACCACCGCGACCTCCGTAGCAGCGCACCACCACCACCATGACCTCCGTCGCAGCGCACCACGGCAGCAACACCCCCCCAAACCACTCAACACCACCTATTGCATATCTGTTTGTTTTTTTTATTTTTTTTTAATTTTTTTTTTGCAGGGGTGCTTTTGGCAGATTAAGATATTCAGGGGGTATAAACCCTCTGTTTTAATATTTGAGGGGTAGCCATTTAACTGAAGGGGTAAAAATTGGTATTTTAGGGGGTAAAAGTGATATTTTAGGGGGTATATCCCCCCGTTTTGGACTAGCCCGCTATTTTGGACAATATGGACTTAAAGGACTTAACTAAAAAAATGGACTTAACTTAAAAAACGGTGGGTGTGTACCCCCTAAAAAATAAAATAGGGGGATCTACCCCCCAAAAAATCGGAAAACAGCGGGTTCGAACCCCCTAAAACGTGACCCTAACCAGCCAAAAAATCTAGTTAGGCCCTTAAAAAACATAAGATCTAACTAGGCCCTTAAAATTCTCTTTTTTGAATTTTAGGCCTCAAAAGGTATATTTCTCATTTTCTAAATTGACGAACGTCTTAGAAACAATTATTTTTAGTATAAATGAATATTTTTTTAAAACGGATAGAATAGCATAAAAAAACAATGAGGAAAAAATAAAAATCTTAAGATTACTCCAAAAATAGTACCATCAATGAATCTCATAGCTTCACGTGGCAGTGGCCCATTCGTGCATCAGATTCATCTCACACCCCACACCCCACACCTACCCCAACCCACTCGAGTCTCACTTCACCATCTACAGCATCCCCTCCCCGCGCACCAACACTCTACACTCTTCAATCTTTCATTGTCAAGTTGTCCTTACAGAAAATAAAAAATAAAAAAACAGAAAATTCATGAGCAGAGAGAAAGAGTCTTTCTTGTTTCAAAGCCGTTTCTGTTTCTATATATAGACTTCAACCCATTTACATTCATCACACCCTTCACTTAGCTGATGCATCAGAGAGGTAGAGGGCATAACCGTAGATCCAGGAGCTTCTCCAGATCTCGCATTGCTGTTGAGGGTTATTAAACCCTTCCTCCGTTAATAACAACATTCTTGTTACATAGATATACACCACATTTTTCTCATCTAACCTTAGCTTAATATCACAATGGCTGAATTTCAAGGTATCAATGGAACTGCTGACCATTTTTTCTCCTTTCCTCAATTGGGTAATCTTTAAATATTGAACTGAAATTTAAATTATCGATCTGCTTAATTTTCCCATAACAAAAATCCAGTGTTGATCTACATTTTCTGAATCGGCTTTGTTTTAATGCGTAGTTGAAGAGCGTAAGATGCAAAAGAACTACTGGGTTGAGCATTCTGTTGACCTTACTGTCGAGTCTATGATGCTTGACTCAAAGGCAGCGGATCTCGACAAAGAAGAGAGGCCTGAAGTATGTTTCTCTTCCTCTCTATTTCTTGAATATTTTATGCTGATTTATTTTACCTTTTTAGCATTTGTAGGATCTTAATTCTATCTGTTTGTAGACTTTCTAAATTTGCATCAAAGTTAGTTTCTTATTTCTTTCCGTTTAAGGTTTGATGTGTTTTTACTAGTCCTTTTCCTATATATGATTTTTTGACTTGTCTAATCTCATAAAAATGGGTGTTTTACCATACTATGTATCTAGACATTCTGGTGTAATTGTGTGGTTTCTGCTTTTAGTAGGTCCTAGTTTGATGTGAAATGTAGCTAATCAAATTATTTGCTTAAACATGTCCTGGTTATCACTTGATTTTGACGTTTTCAACTATTATTTCTTCACAAAAAGTTCCACAATACATGATCTTCGAATCTATTATTGGCTTCTTATCGTAAATACCTAAAGATCAAGTCCCTAAATCACTCAATTCATCATGTTTATCGTGTTTTATATTAAATTCTCCAGGTTCTCTCTCTTCTCCCACCATATGAAGGGAAAACAATACTGGAGCTAGGAGCTGGTATTGGTCGTTTCACAGGTGACTTGGCACAAAAAGCTGGCCAGGTCATCGCGCTTGACTTCATCGAAAGTGTCATAAGAAAGGTGAGCTGGCATATACTTTAACAATTTATTTCAATTTAAACGTCTCGTGTAATTTTAATTCCCTTTGTAGAATGAAAGCATCAATGGCCATCACAAGAATGTTAAGTTCATGTGTGCTGATGTCACATCCCCAGATCTGAAATTTCCCACAGAATCAATGGATATCATATTTTCCAACTGGTTATTGATGTATCTCTCCGATAAAGAGGTGCTTTATCTTACTTTTAGTTAAATTTTCCGCTTCTTTAACTCTATTATAAGCCCATATCTTTGTATGGTTTCAGGTTGAAAATCTTGCTAAAAGATTGGTGAAATGGCTAAAAGTAGGTGGTTTCATGTTCTTCAGAGAGTCATGTTTTCATCAATCTGGAGATCATAAGAGAAAGAACAATCCAACTCATTACCGTGACCCTAGCTTTTACACAAAGGTAGTAATAATTTGTAATTTTTATTAACATAAATTTCTTCACTTCACTTCATGTCTATATATATTCATATGGTTACAGATCTTCAAAGAATGTCAGATACAAGATGATTCCGGGAATTTATACGAACTTTCACTTATCGGTTGCAAATGTATCGGGGCTTATGTAAAAAGCAAAAAGAATCAAAATCAGGTAGGGATTAAATCTGAATATTCTCAATTTTACTTTAGTCCTTTTTTTAAACATATTATTATTTAATAAATTCAGATATGCTGGATGTGGAAAAAGGTTAGTTCCGAGGATGATAAGGGATTTCAACGTTTCTTAGATACTGTTCAGTACAAGTGTAGTGGTATATTACGCTATGAGCGTGTGTTTGGACAAGGTTATGTAAGCACAGGAGGACTAGGTAAGCATGGTTTTGTTCTCGGGTTTAATTTTATATCTTACATGTTTTTTTCCCGTTTATGTACAGAGACCACGAAAGAATTTGTGGAAAAATTGAATCTCCAGGCTGGCGAAAAGGTACTAGATGTTGGGTGTGGAATTGGAGGAGGTGATTTTTACATGGCTGAGAAATACGATGTTCATGTTGTTGGTATTGACCTTTCGGTCAACATGATTTCCTTTGCTCTTGAACATGCGATTGGTCTTAAATGTGCTGTTGAATTTGAAGTTGCTGATTGTACCAAGAAAACTTATCCCGATGCTTCATTTGATGTGATTTATAGTCGTGACACTATTCTCCATATTCAAGTACGATCCTTGTATTTTTTGGTCGGTTTTTATGTTTTCCATGATTGCTTATCTGGATTTATTCAATGTTTTCAGGACAAACCTGCTTTGTTTAAAACCTTCTACAAGTGGCTGAAACCAGGAGGAAGAGTTCTTATAAGTGATTACTGCAAAAAAGATGGAACTCCATCTGATGAATTTGCAGAATATATTAAGCAACGAGGATATGATCTTCATGGTGTTGAAGCTTATGGCCAGGTTTAAACAATATACATGCTTTCACAAAAATGCAAATCTTTCGTGAGAACTAAAACTGTTTCTATGCTTCAGATGCTTAGAGATGCTGGTTTTGATGAGGTGATTGCTGAGGATCGAACTGATCAGGTATGTAATATGTTTATATACTATTTTGCTCATCTGCCTAAACATTGCAAATGTATCTAAATTAGTGTTTATTGGCTTCAACAGTTCCTTAAAGTTCTCAAGAAGGAATTAGATACCGTGGAGAAGGACAAGGAAACATTTATACAGGATTTCTCTCAAGTGCGTGTTTTTTTTCAGTATTTATTCTTTTTTTTGAGTAATAAATATATGTTACCTTGTGCTCTTGATTCACAGGAAGATTACAATGATATTGTGAATGGTTGGAATGCGAAGTTAGTAAGAAGCTCATCTGGTGAGCAGAGATGGGGATTGTTCATTGCCAAGAAAAACTGATGTCTTATCTAGAAGACTCTTTGTTTCAGTTTATTATCTACTTTTTTAAGTTGTTACTTTAAAACAGCTGAAGTTTGATGAATCTGGGTTTGTAATAAACTGTGTCTTTATTAGTAATCATGGTATTGTATGTTCCTTAAACTCTGTCTTCTACACTTTATGAGTGTATGATTTGAGGCTTTGAAAATTTATGCATATCTTTACTATTGTTTATATCGGTTTAAAGTATGTTTTAGTCTTTCTTCCCCGTAATTACTTAGTTATTAGTTAATACAAAAATTACTCGTAAAAGGCAGAAGCAAACTTAACTGGTCCTTTCGGTTCTTGAGAGTGCTTCCCCAAAAGAAAAACACAAGTTAAGTAGATTGGCTAGACTATCAACATTGCCATTAATTTTCTCTGGAACATGACAATGCTTTTAACTTTTTGCACCAATAGCACGAGCCTTTGTTAATGGGTATATACCAAACATTAAGAGGATCATTTGTGCCCAAAACCAAATCTAAACAGTTTGACTTTATAATAACCGAATCAATTTTTACTTTGTCAGCCCAAATACAAGTGTTGATGATTGCATTAGTTCCTACCTCCATGGACGATTTGCACATTAAAAGTATTGTTGACGGGTCTAGAATTTTCTCCTCAGGGTCATGACAAATGAGAGTGATACCACTGTAATTACCAGGAGACATTGAATAAGGAACCAATGAGATTATTAGTCTTTTTCTCATTCCCCTTTGTATTCTTAATAAGGAACCAAATACTTGTTTTTCAAATATTCTAAACACAATAACATAATAGATGGAAGGACATCATTTTTGTAGGCCAACTATCATTTTTACTGCTTACACTTCCAAGGCGAGATCAACGATTATGCCAAAGGTGAAAAGAATTAAGATAAATTCAGAGTTGTATGACTGTATAGTTACATGATTTTTTTTCTTTCTAAAAAGGCATTGTTATATTTCTTCCGAAAACAGCAATTTTATTCAAAGACAACAAATATTACAACAAAAGATAAACATTACAAACAAACAATAATTATAAACAGACGGAGCCTAAATATAAATTACAACATTTAATAAAATATCAACAACTAAACAGAGAATTGATCTCTTGTAGTCGGTAACTATCCAAATAAAGCAACCACGGTTTCGGGTCTACCATCATTGAGTTTTCAGCGCAGATTAAAAATCATAGAATCAAGCGAAAGATTCTAAGTACAATCAACATGAATATCAACCATGACATGTCATAGTGAAAAATTCCGCAACTCCTTCAAGATACCCATCCACATGGGTTAGGATTATGGAGGACATTAAGAGTAGAAGACTACCCAAGCAACAAAATTTTAGAAATATCATCTCAACTATTTTCACCTCCTGAAAACAACATAAAACAAAAAATATCGCAGGCCCGTATCCATATTGAAACCAAGTTGGCCAAAAGTCAAAACCAAATTTTGACATGGACCAATTTACAACCAATTAACCCGATTTTGAGAACGAGAGCAAAAAAATTTGAAATAAATTACTGTATATGATGATGGAAGCTTGAAGATTGAAATTGAATCGATGAAGTTTTGTTAGTGAGTATGTTCCACTGAATCATACCCCATTGACATAATGGACATCTAGGCGAATCTGGACAATTGCACTTAAAATATTTATTGGAATGACAATCTTGTAACATTTCCACTTAAAAGCCATGAGTTTTGTTGGGACTTAGTATGCTAGATGATTTTACAAAAATATTAAGGAGTTCCAAACTTGGGATGTTGCTTGAAGATGTCATCTCGTTTTCAAATGGGAACAAAAAAATAAATAACTTGACTTTGTAGAGTACTTTTGAGATTTGGTGAAAGGCGACCCTGAAGATTCGCAAGTTCAACATTAGGATAAGGGTATCTAAGATTAACGTAAGCAACTATAGGGTTAAAAGATATGTTAACCACCACTATGCACCATATTGAGTGTGCATAACTAAAAAGTTGATGAACATCGTAGAGGGATGATCCAACAAGTTTATTTCCAATATGGAAACGAGGTGTTAGTTATCCTTCCAAATATTGGTAGTGCTTGCATTTCTGATAATAACTTTTATGCCTTTCTTAACCACATCTCTTCTAGCCGAAAAGTTTCTCCAAATCCACATAGTAATTCTTTTTACCAACATCAACATAATACCCATCAAGAAAATTAGATACTATTAACAAGCCTATGCACTAGGTAGTTAGAACTCTGAAAAAACTTTCAAGCCTGGTTAGCTAAAAGAACCCTATTCATTTCATGGAAGTCACAGAATCCAAGACCATCAATGGACTTCAGAAGAACAATGAAACCCCAACAAGCCCAATGAATGTATCAGAGGAGTTAGAAACCCACCAAAATAGTCACCATGCTTGGTAAATCATTACACGATTTTAAAGAAAAAGAAAAACAAACATTGCATAGTTTGGGATAGTTTGTAGGACAACCTTAATGCAAATTTACTTCCCACCTTTTGATAGTAATCTTGCCTTCCAATCCTTAGTCGCATTGATGAATTGTGTGCAAACCATTTGGAGACGGCCACATTTGGACGTTGCCAGCCTGTTGTGATACCAAATCACTAAATCATAAAATAGACCCATTTAACATTAAGGATCACCGCAATGTCATTCACATCTTGTAAAGATGTTCATTTTCTAAACACAAAATTAGATTTTTAGAAATTAACTTGTTGACCTGAGAAGAGACAATAGAGATAGAGGCTTTGAGTGCAAGTAATTCCTGGTAGTTAACTTTAATAAAGATGAAGGAAACATCTTTATATAAAAAGTGGGTAATAGCAAAGGGATTCTAGTAAATTTTAACCGTGCAATATGAGTGTTGATAAGGGAGATCACACACTCAGTGATAAATCAAAACAAGAAGGGGAAAGTGGCTCACCCTGTCTAGAAAACTTGAACAACTTGAAGTTATGAGGAGAGAACCATTCATTTTTAGTTGATAGAATACCGTATAACACATTTCATGAGCCATTTAACCATGATTAGAGCTATTCCAAGTTAATGTAGGATAAGCTCCAAAAAATTCCATTTGATACAATCATAAGCTTTTGACATATCCAACTTTAGAGCACCAAAATGCTTGCCAGACTTTCTTCTTCGATCGAGAAACAACATCTTGTGCAATAAAAGATTATCCAAGAGGAACCTACCTTTAATGAAAGTAGATTGTTTCGGAAAAACAGTATGGTCCATAGACGGTTGAATACTAAGTCATAATAGAAATAATTTTGTAGATAAGGCTAACAAACAAATGAATATGATATGCGAGACTTGCTCAAGACTCTCTACCTTCGCAATAAGTGTGGTAGTAAAGATATTTAAGGCTAAAATATCATTGTAATTTTAAAAAAGCCTTTGACAACCTCAAATAGGTTCAACTTAAAGAAATCTCAATATGTTCTATAAAAGCCCAGGAAACCATCCAGACATGGGGATTTCAAGAAACCCAAGCTAAAGATTACATTTTCACTGTATTGCATTATTCATTTAATGAGAGGTCTTATTTTATTATTATTATTATTATTATTATTATTAGTATTAATATTTTTATAATAAATGCATGGCCGCTTCTAGGACTGCACAGGCTTGACCCAAACCCGCCCAACCGAAAAAACCGACCCAAAATCGGCCTGAAAAAACCCAAACCGAGCCCCACCCGAACCCATTGGGCCAAAAAAATTAATTATTTGGGTATTGGGCCGGTTGGTGGGTTTGGCTTTGCCAAACCCGCGGTTAACCGAACCCGACCCGCTCCTTTTTTTTTTAAATATATATATATATAATATGACAAAGAAGATAAAAGAAAAGAAAGATGGAGGAGGCGTATTCTTTACGCGTTTTCTTATCCGACCCTTTTGTTTTGCCCTTTCGTTACGCGAATAGTTCATCTCTCTCTTCTCTCACCCATCTCACATCATCCTCTCTCTTGCTTTCGCTCGAAAACCCTACTCCATAGCCCTGCGTTTCTCCTTCCCCGTCTAATCTCGCCGGCGTTTTGACCGATATTATACACCGCATTAATACCTTCTCACCTATTTTTGTGGGTTGCATGTATTGCTCTGATAAAGCTCGTCCTTTGGGTTCTGGGTTTAATCATCTAACCATGGTTAGAGATCTAGACCGTGGGTTGGAGGAAGACGACGGCTATATAGGGAACGACGATGGGTTATTGCCCATTAAAATACCCTTTAGAAACCCTAAGGTGCGTGTTTGGCTTTTCTGTAATTCCGATTGAATTTTAGTTGATTGTTTGTATAAATCTTATGATTTAGAAACAAATAATTGTTTAATTGAAGGATTTGCATTCGATAATTGATATTGGCTAATAGATTGTTTATTTTGTGTTTTGCATGGTCTCGCTATTGTTCAATACTTCAATTGGTGTGGGTGTTTGTCTTGTTCTTGCTTTGTTAATCAAATTAAAGGTATTTTCTAATCCTTCTTGGTTACATTTTAATGTTGTGTATTGGATATTGGCTAATAGATTGTTCCCTTGATTTTCTTGCATGATTCGCAACTGTTGTTAACTTTAATGGACCTTTTCTGGATTTTATTGTTCAAAGCTTGATTTGTATCTCCATTTACAATTTACAGGTATGAATTCAAATTTCTATTACTTATTTTTCCTTTCAAAGCTTGATTTGTGTAGATGATAATCAAATAACACTTGAATTTTATGTTTTTTGCAGACAAATGGAGAATGAAAATGAGGTTATTGATATTACAACATCAACACCAACCCCTGAGGGTAGTTCTCTTACCCAAACCCATCCTCCCCCCTCTAGTAACAAACCACCAGATGCTAAGAAGCCTAAGAAAATAATAGACAATTGTTGGACAGTTTTTGAACCCATTTTCGATGAGTCAAATAAAAGAAGAGGCAAATGCAAATACTGTCCCACAAGTTATGCTGCTGATTCAAAGATACATGGTACTACAAATATGTTAAACCATATAAATCATAGGAGGTGTAAGAATTATCCATTCTACCCCCTGTAGAAGAGGGACAAAGTCAGTTGATGTTTAAAAGAGAGGAAGATGGTGGGGGTGTTAGTGGAAGATTTTAGTGGAAGATTTGGAGGCTGAATTAGGTAAATACTTTATGAATACTTGGTTTTTAGCTTTTGTTGACTATTTAATTTTACATACTAATCAATCTGTTGTTGTTTTTTGTCATTTGGCAGGTTATTTTGGCTTAGACGAGTTAAGTGAGTCCTCGCAAGACTCAACTTTAACAAGTTAGAAACCAATAACCTAAGTCCTAAGGTATAAAGCTGAATTCTTATAACTTACAAGTTAACATTGTTAATGTTCACACTTTTGTATGCATCTCCCAAAACATTTGACCTAACTACAATGATTAAGTTAAGGTTAATGAATGAGTAAATATGAGTTGAATAATTGGTTGAGTTGGCAACAAGTGACTTGATTGTTGTTTCTTGTAAGTTATTTGATAAGTCCCTTGTCCCTAAACATGTCCCTAAGGTTTTAATGCCAATGAAGATTACAAAATCTGAGGCAATAATTGTAGCCAATGATGAGACTCCTTCTGAGGCTCAAACAATCTGACTTCATTATTTTATCCAGTTTTTGGAAATTTGCAGGTTATTTTAAAGTTGGAAGGTGGTTTTTGGAGTGTTTTTGGACAGATTTTGGATTCACAACAACATTTGCACCCAAGGTTGTACAAACTGTTGATTTTGCACAAGTTATGGTTACAATATGTCAATCTGTGATTTTTGATTGTTGATTTTCTTAATTGGTTTCTAATTCTGTAATTCAGTTCATGATATGTAATATTGTACTTCAATTCAATGTCATGTAATTCAATTCAATCAAACAGAATTAAGTCATGTAGTAGCTGAATTATGTATGAGAAACTACAAAAAAACAAAATCAGATGGTTTATTTAAGTTAATGAATTTTTTTAAGGTAAATCAGATGGATTAGTTAAGTCCCTCAATTACCCGAAACCGACCCAAACCCAACCCAACCCGATGATTTCATTTAAAAAAAATGGATATTGGGTTTAATAAATTAAAAACCGAAAATTAAGTTTGGGTATTGGGTTTACCCCTACGGGTCGGTTAACCGACCCGTGTGCTGCCCTAGCCGCTTCCATAACAAGATTGGTCCCCAAACTAGATCTACAAGATCACTTGCACTTACCGTGTTATCACTTGAAAACGATTGTTGATCTCCTTAGAGCATCTCCAGCAGTAGACTTAAAGCTACTTGCATCTGCAAATTTTGCAAATTAGCCATCTGCAAAAAAAGACCCTTCTCCAGCGGTAATGGCATTGTTGCCTGCAAAATACAATCCACTTAAATTTGCTACAGTAAATCTCTATCTTTAGAGATTTACTGTACACTTTGCATTTAATATACTGAACAAAAAATTCAATCCCAAATCATCAACGCTAACTTGTACTTTATATACCCTTTGCAGAAAAATTCAATCCCAAATCATCAACGGTAACAAATAAAAAATTACAACGGCTCTAATCTTCAATTGCTATATATACCTCTTGCATAAATCCAAAAACCATATACAAATCTATTCAAAATCAAAATTACAGAATTCCAATCTACCTTTTTACGTTGAAAATCAAGCAAAAAAAAGGTATTTCTTTTACTTTTCTGATCTTGTGTAACTTCAGTGAATTAGGATAAAGATCTAATTTGAAGAGTAGAGGAGAATCAAATGGAAATGAATTCCAGACTTTGGCCGTGGATGAAATCTTTGGATAGAATCGCCATGGCTATGTCGATTTAAGAATTTGGAGCGATGCAAATATTTTGGTCTCTGAAATTTGCTTAAGCCAAGCCATCGATCTTAATGGTTTTAGTTCTCAATGGGTTGGGTAGATTAAGTGATAATGGTTTTAGTTTATAATGGGTTGGGTATATTAAGTTATTGGGTTTTAGAAAGTGGGTTGGGCTAAAAAGTTTAGTGGGTTTGATAATTAGAAAATAGTAGGATTAGTGATTTCCATTTTATAGTATATTTATTTACAAATTGTTAATTTAATTAATCATAGGTTTTTCTTATTTAATAGAAAATAGGATTATTTATATTTTTTCCTTAATTAATTGTTAATTTCTAATATATTTATATCTTTATTTTGTGCAGGTATGGAATATGAAGGGTGGAACAGTCAACAACAAGGAACTTTCAATAATATAACTAATGAAAGCATGCCGATACCGGAAAGTGCTAGTCAAGTACCGGAAAGTCCTATTCCTTCACCCAGGCAACCAAGAAAAAACAAGTCTCAACGTACATCTAACTATTCAGACGCAAAAGACAATCTATTATGCAAAGCATGGATCAAACACTCTAATGATCCAATCAATGGAACTGATCAAACAGGGCAACAATATTGGTCACGAATCGATGAGGAGTTTAAGCTAAATCCAGTTTCAGATAAGGTGAGATCGGTTAAATCGCTTACTACACGAATGGGAGTGATAAAGAAGACGTTGTCAAAATGGAACGAGAGTTATATGAGCATTGTAAGATTAAATCAGAGTGGAAAAACATAACAGAATCGAGTAATTTATCTCTTGATTAACAAAATTATAATTACGTATATTTTACTTTGACTATAATTTGTCCACTTTTTTATGTAGATTGAGGACGCCCAAAAAATGTTTAGAACCCTAAACGGAGTTGACTTTAAGTGGTTTCACTGTTGGGAATTCTTGAGAGACGAGCCAAAGTTTTCGAGTTATGCTGCTACACAACAACACAAGACGAAGCAAGCAAAAGCCCGCAAAACACCAGAACCATGTATAGATTTAGGAGAAGATGGAGATGATGGTGATGATGAAGATAGCGAAACAGTACCCGTCCCTGTTAGACCACGTGGTAGAAAAGCAGAAAAACTTTTACGTGGTAAGGGAAAAGCAATTGACGTTGAAGACGAGGGTTGGAAACAACAATTTATTGATCTCAAGAATATGGACCATCAGGAGAGGTTAGCCAAGCAAGATCGAGATCGAGAGGACAGGGAAAGGTACCGGCAAGAGGATCTTATACGAGCAAATATGGTACATGAGGAAGCGATACGAGATCGAGATGCCCGTGAAAGGCACCGACAAGAGGATCACCATCTAGCAGAAATTGCACAAGAAGAGGTGATTATGAGTAAGGATTTATCAGGGATGACGCCGGCAGTAGCACATTACTGGATGATTAAACAACAAAACATTTTAGCCAAATATAACATTAATACGTAATTTAGATTTAAATTAATGTAATTTTTATGCTATTTAATTCAACGTAGTCTAATTTCAATTTTAGTTTTATCCTTCTTTCATTTTTTAAAATCTTAAGTCAAAATATATCAAATTTAAAATAAAATACTTGCAAAAAAAGAAAATGGGTTAACCAACACCCTTAAGGATACAAATCACATAACATGAATTACACCAATTACAACTGCAAGTTACATCAACACTAAACATTTCCATGTAAACTCCAGATGTGTGCAACAAGATCTTCTTGTAGATCGCAGTGGGCACCCTTATTGCGCATATTAAATGTCCTATCGATGAACGTTGTAAGTACCTCTGTGTCACTCCTGTCAACGGTCACAGGTGTACTCCCTTCAAGATGCTCGTAGTTATAATCTATGTCGTGTTTATCTCGCTCATCTTCAATGATCATATTATGCATTATAATGCACGTTTTCATGATCAAACGCAACGTTTCAACGTCCCACATACGTGCTGGTCCACGCACTATCGCAAAACGAGCTTGTAATACACCAAATGCACGCTCGATATCTATTCGAACAGCCTCTTGTTGCGTGGCAAAGAGTTTATTAGCACGACCGAGACAATTTCTTGCTGGTATAGTTTTGACAAACACTGGCCAGTTGGGGTATATTCCATCTGCTAGGTAATAGCCCATAGTATAGTTATGTCATATCCAAAGGTCTTGTGAAGCCACTGCTTCTAAAATAATAGATGGATCTGGGTGATAACCGGTATATGCTCCATGCCATGCAGTTGGGCAATTTTTCCATTTCCAGTGCATACAATCTATACTTCCCAACATGCCAGGGAAGCCTCTTTGTTCATTAATCTCTAAAAGACGCGCAGTATCCTCCTCGTTTGGAGATCTCAAATATTTTTCAGAGAATATATCATCCATTGCCTTAACAAACCTTCTCAAACACAATATGGTAGTGGATTCTCCAATACGCACATACTCGTCCACCGCATCAGCAGCAACTCCATAGCACCACATTTTGAAAACAGCAGTCACCTTTTGTAACGTAGTTAAACCCCAAACTCCAGCAGCATCTTGAGTGTGAACAAAGTATTCATCATATGATGAGACGACATTCATAATATAGGTGAATAACTTGGTGCTCATGCGAAACCTCCTTCGGAAAATGTGCTCTGGATACACGTGAGGTTCTGCAAAGTAATCACGGTAAATTCTTAGATGACCTTCCGATCTATCATGGTGAATAGTAATACACCCCGGGATAGAACCTCGTCGTGCCTTTTGTTGTTGCTTCTTGCGACGTTCCTCTTCCACAAGACATACGAAGGCTATATCGTCATCATCTTCACTTGAATTATTATAAACAGAACTAAATGGTGGATACTGACTCATAGTTAAACGAAATTTTGTGTGGCGTGGAATGTATTGAAAGTGTGAAGGTTGTGGTGGATATGAAGGAATAAATGTCTTCATTTATAGATTAGAGATAATGATCGGACGTCAAAGATCGAAGATAAAAGATCTCATCCAACGGTTGATGTTAAGATAAAAGATTTTTGATATAGATAAGAATCGAATGGATGTTATTGAAGGTAAGATCTTGTATCCAACGGTTAGTACACGATAAAAAGATATTTTATAAAAACAATAATTGAATGATATTTTAAGAATCCATCTTGATCGAATAAATTTTATTTTAGTATTAAAAAAATTATGTATACATAAAATAATTGAACGAGAGTAAATTAATTTATATTCTAAAATTCTTTTATTTCAAATCTATAATAATTGAATAATATTAACTTAATTTATTTTTAAATAATATATAATTTTTTTTTACTAATTACGAAAAAATTAATCAAGATAATTTCACAATTAAATGGTTTTATAATATAAAATATAAAAAAAAATTTAAAATTAAAATAAAAATAAATCATAAAGTTTTTCTCTATTTTGTAAAGCACCACTAAAGTTAAAATACAATATTTTTGCAAATTTGCTTTTTGACTCTCCATTCTGGCAAAATGCTATCTCTATTTTGCCAAACCACTAAAGATGCTCTTATACATGTAACGTAATATTTAAACTTTTTGATCTCGTGTCATTTTCATATATCGTCCGATTATTATTATTATTATTATTATTATTATTATTATTATTATTATTATTATTATTATTATTCTTATTATTATTATTATTAATTTTTTATAATTTTAACTCTTTAGGACTCGAAATAAATCCAAATGTCCTGGTTTTCTTTCAACGTGTTTAGTGTACACTCATGCATTAGTTTCAAATAAAAATTAAACAAGAATTAACATATATATCGTTAAATTAGTTTCCTTACCCAAGATTAGATCTAATCAATCATCAACCTAGGGACCAAGCATCTTTTTGGGACCGCAAGCTAGCTATAATAAAACTACTTTTTTGTCATTTTCCCAATTGGGGTCTTTTAAAAATTGAAATGGAGTTCGCATTACTGAAATATCCCATAAAAAAATTCAATCATGATCTAATCTTAATTTGTACATTTTCTGAATTGGGTTTGTGTTGAAGAGCGCAAAGTGCAAAAGAACTACTGGTTATACATTCTGTTGAACTTACTGATAGTCTATGATGCTTGACTCAAAGGCAGCTGATCTTGACAAAGAAGAGAGGCCTGAAGTATGTTTCTCTTCCTCTCTTCCTAAGCATTCTGTTTCTTCTTGTTTTTCTTATTTTGCTTTTTAGTGTTCGTAGGATTTTAATTTGATTTGTGTTACATGAGTTTTCATCAAAATTAGCTACATGTGAATATTTTGAAATGCTTCGTGTGTTTTGTCTCATCAGAATTGGGTGTTTTGCTGGTTTATGTATATAGACATTGTGGTGTAATTGGGTGGTTTGTGCTTAGTAGGTCCTACTCTGATGTGAACTGTAGCTAATCACGTCATTCCCTAAACAAGTCATGTTAATCACTTGATTTTGACGTTTTTTAATTGTAAATTATCACACAAAAAATTCCACGATACATATATACGTGATCTGAATTATTATTGGCTTCTAACTGTTTATAACTAACTAGATCTCTGAGGATGATAAGGAATTCCAACGTTTCTTGGATACAGTCCAGTACAAGCGTAGTGGAATATTACGGTATGAACGTGTGTTTGGACAAGGTTATGTAAGCACTGGAGGACCCGGTAAGCATGGTTTTCGATTTCACTTTTTATTCTCGGGTTTATTTTTATATCTTAAGTGCTTTTATTTCGTTCATGTACAGAGACCACAAAAGAATTTGTGGAAAAATTAAATCTTCAGCCTGGTGAAAAGGTACTAGATGTGGGGTGTGGAATTGGAGGAGGTGATTTTTACATGGCTGAGAAATATGGTGTTCATGTTGTTGGTATTGACCTTTCGGTCAACATGATTTCCTTTGCTCTTGATAAAGCAATTGGTCTTGATTATGCTGTTGAATTTGAAGTTGCTGACTGTACTAAGAAAATATATCCTGATGCCACATTTGATGTGATTTATAGCCGTGACACTATTCTCCATATTCAAGTATTGTTCTCATCTTTCAGCTCGGTTTTATGTTTTTTTATGATGTCTTATGATTCATTCATTTTTTCAGGACAAACCTGCTTTGTTTAGATCCTTCTACAAGTGGTTGAAACCAGGAGGGAGAGTTCTTATAAGTGATTACTGCAAAAAAGATGGAACTCCATCTGATGAATTTGCTGAATATATTAAGCAACGAGGGTATGATCTTCATGGTGTTGAAGCTTATGGCCAGGTTTAAACAATATATATGGTTTCACAAAAATGCAAATCTTTTTTATTGAGAACTAATACTCTTTTTATGCTTCAGATGCTTAGAGATGCTGGTTTTGATGAGGTGATTGCTGAGGATCGAACTGATCAGGTATGTAATATGTTTCTATACTTTTTTGCTCATTGCCTAAACATGGCATATGTATCTAAATCAGTGTTTATTGGCTTCAACAGTTCCTTAAAGTTCTCAAGAAGGAATTAGATACCGTGGAGAAAGACAAGGAAACATTTATACAGGATTTCTCTGAAGTGCGTTTTTTTTTTCAGTATTTATTCTTCTTTTGTTTTTGTTTATTGAGTAATAAATATATGTTACCTTGTGCTCTTTGCTTTACAGGAAGATTACAATGATATTGTGAATGGTTGGAATGCGAAGTTAGTAAGAAGCTCATCTGGTGAGCAGAGATGGGGATTGTTCATTGCCAAGAAAAACTGATTGTTTGTATCAGTAATCTTCTATGTGTTTCTTGAGTTGTTACTTTATAACAACCAAAGTTTGATGAATTTGGCTTTGTAATAATATCAACTGTTTCTTAATCATGGGAAAAAAAAATTCATTTTTATTATGGTACCGCACTTTTCTTAAACAGGGTGCTCTACATAAAGCTCTCCTATGGGTACTTTTTGGCTCAATATCCATGTTATAATCTCTAGTTCATGCTGATAGGCAATGTATTTAACCGAGCCTTGCGTTTGGCTTGATTGTGATTTGATCAAATGTTTAACGAACACCCGAAACTGTCCCTGCTAACCATTAGGCCCTCCCCACCTGGTTTTACAGAATTGAGAGCATAGACATAGACAACAGAATGATAAATGGAGAGATTATATGGGCGAATAAGGGTTGATTCCTAAAAGATAAAAATATAAAGGGCAGAGAATACGTGAAGATATCGATAAAGAAAAGTGTTAGATGAATTTAATCTTATTCAGGCGTAAGATAAGGGATCCAGAATAGGCCATTCCTAAGGAGAAATCTTGCATGTTAAGTTCTAATCTCAGAAGAACCTGAAAAGTTAGGAAATGATAAGTTTAAGTGACTGTTTGAGATTGATTATTTTGGAGTTAAAAGCGTTTTTCAATTAAAATTTTAATATTTGTAAAAAATATTAAAAAATATTTTGACATCCAAAATAACTTTAAGTGATTTTTTTAATAATCATCTATCTAGTGTTTTTCCCAAAAGTGATTTTAAAAGTCTAAAGTATTATTAAAAATCTAAAATCACTTCAAGTGATTATTTCAAAAAACAATCTCAAACGGGCTCAAGCATGATATAATTACTTTTTTCTTTCTCATTATAAGGTACACAACTTTTACTACAAATTACATCTACATAGTTCTCATATATATATATATATATATATCCTTTCAACAGATTATGATCGAAAAGGGACATTTCTTCGCTTAACAATAACTTGGTTGTCAAAGCGCTATCTTGGTGGTCTAATCCATTGTTTGATGCAAGGCGCTATCTTGGTGGTCTACTCCATTGTTTGATGCAAGACCATACCTCGAGAGAACATGTATTGTCACGGAACCCATTAACAATTATTTTACATTTGAGTCCCATTCAACTCACCAAGGACATAAATTCATTGTCATTGCTCATTCTTACACTATCACTTGGTGCAAATACATTTGAGTCCCATTCAACTCACCGGGGACATAAATTCATTGTCATTGCTCATTCTTGCACAAGGTTTTCACCCAAACCTATTGTAATACAATAATGGAAGGACATACACTAGCGGGGGAGAGAACGAGGTCAAGGTGGTGGTAGAACCGAGTGTAGAGGAATGTAAACCCAAGAGATACTTCAACTGCCTCTACATTGTAGCTTCACGAACCAAAGTCATAACCCGCCGATAGATTAGAATCTGTCTAGGGGTAGGCAGCAAAACCCAAAGCCTAAGATGTCGTTTGTTTTTTAAGTGATAAGTATTGAATGTTGAATAATTAACAGAATAGAACGTATTTTGTTAAGAGGCAGTGACTGAATGAATCAGACTTAGGAGGTGTTTTTTTGCACTTGATGAGATTTTAATCTGGCTCATAAAGATACTGGATTAATAAGACATTTTTTTTATTCAGACCAATGCAGATCTGAATGGCTCGAAATTGGCCACTTTCATTAAGATTTAAAACTAAATATGAATCATTCAGACACGGTCTCTTGACAAAATAATTTCATTTCAAATGTATATTCAACATTCAGTACTTATCACTTAAAAAAACATCGTCGTAGCTTGAAATCTTACTGAAATATGTCAGTTAAAAGCCATTCAGTTTTGAATTGGTCAGGAAAAACAAGTTGTCTTATTGACATAGTGTCTTGATGAACCAATTTAAAGTCTCATTAAATATAAACAAACACCCCTTAATCTTCCATCCACTTAGATAATGAATCCTTAACTCTTCAAGTGATAATAAAGTAGGCATAACAGTAATTTCAACTAATGGTAATTCCTCAAGGGATCCTTTTCCCTTGTTGATGTCCCACTGATGCGTCCACATTATACGATACAAATGTTTATTATCTATGACACTCTATCTCAGTTTATACGTTATTGATATAATTTCGGTAATTACTAGTATAAGTTGGATTCCATCCCTTTGTGAGAAAACAATGTCTAAAATGTGATATTGCAGCTATTTCAGAAAATTACTATTTTTAGCGGTTGGCAAAGAAGAAACATAAGTTGGACCTTGACCTTAAATTAGAAGACACAACTTGGACCAGCTGAACCAATATAGAAGAAGCCAAAATTTGCTCCTCCTATATGAAAAGATCAAAATTCTATGATTGGGAAGTAAGAGAGTCCAAGAAATAAAACTACCTAGAAATAGAAGAGTCCAAGGCACAGAAAGGTCCAATAAAAAAAGAAAATTTAAAAGATAATTGCAAGACTAATTAATTTGTTTTATATTATTCCATAGTTATTCGTTAGTCATTAGAATCTTTAACCTAATGAACTTTTATTCAATTCCTTATAAGTGCCCGTTTGGAAGTGCTTTTTTGAAGAAGCACTTAAAAGTGCTTTTAGCATTTTAAGAGTTTTTTTAACTTTGAAAAGCACTTTTATGAGAAGCACCAAATAGGTGCTTCTTAAAAAAAGCACTTAAAATAATTTTAGATTTCAAAATTATTTTTAATAATTTTTTTTAAATTTTAAATTTTATTCTAAAAGCGTTTTTTTAGTCTAAAATAAGCGTTGTTGATCAACCGACAGAAGATGCAGATATACCAAATGTTGATCAACCAAAGAAAGATGGCACCCAAAGATGATGTTTAGATTAGGTTGTGTACATTTGGTTTTTGTTCCAATTTCCAGACTTTATTATTAGTTTAAGTAAGTGTTGTGTTATGACTTGACTGATTTTTAAGATTAGTTTGTTTTCAATGATGTAAAGACTCATATTTCAATATTTTATTGATATTTGAATCTTTTTATACACATGTTAAGTTTTTTAGAATACGTGTGATTGTTTGAACACATATAGTTTAGTTTGGAAATTTAAAAGGAAGCTCGATATTTCTGTTCAAGCAACCACAATATTGTAGTTGTGAAACTACAACATTTTAACTTTCACAACTAAACTTTCACAACACAAAAAACTTGTCGACACTGTATACAAATAAATTATGTACAACCTCAACAGCTAAACTGGAAATCTATTTATTGTATGTAAAATGATTAAATAGTAATAGATTTGAACAACCAAAATCAATCACGACAACAATTCCCTCAATTTTTTGATGCCAAAAATAAGAAAAACTAATCCAATGGATAATCACACGTCAACGTGTTACAATTTCCAAGACAACCACATCTTTCGCATGGGGTCTTCCTTTTTGGTCCACCCTCGTCCTTTCTCTTAAAATTTTTAGTACGAGGCCTCCCGGGTGTATCTTGCAAACTAGGTGATTCCACCAAGAAGCCGTTTGGATGCATCTGAGGTGGAGGCTCCAAGGTAGAAAAAGGAGGAACATTGAGGGAGTAGAGTTTTCTATATTCGAAACTGTAAAAGTATACCTCCACGTATTGATTGCGAGTACTAGGTTCCACACACCTATCGAGCACCGCAACGACATACCTACACGAAAATCCCTGTTTCTGCCAAGTCCCGCAAGAATATTTCTGTCTCTCGATATCGACGACCATGTGGGGGAAAGAATTGACTTGGTAAAGCAAACCTTGACATGTGTATACAACCCAATGGAGTCCTTGGATGTAAAGGATTTTGTATTTCTCGGGCAAAATTCGACACAAGGTGGTGGTACAACCATGACAGCTTTTATATATCCTCAAAATGTGATCCATCAATGTAAGACTTATGCAATCACCAACTCCTTGATCGGACGACCATATAGATTCTTAATTTTCTCGTTGAACGATTCAGCTGGGTTTGAGGTGTAGTTACCGTAACGCTTGCCCTTGAAGTGTGCGTCGACGTAAATCTCCCTCGGCAATTTTTTCAAGAAGTTGTGAACATTTGACCCTCCCTTGTTAAGCAACATGCCGTGATGGTAGTTGAATAACTGGACTTTTTCAACATAGGCGCTGATATTGAACAAGGTAACCATCCTCTCATTATAGGTTAAATCCCCCATGCCTTTTTTAAGCATGTCCCTAATTTTTTTTGCAAGTGAACCATGCAAAATGAATGATGACTATGTGGTAAAACATTCCTGACCGATTTAATTAGACCTCTATACCGATCAGATATGAAGGTGAGATCACTTTCATTAACAAAAGGTTTCAAACACCTGAAAAATGAGTCAAATTATCTGTGTCCTCGCATCTAACGATATCAAAAGAAACCGGGTAAAGACCTGAATTCACATTTTTTTAAATACAAACTAGTAAGAAGTCAGAAAGTTAAAAAAAAGGGAAAGGAAAAAAAAGTTAGCCTGCCTCGGTCCAAGGACACCCTATCTCGGATGATTTGTTACATCTAGTCGAGATCCTCCTTTTACTGCCATGCTTGAAAACGTAACCAAACCAACCTCTGAGGCATATAGTTCTAGTTTCTTAAGGAATTCTTTCAAACCACCTTCAAAACCGAATGCAAACTATTAGACCAGTCTTTGCTTTTCAGATTTACTATTGCATGGGTATAATTAGGCGATACATCACAACTAGTTGATCAACCTAAGGAAATGATTGTTTAAAAAGAATCGGAGCTAGAAAAACAACGTAGTAAGCCAAGCGGGGTGAGAAAACGTAGAAACGTCGGCGTAACTAGATATCGTAGGAATGTTCTGTGAATTCTCCAACTCTATTTCACGTGAATTTGAAACAAAAATCTCTATTACAATGATTCAGAGTGGAGAACATTGTAAACCATGTTTTTGAAGTCCTTGTTTCGCAAGATACAGTTCCAAGAGTTACCAAAAGTATCAAATAGTGACAAGAACATTGGATGCATCTCATTCCATTTGGTACACATGTACGTGGCCATGTAGCCATAGTTTTCAAGCAAGTTCAAAACACATCTTGTACTTCCCAAAATTAAATAAAACCATAATTGTAAGTGTAGACTCCAATGAGGTGTTTAAAAGCAGAATTAATATGTTTATAAACAAAGGAAAGGAAGGCAAAGAAAGTTAGAAAGTAATAGGAATGGGAAAATGTTACAATAGGCTGCAACTACAATAGTGTAGTGATGTCTCCCCATTTGTGATGATTTAATATTAGTTGGAGACATCATTTAGGTGTATTTATTAGAGTATAGGTCGATTTTATCATGATTTAGTACACTTTCCTATTTCGTATCTTAATTTAATTATTTATTATTTTTAGAGCATATTGTGTTTGATTGTTTATTTAGTGTGAAGTTTTAAAGATATATGACAATTAATTTGAGACCAAGTTAATTCTAAAAGATAAAGGAAAGAGGATAAACATGGAAATTGGAGATAAAGGCAAGAAATATGAAAAAGGAAAAGATAAAGCTGCCATATAAATCTGAATTCCAGCAGCTACAAGCACAAAAGGGCTTATATCTCAATATTGGTTAGGATTTTGGAAGAATGGTCTATGTCAAAGTTAAAGAGTTTTCCGAGACGATCAGTTTCGACTATTGGAACGCGTCAAACAGATAAGAATTGAATCAGTTACGGCCAAAACAAAACAACATCAAAATCTTACCTTTTCTAGATTCTAGGGTTACAGATTTGAGTTGGGCTTGGAGTCCAATACCTATATTATACTCCAAGAAACGTTTTAGGGTTTCCTATACCCTATAAATACACCCTATTATCATAAGAAAATCATCCTTGGCCAAACCTTAAGCCAAGAGGAAGCTTACAACACAAGAAAAGAAGTCTGGAAGGAGCTGTTTATCAATTATGTCTTCTTCAACCTTTGAATTTGTAATTTCTTTATTCTCTTCCATTAGTATGAACTAAATTATATTTAGCTTGAGTTTTAGCATATATGTATGAACCCTAGTTTTGGTTGACATCTATCTAATTTGGGAATTATATGTTTTAAATTGAATTCATGTTTTATTGCTCTGTTTACGTGTTTGATTTATATTATGTGTTCTTTGTGGATCGCGACCATATAGAATTACCTTCATAGTAGTTACATAATCATTAGCAAAAGTATATTTAACTATAGAATTAGCACATAACGTCTAGTATAAGGATGGTCCGACAACCCAGCCGATCTAGATAGTCATCATGGTTTGGTGTATTGCCATCTAATATATTGTAGTTTGCTTAGGACCCTTATTGACACAGGTAAACCCTATTTTAAACTACCTAGCACAATTGAAACCGATTATTGGAATACTACATGATTCACCCTTACATGTTTAGAACGGCAAAACTAGTGGAGATTACTTGCTAAATACTCAGGCTAAACTCTCATACTATCTTCTTTTCCTTGCATTTAAATTTTTTTCTTTAATTTATTAGTTTATTTCCTTATTCAAAAACCAAATAAAAATCTGTTTGTCTTTTATTTACTTGCGTATATTTATTTCTAACTTCCTTAATTGCACTTGATAATTTGCATAAGTTCTCTCTAACCTTCGTAGTCTCTGAGGAACGAATCTTATTTATCATCTAAAACTTGCATACGCCTTGTAATACTTGCAGAACCGTGCTCAGCCTAGGGTGTTTATTTGTATTTATTTATTTATTATTATATCACAACTTAGGCGACACCATGTAGTTGCAGCTTTCTGTAAGTACTTAATGTCAAAATGTTTTTTGCTTAATATCTACAATTTAACCATCAAAACTGCATAACACAAAGTTATATATAAAATTTAACCATATATGAACATCACATGTAAGTTATTTGAATATGCATGAATTCAAATCACATATACACAACATTACTAAACAAACTAACATATTAAATAAACATAACTCCATTAAAGTGAAAAACGATTCAAGAGGAACATATGAGAAATATTAAACGCGAAACAAATCTTATAACATGAAGAAGTCAACAACTTTATTAGAATTTTGCAGGAAAACAATAGAAAAAAGAAAAAAAGAAAGTAAAAAAAACGTGAATTGAATGCTAAGATTATGAGCGAGTATTAACAATCACATACTAAACATAACCACAAAAACAAAATAAAAAAATCCATAGAATATTGTAGAAAATAAACAAAAAGAGGAATTGAAAAAAAAACTCAAAAATTGTAGATGACTGATTTATTTTATTGTAATTCAATACTTTATTTTGATTTTGTATATAATATTTTGGATTACTATTAGATGACTGATGTTATGACCATAAATTACGACGGGGATGGTGATGGCAGGGATCTGTCACGCAATCCCAACCGAATTTTACTCAATTGCAACCAACCCGCTGGTATTCAATTTATGTTTATAATATAAAATTTTATCAATTAGGTTTTTACTAAATGTGTTTCAAAACAGGAAAAAGAAAACAAAAGCCTAGGAGTCCTGCCTCCCTCAAAATATCAATTAAGGCCTTAGCTGAATTAGGTCACCCTTTAACGTTTGAATTTTGTATTATAGATGACACATGGAACCCTACCGGAAAGTATGGGAAACATGTGTCACAAGTAGTGGGGATCAATTCACTATGCAAGAGAGAGTGCCTGCATGTTATAAGAAATGGTGTGACGTCCCCGATATGCCAAAACATGAATATTATGCATTTATTGTTATTTTTATTCTAACTTTATTAATAAATTATTAATTTATGTATAAATTAAATGATTGTTTGATCGCGTTTGTCGAATATAGGAGTTTTTCGATATAGTCGGGTGGAGGCTACGGGGTGACGGGGATAAAATAACCGAGAATTTAAAGAAAAGCTAGTCACGGAGGTATATGGATTACAAGCACTACGTGAAGAAACATTATTACTATTTGGGTAAGAATCCGACCAATGTATCAGATGTGAATTTGAAAAAGAGTTACGACATTTGGGATGAGATTGATTGTAGGGTATAAGAGTTCTACTTTATTATAAACGTTATTAATTATGTATAATTAATTTTTAAAAATTATATTGATCCAGAACCAGGCAAAAGCGAATGCAGAAAACTGCAAGAAACAAAAGAAGCCAAGTGGAGCTGGATCGAGAAATTATTCCGAAACTCCGGATAAAATTTATTAGGTACAAATTTTTTTGATAAAATATATTGTTAGTTTTATGATTTTTTAAATTAATCATTGTACAATAGAATTGAACATGGGAAGCTAAAGAAACCAACCAAGGAACCGTTGGTGTTCATTGACGAGCAGACACAGGAGCAACGTCCACTTCCACATTAGGGTTTTTTTTCGAGCACATGGGGTATGATGGAAAGATTGAGCAGTGGAGGAGCAAGAAATATAAGAACGCTGATGTGAGTAGTTTTGATTAAAAACTTACCTTCTAAACTACTAAGTTTTTTTTAAATTTAATATTATTTGAAATGTTTTTATTTAATGTAACGGGTTATTCTGCGAGAGGAAATGAAAGAGAAAGTCATCCAGTCATGTCTGGGTCATCCGAAGGTCCAACCTCTACTCGATAGTTGACGCTAAAAGTGCAAATAGATGATTTTAAGGAAGCAGATGAGGAAGGTATGGGCCCAGCTACACGGAGTTGGGTGTCCGGAGTAGGACCACCTCCGAAGAAAGCACGCGTTTCTGAAGCAGGTCCATCTACACGAGAAAATAAACAGCGACTTAACGATATGATGGCCTCGAAAAATGATCTTCGTGCAGCACAAGGCCTCCCCCCGTACATTCGTCTAGCTAATAGACCCACTGTCTCGACATACAACACTTAGACCCATGTGTACACTATGTCTGACCTTCAAGCAGCTATGGGGTGTGTGAACAATATAAGGGAACAAGCTGGAAATGGCCTATTTGTTCGACCTGAGCATAATCCTCCAACCGGGCCAACCACAACTGGACCATCAGGAAGTCGGGAAAGACCTGAAGATGAAACAGAAGAAGAAGCACATTGGTTATATAATTCTTAGTATTTTGAAATATTTCATCAGTATATGTATGTTGACTTTAATTTATCGTTTTGTTCACTTTTAGTCGATTTTGACTTTTATTTTTATCGATGTTGACTTTTGTTTAATATTAGTTTTTTTATTAATTATATGTTCAATTATTGTAAGTAATTTTAAAAAAATTAAATGTTAAATAAAAAATTAATCTTAAATAAAGATCATTATCGACTACAATTTTAGTCACAAAACATTTAATATATGTAGTCGCTAATATAATTATATATAGCGATTAAGTGAATGTTTTTGAAGAGGACAACTATTTAACGACTACAAAATGTAGTCGCAATTAGTCGTTATCAACGACTACAAAGGAGTAGTCGCGATTAATAATATCAATTGCGATTACTAAAGCAGTCACAAATAGATATTTGGCATTAGTGACTACTTCTTAAAATTAGTCGTTAAAAACATCTACAACAACGACTTACTCACGAACATTTATCGGCGACTACATGTAGTCTCTAAAGACCAAAACGGTCTTTCACGGCTAATTTTTTAACCATTAACGACTACATATAGTCTCTAATGGTAGCACGCACAGTAGTATTGTTTTCTTATGTACGAAAGAAAATCATCACCTTGCACAAATCCATACACATAATTACACATACATTACCATCAACAATCACAAAATCAATGTGACAGGTCGAATCACCAAAATCCAATATTCACATTGTGATGAGATAAAATCTCATCCACGTTTTTGCAGCATTTCGGTGATGATGGTAAAAATTCATTTTTTTTAGAAAGACAGCGTTGTTTAAGTGTACTAGTGGTATTGCTGGACATAGTGTGGTATGTGTGTATGGGTGATTTGTTAAAGGTGGTGAACGGCCTAAGGAAGAGATTTAGTGGGGTGCAGAATAGTGAGGAAAAATAATATTAAATTTAAGTGTTTTTAATTAGAAAGCAATTAAAAATACGAGCAATGATATATATTACTTGTTTTTGTTTCTCTGTTTTATCATCTTTTATGTAGCATCCTAGGTAACATTAAATAAAAAACAAAATAAAATAATTAATTAGGAGAGAGAAATGATTTAGTTAGTATTTAAAATCTGAGTAATTTAATGAAAAGAGTTGTTGATGTTTCTAGCTCGTGAAGAAAGCGCGGCACATTTGTTTTTACAGGGACGAGTGGTGATGTGAGGTGTGGGGATCAAGAAGTGTTAAGGGGTCTTGGTGAAAATATGCGTACACAAACATCTGCTTCTGTGCTTCAATGTTTAGGTGATGAATTTGGTTTTTCTCAGTGGCCTGTAAGATCAGGGGCGGAATCAGTGCAGCAGCATGGGGCTTTAAGGCTTTCATTTTATTCACAAGGATGGAACCACCACAACAACAACGGAGGTCAGGCAATGAAAAGATGGTCCATGAATTTAACTCACCGGACGGGTACTGGTTCTCATGTATTTCGCAATAGCATGGAAATTGAAGGCGACAACAGTTTAGCCTAGATTAATATCAATACAGCATTCTAAAGTCTTGTCAATGAGGAGGTTAGCAGCGCAGTGAGCAATCACGCCTGGTGGTCCATGAACCTGGGAAGCAATAGTTTGTTTGCCGGGGTTAGGTGGTCTGTTTTCTTCGGGTGCACTTATAGACACGATTTTGAAGGAGCGAAGAATTCCCGGTGAATGTGGTAATTTTAAAAAAAGCATATTACTTAGCTAATATTTTTAACAGATCTTGGGGATCTCTGCCGGGTGTGTCGTCGCCTAGAGGAACAAGGTACATCTCGTGGGGTGGAGTAAACCTAACAAAGGTATAAAATAAACACATATGGTAGTAGCAACAAGAGGACGCATTCAGGTGGTGGCAGAGGTATTATTAGATATGTTAATGGCTATTGGATTCGTGGCTTCACTATGAGAATCAGACATGAATCGCCGGCGGTGGTTGAATTGGTACATGAAGGGTTGAAAATGGCGGAGGACTTGGGCATATGGGAACTAGAAGTGGATGTTGATTCATAGGAGGCAGTAGAAGCGATTCATAAGGTGGAAAGCGGTAGAGGCCCGACGGCATGGTGGCTATATCATACTAGAGAAATCCTAACTCAGAATAGTGGATTTGAAGTTAAGGGCGTATATAGGGAGGCCAATTCTTGCGCGGATCGGTTGGCGCGAGCATGTTTGTCGCAAATTAATGAGATGTCTTATCTTTTTGATCCTCTGGATGGTATTTGGAGTCTACTCAGGATAGACTAGAAGACACCTAAAGTTATCTACATTCCACATTTTCTTAATGACTTACTAACTTAGCGTCCCACGGTCTTTTTGGATCTCCATTGTAATAATAAAAAAGAAAATTTGAATAATGATATATACCATCCAAATTTATACCATCCAATATACCACTGATGATCTGGCGTGGTTTGAGTGGAAGTAAACCGTCAATTAAATAAAAAAATAAAGATATTACCGATTTACTTCCACTCAAATCACGCCATGTCATGGATGGTATATTGAGTAGTATGAATTTGAATTCTATATACCATTACTTTTAAAATTTCCATAGAAAATGATATATGGGTAAAATAAAAAAAAATTATATATATCTTTACTTTAAAAATATATTAATTAAGTAGTTAGAATTTTTGAAATTTAAAGATATGTATTAAAAAATAATTAGGTAAATAATGTATGAGCCAATTAGAGGTAAATGCCTATTAAAGAAGTCATTTAAAAAAAGGTGCCTCCAATGAAACATTTTAGAGAAAACAGCCTCTCCCAAAACTACCCCTTACATTTACCAATTAAAAAAAAAAGAAAAAGATAACAATTATCTTGTCAAATTAAAAAGAAAAGGAAAAAGAAAAGAAACCAAAACGCAGACACGCAACACACACATATCACACAAAACACACACACAAGCAAATGGGCTATCGGCCGTCAGGTCCACAAGCAAAGTCCGCCGCTTCAATAGTCGAGAGAATGCTTTGAATGAAAGAGAAGTGGCGGAGAAGGAGGTGGAGAAATTGAGGCAGATAGTGAGGCGTCAACGTAAAGAATTGAAGGCGAAAATGTTGGAAGTTTCTACAGAAGAAGCTGAAAGGAAGAGAATGCTTGATGAGAGATTCAATTACAGGTTATTGATCATGATTGTATGTCAATTTGTTAATTCTAACACTTAAAATACAGGCACAAGCAAGTTATATTAGAAGGTTATGATCAACAATGTGATGAAGCAGCAAAGAGATTTGCAGAGTATCATAGAGGTAACGTTACTTTGTAAACATTTAAAACAGGGACCTATAGTGCAATTATTTTCAAAATATTTGAGGTAAAAGTGTAAAATATACATAAAACAGGGTCTGAGACTGAAATTTTGGTAAATATTATGCATATTATAGACAAAATGTGTAGTTTAGGGACCTTATAGTGTAATTACTGCATAATATAGAATTCTGCAGACTGTTTTTATTAACTGTATTAAACATGGAATTCCATGTTTAATACAGTTATCAAATCATGAAATTACATGTTTTGAAAACTGTATTATAGACAAAATGTGTAATTTAGGGACCTTATAGTGTAATTACTGCATAATATGGAATTCTGCAGAATGTTTTTAGTAACTGTATTAAACATGGAATTCCATGTTTAATACAATTATCAAATCATGAAATTCCATGTTTTGATAACTGTATTATAGACAGAATGTGTAGTTTAGGGACCTTTTAGTGTAAATACTGCATAATAAGGAATTCTACAGAATGTTGTTAGTAACTGTATTAAACATGGAATTCCATGTTTAATACATTTATCAAAACATGAAATTCCATGTTTTGATAACTGTATTAAACATGAAATTCCATGTTTTGATAACTGTATTAAACATGGAATTAACTCAATTCAGGCTACTAATATGTTTTCTTGTGCTTGGAGTTTGTGTAAAACTGGTGAAAATGGCACCAAGAAGAAAAGTTATCAAGTCAAGACTACTAATTTGTTTCTTGTGGTTGGAGTTTGTGTAAATACAAGTAAAAATGCCTCCAAGAAGAAGATTTACTGATGAAAAAGAAGATGATAAGATACAAGCAGTGAAAAGGAAGAACTACTAGCTTTTCTAAGTGATGAGCAACCCCTCAGTGGATTATGTTCATTGAAGAGTGAATATGCAGTTCAGCGAAAACAAAGATCAAAGAACGAGTTATCTAAAAGAATATTGATGAATGTGTTGACGTTTTTATTATTGTATTGAAAAGAGTATTTCGTATTTAATTGTACTTATTTTGGAATGTTTTAGATTATAATGTTTAAAATGACTTGTTAGTTTATTAAGTATTATGAAGAATTTGATTAGAAATGGAAATTGATTAGTATTTCATATTGTGAAGGATTTGATTAGAACAGTTTTAATACCAACAAAAAACTCGAAAAGGCAGGCAAAATCCGCAACACATAAAAATGACTTGTAAATTCCATGTTTGAAACATGAAATTCCATGTTTGAAAACATGAAATTCCATGTTTGAAAACATGGAATTCCATGTTTGAACATGAAAATTTACTAACCTGCACACTAACAACTTAAGCTACTCGAATCGAAACCTATACAGAAAGATAATAATTATAAAGGAATGAATCAAAACACAATATAAAAACAAAAAGGATCCAAAACATAACAATAGAAACTGTAAAAATTGTTAAACCGGTGAATATTGAACAACTGTTACAAGAATATAATGATCATAAAAAATAATCATAGAGCAACTTGACAATTAATGGCATTGACCGACGTGACTGATTAGTTGACTCCAACGATTGCTTTTCAGAACCAAATCTTTGTGACCACCAAATGTATGCTACTTGGGATCGTGGAAACACGTAAGTGAAAACAGAATCGAGAGTCGGGAAAAGATCAAACAAACGCATAGAACGTTGAGAACCGAACCTAACTATAGCCATAACCATCTGCATAAAACAAGTCATGACATAAGTACTAGAATACAATAACACAAACAAGGGAAGAAGTAGAAAAGGGAAATTTTTTTGTGCAGTTGCAGAATTCCATGTTTCATACAGTTTCATACTGTTTAAAACATGGAATTCCATGTTCTAAACATGGAATTCTGCAACTGCACAAACCTCTTCACAGAATTCCATGTTTTAAACATGGAATTCCATGTTTCATACAGTTTCATACTGTATAAAACATGGAATTCCATGTTTAAAACATGGAATTCTGCAACTGCATAAACCTATTCACAGAATTACAACTCAAACACACAATATACTGCGAGTAAAACAGTTTAAACACAGAATTTAGCTGTATAGAAGCAAAAAATGAACAAAATGAAGAATGTAACACAGAATTTAGAGAAAAGTAAGCAAAATATGAAGAAATGAAGAATGTAAACACATTCTCATAACAAAAAGAGCTTAAACACAAAAATTTGCTAATATCAAAGCTAAATATGAACAAAACTAAGAATATAAACACAAAATCAAAACAAAACAAGTAATTAGAAGAGAAAAAGCTTGAAAACTGCAGAATTGCTACAAGTTGTAAAGTAGCATGAAAATGTGAATGAAAATGCTTTAAAAACTGAGAATACATACACATGTATATGTATATATAGAAACTAAAACCTGCAAATCAGCAAAACAACAAAATGAAACCAAAAATTCAAAAAAAAAAAAGGAAAAAAAAGAGCCGAGAGAGATAGAGAGCATGAGAGGAAAAGGAGATGTTAGTTTACCTTTAGAGAAGAAGAAAAAAAACGAGTAATCTTAGTAGCTTAGCAATGGAGATGCGTGAGCTTCTTAGCTTATCAATGGAGATGTAGAATTGGAGATGCAGAGTCGGTTAGAGGAGAGAGAGAGAAATAGATAGAGAGAATCTGGGTGTGAGTGTGTGATAATAATTGGAGAATTAATTACCTAGTTTATAATAAGTAGTATTTATATTGGGTAAAAAGGGAAAAGAAATAATTAAGGAGAGTTTTTCTCTAATTACTTAATTAAGAAGGCATTTATCTCTAAATAAAAAAGTTAGAGGCTTAAAATAATTAGTAACCTCATTAAGGAGGCATTTTTCTCCAATTACCCCATAATGTATTTATCATAGTATATAATAGAGGTTTTTTTAGGTCATTAGTTATCTATAATTTTTCCCTCAAAAAACACCATTAACTAACTATTCATCCGGCAATGTATACAATCCTAGCATAGGAATCCTCTTAAAATTACGAATGTTCAAAAAAAATTCACAAAATTTGACTCATCTATATAAATAAGTTTATAAATAAAAATATTATAATTATCAATATGATTTGAATTTACCCATGGAAAAAATATATCACATAATTACCATCACACCAACGTCATTATTGTTTAAAATTAATTATATCATAGATATATTTATATATACATAATACAGTTAGATAATAGAGTCATCTAAAAACTTTTAAAAAAATAGAGTTGGCCTTGTCCTAAAAGAATAGTCATGAAATTGGTTGGTTAGGTGATATTGATGTACATATAAATGATATACCCTCCCATTGTCCAGTCAATATAATAGATATGATAGTAGTAGTATTTGGAGCTACATGCCCTATATTGCTATTATTATTAGAAGTTAATATTATTGTCCTTTGCAATGTACACATGATGATACAAGGATATAACACCTTTACGTGCTATCACAATTACTGTCTCCCTTTTGGAATCTTCCCTGTGACCAGGCCTCATTACAATAATATGTAGCTATACAGCCCCTTAAGATTCAATATATAAATTCATCGATACCTAGCTATAGCTTTGGCTCCATGCGATCCTCTAGTCGTACTGTTCTGTAGCTAGCTGATCCTCACTTACATCCAACAGATCTATCTTCCTAGCCCCCCTGAATGGCCATTATGATGGAATGATATGAGAGAATTTAGTAACCAAATATATTTATATATTATCTTTTTGTAATATAATATATACACACATATATATCTTGAGGTTAGTGAAATCCTGTCCTGTTTCATTTTCTGTATCATTGTTTCAGTATGGTTTAACAGTGGAGAAAAACTCTGTAGGGTAAATGGGTCAACTTTTGATAGAAATCTGTGCATTGCATGCAGCCTGGCCCTGACGGGTATGTCTCATGCTTTACTCATTTCCCTTTCTTCCCCCTCTCTAGCTTAATTTCTATTTTCTACCAAGTTGATGGGTAGGAAACAAATATATAGTGATTAATTTAAGTATGAAAATGCTTAATTTTTCCGGAAATCTATTACTTATTTCTGATCAATTACTGTTTTGGATCTATTGTAACTTTTGTTTGAAGAAGATTAGGTTTTTTTTTTTTTTTACTCATTTCCCTTTCCTTCCCTTCTCTAGCATAATTTCTATTTTCAACCAAGTTGATGAGTAGGAAAAAAATATATAGTGATTAATTTAGGTATGAAAATGCTTAATTTTTCAAGAAATCTATTACTTATTTTGGATGAATAACTGTTTGGGATCTATTGTAACTTTTGTTTGAAGAAGATCAGGTTTAATTTTTTTTTTTATATATAGGTATCCGGGTCAGCTTACGCGCACCACGACTATTCCCGTAGGACACGCCTCCTCATACATATTCTCACTTAATCAGAACTAAGGTACCCATATTTAAGGAGGGGACTCGAACCTTGCATGTCTTGCTTAAATACCCTCTGCAAGGGTTCAAGAAATAACAAGACTGAAGTGATTCAAACCCTATACCTCCTACATGAGAGACAAGGTCCTGGCCATTAAACTAGGACCCAGGTTTAATTCTAATTCAACTATGAGGTAGATGTTTAATTGTAATTCAACTAAGTACTAAATTTAGATATTATAATTTAAAAATATTATGTTGAAACATTCTTTTTTTTTTTGTTACAGAGGAGAGCCACTTTGGACTCGGAGTCATTGACTCGGTTCGAACCTGCACCACTAAATTGGATGACCAAGGTCCTGGCCAGTGAGCTAATCCCAACTGGTTATGTTGAAACATTCTTAGCACTTATAAGAAAGTAATCTTGAATTTTATTACAAGGATTTGAATTATATATATATATATATATATATATATATATATATATATATATATATATATATATATATATATATATATATATATATATATATATATATATATATATATATATATATATATAAAATTGTCTCTTTATTATGATGATACCTTTCCGTTACAAATCTTTAAGAAGTGAACCTAAGTTTATCGTGGATTCCATGCATGCATTTTTCACATGAGAGGTCTCACCTTCTTTTGTTGCATACCTTTCAAATTCATTTTGTCTTTATCACCTTCTCATGAAGTTCTAATTTACATTTCATACCAAAATTCCATTCGAATGGCTACTCATCTAATACTGAGGATTTCTGCAATAAAATGGACGCTACTTAGCCTTGCTTTTAAAGGACGAAGTAAGAATACTTTTTACAACAATAAAAAACGTATGAACAGGTTATACAAAATTCTTGAGATGTTACAAGATAGTAAGGCTTTAAATGCTAATAATGAAAAAAAACTTGAAATTTAAAAAGAAATTAAAGAATGTTAGGATCAAAAGGAGACTTTCTGGGCCGATAGAGTGAGAGATTTGAACCTTAGGTGATAAAAATACAAAATATTATTCGCGAAAACTATACCGCGTAAGAAAATCAATAGAAATGTCCTTAAATGTGATGATGATGAATGGTCAGATGATAAAAATAAAGTTAGAGATAATATTCAAAGATATTACATGAACCTGCTCAAAAAAAATAACATTGAAAATATCCACGATGTAACACTACACACACCGTCTAAAGTTTCAACGGTAATGAATGACACTCTTACCAAACAGTCGGATTCTCAAGAAATCGAAGCAGCGGTTTTAGTATGGATGGGTTGAAAGCGCCGGAACCATGCGGGTTATTAGGAAAAATTTATCATGAATTTCGGGACATTATTAAAACGAATTTGGAAAAGATTGTTATGGATTTTTTCATGAATATACCCCCTTAATCTTCTCAACAACACGTTGATTAAGCTTATACCCAAATGTGACAAACAAGAAACAATCCGCGATTTCAGGCCAATCTCGTGTGTTAACTTTTGTTATAAGATTATTTCAAAGATTTTGGCCTTAAGACTTTCACCGTTTATGGATGACATTATTTCTCTCACTCAATCAGCCTTCATTAAAGGTCAAAGTATACAAGACAACGTTTTAATTGCGCAAGAAGTGTCCTATTTTCTTAATACTAAGTGGAAATCTAAAGTTAACTATGCTGCGGTCAAAATAGATATGGAGAAAGCATACGATCAGTTTAATTGGTGTTTCCTCTTGAAGACATTGAAAAGCCTTGGTTTTGGTGAGAAATGAATTAACTGGGTTCAAAATTGTATCTCAACGGTGTCTGTGCAAATTAAGGTGAATGGTCAGAGGATGAAAAAGTTTCATCCACAACAAGGGCTTAGACAAGACGATCCCCTTTCATCTCTTTTATTTTCGATGCTGACAGAAGGCCTCATGGTTTAATTAATTTTCAATGTAGAGAAGGAAGAATTAACGGATTAGCTATCACTCAACAATGTCTGAAACTCACCCATCTCTTTTTCGCGGATGACGCACTGTTCTTAGTTAAAATTACAGACACTAAAATTGAAACTTTTAGAGATACTTTGACCTTGTATTGTCAAGCGTCGGGACAAAAGATTAACCTTAGGAAATCATCAATTATGTTCATCAAGAATACTCCTAAAAATATTAGAGATAATGTGTCCAAAACTCTTAATATAGGCAGTACAAACAATCTAGGGAAGTACTTGGGCTTACCCTTAACTTTAAAACGAGCAAATACAGAAAATTTGAATTATATCAAAGATAAATCGTTGTCAAAATCAGTTAGTTGGATGTCATCCTTGTTGTCTGAAGTAGGTAAATAAACTCTCATTAAAGCGGTACTGCAAGCTATTCCAAATTATGCTATGTCAATTTTTGAATTTCCTAAAACCCTGTGCAAGAAACTTACAAGTTTTATTGCAAATTTTTGGTGGGATTCGAATGACAAGAATAGAATTCATTGGTTAGCATGGAAAAAGTTGGCAAAATCGGAAAGATCGGGGGTATCAGATTTAGAGACTTTAAAAAATGAATCTTGTGATGTTGGCAAAACAAGCGTGGATGATTATTAAAAATAAAGATTCACTAGTATCCAAAGTTCTTACGGTTATATATTCTCTAAAAGAAAGTTTATGGGACGCTAAACAGGCAAAAAGAAGATCATGGAGTTGGGCTAGTATATATAAAGGTATGCAGATGCTCAAGAAGCATGCCATATGGAAAACTAGTAGTGGTAAGAATGTGAATATATGGAACCATAAATGGTTGACTAACAATTATAACATTGTAAAACCAACGTGTTGCGACGCTCAAATGGTAAGTGATTTAATGGATACAACCAAGATGGGGTGGAATGTTAATCTACTTAATGCTATTTTTGATTAATTAATCGCTAGAGAAATCACGATGATCCCAATAACACAACGAATGGGTGAGGATAAAATTATTTGGCCCTATAACAAGGATGGCGAGTATACTACCAAGTCAGGGTATCACACTTTTATCAATGAAGAAATTAATCTCCAACCTCAATCCTCTAAAGTCAGAGATATTTGACAATAATAATCATCTTTGGAATACAGTATGGAATGCATGTTCCATCAAGGATCAGGAATTTTCGTTGGAAAATTTGTAACGGTATTTTACCATCCAAAGTTAACCTCGAAAGCGGAAAGTGCGTGGAAGATTCAATGTGCGAGTGGTGCGAATTTGAATCAGAAAATTGTGAACATATCATTCTTAAGTACACATTTAGTATCCAGGTTTGGGCGGAATCAACGTTACAAATTAAAATTGACAGGCAATATGATGGAACCTTCGTAGATTGGCTTATTAATACGATCACAAACTATTCCAACAATGGTTGGGAGAAAAGAAAAGTTACGACATTTATTCTTATAATGACAAGGAATATATGGAAAGAGAGAATGAAAGGTTTTTTTTGATAAAAAGAGGTGGGCCATTAAGTTAATCAATCAGAGTACAAGCAATATGATTAATAGGTTATTTGGTACTGAAGAAAACAGAATTCAGGACAAGGGGCGAAAGGCAAAGGATAATCGTGTTTTACATGATGATAACCCGACTATTACTGACGAAGCGGGCATGGTGTGATTTAGTGATGCATCCTATACAAAAAATGAGAAAACGCGGCTATTGTGGCAATTGGAGTCGATAAGTCTGGAATAATAAGTCAAAGGAGAGCCATTCGATGTCAGATAAGGAATGTTATCGAAGGAGAAACTTGGGCGCTCCTTCTTGTTTTGAAATCTGCTGGATCTCGCAGATATCAGAGTAGTTCTTTCTACTCAAATAACCTTGAACTAATTCAAGGTATTCATGATCAGGTTCGACTACACTGGAGCTTTAAACCTTTAGTTGATGAGACTAAAGGTTGGTTAAATGAATTTCCGCTATGGAAAGTCTCATATATTAATCGAAAATATAATTTGGTAGCAGATGTACTGGCTAAATGCACAAGAATGGACGTGGATATGTTAGGATGAAAATACTTTCAAATCATCAGCTTCTTTAATTTCTTAACGAATATTTGTAATAAGAGTTAGCTGTTTACTTGTGTAAAAAACCAAAATTCCTAATTTGCACTTCATACCAATGGAGCATCAAACATCTTTTTCCTCTAGTCTTGATAGTTTAGTGGAAGTCTACTTTACAAGGGTGAAAATCCTCAAGTGTTTTTTGAATTGTTAGTGGTGAATTTTTCGTAGTGTTCGTCAAAGTTAATGTTAAGATGGTATTGTATCATGATTGGATAAAGAAATTCATTCTACCATGCAATTCGAACATGTACTCCATAGTCGGTGCTTCCAGGTTGTTTTTCAAACTCCACATGTAGCAGCTTTCCTATGGCCCCGAAAATTTTGTAATTTTACAACTACATTTTATATTAGTAAAATTATACATAGGGTACACAATTAAATCGTTATCTTGACCAATTGAATTCTCTCCATTTGTCTTTATTGAGTTATAGTGCTTCAATGAGTTATCTTTTACGTCACACACATGAAAATTATAAATCAATATCTCGTGTGTGGTTTCCCATCCCAGTCGTCTTCATTCAGCGTGTGCAATGGAAACATCAGAATTTTGGTTGGATATATTTCTTATACACCAGTTCTCTCCACATTCTCTGCTTCGCCGATGTCACGTAGAATTGCACAGATTGAAGAAATAAGTTTACATTATGTCATATATTAATGTAATAATCTATGTGTATCTACATATCAACATATGTCAAATGAGTCAAACCATACACTATGGAGTAATGAATCTAACTGGCATCAATGCATCTTGTTCTTCGACCGTGGTTTCGATATTTTAAGCTACCTAAAAAGAGTGATAAATAAATCAACATCCAAAGGAGCTACTACTCGCAAGTGTACGGATCGTTGACAAGTAATAAAAATTAAGTATTTAGAGTTATCGTCTCCATAAAAACTATGAAGGTTAATTTTTATTGTGTTTTAGAATGAGTTGTCAAACTAAAGGTAAAATGTAATAATATTTGTTGGATTTTGATTAAGGAATAGAATGCAATTAAAGTAAACTAATTATAAAATAACTAAAGAAATAAGAATGCAAATACTAATTAAGAATGAGATGAAAGACGTATAGCTCGAGAACTTCCAAATAATCTCCACTAGTATTGATTTTTTGTTATTGTTTAAAGGTGAATGTAGAAATATGCAATTTCTGGGATACTAACTTCTTCCTAACTCTTTTCTCGGCAGTTTAGGAAGCTACCTAACACCACTAGAAACCTCTTTCGAGTGAACTCTAAGTGCATGCTCAACGCTAAAGTCTCTTGACTTATTGGCTATCCGACTAGTCAAGACCGCTAGGTTCACTAACACACACCAGATGCTAATGTATTGTTTTTTATAACGCGAATCCCCCTTTCGGAAAAAATTCCTAATTACTAAGGGAACCCCTATACTTGGACATAATAAGGGCTGGAAATTTAAGGCAAATACATAATCAAAGCACGAAATTTAGCAATTCATCTCAACATAACCCCAAATTCATTAAAAATGTAACTTTAATTCTAGGGTTTATATATTCAACGATTCTCAAACTATGAGACAATTTAGTTCATACTAAAATAGAATAAAATTACACTTTTAGTTGTTGAAAGATGATGAAGGATAGAGGTGGAATGGCATGTGAACCTTCTTTTCTTCTTCTCTAGGCGTGTATGGTTGTTCCTAAGTGTTCCCCAACTGTGAAAGTCTTATTTTGATCTTAAAAATCTATAATCTAGAGGGTTTACAAAATGTTTTTGGAGTTGTGGGCCACATTTAGATGACCTAATCCAATCCAAAAGCGTTGCTAAGGGCATGCGGGTTGGTTCAAACCATGATAGCTGCAAATTAAATAATTCTTTTATCATACCTTCAAATTGCAAAGTGTCACCTCTCTCCTGCTCCTAACTTCAAGTTATACCATGACGCCAAAGGGTGTAGTGTGGTGACTCTTGTAAGTCGATTACAAGTCTTACCGGTAAATGCTCTAGCTATCCAAAAATGGTTAAATTGTCCTCTAACATCATGACGTGGGGTTAATATTTATATCTTGACTTCATATCATCTTCTCAGGGCATCATAGTATCCAATTACCTAAGAGATGCACATTAACACATATTTAATGCACAAAATCTATAAAAGTAGCGTAGAAGATGAAACAAAACAAGAAATCATAAAATGTCTAATATTAGAGAAACCCCTCAACTATGTCCTAAATACCCCCAAAATGATGTCTCACACGATTATTATATCACATAAAATGAGACATCACATGTCCATGACTAGTTGTCTTGTAGCTTAAGTTTGGGGTTGTGGGTGTATGTGATCATGAGATACATTGGGTGGGTAGACGTCTATTCCATGTTTTATCATTGTTCGCTTATTCGTAATACTTTCCAGAGAAAAAGAAAAAATGACTTGAAGAAAAAATAAAAAAGAGAAAAATAAAATAAAAGACAAACACAAGAAGAAAATAAGCCAACACAAAAACTCACATCAAAAGGAGTCTCGTGTTTGTCTTACCAAAAAGAAGAAAAGAATAAAAGAAAATTCAGCATTCGACATATTTCTGATTAGTTAGGGACTTGGGGATGCTTAGCTATGGTATCAAATAGGTTGAATGAGCATGATTATGAGCGTAAACCCAAATATCTAGGGCGATTAGTTGATGGATAGTGAGAAGAGGGCCAAAAATCCAGTCTAAATTTCCTAAATTCTTTTACACCATACGTTACGCATACACTTCAACTTAAGACCTTGAGATTTCTAGTTATGTGTCTTATTGACGATTAAACTCAAAGGAAGTATTTGAGGGAGCCATTAGACATCGTATGAGGATCGAGGAACAACCTATAACCACCATTTCGAACTACGTGAAAACAACTTCTTCTTGCATGCAAAATTAATTTATTCATAATAATATTATTGTATTGATTATTTGTATGATAAGTGTAATAGTATATTAGTTCTCAAGCATTACTTCATGATACTTGTTTAGGCATCATAATAGGACCATCTCTTTGTTTTCTTCCTTCATGATTAGTCAGACTATGTCCTCTAGTTTTGTTTTTATTTTGTCAGGACGACTAAACTTTGAGTTAGGGATCTTTATGTCTCTTTTTGTGATACATTTATAGGGTTACAAGGATATAATCTTGTGGGGTTATTGGACTTACTTGAGGTATTATTCCCTATTATTTGGCATATAGTGATATCTTGTATGTTATTGGACATTTCATTAATTTTGAACTTTTATTGCGTTAATTACGTGTTACATGTGTAGCTCATAAGTACTTGGATGATATGAGAATCTGATATAAGAAGGAGAAGTAAAAAAGTCAAGGCGCGAAAAGAGTATAAAGTCACATAGAAAAGTCAAGTGCAATTGCCAACATGGGTTTGTACTCAACTTCCAAGAGTCACTACACACAAATGGTGAGTTTACTGGTCATTCCCTTTAATATCAAGCTGATCCTTGAAGTCAAGAGTGTGTGAGAAGAAACGGTTTGCAGTTTGTAGTTGAGAGCACAAAATTATGTTATTGTATCCATAGTGGATTGGAGCTGTCTGGCATTGGTGCATAAACATTTTTGGATAAGTTTGACTTCCTAAAAAAATATTAACACTTTAATTAGGTTAAATACAAGATTAGAATAAGTTACACTCATCAGCTATAACACTTTTATGCACAGGGTATGAACCTTAGTTGACAATTTATGATGTTTTCTTGAATTTGGGATATTATTGGTGTCAATTTGTGAACTTATTATTCGGGGAAACTTGTGTGTTAGCATAACAGTTAGACTATCATTCAGGACGGGGTCGAATTGTGGAACTAGTTATATTTGTTCGATGTGTGTTAGTGAACAGTGATGTCTTGACTAGTCAAATAGTCATTAGTTATTGTGTTAATACATGTGAATGCGTTTGTATGGTCACTCAGGAGAGGTCTCTAGCATTGGAAAACATCCTCCTATCTACCCGGGATGGAATTAAGAGGATAGTTGAATCCCAATTAGCGGTAAAATATCATTTTCTCCTTGAGTCAAGAATATCTAAGTCGACACTAGTAGGGATTACTAGCGATCCTCGAGCCAACTTATCATTATTCATATTGATAATATTTTTACTTTAGTCCTCTCTTTATTTCGTATTATAATTTATTTATATTATTTTCACTTTGTCCTTGTAGTTTTAATAATTGTACAAACACCATACATCTTATATAATCTTTTCGGTTACATTTTTATGGAAAATACAACCCCAACCCCAAATACTTAATAAAAGCACAAAAATTAACCTCATAATCTATGTGGAGAACGAAAAAATAATTCTCAATCTTTATTACTTATATGACTAGTACACTTGCGAGGAGTAGCCGCGTTCCTGAGTATTGATTTTCATATTACGCACCGGGGGCCGCCAACTGTTCATCCCAAAAGTATTGCTTGACTTGGTGGAAAAACACTTCATTTATTGAAAATTAGAAAATGTTGGGAATACCCCTCTTACTATATAGTTCACAATATCCTCATACAATGGTGATTCCACATTATGAATATTAAACAAGTACTCATTGTGGAATACCTCATTGACTATCATCAAATCGGTATTAGCTTTGGACTCTATAAGGTGAGAAAGATGATCGACTACTTGATTCTCAAATACCTTTCAATCCTGAATCTCCAAGTCAAATTATAATAAAATAAAAACCCATTGAGTGAGGCGAGGCCTTACATATCTCTTCTTTATGAGGTATTTAATCACTGAGTTATCTTGTTTTCCTCTCAGGTGTGATTTAAAATCAACACTCGAATGGTGGAATGCTCGCAAGTGTATGAGTGTTGAAAATCAATAGAGTATGTGAGCGAGTTTGTCTCCACATGAATTAGACAAGGTAATACGAAAACTAGTTCTAGTTTTTGTTATTCCTTGGTAAACAATGGTGGAAAATTATATATTTTTATTCGGTTTTCGATTACAAGACTACTACGACTATGAAATTAACCTACTGATTAATTGGGAGGAAAATTAAGTGAAGGAGTTTTAATAATGGGGAGAGGATAACTCGATAATTTCTAGTAATCCTTACCAGACACGACTTAAGCTTTTCTTGACTTAAGGGAAAATTTGGTAGATAACCCCATATCTGGATTCTATTATCCATATAAATCCATCCCGGGTAGATAAAAGATGCCCTAGGATGCTAGAAACCTCTTAAGAGTGACCTTACAAATGCCTTTAGACTATATATTCTGACCATATTGGTTATTTGACTAGTCAACTATGCTGTAGATAGGCGCCGTCTAGGCGTCAACTCCCCCCTCAACCGCTTACGCCTAGTAAAAATGCTAGACATTTTTTCCCAACGCCTTAGTCGCCGTGGAAGAGGCGCCTAGCCCGCCTAGGCACCGATTAATGGCAAAAACTTGCCGCCTAGGCCCTCCATTAAATTTATTTCACTCTCGAAAATTCTTGAATTGATATTATAACTCTAATTTTAGTATTTTTCATATTCAATATAGTGGTGTTAGGTGAATTTTATGACTTAAATAGATAAAATTATCATAATTATACACACGTATTACTAAATATATAAAATTACATAGCAGGATTCAAAACCGCGTAATCCCGCCTAGGCACCGCGTAGTCCCTCCTAGGCTCTAGGCCCCAGTCGACCGCCTAGGCCGCGGAACCGAGATCTACAACATAGCTAGTCAAGACCTCCTAATTCAATAACACACACCAAACAATATAAACTACGCTTCATAACTGTAAAACCCTTCTAGAGTATAGTCAAGTTTCTATATTAACCTACTAATTGGACAAAATAATAGGTTCACACAATTAACAAGTTTATATTCAACGGAATAACACAAATTCAATTAAACGTAAAAATCCCAAGTTACAAGAAAAACATTAGTAATCATGATCTAGGGTTCACACCCTTATAATTCTTAAGTTATTGAAATATTAGTTCATAATAGAATAAAAGAAAAATGTTGGAATAAGATATAATTAAAAGCATAACTTAAAAGATGGGAGAATTACACTAATTTATGGAAAGAAAAGTGTTGTTTTTACCTCATAGCCCTTGCTTCCTTGTTCCGAACAATTTTTTCTTCTAATAATGATGAGTGATGTGTTTGGTGGTTGCTGAAAACATGTATTTATAGCCACGTAAAATGTTTTAGCTCAATTGAGCTAACTTAAGTGAGTAGAAAATGGCCCAATGCTAAATTTAAACAACTTTAGGCCTTATCGGTAAAACGTCCATAACTTATTCAATTTAATTCCAAATAGCAAAATGTTTCTTATCAAGCGATCTAAATTGAACTCGAATTTTATGATTAGATTCCTTACCAATTATGAGTTATGACCTTCGAAAGTTGATGGAAATATTTTGTTAGAAATTCCGTTAAGCTTTACATGGACTTGTTGACGGCTTTTGCGACTTGATTTGGGTTTCTTTGTGAATTTTTTATTTTCTAGCTTCATCTTGGGGTATAATATTATCCATGTACGTGGGAGATTCACACTTAACAAACACATTACCTAAAAATGCTCCAAAACAAATAATAATCCAAGAATAAGCCACTAAATAGTAACATGTAAAATATAAACGATAAATCCCACATCTATGCACTAAAACCTATAAAAAGATGTCTAAAGAATACATTAATCATCATAAAATTTGACACATCATATCCATAAAAATAATAACTTTCGGCTCAAGGTGATAAGAACGAAACTTGTCGAAATCATACGCAACGACTAATAACTCTTTTTTGGTGATGGTATAGTTCAATTGAGCCCTGGTAAAAGTCTTTCCTGCATAAAGAACTCTTTCTTTCATTTGACCCAAACGACTCCAATTGCAACATCACTTGAATCACATATACCATTAAAGGAGGTAATTCCAATCCGGTGGTGTAATAATAGGTGTGGAAATAAGCTTTTCCTTGAACATAAAAAACAAAGAAATACAAGCCTCATAGAAAGGAAAGGTAGAAATTTTTTCGAGGAGGTTACATAGGAGTTTGGAGATTTGATAAAATCCTTGATAAAGAGACAGTATAAATCGCATGGCAGAGCTTATCGCACTCTTAACAGAATCTCAGAGATGGTAAAGTCTTAATGACCTTGATCTTTGCTCGATTAACTGCTGTACCCTTAACCAAAAATTTGTGCCCCAAATGGACCCCTTCTCTATCTATAAAGTGACACTTTCCCTAATTTAAAACAAGATCTTTTCTCACAATTTCTTTGATTACCGACATCAATCTTCTTTGACCCTCAATAGATATTTGATTTTAGTCTTCGAGAATAATATGATATTGAAAATCATTGGGACTAATACCTTCAATGTCAGTAATAGTCCATCCAATAGTCTCTTCGTGCAATACGCTCAACAACTTCTCTTCTTGAGGCAAAGTCAAACTAGAAGAATTAATAACTAGTAATTTTAAGTAAGTTTCAAGGTATGTATACCCCATACGAGACGGTACATGCTTTTGTTCAAGATCAGGTGGATATTCAACCTAGGGTTTCTCCTTGAGTGGGTTGCTCCATGGGTTAAACTCTCTATAAATCCTCCATAATTTTATTCAGCACAAAGTGGTCTCTTTCAGGCCACTAAACAAGCATAACTGCATCCCTAGACTCCAAATCTCTCTCGATTTATTTTTCACGTGTTTGTCATTCTGAAGGGTTTCCAACTCCTCTTAGATCATCTGTAGCATTAATTTTAAGATTTTAGACTAATTGTAAAACATATCTTCATTAAGCTCCAAGTGAATCTTGACTTCCCAATCACGTTTTGGTAATTTTTTGTTTACTTGGAGTTTCATATTTGTTTTTTTACTCCCTACCTAATCAACTAGTCACGTTGAATCCCATATGTTCCTACTAGCTTCACATATAAAGCACAAAATATCTCAAAATTCTCCAGCAACGTGTGTATTACTAAAATAGGCTCAAGACTTGAAATATATCAAATAATGGGAAAATCCAAAATTTAGACTAAAAAACCCCCAAGAAAAGATGTCTCAAACTAATAGATAATATGCCAAAATGCGAGACATCAATTGTTGCTGTCGAAGATGTTGTGTGATATTATGTTGCACATTGGAGTTTTTAACGACGTGTATGGTTAACGAAGAATCACTTTCAGCATTTGAAGTGGGTGGATGATTTTATAATACCGAATCATTTGATATTTCAGAAAAAAAACATCTCAAATTGTTGCTAGATCAAGATCACGGATCGCACCGACATATCTTTTTTTCTTGGGCTAGAAGTACATATTGGAAATGTAAACAACAATAGCATATGGTTGCCTGAACAATATCACATATAAGAAATGTAAAAATTGATATATAAATGCGTTTGGAACACCATAAAGAATGTATACACTATTATGAAACAACTTCCGGAATAACATCACATATAAAAAACATAACAATAGTAAACAACATCCAGGATAACCAGGAGGAAATAAGCGCCGCTACTCGTGCCTCACTTGATATTCTGCATAAACGGAAACATGGAGGGAAAGAGATAAGCGCTATTTGCTTAAAATATTTTTAATAACAAAGTGAGAAAGATAGGCAACAAGATATTTCGGGCATAAGGGGAGAGTCTAGATTTCCAGTGAGAGAGGCAACACTAGATTTTAGGCGAGAGTGGCTAGATAATTCCGACAAGAAAGGATAAATATTTTGGAAAGAGACCTTTTAAATATAAGAAACAATTTTGGGTTTTATAAGCTGATAGATTATTATAGGGTATCTAAATCCTTTAGGTTTAAAATAAATGATGTGTCGTGTTTTTGGATATAAATATAGGGTTACGAGACATCATTTGTGGGGTTATTTGACTTTTTTGAGATATTATTCCTTATTATGTGACATTATTGGGATTCTTTGCTTATCTCAGATATTATGGTATTTTTGGAGCTTTTGTACGTTTATTGTATGTTAAGTGTGTATATACTAGGTACATGGATGATAAAAGACCCAAAGATGATGTACAATAGTAAAAAAATTCAAAGTCAAGCCTAATTAAAGACGGAAATTGATCAAAAAGTCAAGTTTGGAGTCAAGTGCAGTTTTCAATAGAACTTTGAAGTCGACTTAAGAGTGCCACTACACTCAAATGGAGAGGATTATGACTAAGTCCCTGGAGATCAAGACAGTCCTTCAAGCCGGGAGCGTGTTAGAGGAATAAGTTTGTGAAAAGAAGATAAGACCACAAAGTTATGCTAATGTTTCCACTATAACTCAAACAAGTCAATCTTTACAAAATCTATTTTTGGTCACTTTGGACCCACCTAAATGGGTCCCAAAACCCAAAAAAGGATTTTTGTTTATCATTACTTATTTCATCTAGAAGATCACTATTAGTTACACAACATTGGAGAGAAGATTACACGCCTGGAGCTAAAAGAACACCAAGGGTTTAACACCATTCCATGATTTCGACCATGATTTCATCTGATTTAGTGTAACCCTTTTTACTTTTTATTTCTAATAATGAATATGACTATTTATATCTTTGTAATCCCATATTTGAGTATGAAATATACCATTTCTAGATTGATATGCTTTTTTATGAACCCTAATATATGATTTGGGCATTTTTTTAATTGTATTTGGGGTTGATTTTCATTTAAATGAATCGAGAAACATTGTTGTTTATAATTCTTGAGATAATTATGGGGCTCAATTATGTAGTTCATGTGATTGAGTGTGATATCTATTGAAATACACCCGTGAGGGGGGGGGGGGTCGACAGTGGACATAGAATTATTGACGTTCGACGTAGTTTAGAATAGAGGGTTCGAACTAGTAGGATAATCACACATGGTATATGTCGCATTCTAGAGTGTGATAAAATAAACTAACACCCTAGAAGCCACTTCCCGCAAGTGTACTAGGGGTTGACAAGTAATAAATTTTGATAAGTATTTAGGGATTATCGTCTCCACAAGGACTACCACTGTGGATAAATGTGCTTTAATAGTGTAAAAATATCGAGTTTGTTATAGGAAATTGATGTCAATAACGTAATCAATAAAAAATTTATTTGAGTTCCCAATAATTAAAGACTAATGCAATTAATGAAATAAATTGAAACTAAATAAATAGTTTATTAAAATATGAAATAAAGGATTTAAAGAGTTGCTTAAGTCTTAATAATAGTCCCATATACTGCTAATCTAACGTTTGCATAAATAAGGGCGAGTTGGTAATTCTCATTAGTTGGGATTCAAAAGACTTTATAACTCCCGTCGGTAGTTTAAAAGACAATCTCTAGTCACTAGAGACCCCTCCCGGGTGACCCTAAAATGGTTTCGGACGTTTGAAAGTTCTAACCCTCTTGACTATCTTGCTAGGCAAGACCTCCCGGTTGAATATAACACACTAGACGTCTATATGCTATGTCCGCAATTAAACCCCCCAGTTGATATCTTAACTACTTTAGCTACCTACAACTTGTCCAGAATATATATAGTTGTAGAACAAATATATAGTCAATGGAATATAATAATGCCAATCTTAATTGAATATTCATCCCAAATTCAATAAACATCAAAATAGCTAATCATAGGTTCTTACATAATCAAGACTCAATAATTTAGGGTTTAGTTCATAATGAAATAAAAAAAATGGTAGAATCATGTCCAAAAGAAAAAATAAATAAAAGTTACTCTTTGGAACGAAATGATTCGATGGATAGTTGGTGAAAATCGTTGCATTTTGTGGAAACCCCTTCTTTTCTTCTCTTAAAGCTCTCTGCTCTTACTCATCTTGAAAAATATGATATATAATGTGTTGTATATGTTATGGGAACTTCTAAGTGACTTATATAATATCTACAAAATGTTTGGAGCCTCCATGGGCTCACTTATTTAGGTTAAGAATTGCTCAACGTATTTTTGGCTAATGTTGGACTAGTTTGAGTGATGGTGGAAGCAAATGAAAAAAATTCTTCATCTCAACTCCGAATGGACTTTCGTCACCTCTCACGCGTCAGTGACTTCAATATCTATGTAACTCAAAAGAAATTAAGTCTAAATCTTTGGCCAATTAATTATGGTGACTGAAACAATATGACATCAAGATTTCTCTAACAAACGATCTAACTTCCCAAAGTGACTCTTGGATCAATTTACACCTTGGCTTGGGGTTTCTCTTGACTTTTTTATTTCTTCTCTTTATCTTGTCACCTTGTATCAATAATGCACCAAAAATCTATACAACTAATACACATTTAAGGCACAAACGCTCTATAAATGGCACTACGACCAAAACAAGAGAGAAACGTGCAATATGTCAAATACTATAGAAAAATCCCTCACTTATGCCCAATAAATACAAAAAATAATGTCTCGTGAGTGATTAATCCTTCACATAAAGAGACATAAAGACCCCTACTCAAAGTTTTGTCTCCGACAAAATAAAAAGAAAAATAGGGTTTACAGGGGGTCTAAGTCCAATCAATCAAAGAAGAGAGAAAGTAGAAAAGAAATGAATGACACTAAAGCAATTATCCTAACAAGACTCATATGGTAGTATTTACAAACTAAATAAAATGTACACTTATCAAACAAAGTATACATAGTTTAATTTCAAGATTATATTAGCTTTGTAATGCACGAATGATAGATTTTTCTCTTAGTCCGCTACAGTGGCTATAGGGTGTTCCTCGATCCTCACATAGTCTTTAAGGTCCATCTAACTACTCTTTATTAGTTTAAAAGCTCTTAAGTTTCATAGTCAAGCATCATAAGATCTTTAAGGTCGTAATGTTGTCTTAGGGTTGGTTTTCAATGATCATATATTTGGATAATATAGAGTGAGCTTTTGGCCCTCTCCTCACTATCCATCAACGAGTCTCCATAGAGCTTGTGTTACTCTCAAAGATTTTCTCACTCAACCAAACTTTTTATGCACTTCTTCGCATCCCCAATAAGCCAAATAATACCCTTTATGATCACCTAAAAATCCACTTTACCGATCTGATTGTAAATATTTTTCTTTTTGCAAGTAGCTATGACTCTCTTTATGATGTGAGAAATCTCGCTATTATGATTCACGTTTTTCTTTTCTTTTCAATATATATTTTTTGTTTTAAAATATATTTTCTCTTTGACCCTAGCAAAATATTACAATAATAAAAGGTGATCAAAAAGCTCAAATACATAGTACAAAAACCCACCCCAATGATGTTTCCTATAACCACCACCCCAAACTCAATCTCTAAGGCGAGTGTCAAAGCATCGCGATTCGAGTGCGGGTCACATGTAAAAGTCATAAGATATATGGTTTATGGATTGTAATGTAGCTAATAAAAGGCTTAGAAAGGCAAGAGGGGGCTGAGACGGATAATATAACACTAGTAAATGGAAAACAAGCTAAAGGCATAAAAGGCTAAACAAAGAACTGACTTAACCCTTTACTATCCTATACAATTTATTTACCTTCTCACCTCTTGCACGTTCATTAAATGGTTTATCAATTAGTTTGGATCTCACGTTCTAAACACCACTCATGCTCCCTAAAATTAAACTTACTTCTACCGCATTGCTCACTAATATTTTCTTTACTTTTAATGTGTCTTTCATGTTACTCCTTTTAGCATAACAAATGATAAGTTTACCTGTTGAAATTTTGTTTAATAATTACATTCAGTACATTCTACACATATATTTATACTACTAAAAAGAAAATAAAACACAAAAATTGGGGATGACGACAACAGATCCCCACCCTCAACTCAAAGGTGAGTCGCGACATCATGAATCAAAATAGACTCAATAAAAAAAGACAAACACCTAATATACAAATAGATAACATGTAGAAAATATAGGTAACATACTCCCGAGGCTATAGCCTCGCGTGACCAACATCCAAGATAGGATGCGGTGGATCTGTCGTGGTGTCACACTTTAATTGTGTCAGGAGTGTCATGATGTGCACTTTATTATTCTTGAGTAGTTCCATATCATTGGCAATGAGGGTTTGCCAATTTGATTCGATTAAGTTGCTCACTCACATTATTTTGCCAAGAAATCTCTTTCGATTGTGCTCCTCTCAAGATTATCTTGATACATGCTTTATCCAAGATGGTACCCGGATTGCACACAAGTTTCTCATTCTCTCCAAGTTTCACATCCATCTTTATCAATAGGCTTGTGATATTTGAGGGGTAAAATTAAATATCTTTTTTGGCTCAATAGTGAATCTCATGACCCTATCAAAAATCACTTGTGTTACATATACTTCATACTCACTCATAACATAAATAAAAAAGATGAAGGATTTTGAAATACATCCGCGGTTCGAGTGTTCCCAAAAGCTGAGGGTGCAAGGAAGTGTACTAGATTTTTGCATCCGGTTAAAGGAACTTCTAAGGGAAAGATGCACTTAAATCCTCTTCTTCGTTACCATAATCTAGCACTAACTCCTTACTAAACACCTGTTCATGTAGTTGGTTCCTATCAAAAGTCTCGATTTTCTTCACCGTTTCTTGGTATTTGCATGGTCCTACCAACTTCTTCAGCTTGAAGTGGCTACAAATCTCTTCAACCGTAAAAGGAACTACTTTGCCTCGAATGGGAACTCTTCCTTCAATGTTTCAGCTAAAGAGGCAAAGATTGAACTATTTTACTAGCTCAATATTCAATCCGGAATGCTTTATCATATATGTTTTCCAACCCAATCATTCACCCATCTTAAAAAATATTGTGTATTCAGCTTCTCAACCTTCCTTCACAGATTTTATGTAGTTTGTGATTGTCAAGGTAGGCATGATTCTCGTGGAAATATCTTCTATTGCCCTAGATATGTCATTCTTGTTGGGTAGAGGAACTTTTACTTAGAGAGGTTGTGGTGTCTTCTCTTTCGAAATCACAATAGCTTGCTCTTGAACATTCGAATCCACCATAACCGGTTCCTCTCTAGTTACATGAATTGGATTAACCCTTTTTCTTATTTGACTTGCTCATATAAACCTCAAGTGGTTTCCTCTTGTTCTCACGCAATTCCTTATTTGGATTCTTCTTCATCTCCCACACATGAGCAAGTGTCTCTATTCTTCGTGTCATCTTCCTTTACCTCCAACTCAATATTTTAGCAAGCTTGGAGTTTCCCCTTGAAGTGGGTGCATAAGGTATTATTTAGAGTGGGAAAGGTGGTAGAATGATGTTTTTCTATGTGTGTATGAAGGATTTATGGTGGGATGGGAAGGAATTAAGAAAATTTGGAAAAAGGTTAAGATATTTTATTTGATTCTTGATTTCTTGGGATTTTGAAATGATTTGGTTGTGTAATTGTTGCTTGGAATGATGTAGAGATGATTTTTGATATGAAATTTTGGGTAACTGGGTGTATTTTGATGGTGGGTGAAAGTTAGGTTGTAACAACAATGGACTTTGGTAGCTTGGGGTAGTAGGAGGCGTAAGGTCTAGGGTAAATGCTAAACATATAGCCTTTCTCGCAATATTTCTTGCATCACGTAATGGTTTACCGCCTGTTATGGTCATACACCCTTCTGAGTATGTATGATTCGGACCATTTGGACCGTGGCCCTACAGTCGCGTCAGTATGTTGTGCAATGGTATACCGCTTATTGGGGCTGGTATATCGTTCGATCTCTCCAAGCTTCTAATGCTTTACACCGTGTCGACCAAGTACCTCACGATCTTCATTTGTGAATGATATACCACCCCTAGAGCCTGTATACCGCTCGAGCACGAAACATTTCTACTCATTTTGACTCACCTACACATAAAAAACATTCTATACCCTTCTCATTAATGTAATGTGCATCTAAAAAAACAAAATAAACTTACTAATAAACACTAAGTACATAAAAGTAGACTACTAAAGTGTTAAAAACATGGATTGTCTCCCAAGAAGAACTTTTGTTTAACATTGTTGAATTCGACGTGTTCCCTCAAAATTATCTCTTTCTCACTTAGCCTCCCCAGCAGTGGGTTAGCCTATTAATTTCTACCAAGGGAGGTTTGCATCCCTTCTTGGTTTCAACTTCAACCAACCTTTCAGAAACAACTCGAACGGGACACTCCAATAACTCTCGTGCTTGCCGGATTTGTGATCCATATTTTTCATTGCCACTTCTTATCATTTCCCAAACATATCCTCTTTCCACTTTCTCATAGGATCTCTTGGAACCTTCTCAACATACTTCTTGACCTTCCTAAACTAGTCAAGGTGGGGGTTCTCTTTAAGGTTAGGAGGAGTTTTGAATGGTGGTTTATTTCTTAGCTTTTCTCCTCCAACCCTAAGGTTTCCACAACCTTGATTGGATATTTATTTGCATGATAAAGTGTGTCCAAGCGGAAAAATTCTCTAAGAGGACCAAGGACCTTCATCGCCTCGAACACACTAAAATTCTCCTCCTCTTCATGCACTCTCATGATCAATTCTCCACTTATTACATCAATTAATGTACACCATGGCTAAGAATAGCCGCCCAAGATGATTGGCACATTCTTATTCGCATCGGAATCAAGAATAAGAAATTCACAAAGAATTATAAAGTTTCCAGCCTTGAGGAGTACGTCCTCTATCTTTCCTCCAAGATGGGAAAGCGACCTAACAGCCATTTGTAAAACATTGTAGTAGGCCACACAATCCTATCCTCAACTTCTCAACAACGATCTAGGCATCAAATTAATACTCGCACTTAAATTTCACAAAGATCTCCCGATCCAATATTTACCAATGGATATAGGAATGTTGAAACTCCCGGGGATCCTTCATCTTTGGATGATACTTTCTTTGACAAATTGCATTACGCTCCTCCGTCAAACCAACCATCTCTCCCTCAAAGTATTTGCATTTGTTGGAGAGCACATCCTTCGTAAATTTGAGATATTTTGGCATGATTTGGATATATTCCACAAAAGGAAAATTAATTTATAATTTCTTCACCATTTCCATGAACTTCTTGTATTCTTTGTCATTGTCCCTATCTTGGACACGTGAAGGGAATGGTGGGGGAGGTCGATTTTCACTAACAACAACTTTGTTATTCTTCTTTCGAGTTATCAGTTTCTTCTCAACACTCTCATTTACAGCTCAATAACTTCTTCAACAACTTCTTCTATCTCTTCTTCTACCTCTTTCCGCTTGGAGGTTGACGTTTTCTCTTTCATCACTTGAAAGGATGGGTGCAACTGCTTCCCACTCTTAATGCAATCGTGTTACACTCATAATTCTTTCATGGATTCTCGGTATTGCTATGAAGTTGACCCTTTGGCCTTATATCAAAATGATTAGCAGTTTGTGATACCTGATTTTTGAGTATTTTCAATACCGCAGAATTCTCATTCATCCTCTCATTATTGAATTTCCACGCTTGTTGGGTTGACTTTAAATTATATTAAGTTATCATCATGAATAAGTTCAATTTTTGTGAAAGATCATTTGAGGTACCTTCTTATGGATATTTAAGAAAAGATTTTTGGAAAAGAGTCTCAGAATAAGAATCTTGAACGAGCTTTTGGCCTCCTTGGAATTGATTATGAGGTATTGATTAAAAATTGTTTCCTTGGGGACGTGGCTGATAATTTACTTGATTTTCCTCCCCATTAGGATTTGACCATTAGAATCCAGAATGATTACGATTAGGTTACATATTTTATGACTACCAGCATAGAATTTACATCGATTAAATATGAATGCCATGAATTATGGGTTGCTTTGGAACTCCTCCCAAGAATGATAATTAGCATCACAATTAGAATACCCAACTATCTCTTGTACCACTTTCACTTTTTTTGTCTATTCTGGAATCCTTCCTTCACAACCATAGTTAAATGTTTACCTTATTTCTTCAATATAGAAACCTGGCATCCATCGCGGTCTCAATATTAACATGTATAACACCTCTTTGCGCTCACGACACTGGCCAACTCCTTTTAGTATCATGTATTTTCTCCATTGAATGTGCGGCTTGAATAGGATACATTGACACAAAACCACCACCGATATTATCAACTCGTAATATTGAGCTTTGATCAACTCCTTTATAAACATAGGTAGATGCATCAAAGTGATGGCCCATGAAGAGGTAACTTAGTCAATTGTTGTTGGAATATGGTCTATGTTTCCCTTAAGCTCTCTCCAGCCTCTTGTTTATAATTTTCAAGCTCAACTTGATATTTCATCCTCATACTTTGCAGATAGAAACATTTGAAAAAACTTGTTTGAAGTGTATCCCAATATAGGATAGTCTCGAACGATTGTCTATCTACTCACTTGCACCTCCGGTTAAGAAAAATTGGAATATGAAGTAGTACATTTGTTCCCTTGTAACACATTGAGTGATGTAGGCGTCACATATATTCATGAACATCTGAATAGCTCGTACAAGATCTTGGTGAAAAACTCTACTATAACTCCCCAGATTAAGAAATTTATTCAACATAGCCATATTGGGCTTAAATCGTACGACTTGAAAACCTGAAGGGCGAATCCCTAAATGTTGAACTGGAAAAGGCACTCCTAGCTTAGGATTACCTTGCACTTGATTGTTTTAACCATTTGGTGGTTGTCCTCCATTCAAATTCGCATGTTGCTGATTTTTGTTTTGAACATCCCCAAGTGGATTTGCTTTTTTTGGTGGATTCACATAATTCTAATTAACCCTATAACCATTACTACTTGTGCTTTTTTTTTCTTTCTCTCTTTCTTTGGTCTCTAAGCAACATCTTAAAGTCCAAGAGCATACACCAAAACCTATTAAGCTGTAAAGAGACAAAAAGAAAAACACAAACACAAACACAAAGTAAAACTAAAAACAAACTAAACACTTCTATACTAAAACAAAAACATAAAAAACTAACATTACAGTTCTTGGCAGTGGCGCCAAAAACTTGTCGCGTCTTAGAGTGTGATAAAATAAACCAATACCCTAGAAGCCACTTCCCGCAATTGTATGAGTCATTGACAAGTAATAAAATTTGATAAGTATTTAGGGATTATCTTCTCCACACAGTATATCACTATAGATAAGTGTGTGTTAATAGTGTAACAATGTAGAGTTCATAATAGAATATGAAGGCAATAACGTAACCAATAAAACATTTATTTGGGTTTTCAATAATTATAGACTAATGCAATTAATGAAATAAATATGGACTAAATTCAAAGAAAATAAACAACTAATTAAAATATGAAAGGAAGGGATGAGAGAGTTGCTTAAGTCTTGCTAATAGTCTCCGATGCCACTAATCTAACGTTTTTGTTAATAAGGGCGAGTTGGTAAATTCTCATTAGGCGGGATTCAAAAATCCTTCAAACTCTCGTTGGTAGCTTAGAAGGCAATCTTCCATCACTAAATACCCCTCTAGGGCGACCCTAAATTGGTTTCACATGTTAAAAGTTCTAACCCTCTTGACTATTTAGCTAGGCAAGACATCTCGGTTTACTACCGCACACTAGACGTCTATATGTTATGTCCGTAATTAAACCCCCCTCCCGGGTGATAGCTTAACTACTTGGGCTACCCACTACTTGGCCAGAATATAGGTATTGTTATAACAAACATAGTCAATGGAATATAATTATAGCAATCTCAATTAAACATTCATCTCAATTTATATAAAACATTAAAATAGTTAATCATAGGTTCTTACATAAGTAAGCCTCAACTAATGATGTTTTAGTTCATAATGAAATTAGAAAAACTAATGGTTCAATCATGTTCAAAAGAAAAAATAAATGAAATTTATTCAGTGGATTTTTGGAATGATTTGATGGATAGTTGGTGAAGAATCATTGGGTTTTATGAAAAACCCCTTCTTTTCTTCTTCTCTGGTCTTGCTCCTCTTGATTAATATGAAATGTAATGTGTTGTATATGTTATTGGAGCTTTTTAATAACTTAAATAATAGCTAAAAACCTTTGGGACCCCCATGGGCTCACTTAATTCGGTTAAGAATGGCCAACCTGTTTTTAGCTAATGTTGGATTAGTTCGAGTCACGGTTGAAGAAAATGACATAACTTCTTCATCTCAGCCCCGGATTGACTTCCATCACCTCTCACGCGTCACTAACTTCTATACATATCTAATTCAAATGTAATTAAGTCCAAAACCCTGGCCAATTAATCATGGTGAATGAAAAAATATGACATCAAGATTTTCCAACAAACGAACTAACTTCTCAAAGTGACTCTAGGCTCATTTTATGCCTTGGCTTGGGGTTTATCTTGACTTTTTGACTTCTTCTATTCATCTTGGCACCTCTTATCAACCGATTACCAAAAAGCTACAGACTTAACACACATTTAAGGCACAAAAGCTCTATAAATAACAATATGACCAAAATAAGAGACAAACATGCAATATGTCATATACTAGGAAACATACATCACTTAGGACCAATAAAAACCCAAAAGAATGTCACTTGGGTAGATTAATCCATCAGAAAAAGAGATACATCAAGACCCCCAACTCAAAATTTTGTCGTCCCAACAAAATAAGTAGATAAATAGGGTTTAGAGGAGCCTACGTCAAATAAATCAAAGAAGAGAGAAAATAGAATACTGATGAATGACACTAAAGAAATTATCCTAACAAGTCTCATATAGTAGTATTTACAATCTAAATCAAGTGTACACTTATCAAACAAACAATCAACATGGGGTAATTTCAGGATTAGATTAGCTTTGCAATGCACAAAGGATAGGTTTTCCTCTTAGACCACTATGGTGGCTATAGGGTGTTCCTTGATCCTTGCATAGTATTTAAGGTCCGCCTAACTACTCTCTATTATTTCAAAAGATCCTAAATTGCACAATCAAGAACCATAAGTCTTTGAGGTTGTAATATTGGTTTAGGGACGGTATGATCGCAAATTTGGATAATGTAAAGTGAGATTTCGGCCCTCTCCTCAATAGCCATCAGCGATTCGCCCTAGAGCTTGAGTTACTCTCACAGATGTTCTCACTCAACACTTCTTTGCATCCCCAATAACCAAAATAACACACTTCATGATCACCTAAAAATCCACTTTTCCGGTCCAATTTATATATTTTTCTTTTTGCAAGTAGCTATGACTCTCTTTATGATGTGAGAAATCATGCTACTATGCTTTGCATTCTTTTTTCTTTTCAATATATATTTTTTCTTTTCAAATCTTGAGGTAGATACCCTCCTGGATCTACCTATTCTGATGGCCCCTAAGGCAAAAAATACGCATAAGATATCAAGTAAATAAAGAAATGAAGTGGTTAGTACTAACACAAAAACTCATGCACCTATACAAGTAAATAGCAGAACCCGAAGTGGTGTTACACTACTAGGAAAAAAAAGTGTCAGCCCTATTCAAGTGGACATGGAGGATACAAGTGCATATATAAAATGATAAAAATTATGCAGAAGTGCAAAGTAGTGCAGAGGTTACTTGTTTAAAAAATTCTCCACCTACTAAGTCTCTAGTGAAAAATATAGAGATCCAATCCCCTAGGCAACCCATTAAGGAATCGCCAGCTAAGGTATGGACTACTTTATTTGATGGCAACATTAACTCAGATTTAAAACTAGAATATATGGAACAAACACTAGTAAATTGTAGAATTACTGTCAAACCTTCAGCTGAAATATAAAAGGAAGGGTGTAAGGGTTGAGAACAATGTATAGTAAGGATATTTTTGGATAAGGCCCAACCCTATTATATGGTGAAAATCATGGTAGATACAGCGTGGAAGTCAATGTGTAGAGATAATATTAGTACTTCAGAACATGGTCTCTATGTTTTCAAAATGTAGAGTGATTAATCTTGCTTCAAAGTCTTGGGTGAGTTGTGGCATGTGAACAATAGGCCATTCATTCTCAAAAAGTGGAAACATAAACATAATTTGAAAAGTTCAAAGTCAACAAAGTACTAGTCTTGGTCATATTAAAGAATATAACATGTGAATTATGGTCCCAAAAAAGACTAAGTGCAATAGCCAGTGCAATAGGTAAACATATGAAAATGGATTGAATCACTTCAACACATACCAAACTGAAATTAGCAAGAGTATGTGTAGAGATGGACTTTCACAAAGACTTAATTGATAAGTTTGACTTGGACATGGGTGTTGGAAAAATTGACCAAGTTGAAGTAGAGTACATATGGTAACCCAGTATATGCTTACATTGTAAGATTCTGAGACATGGTATTGACAAATGTAAGGATATCAAAATGAAAGAGGCTTGGGTTCCCAAAAATACTCAACCACAAAGAGGATACAATACCACAAATCCAAACCTTATAAAATATACCAAAGAAAAAGAATGTACCAGATAATGAAGGATGGCTTACAGTTGGGCAAAGTAAAAGAGCTAGCATGCCAACAATACAAGAGCCAAGTCCAACAAAGAATGGCTTCCATACATTAACTGAAAATGAAAAATCATAGGACGCAATGTTAAAGAACTTACATATGAGAACAATCAGATCTTAAACCCCAATGTCCAACTGTTTAATTATATGTACATGAAACATAAGGCATGAATAAGAGCATAAAATAATTTGGATGATTAAATTAGGGAAAAAAAAGAAGGATTTTGGTAAACTTCCTACTTAGAACCAAAATGATAGTGGAAAAAGCACAAATTCTATGGAAAACCAAGTAAAATAAGTGTCAAGTTGATGTCTCCCTTTTTGGTCTGAATATAAGCCCTTAGGAGACATCATTTTAGGATGAAAATGGTCTTTTTACATTGACTTTAGTGCTTAAATTGCAATATTACACTTTCTCCTCTTGGAATTAGACTATTTGCATTTATAGAGCTTTTGTGCGTTAATTTACTTATTTTTAATGCAAAGTTAGTAGGTTTATGAATTTCATGAGAAACCAATCCAAGGAGGAGAAGTGAGAATTAAAGTCTTAGAATATTTCTAGTGTGTTAGTCGAATTTCATGAATTTAAATTGCACTTTCTTATTTCTAGTCTTGATTTGATGATTTATTATTTTTAAAGCATATGCGGTTTAATTATTTATTTAATGTGAAGCTTTAGAGATAATATGGAAATAAATTAGATGCTAAATCAATTCTAAGGAGATAAGGAAAGAAGATCTTGAAGAAATCTGGAGATAGAAGGAAGTAGAGTTCAACTAGGAAAAGGAAAAGCTGTCTTATGAATCTGAAATTCCAGCCACGTTTCAAAGATTAATCCATAACTTAAGATTGGCTAGGAATCTGGACGAGTGGTCTGCACCAATAGAAATCTCTTTCCGAGGCAAGAGGTTTCATATATTGGAACTCCTCAAACGGATAAGTATTGAATGAGATATGACCAAAACAAATCAGCAACAGAATCTTACCTTTCCTAGATTTTAGGGCTACGAATTAAAGAGTCCTTGACTTGTCTTCCACTCCAAGTAATTCGACCTAACACCTATAAATACCAGCTCTAAACCTTAGAAAATCATCCCTTGGCTGCATAAGCTTAATATACACAAATAAATCATCATAGAAGCAATCAAGAGGATCTAGAGGAGGAAGAAGCAAGAGCCAGAGCTTAACTACATCAATTCAACACTTCTCCATCTCTATTCTTTGGGTAATTTAGTATTAGATCTATTTTGTCTATGATGTATTTCTAAGCTATTTATTCAAGAAGTTTTAGTATGCATAATTTCTCTTTAGGGTTGTAATTATATGAACCTTTGATTATTGTTTTTCTGTTTTAATTTGAATCTGGGATTTTAGTATTTAATTGAATTGGTTCTTAATTTCCATTGACTATATTCTTGTGCTTGTTCACTATCATTGACGTCGCGAATCAAGGGTAGGTTTTAGTAATTAGGCTATTCCATATAGTGGCGTATGGATCACCTTGACGGGGGGTTTAATTACAGACATAGAATATAGACGCGTGGTATCCGTTATTTAACCCTGACGGGCTTGACTAACCACGTAGCCAATGAGGTAAAATAGTATTCATCTGAAAGTAGCTTATAATCGCCCTGACGGGGTTTGTAATACCGTAGGATAGCTTCTAGGTCCACCCTGACGGGGGCTAGGAGATAGTAGATTCCCGACTATTGCGAAATTTCCCATTCACCCTTATTCTTAGGAATCATAGATTCAATAGGATAGATTCATACTTGCATATCCTTATCTTTCGTGCATAATTATTAATTGTTTATTTTATTGTCTATTTTATTATTTAATTAATTAGAAAACAAACTCCCTTGTTATTTATCTTTTTATTTAAAGCAATTAAAACTATCTATTCTGATATTGAACACGAATTTAGAATAATTACTTAAATCCCTGTGGAGACGATAATCCCGATTTTACTCATCTATTACTTGGTACGACCCGTACACTTGCGGTCTGTGGATCCTTTATTCTATTACTTTTATTGCATTATTTTATAACACACAAGGACCCACCAAGTTTTTGGCGCCGCTGCCGGGGATTTAAAGCGGTTATTTTATTTTGTGTTTAAGTTAGGTTGGTAGTTTTAGTTGTTTTCAGTTTTACGTTTGTTTTGTTTAGTCTCTTTTCAGGTTTTTTAGGTATGGAGTTTTCCCCCTATCAAGAGCATGATCCACCACTTGTGACACCTAGTTATCAAGGTCAAATTCCACCACAGTGGTGGGTGGAACTTTTGGAAGACTCTTTGAATATTCACTTTCGCGATCTTTATAATAGGGTCACCAAGTTGGAGGACTCCCTCAGTTGTTTCATTAAGGCCACACAGGAGAACATAGTAAAGAGTGATGCGAAAATCGATGCTACCATATCACTAGTGCAAGTCATGCAACAAAGCCATCAATTAATGGAGCAACGATTGACGCAACTCACAGAAACAATTGAGAAATTACAACAAGCACCATCTATGCAACCGGGCCAAAGTACAAATTTAGATGATGAAGCCAGTCAAATTGATAGCGATGTTTTATTCGATGTAGCTACAAATTTTAGCCTTCAAAAAGATAAGGAAGTGGAATCACCACAAGTTGCACCTAGTGAACTAGAGATTCAAACAATAGAAGAATCAACCACGCTAAGCATAGATGAGTTAATTGTTGGTAATGGAGTCGAAATTGAAAGTAAATCTTGTGAAGGGAAGATTACACCCATGGAAAATCCAACCAAGCCGCGTTTAGAGGAATCAAATATTAAGGTCTTGGTTAGAAAAGAGATTGAAGAAGAAGATACTAGGATGGATTCACCACCTAGTACTCCATTGATGTCACCTCCCAATCCAATAACGACAAATTATTCAAACGGTGACATCGATAAAGCATTTGTAGAGGTATGTAAAGACAAAGCCTACACCCAAATGCTTGAAAGTAATACAAAAGAACTCACACCGCAACAAGTATTCATAGAAGCTATTCCGGAAACAAAGGAGAATGCGAGTGTAGAGATCGAGATTGAAAGCGTGGCCCTCATAACAAAAGAAAGCTCTGAAACATCCCTTGTTTTAGACAAAATTCTAGAGGAGGAGCCACTTGAGTTCCCCATTATTCCAGAAGTATCTAACAAGGTTAAAGAGAAGGACCACCACCATGAACCTGTGAAGAAGAAAGCTAAAGATGAGTTTGGGGTCGGAACCACGAGGTTGCTTGGAAGGCCTCCAAACAAGAGAATAGATCACGAGGTTTCAAAAACGCGTGGATGGGACCATTTGTTGTTACTCGAGTGGTGACACCAAAATTAATAGAGATACAAGCTTCGAGAGGTCAAAGAACGCGAATCGTAGACATACACAGCCTTACCCACTGCTGGGGAGGTTACATAATCAAAGGATAATGGAGGTAACCCGTCAAACTTTAAATAACGTTAAATAAAAGTGCTCTTGGGAGACACCCCAATCTTTAATTGCTTTATTAGTTTAGTTTTTTTTAGTGTATATTATTTAGTTTACATATTTTTTAGTTGATAGTGCATTATTGAGGAAGGTATTAGTGTTTTTGATGTTCAGGTACTAAGAAAATCGAGTTAGGGAGAAAAAGAAAAAAATTCGGAGAAAATCTAACCCTCTCACCGGTATACCGCTCATTTCACCGGTATACCGGTGCGGCTACAAAAAAACACGTGCCACGGGTTCACGTCACGGGTTTTATGCAGAGAAGAAAAAAAATCAGACCCTTAGGTCCGGTATACCGGGGCCCATGGCCGGTATACCGCCCGACGCCGCTGGAGAGAGAGAAAAATTGCGTTTTTCAGGTTATAAGGGTGAGGAGGTTGCTCTATTACGAATTTTTTAATCCTTAAGCTTCTCCTTCTTCCCCAAACCTCTCCCAACTCCATTAAAGCTTCAACAAACCTTCACCTAACATCAAAACACAACCAAATCACCATGAATTCAAATCTAATTCCTTCCTTACATCATTACAAAGAAGATTCAACCATCCAAATCATATCAAAACATCTAGAATCCAAGAATTAAGAGCCTAAATTTTCAAAATTCATCCAAAATTCCTTAAACCCATATCATCAAAGCTTGATTCCATCACACCCACATAGAGAATTGTCATCCTAAGACCTTTCCTAACCAAATAAAGCTTGTTCCACATATGATCAATAGTTACAAATTTCAAGAGTGCTCAAAGCTTTGAGTTGGGGGTCAAAAGAGATATGGTTAAAGGGTATGAAGAATCGAAGCGAGGAATTGGGTAAGATCAAGAAGAATAAAATCGATTGAGATGGGTACTAGTTTGGGAATAAATCACAAGGTAAATTGGATCAAGAGAATAGAGGAAAGCATGCAGTGGTGAAATCAAAGAGCAAAAAGGTTTCTAATTTCATAAGGAAGACACCACAACCTCTACAAATCAAGCATCCTTTTGACCAAAGATGAGCAAAGATGAGCAAAGATTCTGGGACGCTAGTAGTTGTTGCCACAACAAAATATTCCTGGATAAACACCTTCACATGAGAGATTATTCAAAAGAGAAGTTGGAGGATGAGAAACAAGAGATCTCTAGAGTGTTATTGATTGGGATGGAGCACAAGAGGATGTAAGGGAAAGCGAAATTGGTGATACATGGAGTTTACATACAAGGAAATCACTGCATCCTGTCTTGGGTATTAATCAAGCGAGGCAATAGCCTCGAAGAGTATGTTTCCTTTCTCCCCTACCTTTTCTTTATATGCATTATTTGCTATTTTTTTTATTGAGTCTTTTCGAGTCGTGGGGACACGACTCATTTTTGAGTTGGGGGTGGGGATTCGTTGTCCCTCATCTCCATTTTTATGTGATTTACTGTTTTTTCTAGAGAAATTTGAAAAAATTTGAAATTTTTAAGAGATGGATTAGATGTAGACTGTGTTTAATAGCTTGAAAGCATAAGCTTAGTAAAGTTGATGATAGAAAGTAGTATGTTTATGAGCTGCTTTATTTTGTATGCTTTGAGTATTTGCAGGAAAACACACATTGATAGTAAAGAAAAGATTAGTTAGCAATGCGATAGAAAGTATGTTCGACCTCAGGGAACCATGAGTGGTGTGTAGGCCGTGAGATCTAAGCTAGTTGATGAACCCATTTAATGAACGTGCTAAAGGTAAGAGAATGACGAAATTACATAGATTATAAAGTGATTAAGTCGGTTCTTTCATAAGCCCCTTGTTGCCTTTTAGCTTGCTGTCCATTTTATTATTATATATCCTTCTCAGCCCCTTCTAGCCTTTGTAAAGCCTTTTTATTAGCCACATTATAAGCCATATCCCTTTAGATTATAGGACTTTTCCATATGACCCGCACTCGAATCGCGATGCATAGACAATTGTTTTAGAGCTTGAGTTTGGGGTGGTGGGTCCACCATTATGGGAAATATTATTGGGCTGGGATTTTTGAGCTTATTAAGTGTGCTTTGTTATATATATTGATGATGATTCACAGGTTTATATTGTAACCCTTTGTCGGGGTAATAGTAAATGAAAAAGAAGCTAAAAAGCTAAAGTTATGAAAAGGCATAATTTATGAAAAATAGCGTGATATCTCAACATCAAAAAGAGGATCATAGCTATACAAAAGAAAAAATTTAATATGAAAAGAATATATATTTGGACCGGCAAAGAGGAATTTTATGTGAACATCTTATTGCTTTAATTGGGTTATTTGGGATGCTAATTTGTGCATCAAGGAATTCATTGGGTTGAGTGAGAACGTTTTACGAGAGTAACTCAAGCTCTAGGGCGATTAGTTGATGGCTAGTGAGGAGAGATCCAAAAGCTCACTCTAAATTATCCAAATATACTTATCATACCGTCCCTAAGCCAACATTACAACCCTAACGACCTTTTGATTCTTTGCTATGTAATCTAGAAGTGATTGAGTCGTTAGAGATTAGTTAAGTGGATCTTTGGACACTAGTGAAGTTCGATGAACAATCTATAGCCTCCATGGTAAACTGAGTAAAGATCCTCTCCTTCTTACATTGCGAAGCTAATCCAATCTTGAATTCAAGTCGTGATGATTGTAGATATGACAAGTGTGCAGGTATGTTGTTTGTAAATATTATTACATGAAATTTTCTAAGCAGTTGCTTTGAGTTTATTCTATATATTCTGCTATCTTCTTCCTCCCCCGTGCTTCATTGACTTAGCTGATATTTTCGAGACTTCCCTATGTTTTTGTTTTTATTGTATCGGGACAATACAAGTTTGAGTTGGGGGTCTTGATGTCTCCCTTTTTGGTCTAAATATAAGCCCTTAGGAGACATCATTTTAGGATGAAAATGGTCTTTTTACATTGAATTTAGTGCTTAAATTGCAATATTACACTTTCTCCCCTTGGAATTAGACTATTTGCATTTATAGAGCTTTTGTGCGTTAATTTACTTATTTTTAATGCAAAGTTAGTAGGTTTATGAATTTCATGAGAAATCAATCCAAGGAGGAGAAGTGAGAATTAAAGTCTTAGAATATTTCTAGTGTGTTAGTCGAATTTCATGAATTTAAATTGAACTTTCTTATTTCTAGTCTTGATTTGATGATTTATTATTTTTAAAGCATATGCGGTTTAATTATTTATTTAATGTGAAACTTTAGAGATAATATGGGAATAAATTAGATGCTAAATCAATTCTAAGGAGATAAGGAAAGAAGATCTTGAAGAAATCTGGAGATAGAAGGAAGTAGAGTTCAACTAGGAAAAGGAGAAGCTGCCTTATGAATCTGAAATTCCAGCCACGTTTCAAAGATTAATCCATAACTTAAGATTGGCTAGGAATCTGGACGAGTGGTCTGCACCAATAGAAAGCTCTTTCCGAGGCAAGCGGTTTCATATATTGGAACTCCTCAAACGGATAAGTATTAAATGAGATATGACCAAAACAAATCAACAGCAGAATTTTACCTTTCCTAGATTTTAGGGCTACGAATTAAAGAGTCCTTGAATTGTCTTCCACTCCAAGTAATTCGACCTAACACCTATAAATACCAGCTCTAAACCTTAGAAAATCATCCCTTGGCTGCATAAGCTTAATATACACAAATAAATCATCATAGAAGCAATCAAGAGGATCTAGAGGAGGAAGAAGCAAGAGCCAGAGCTTAACTACATCAATTCAACACTTCTCCATCTCTATTCTTTGGGTAATTTAGTACTCCCTCCATTCCTTAATAATTGACTCTTTAGAGCTTTTCACACATATTAAGGAATCTAAAAAGTAGGAAAAAATTAGTTTAATATGACTAAAATATCCTTACTTTTAAGAAAGAGAAAATTGAAAGATTTTAAAAATAAGGGTAAAAGTGGAAAGAGGTCATTTAATTTGTATTGAAACTTGAAATGTGACATATATTGTGGAATAAATTATATTGGCTAAAGAGTCAGTTATTAAGGAATGGAGGGAGTATTAGATCTATTTTGTCTATGAGGTATTTCTAAGCTATTTATTCAAGAAGTTTTAGTATGCATAATTTCTCTTTAGGATTGTAATTATATGAACCTTTGATTATTGTTTTTCTGTTTTAATTTGAATCTGGGATTTTAGTATTTAATTGAATTGGTTCTTAATTTCCATTGACTATATTCTTGTGCTTGTTCACTATCATTGACGTCGCGAATCAAGGGTAGGTTTTAGTAATTAGGCTATTCCATATAGTGGCGTATGGATCACCTTGACGGGGGGTTTAATTACAGACATAGAATATAGACGCGTGGTATCCGTTATTTGACCCTGACGGGCTTGACTAACCACGTAGCCTATGAGGTAAAATAGTATTCATCTGAAAGTAGCTTATAATCGCCCTGACGGGGTTTGTAATACTGTAGGATAGCTTCTAGGTCCACCCTGACGGGGGCTAGGAGATAGTAGATTCCCGACTATTGCGAAATTTCCCATTCATCCTTATTCTTAGGAATCATAGATTCAATAGGATAGATTCATACTTGCATATCCTTATCTTTCGTGCATAATTATTAATTGTTTATTTTATTGTCTATTTTATTATTTAATTAATTAGAAAACAAACTCCCTTGTTATTTATCTTTTTATTTAAAGCAATTAAAACTATCTATTCTGATCTTGAACACGAATTTAGAATAACTACTTAAATACCTGTGGAGACGATAATCCCGATTTTACTTATCTATTACTTGGTACGACCCGTACACTTGCGGTCTGTGGATCCTTTATTCTATTACTTTTATTGCATTATTTTATAACACACAAGGACCCACCACAAGTTTCACACAACTACAACGATGATCTATATGACAGAATATGGATATAATGGGATCCAAGTAAAGATCAAGTAAAAATGATAGAATGTAATGATCAATCCATACAATGCAAAGTAGAGCATAGGAAAACTTAGTCTCAACGATATTTTATTTCAGTATATGCCAAAAACTATCCACGAGATGGACCTATGTGACAAACTGAGGGAATGGGAGCAAATAACACAAAACAATCCATGGTGTATTCAAGGGGATTTCAATGAGATTATGAATATAACTGAAAGACTCGGATGTATAGTACTAGATAAAGGCATAAAAGATATGATAAAGTATGTAAATGATCTAGAACTTATAGATATGCCATATCGTGGTCCAAAGTACACATGGACCAACAAGGATTATGCGGCCCAATTGAGAGCAACAAGATTAAACAAAGCTCTGGTGAATAAACAGTGGAAACTTCAATTCCCATTGAGTATCCTAACTCTCATCCACCTAATCTCTCAAGCCATTGTTGTGCAATCATGAAAGTATAAGTAGATAAAAAGAAAAAACCAAGTGCTTTCAAGTTCTATGAAGCATGGACCAAACATCCAAAATTTGAGAACCTAAGCAAAGAAGATTGGTATGATCATATAGAGGGGAAACATATGTACATATTAGAATCCATACTTAAAGTACTGAAGTAGAAACATAAGAAGTTCAACAAGAAGATATTTTAGAATACCAAAAACAGTCAAACAGTTGAAAGGTGAACTACATGGTATACAAATACAAAGGATGAATGGTGATCATGACCCATAACTCTTTATACAAGAAAACAATGCATTACATATAATATTTGAGGCATTACTAGTAGATGACTCAATCGCTAAATAAAGGTGAAGCGAATACAATTTACTTTCACAAAATGATTCAAGGAAGAAAGTTGATTAACACTATCAAAGCCATTACAAATTTTCAAGGAGAGGTACTTACAAATGAATCAAATATAGATGATGAGTTTAAAGGTAAACTATAAATAACTTCTTGGTACTCCGAGACAAGCATTAAAACAAGTGGATTTAAAGTTAATCACATGGATATATCAGAAGAAGATTCAATACTAAGGGGCTACAAATGTAATAACACCTGACACGGATAAAAAAAATTAAAATAGCTATATTTAATATTGAAAGTAATAAAGCACCCGGGCCAGATGGATATTCATTAATTTTCTTCAAAAACTTTGGCATATAGTGGGAAATATTCAAAGAATTCAATGATGAAGTTATCTTTGATTCCAAAGGACAAAATCCCACAATAGTTAAAAGATTTTAGGCCAATTGCATGTTGTAATGTCATATGCAAGAGCATATCAAAGATACTAACTCGAAGATTAAAAGGTACATTACATGGCCTGATATCTCATAATTAGTCTGCATATGTACCAAAAGGGATTGACATGTGAGAACATATTGATAGCATAAGAAATTTTCATAGGATACAACAGAAAGGCAAGTAATCAAAGATGTACAATGATGCTAGATATAATGAAGGCATATGACACAGTTGATTGGAAGTTTGTAATAAATACACTACAAGTTATGTGGTACCCTAAATAATTCCTATAATGGGTAAACATGTGTAACTACCATAAGAGACTCAAAACATGTGTTAACAGTTGATCAAGCATCATTTAATAATCAAAATCACTTTAAAAATGTGAACATAAACCCAAAATAAAAAATAGCTCCAAAAAACTTCACACTACGATTAAATACTCTATAATACACCTTACAACTTGAATTTTTTGTTGGAACCCTATATGCGTTTCATCAACCACTTTTTTTCTTGTTTAACGGAGAAAAACTTACGAAGACCGTATGTTTTTATGTGTTATATAGGAAAATTTTGAGAGAGAGGGAGAGAGAGAAAGAGAGAAAGGACAAATGATTATAGTTTTGAGTAATGGGTGCATAGACGAATTTTTTTTAAGTTTTTAATGTGTTTATGTAAGCACGTGGCTACACTCCAATGGGAATCCTGTAAAAAGTTATTAAAAAGAGTTTGAACCTCTTCATACAATCCATTTATACTGATGACCTTTGAGGTTTAATTCCAAGATCTTATAATTACAAAAAAAACATGTACTGATTAAGAGCAGCTCTCCACCTTGATATCTATATCTTTTTAGAGTAGTGCTGGATCTCACACCAAATTGCATCACCCTTTTATCGCCTCTTAGGTGGACCAGTCTAAAGGAGAGAGAAAATAATAAATCAGGAAAGAGAAATCATATAATTGGTTAATTTTAAAATCTACCTATGAGGCGATAAAAGGGTGATGCGATTTGGGGTGATATTCAGCATTACTCATCTTTTTATTGCTATGTTATGTGCTAAAACTCTCTCGGATATAAAAACCAAAAAATATTAGATATGACAAAATTGCTTGGCATTTGGATTTAGAGCCATGTTAAGGAGTTTTTTTAGCTCAAATAAGATTGGACCTGGAACTTTATCTAGGTTATGATAAATATAAATGTCTTTGTCAAACTTAGAATATAAATTAGCGCTCTCACTTATTCTAAAAATAGTAAATTAAAAATTTAATTCTCAAAGTGACAAGTTAAAATAAATAAATAAAATATGGAGAAAAAAGCTAAAAAACAATTCTTTATATTTTTTTAAAAAATCCATATCAAAAAATGAGAATGAAAATGTTGATTTATATGACTAGTTTATTTTAATATTTGGGTCGGAGGTAGTACTCTCATGTAAAGAGGATATCACCTAGTCACTACCACTTTTTTAAGCAAAGGGACTAATATTAAAAAGTGGGTCGAAGGAGGTTTAACCAACCCCTGTCGCAGCAATACCCATAGAGTCATTACAAATTAAAACGTTTAAGTCAAAAGTAATGTTACAAATCCAAAGATAAAATAGAATTGGAGAAAGATTTAGTGAGCCAATTAACAACCTTGTTCACCGTTCTTCTAACACCACAGATTTTGAGGTTAATGTGGTCTTTCGCCATATTTTTAATATCGTCGAGGATAGCCCTGTCCTTCCATGAACAGTGCGTGCTTGAAGAATATACAGCTTTAAGAACAGTTTCGACATCAATTTCAGTTATGTTGCAGAGTGTAGCTTTGTCTATAGCAAATTGGAGAGTTGTTCTCAATGCTTTAGTTTCAGCCTCAGAACTAGATGAGGCTTGGATATCCATGACATAGCCGGAGACACCCTTCTAGTTACTGATCACTGCAGCTGCTGTGGCTTTCCCAATCTTAAATGTAGCATTAACATTCATCTTAAAATACTGTTGGGGGAGGAGACCAAGTAGGGATAATAAAAAGCCATTCAACATACAAGATTTCAGATGAGGATAAGGGATAATCACAACTAGTCTCTTCATTGAAACAAACCTGCTTGGAAAATATATCAATTAAGTTAAGGCAGAAATCATAATCAATGGGAACATTATGGAATACAAATTTATTCCTAGTAAGCCAAATAACCTAAAAACATAGGATGATAATAAGCAATAGTCTATTTTTTTCTTTTAAGTTAACTCCTTTATCAATTACAGATCCAATCCAAGAATTAGTGCAAAATTTAAAGAAAAGTTGTATCTGGCAATGGAGAGGAAATAAAAACTGAAATTTCCTAGTCCGTTCACATTTAAGAAACATGTGCTCAATTGATTCTTCCTCTTTCAGAAAATATGGCAAAGATTAGTGTTGGAGCACTTTCTCAAGTACCTATTTTGTTCAGTAGATAATGCATTCATAAGAATACGCTAGAGGAAAAATTTTAATTTAGGGGGAGCATTCGAGGCCCAATAAAGCTTAAGGATATCACCATTGGGGTAAATTGATGAACCTGGATGAGGAGAGGGGGTGATGAGAGGGGTAACAGCTAGATGATACCCAGATCTACAGGAGTACTTAGCATATTTGGAGTAAGGTAAAAATAGAGAGAGGAGTTGAGTGGTCCAAGGGATGTTTAATTTCAAAACTTATGAGACCACCTTAAGGGGGAAAAGGGAAGTAACCATATCAACTTCCAAAACTTAGTAGGAGCATGAATGAGATTAGCTACAAACTTAGGAAAAGATGGATCAACAGAATAATTCCTAGGTTTCTCAATGATTTTTCCACACCAGTTATCATCCTATATCAAAGTGAAGTGACCATTTGCAATAGGTTTGATCACATGAGGTTTAAGAAATAAACATACTTTACGAATGCTATTCCAGATTCATGAACCCCCCACCCCCACCCCCCTAATATCCAGAGTATCAAGCATTTCCTCTTCTGGAAAATAGATTTCCTTAAGAAACTGGAGGACTAGGGAAGAGGGGTTGTTAAGAATAGACCAAGCTTGTTTTGCCAAAAGGGCTAAGTTAAAGGCTTCCAAATTTTTTATACACAGACCAGCAAAACACTTAGGAGAAGCAATTTTATTCCCGTGAATCTAGTAGATTCCTTGATCATCTTCATTACCCTAAAGAAAATGGCAGGTGAGGGAATTAATCTTTTTAATAACCCCTTTAGGAATAGCTTGTAATGACATGAAATAAGTGGAAAAAACATGAATGATAGAAGAGATGAGGACAGCTTTCACAGCCATGGATAATATAGATTTCTTCCAACCACTCATCTTAGCAGTTGCTTTACTAAAGAATCCATGGCTTTAACTTTTGAATTACCCCATTCAGTGGGAAGCCTGAAATACAGACCAAGATTCTCAGTGTTGGGCATTCTAAAGGCTTTAGAGATCATCCTTCTCATTAAGGGGGGACAGTTCAGACTCAAGAATATGTTGGATTTGTTAAGATTAATATGTTGCACATCGTTCGGCTAAAATCGATTATACATGTCTTGTTTCGAATAACCTTGATTTTTTTTATGATTGAGTTCTCAATTAATTACCAAAATAATACGTCATGAGTAAATTAATTAATATTTGTATATTTAAATTAAATCATTTTTTTAAATATGTCTTTTTTAACATAGATATGTTCTGCTTACAAGTCTCATAACCCCATTCTTAAGGGTTATTGATCGAGAAATGGTTCAAACAATATAAAACACAAGAAAATCATTATAAGAGTTCTTTAAATTTGAAATTTGGTGTGTCGATATCGAAGGTTTAAGTTCATTGTATTTTGAAGGTTGATTCCAACAAAAACACATGTGTGTGACTAATATTATTTCAAAAAGATTGGATCTAATTATTGAATCATAGGATATACTGTAGAATACTTCGTCTAGGCGTCAACTCCCCCCTCAGCCGTTTACGCCTAGTAAGAATGTTAGGCGTTTTTGCTTAGCGTCTTAATCGTCGTGAAAGTGGCGCATATCCAGTCTAGGCGGCGATTAACGGCAAAAAGTGGCCGCCTAGGCTTTTTTTTTTTACTCTAAAAAATTCTTAAATTGATATTATTACTCAAATTTTATAGTTACTATAGTGTTGTTAGATGATTTTTATGACTTAAATAGTTAGTTATTATAATTAATATGTCTAGATTACTCTATATATATATATATATATATATATATATATATATATATATATATATATATATATATATATATATACAAAATTACACAATGAGATTAAAACCTAATCCCGCCTAGTCCCCGAATAATTCCCTCTAGGCGCTAGACCCCGATCGACCGCATATATAGGCCGCGAAACCGAGACTTACAGTGTAGCTCATATGCAGATTTAAGGAAGAGGTGTCCATCTTCCCTCCCCCATCTTCGGGGATGTAGTGAGAATTTGTTCATTTTCTTCAAATGCAAATATTAGCTTCCAAATCTATATATAAGATTTTTGGCTCTTTTGAAATTGGAAATTAAGCTTAACTTATTTCAGAGTAATCCCTTGAACTTTATTGGGTGGTTTAACCTTTAACTTCTTGAAGAAAAATCTTAAAAACGCTCCTGATTTGACTCGTTCATAATTCTATTAAAAAACTTAATAGGCTTTATTAATACATATAGACAAATGATTATTTTGTGTTTAGTAACTATGTAGTTAATTAGTATTCACTAGATAAAACTTACTTGAGAAGAAAAACTATATAGAAAGACGAAATCATGTGAAGATATTAGTGGGGGATGCACACATGAATTATGGCATATTGGTAGATAGATATGTGGGAGAGAGGAAGGGGATGGAGAAAGGGTAATTAGACAATTAGGAAAAGGGTAGAGGCAGAGAGGGAGGAGAGGAGAGGGGCAGTTCGGATTTAGAATAAGTGTGAAAGGCACTCGACATTAGAAGAACAATAAATGAGTGTGTAAGAAGTGATGAGGCTTATGATAAACCTCATCATCGTCACGTCGTTTTTGCTTCCCATTTATCGATAACTAGCTCACTCCCAGAATTCCACGCTCACCTTAATCAAATCTCCATTCTTTTCTTCTTTTCTTTCTTCATCCCTCTCTCCTTCCCTTTTGCTTTTTTCTTTCTCTCTCCCACATAGCTGCCTATATAGCTACCTAGTCAACCTTCTTCACACTTTGTTTCAATTTAAACCAACACCAAAACTCTCTATTTGTCTCTATTTCTCTTTCTGTCTCTGGTGTTCTATCTCTATCTCCTCAGAAACTAAACATATATATATATATAATAATTAATTAATGAATTATAACAATCACCATTTCAAAAATAATTGTAGCTAGTAGTAGTTGACATCACCATACATTCAATCTCCATAACCCTTTTCCCCTTTTAGAGTTTTCCAAATAGTAATTCCCATCCACCATTTAATTTAAATTCTCCCATTTCTTGCTTTTCTTTCCCTTTATTAACACACCACACCCCATTTCTCCAACTCAAAATACTTTCCATATACTCACAACTAAAGTGCATTTCAGGTTAAACCTATCCTAGGAGTGTAAACCCTAAGTGAAGATCATGTGGATGATGGGATACAATGATGGTGGTGAATTCAACATGACAACTGATGCCTTCGGTAGCAGAAGGCTTCGTCCACTCATGCCAAGACCAGCTACGGCAGCAACAATGGCTGCTCCTTCTGCACAACCAAACCCTCCACCAACTTTTAGCAGGATTCATGGAGCTGACTTCGTTTCCCTAAATCAGCATCTTGGTAAACTTCTTGATTTCTCTTTCGAGATAAGATTAAATACGTACAATTTTTGGTTTGTCTAATTCTTCTTGTTTTGTTTGCTTTGTTTATATTTTATTAGTTTCAGCAGCTATGGCTGAGCAAAACAAACGGGATTTTAACTCACAACAGGTTGTGGTTAGCTCAAGATGGAATCCAACACCTGAGCAGTTACAAACTCTTGAAGAATTGTATCAAAGAGGGACAAGAACACCTTCAGCTGAACAAATTCAACACATCACTGCACAGCTTCGTCGATACGGGAAGATTGAAGGCAAAAATGTATTCTACTGGTTTCAAAATCATAAAGCTAGAGAAAGGCAAAAACGTCGCCGTCAACTTGAATCTGCTACCGATGAAAATCCAAGAAATCCCGAAAACATAGAAAGAAAAGAATCAGGTACACATATACACCACTCGTATTTTAATAAATTAAACTATGGATTAAATAAATACGGCCCCATGCACATCTATACGAATTAAGACAGATGCATGAGAAAAAGATGGGTGTTGATCGAATAATTTGGTAGTATTTATGTGTTATCTATTCCAAAGATTTGTCTGTTTTCATTAGAGGTGTAAAGTAGTTGTAATAATGTATTGATTTGTCATGCTTTTAAATTTTTCTATTCCGATTGTAGGTTGAGATATAAAGTTGTATTTTTTTGTCTTTCTTTATGTTTACACAGGGGGGAGTAGGACAGGGTTTGAAGTTGAACAGATCGCCAAGAACTGGCCACCCTCTACAAACTGCACCACTACATTTCATGAGGTTTCATTTTATTCTTTCTTTTACTCTATTATTTTTACAAAATCCCTAAGAAAACCACCAGCATGAGCATGCGGTACGGGTGGAGGAATTCATGTTTGGGTGATCTTATATTAAAGCAGGTTTAGGGTTTAAAATAACAATGATTATATGAGATGATATTAATAATGCCTCTATGATTACTTTTTCTCATGCACGTATTACACTCATAAGGAAGAGGGAGGGAATGAGAAAAGGGTTAATTAGTTTGTTGGGAAATGAATAGGAAAAGGGTCGAAAAGCTGCATTCCTTTCTTTCTGTCGGGTCTGCTGGGTCTGCTAGCTCTTGTTATGTTATGTATGTGAGTAATGGGTAACAAAAGCTAGCTAGGGTTTTTGGGCCTTGTGCTTATTCAGTTAATATGGCCTCTTGTGCGTTATTATGATTTTCAGTAGTCATATACCTTTACTTAAAACACAATGTACCCTATACTCATGATTTTTCTCTTTTCACTTTTCAACTATATATGCATATATCATATCACAATTTAGGTCATGGAAATAATGAATCAAAACTGAATTAGTAATTAATTGTATATGATCCTGCTAATTGGACTCGAGGAATGATTTTGACGTATGTATCAATATACATTTAAGGCGACATTAGATCAATGATTGTAGTGTCTTTCTATTTCCTAATTTACCATGTTACCAAATAAACTTAGTTTATCAAATCAGATATATATATATATATATAAAAAAGAACCTCATTCTTTTATAATGGTAAATCAAGTCTCCATTTTCATATGAAACTGAGATACCAATAGATCTGGGTATTAAAAAATCAAATTTATTTGTCTTTTTTATAATTTGGAGTTTCTTAAAATAGTGAAAGTATGTTAAGGTTTATTTTAAACGTAGAGTATATATGGATAGATAGGAAAAATTCTTATATCCAATATTAGATGATCCTATACCAATTATATTAATATAACATATTCTATATTTTAAACTTACAAAATAACTAACTTATTAATAATGATAGGTGTTTTGTTATAATAATTCATAGTGGTAATATAAATATTGGATGGATCTCAAATTTAGGTTTTTAAATAGTCGGCAACTTGGCAGCTTTAGAGTTTGTACCGAGGTACAAATGCATGCCCTATTGAATTAATTTTCCTTTAAATTATTTTCAGAAAAATGTATTAAAACAAAGGGCAGCAAAAGCAGCCGTAGCAGAATGTAGAGGTGCAGATGGATGGGTACATTTCAACGATGAGAGAGATCAACAACAACAAAGAAGAAGCAATTGTAGCAGCACCTTGATGATGGAAAGGAATGACACGTGGCAAATGATGCAGTTGTCTAATTGTTCACCTCCCACCAACCTCATAAACACTACTAATACTATAGCTGCTACTACTAGTAGTAGCTCAATGACATTACTTAGAACAGTACTTGAAAAACCAAAACTCATTAAACAACCTCATCTTAATATATTCATTTCACCATTTACAGATAATCCTGATCCTGACCGTTTAGTTCATAATGGCCATGTTCTAACGGATCATCATCAAGTTAACTGCTATCAAGAATCTCAAACCCTTGAATTGTTTCCACTTACGAGTGATCACCGTCACGAAAATGGTTCTGAAAAAGAGATTCAAGAATCAGCTGCTGCAATGAACACCGACAACTCCACTCCTTACCCTTTTTTCGAATTTCTTCCGTTGAAGAATTAAACGACATGAGCTTTACGATCAATTTCACCATATATCATAGTGAATCCGTGAGACTCATTAGTCAGCTTTATATATTTTCTAAATTAATTATCTTTACTTGGCTATCCATGGAAGTACTTGGTGGTCATATAATACTTAATTTGTATTTTATTTGTATTTTTATAATTATAGGTAGAATATCTAGTAGTTGATGTAACATATGGGTAGCTAGAATGTTGCCTTGAACTGTAATTGGACCATGTAAGTGGAATGAATGAAAAGCTTGATTATTATGGCATTGTACGTCCATCAATTATCGTCGATCATAACGAGGCCAGGTTCGGTTTAATTGGTATCTGAGATGGTGATGGAGATGCATGGGTAAGAAAGAAATAATAACAAAAATGCGTCTCCCAATGAAGGAAAGAAGGAAGGATTAATGACTGTTGTAGAATTGAGGGTTTGACGTTGAAATATGTGACATGAAATAGTGAGGATGTTGAAGTGACTTGAGATTTTGTTAAAATTGCTGCTGCTGCTGCATTTCCATCTACATTTATAGAATATAATATGTTATTATTTTCATTCCCATCTTTTAATTCCAACAATGAGGACAATATATCTGCAACTGAAAATGATAGCTTAATTACCATACTTGCTGCCCATAATGAGGAAAACAAATGTCTTTGTATTCGTGTGGTTAATTTTAATTTACCACATTCACTTCTTTTCTCTAGGCTTAGTTACTATTAGAATTTGAAAATTCTAGTTCAAAAAATTTTGTTATATTAATTTTTACTCTTCTAATAGAGAATTATGAGGATCCTGCTACGCCATCAACATTTAAAGATACAATTAATATATAGATCTAGTTTGATTAATAATAGGAGGGTTTTACCTTCATAAACATGACTTTAAGTAATTAGAAAAGGATGATGATCCAATTTCAATCACGGAGGTTAGGTCTAGCCTGAATTTTGGTAAATAAGTCTAGGTCGTGGACGATAAATTAAAATTCATGAGCGATACTGATGTTTAAAACTTTTATCAACCCAGTAAGAGAATTATTGGACCCACATTGTCGTTAAAGGATTTATATAAAGATGGGATTGGCTTAAAGGGGATATTTTATCCCGTCTCCACAAAGGGTTTCTTTTGCATCGTCGGGAAAATTGTAACTCACTATGTCCCAGAGCTACACTAGATAGACGTAAGGGTATATATTTTCTATATGTGGACATCGAAGGAATGATATACATGATACAACCGAAGACAATTAAGGTAAAACACTCAAATCATCTAGTAATCAAGCTGAAGAACTCACCCAATCAGTGTATATACCTCAAATTAAATAGGAGTTAATTCATCAACCTTTATGTATGTGGGGTGACTTATTACTGACAAACAACAATATAGCTCACTTGGATAGCACTAATAAATTATTTTCAGAGAAGTTCGATATGAAGGACCTTTGAAAGGAAGTATTTGTCCTTAGTATTCAGAGTAATCGTGATTGTACCAAATATTCACTTGGTTTATCTGAAAGAAATTATATTCACAAAATTCTCAAGCATTACAACATGGTGACATGCAAGCCCATCAACATGCATGTAGCTAAATATGTTTGTTTCATCTTATCACAGTGTCCCGCATATGAATTTGATAGGAAAGAGACAAAGAGGATATTGTACGCGTCAACTATAAGGAGTCTCATATACATACGCGTCTTTATTAGACCTACCATTACATTCATTGTAGGCTCATTTGAAGGATATGTCAATAATCTATGTCAAGCACATTGATTAAAGCCGTGAAGTTGGTGTTGATAGGATAAATTTTACCAGTTCAATTTTTGTTAAAATGATTAGATTTTTTAAGTGGTGATTGGAGGTGTTTTAGACGAAGAAATAAAATGCTAAGTATTAAATTAACTAGAAAGATAAGCAAGATAAATTAGAGAAGATAAATTATATTAATGATATGGCTTGAGAATAATCGAGTAATTTCATGATTGATATAAGATTACAGTCGATCTATTTATACTACTATATCCATTACCTCTCTCCACTATCCCCATTTCTCTGAACTAATCAACCTATTTTTTAGGCCCATTACTAGCACAATAGGCATTGTGTTTCCTTCATGACCCATGTTTGATGAGGATCAACTTAGGGTCATGGGTAGCTTTAGTTCGAGGTCTAGGCGGTATGCACGAGATCCCTACAACGTATGGCTATAATCCTCTTAATTTGTTATTCTTGAAGTCTTGGCGATCTTCTTGGCCTTTACTTTAGGAGATGAAGCAAAACTTTGGCTCATGAGGCGGTGCCTTTTTCTTCCAAAGTTTTCATGGTATTTCTCTCAATCAAATACCCCTTAAAATCCTAATGTTCTCCGTATTTTAGGAGAAGATTGGGAGTTTTGACTTTTGAAGACACGATCTTCCTTTGAGAACTATTTGTTGGAGTATTCACTGAATTTTCACGTTGTTTCTTAGTTTGTGTATGTTGGTACATCGCTAAGATTTACTTTTCAAAATTTTATCCTTTCCTTGAATATCTCAACAGTTGCAACTGTGACACTACTCCTATAAGATCCTCCATCATGACTTTCTTCTTTATTTTCTCGTACACAATTTGAGTTTCATGGCTCCTTATTGCAATACCCTGAGGATGCTCTACCTCCCTTCAAATTTCAACTGCCACTGAAAAGATCTTAAACCAGAAAAGAGGAATCATAAAACTTCCCTGGATTGTCAGCTCTTCTATCGAGTACTTCAAGAAGTGGTTGGCAATGTGAACGCTTCCTCAATGGCTTATTATGCGGCAGTCGGAGCGATGGAGAATTTTTTGGTTCAAATGACTTCCCATTATCATTCGGAACTATCATTATTGAGTGTTCTTCAAGATGAATCAACTGTGATTGAGTCCCTAAGAGAGACTATCGAGTCCCAAGGAGATTAAATTCTTCGCCTGAAATAAGAATTGACGAAAACGGTCGACTATCTTGGGAGATAGATATGAGAAGACCCTTCTGCCTTGTCGCTACTTAATACGGTGAACATTATTGTGGCACCTTTCATTTAAATTATTTGATGCATTCATTGTAATATCTACTCATTAAGAATTATTCATTCATCTTGTAATATCATAAAAACTAGATAGTTCTCTCACTCTAGTTTAAGAATTAAATATTCCAAGAGTAAATAATGGTGGTTCATCCTTGTAGGTAATTACAAGAGAAGGCTTAGTGTTATAGAAGTAGTGGGTTTTTTTCACCCATAAGATATATCCAGAACTGGTTGAGCCCGTAAAAATCGCGTTGGAACGCTTTGCGTTTCACCCTTAAGAAACACGAAACTTAGTGAGAAACTTTAAATCCTAAGGTTGAATTATATTAGATGGTGGATAAGTATATCAAGAGTTCAAACCATTTGAAAACAAGTGTGTAATAACCTTCCATCTCATTTACTTGTTGTTTTGTTTTCATTGTTTATTTATCAAATCGTTAACCCATTGCATGATCCTCTAGAGTTTAATAAATAGAGTTGATTAGATTTTAACAAATATTTATCTTGATTAATTTTTTAATTAGGGGTAATTCTTTAAGTGTCATATTCACCCATGTATAGGACTTACACATATGAACTTAGAAAGAAACCATATTCATTAAGTTATTCCCGTTCCCATATCTGATCATGTATTCAAGATTTTCACTCACACTAGTAAAGAAATCATTGTCATCTAGGAATGAATTGTGATAAAGGCAATCAAATTCAACATGGTCGTCATGATCATCAAATCGACGTGATTAGTTTCATTTGATTTGTTCTTTTATTTCATTAGTGCTTGATAGAGATCAACCAAATTTTTCGCCGTATAAAAAGTACGTGCCCAATGTCTAGTTCCATCATATCGATAATATTTAGTGTTATCGTTTTGTAACAATTTTTTCTAAAGTTGCTTTACAATTATTTTTACACTTTTGGTGGGATGCTAATTTTTCTTATTAGCATTCTGGTTAATATGAAATCACGAGTTTTTCCTTTCACAACATCAACCTCTTCTGGAGTTCGGGTCATCAGGGTGTCAATTCTAGACATATCGAAAGATATTGCATTTTCTTCAGGAAATACAATTTTATGTACTTAACGTAATGATTATGACTAGGGAATCTAACTTTTGAACCACTCGAAATCTGAAATATGTCACAATGGTGAAATATCAAATCTTTATTTAAGGAGAATTAGACAACAACATTTTATCTGACCAATGGCATTCAACAAGTGATAATCCAAAATATAACATCGGTATATGCCTAGGATATGCATGTCTACCAAAGGGAGAAGAGCGTCAAACATTTCTCAAAGTAGATATCTCGAGTCATCCAAGGTAAGGGAGCTCAATGACATGTAAACCCCTCGCTCAATAGCTCCATCTTTTTCTTTTAATACATCATGCACACACATCCTTTCCCTATAATATGCACTCTGATAGCGCTCCATATGCATACTCAACACTATAATTACTCCTTTCACAAGCAAAATTGACACATTATGTGCACCCCATAAGTTGCTCTCTTCTCTCTCCCTCCCTATCTCTAAAATAGTTGTGGTTATTATACAGTTGGATTAAGTATCTGTAACTCCTTAGGTATAGTAATCCCCAAAAATAATAATGTAATGCTGAGCGTCGGAGTGCCATCAGAAGTGCACCTCCCTTTGAACCTGAAATAGTGTATGGCTTTAGGAAGGCTTGGAGAAGCGGGAAAAGCCTCGAACGAGTATAGATAAGGCTCATCAATAATATTCAAGAGTAAGGTATGCGGTAATAAATATATCTAATCGTTCAGTTACTTACTTTGATCTCTCCGTCTATTCTAACGATACTTGGAGGCCAAGTGGTCGGGTAAGTCAAAATCCTCAAGCATTTGAACTTATCCTTTATAATTTTACTATGGGTTGTCTCGCCAGGTGTGATATAAATCAAAACTCGTAGAATAAAAACTTACAAGTATAAGAGTAGTATCTAGTAATAAATATAGTAAATAGGATCGTCTCTGCAGGGATTAGATGAGTAAATATGTGATTTAGTTCTAGATCTAATTATTCATTGATAAAAAAGACAAAAAAGTAAATTTTTTATTTGATTTTTGGATTAAGAAACTACTAAGACCAATAATTAACTAAATTTATTAACTATAAAGGCTGTAAGAATATGGAGAGAAACGTAGCTCGAAAAACTTGTAATCCCCACTAACTTGGACTTACTTGCAATTTTAAGGGGGAAACGAGACATCATTGCTACTCAGGATTCTAAAGTCTCCCTAACTTCCTTCTGGATAAGTAAGGGGCTAATATCTAACCTTATGAACCTCTTTCATGTGATTCATACGCATGTTATCTAGGCGTCTAAAGTTCAAACTCTATGTGATTGCCTAGTTAGTTTAGTTCTTACGAGTCTTCAACTCCAAGAGGCATAATTATCCTAGATCCATTATCGAACCCTTCTTTCAGGTGTAATTTAATAGTTATTAAACCCTATGCATATGGTCATACTACAAGAATTTATCATGAAGCATAAAGATAATTACGAAAAAATTAATTCATGCTTTATTTTAATACAAAATCCCAAATTCATACAAGTAAGCCCTAATTAATAGTTAGGGCTCATACCCCAAGTATACCAAGCTACTAGACATTTAAGTCATAATGGAAGAAAAGAAAAGAAAATTAAGGAAGAATTACACTAACTAAGGGAATAAGTGTTGGTATGGCTCTTTTTTGCTTCTTTCCCTTGCTCCAAACGTTTATAGCTCTTCAATATAATAAGTGACAGTTTTTTGTTGATTAAAACATGTATTTATAGACCAAAAAAATGGTTTAGCTCAATTGGCCCGACTTAAATGACTCAAAAGTGGTCCAATAGACTCTTCAAAATCTAAATAGCTTTGGGCCTTGTCAGTAAAACGTCCATAACATCTTTAGTGCAACTCCAATTAGTGAATCGCTTCTTCTCACGCGATATAAACTCAAAGGGCTACCTTGATATCTTATTTCATGATCAAAAAATTTACCAATTGTGATTTATGGCCTTCTAAAGTTGATGGAAATATTTTGCCTACAATTCCTATTGAGCTTTTTAACGGATTTATTTGCTCTTTTATTACTTATTTTTTGTTTTTTCTTAGCTTATATACTTCTTGGCTTCATCTTGGGATCAAATATTATCATTTACCTAGGAGCTTCATACGAAACACACAAATTGCCTAAAAAAATCTCCAAAACAAATATATATCAAGAATAAGCCACAAAATTGGAGACATCGCTATGTAAAGCTTGAAGCAAGCTAACAAATACTTCTAAAAGACCAATAGCACGTACTCAGAAAAACACCTTATATTTCCCAAGGTAAAGGGATATTGAGTATATAGAGAGTAAAGTTGATGACGGGGAGCAAGAAAAGAGGAAAAAGATAAAAAAAAAACTTTTATCAACAATTTTTCATTTCATAACTATAAAAAGAGCTATAAACCTGAAGGCAATATGAGCCATAAAAGAAATCTACAAAGGAAGATGCAACATGATACGAATAAGTAAGAGCCAATGTCGAGGTGTATGTCTTCAAAAACAAATTCCCAAAGTTGGGGAAGCTAAGTACGCCCCGAGGTAGTCCCAAAACAGGACCATGCAAAGTCGTACAGAAAGCCGAAGTCACACGTATCCGAGAGTATGTTCCCGAAGTTGGGCCCTCAAAAGAAGTATGAGTCGAGGAAGAATAGATGACGGCTAAATAAAGGTGTGATCGACATAAAATCATGTCGAGAGAAATGAAGAATTAAAAGAGGAGGAAAATGCAGTTGGAATGATAAATGAGTAAGCTTTAAAGGGTTCTACAAAAGACCTCAAAAATATATGCATTTGAAAGTAAGGCAAAGTGAAGGAGATAATATTTTTAATAGGCTCCAAGGAAAACCTGATGGATCAGCAGGAGAAATGGAAAGTAAAAGTGACACTCATCACTTCTTACCATGTATGAATATAGAAACAGGTCACAATGTGCCATGTATAAGTGCTAAGAGAAGTTTCTACATAATTTGATAAGATAATTTTAAAAGGTCCTTTCAAAAAGCAAGGCTAAAACAAATGGCACCAGCTAAGAAACGTCAATGGATTACCCGAGGAAAATGGTCCTCGGCTACAGTATATGTCAGAGTACGAGCACAAAAATTTGTAGCGAGGTTATTGCGAGTAAAGTATTGTGGTGTTGCTTAAGGTGTAATAAATTAATGATATAAATAAGTGCAAATACCCACCCTAAACTAACACTGTACTACAAGTATTACAGGACGTATGCAAGTTTTAATGATAAGAAGATTCGTTCCTCAGGGACTGACGAAAGTTAGAGAGAACTTATGCAAATTATCAAGTGCAGATATTAAAGATAGATAATAATACGCAAGTAGAAAGAAGAGAAAGACAAATATTTATTTGGTTTTTATAATAAAACTAAACTAATAAACTAAGGACAATAAAATAAATAAGAGAAAAGAAAAGAAGATAGTATGAACGATATAACTTAGGTTTTACTAGTATGCACTAATCCTTCTAATTCTATCTATGAATCTAGATAATAAGGGAGAATATTAGCTCTTGGTATACTTAGTCAGGATTCTAAATTCCCCAAGCTTAGACCTTGAGAGCGACTAAGGGGGCTACGTCACAACCAAGAAGTGATTTCAAATAGGGTTATCAAACGCCACTAAGGCCCTAAGCAAATACTGCAATCTTGGTGATACGGTGATTAAAACAAACCCTAATGACTATCTAGTTAGAAGTATGTTTTGTCAGAACTGCTATCGACACTAGACGTTATGTGGTGGTTCAATAGTTAAACACCCAGTTACGGTGACCATCTAACTACTATTAAGGTAATCCTATACTCGTGCACTAGCAAGAAAAACAATCATTAAATCAAAACACATAATCAAATATAAAGGTAAGTAGCTAATATCAGATTAAAACATATAATTCCCAAATAAACTTAGATAGAAGAATTAGAATTCATAGATTATACATTATGCAAAACCTAAGCTAATAGAATTAGTTCATACAAAGAAAAGAAAAAGAAAGAATTACAAAATAAGAGGTTGAAGGAGATATGATTGATGCACAGCTCCTTCCAGACTTCTTCTCTTGTGTTGTCGCTTCCTCTTGGCCTTAGGGTCTGGCCAAGGATGATTTTAGAGTGTTAAGAGGCTGTATTTATAGGTTATAGGAAGACCTAATTCGTTTTCTTGAAGGAGAAGGAAAGTAATGGACTCCTAGTCCAACTCAAATTCGTATGGAAATAAAGATAAACAGTGCTGGACCGTTTTGAGCATATCTTCTTCGGTATTGGTCGGTTTGAGCTCCATAAGATACCAAAAGAATCGCAACAGAATTATCTAGACCCTGTAGAAGGAAATTACCAAATTCGGCCTATTTCTTAGGTAAAAACACCAATCTTTAGACGTGTGTGCAGAATCCCAGATTTAGGCAGCTTTTCCTTTTCCATCTTTTTAGCCTTTGTTTCCTTATCTCCAATTTTCATGCATATCTCTTTCCATAAGTTGTTGTCTTTGACTTGGACTCTAATTAATCTCCATAATTATCTTTAAAGCTTCACACTAAATAAACAATTAAACCCAATATGCTCTAAAAATAATAATTCTACAAATCAAGACTCAAAATAGGAAAGTGCACTAAATTAAGCTAAGATCGACCTATAAACTAATAAATAAGCCTAAAATGATGTCTCTGAAGTATATTATATTATCACAAATGAGGAGACATCATATTGCCTCAGCACCGAGTCATCCCTTAGGAAAGGAAAGAAAAATGAAAGAAGAAGCAGAAATAATGAAGACAGTAAAGAAGACTTATATGCAAAATACAGTATACATAATACATTTAAATAAAAAAACGTATTTCATGTCAACAATTACATCTTATGCAAACAAAATCAAGAAAAAAAAGGGTTTCTGAAATAAATTTGGTCAATGACCTTGAGTGGTTGCCTTGTAAATCCGATTCTTCAAATAGTAGAGTGAAAATATCATCAAAATCCTAAGAAATGTTAGTGTCATATCATATCTAAGTTGAGAAATCAGTCCATGGCTTGATTATCTTGCCCCAAGTCGGATCATCTGGCACCAAAAGGTCATCCTTATTAACCACATCTGTTAGACAGAGATGACGATATTGAATATGTCGAATACATCATACACCCAACATTTTCCCCCATCATAAGAATTTTTAGTAAACAATTGCATTTCATTATAAAACTACCCTGATGCTCGGTAATTGCAAATAATACTCTTTTAACTTGGGACTCTCATAAAAAGCTCTTGAACCCTAGCATGAAGTTAGCTCGAGTGCTTATCAACTACCTCAGACACCCTCCACGGATGATCCACCAAAACATCACCTTCAGCAATTTTGGCCTACAGTTTCTTGACGTCGGCCTAAAGACCCTCTACCAAGTTTCGGGCATTGTTCCTCTCGGCTCTGGACTGACAAATCTTAGACGAATATTTGGAGAATACAGAGAAGCCCAATGAGAATGAAAAATGTCTCGAACTAAGATATTAGCCTAAAAAAATTAGAAAAGTGAATAAGACCATGCAAATGGCTCATAGTAATAGAAAGGTTGAAAACACTTTACCGAGTTCAATTATAGCCTTGTATTCTGGGTAATGGTAAGTCCAATGTAGTCTCGGCGATCATAGATTACTCGTAAGTCTGACGTATTCTTTCGATCAGAGATTATTAGTTAGTCCAACATAGACTCGATGATTAGAGATTATTCGTAAGTACGATAAATCCTCAAAAATCAAAGATCGTTAGTAAGTCCAATGTAGCCTTAGCGATTAGATCTTATATGCAAGACCGGCGTAGCCTCAGTGATTAGAGATTAATCGTAAATCTAACGTAGCCTCGACGATCAGATATTATTCGTAATTTCGATGTAGTCTCGGCGATTAGAGATCATTTTAAGTTCGTTATCAAAGAGTATTCGAATGTTCGGCATAGATTCGGTAAAAAAAAGGGAATTCGTAAGTCCAACGTAGTCTTGGATAACAAGAGTATACTCATAAGTTCAGCATAACATCATAAAGAGTACATGAAAACTCGATGTAGAACCTAGAATCAAAGATTACTCTAGTGTAAAAAATCGTGCATGTTGACACTGACTGCTGACACCCTCTTGACAGTGCACGTCCAAAAATTGTTTCGACAGTCAAAAGGTATTACATACAAGACCGAAATCGACTTGGCAATCAAGTTTTACCTGAAAAGACCACGAAATCCTTTACATGTTAAATTATTAAAGCTCAAAAGAGCATATTAGGTAAGCCAAGTCAAAGATCTCAACCTTGTATTGACATAAAGCTACAAGAAGTAGTGAATTCCTTTTCATCATATCCAATCAAATTATATTGATCTAAAAAGTTCAGAGGGGTATTTATAAGACAACATATAACGCTGATACTTGGTCAAAACTGAAGGGTCCTGAAGGATCCTAGCCAAGGAGTATGCTGAGGACATACATGTCTACCCGAGGGATATGCATGTTGAAATATCCTCTTCTTATATCGATACTTTCATTTCTCTATTGTTACACTTGAGGCCTCGGATTGAGTCATAAAGATAAGTATGTTAATAGTGTGACATTTTTGTGTTATATCATCAAGAAGACCATATTTCTCACTTTATCTTATGTCTCTTCATTAAGGCTCTTGTGGACCTTATCAATTTTTAAATTATCAAAGGAAATATAAAAGGGATCAAACTTGCAAGAGACCCATCCTTTATCACTCCCTTTTTGCGGATGACTCCTTATTTCTTATCAATCTGATGTATAAGGAAATTGAATCATTCAACGAATTTTTATTTTCTTACTGTAAAGGTTCGGTACAAGGAGCTAACCTTAGCAAATCTAATATCTGATCCAGAAGAGGTTCCCCTCAACAACACATTGATCTTACCATTAAATCTCTAAGCAGTAATATAGTAGATTCCATAATGAAATATCTTGGAATTCCTATGAATTGAACTCTATCAAAATATATCACCCTCAAATGGGGAAAAAACCATTTTCATGAGAAAGCATATCGATGGAAAGAAATTCTCCTCTCGGGAAAAGGAAAGAAGATGATCATTAGTTATGCTTTAAATCCATCCCAAACTACATTATGTATATTCTTCAGTTCCAAAGGCATTTTGCAAAGAGCTATTGAGAATGGTGGCTAACTTATGGTAGGATTTAGAGAGCGTATTCGCTAGAAAGCTTGGCATAAGGTGGAAACGAGCAAGAAGAATGGTGTTTTGGGATTTAGAGTCTTTGGCAATAAGAATCTTGCACTCCTCACCTCAACAACTTGGAGGCTTTGAATAATCATAAATTTTTGTCTTCAAATTTCTTAAAGAGATATACTTCCCTAATAACTCATTTCGTACATCAAAAAAAGACTAGATCTTGGGCATGGACGAGCATCATGGCAGGTAGGGAAATACTGCAATGTTGCTATACCTTGTGGTACAACACTTTTGAAAAGGAAATTTTTGAATACTCAAAGGTTCGAATTTTGTAATCATCCAATGGTAACAATCGATCACATCTTCTTCGAGTGTTATCCTAGTCTTGATGTCTGGAATGATGAACTTACACGAAAGAGAGTTTTGATCAATAAAGATGGCATTTTTTAGTCTTGTATCCTCATGATGATAAAAAATAGTACCAAAGATGGTTGGTACAGAAAAACTTTAATAATCTTCATCTTTATCACTATCTGGTGCATTTGTGTGGCTAGGAAGAAAATTGTGTATGAAAATATTAAGTGGAACACACAAGCAGTTATCATCATGAGAGATAATTTGATAAAGATTATTTTGTAGCGACTAGAACGAGAATTCGGAAGAAGCTCTCCCGTTGATCAAAAACCCAATATATGCTAATGAATTATGCGATGCGTCATTTGGTGATAACAATGAGATGTCTAGAATTACGATTGTCGAAAAAAACTCCTCTGTCACATCGATTCTCTATAAGGCTAAGTCCAATTGGTCCCCAATTCTAGCAAAAAGCTAGAATTGGGGGTTGACTCACTAATTATAAAGCTCCAATAGCCTCCCCACAATAAGGACTCCCAATTCTAACTCCTAATTCTTCCCACTTTCCTAGCTACATGTGGCTACAATTTTTGTTAGCTACAATTATTTTTCTTTTTTTAATTAATTTTGAAAATGCAGCATTGCTACTTTTTTTAAATATTTAAGGTTCAAAAAATAAAATAATAAATTTATATATCTTTAAAAATAAATGATATCATTCAAAAAAAATATAAATATTAAAATATTATTATTATAAATAATAACTCTATTTAATTATTTTTAATAATATAATATTTAATAAAAAAAATTAAAATTGTATTAGTTTCGAAGTATACAAATTAAAAAAGAAATATATAACAGAAAAAATTATGAATTAATTAAAATAAAAATATTATTTAAATAAATTTTAAATAAGGTTGGGAGGATGAAATTGGGAAGCTGTTGGAGCAAAACTAAATTAGAGGTTGCTACTTGGAAAAAAAACCCGGTTTGACTCCCAATTCTGGCTATCCAATTGGGTAGTTGTTGGACTTAGCCTAACATAGACAATTTATGGTACATGTCAGTCGTGGAAAGTGAAGCGGTAATTATTCTTTAGCCTGTAGAGTGGTTGACTCCTTCAAAGATGGGAAGGTTACGATTCACACTGGTTGCTTCAAGGTTTCCCAAAGCCTGAAATGTATATGTGAAATTAGTTGGAAGGCCCAACCTCTTATACGGAAGATTAGAGAAATCATCTCTTATAGGTCTCATATCAGCATGTCCCTAGATCTAGGAATGAAGAGGCTGATTTGTTAGTTAGATGCTTTAGATGTAACCTCCTCCTCGAATATTGGTTATCGGTTTCTATCCCTAATTTAATAAATTCTTTAAGAGGGTCATTTGATCGATCTAGGATCGATTATAACTCTGCAAATTTCACACTCTTTATTTATATTACTATTTTTTTTACCAAAAAAAAAACACTCGGTTCTTGTCACTACAACATCTATATTCATAGATATAAAAATCATTTCAGTCACTTCAAAAATGCATTTTCATTCACTTCAGGGAATAGTACTCAACTAGTGGAGCGTAAATTGGGAAATTAAATCAACAGTTTATCATAAAGATTTAATATTAACTCTTAATATTTTGTACAACATATGTTCGCGATATTTATATTTCAAGAGTTTATTCGTGACATGAAAACGTGTTCACGATATTACTACTTTATGAGCAAATTCCTTGCATATAACATGGAGAGAGAAAATTATATACACAAAGTTGATAGAATTTCACATTAAATAGAAATATATATTACTTACCGATTATTTTTTAAAGGTACACTTACGAATTTAATTTGTTTTCAGATAAAATGGAGATTGAATTTGATAACATGTTATAAAATTAAAAGTGGTAACTAAATATATAGAGAAACTGAAACTCTTATTAAAACTTTGTGAAATTCTGATAAGAAAATATCAAACAATATATAGATTACATGTTGACTAACTTAAACTAATGTAAAACTAAAATAATTACACAATTGCATGTTTCATCATAAATAAATCAAATCATTTTTTTTACTCTATAACTTTATCAAAAAATATCTAAAAAAAATAATATTTTAATAAACTCTAGAATTTTGTTGAGCATTTTTCAACTTTAAATTAAATAACTCCAATTACTTAATCTCTCCACATGCGAAACCATTAAGTAGAAGGGTGGGGGGAGTTTGAAATAGCAAGTGAAGTTTGGATTTATTGATATTTATAGACATCTTGGAAATAACAAGTCAAGAAAAGTTTATATGTTGGTCAGAAATCATAATCCTGGTCATATTATTTTGATGATTCTTCTCTCTCTAATATCTAATGAATGCATGTGATCATCAAATCAAGCTACAATATGCATGGGAAAGACGAATAGTAGAGCTTCATACTGAAAAGGGAGAAAACAAAGATAATTTGGCATGAGATTCCTTTTTCAAATTTTCTTGTACTATTACCCAATTTCTTGCTAACATCTTTATCTTCATTCATGTAAGAAATTATGCTTGTCCTTAAAGTAAGTCAATTTCAGTGTTTTTTCGGTCAACAATTTGATTGTTGATCCATTATATGATGTTGTTTGTTTGACCAAAATCATATGATGTTGTTTGCAGCATAAGGATATCTTAAATTGGGAACATAAATTTATTCGAACACTTTTTTCAATGAAAACCCAAAAAAGAGAATATATAATATTACGATGAAGGTTTGAAAATTGCTTATTATGATCAAACTTACTCGTTTTCTTGGTTGAAAAAAAATATATATTGATGTTTTTTCTTTCAAAGTTCCACAATAATTGTGTAATTTAACATTAGGATGAAGATACTTTAAGGTTTGACATAATAAAAAAAAATTGCAAATCTTTTTTAATTCTTGATCTCTTAATTGAAAATAGAAAAACCTTATTTTAACACTCCTACTATTACTGCGTATTTCATTAACGATCAAATTATTAGCAACTACATACGAGTCGCCGCTAGATACATGTCTTTTGCAACTAAAAGGTAACGTCGACTATATAAGTCGTCGTGTATACTACACAAGTCGTCGCTAGAGTTATTGATTAAATTTTGATTTTTTTTCTCGTAAAATGTAGTCGTTGTTGACTAGTTTAATTAGCGACTTATCGTCGCGATTAACTGCTAATAACGACTATATGCCTAATGTAGTCGCTAATGATGATAACGTATATATGGGCAGTGTAGTAGATTTTGAAAACAAGAATTAAACCCAAAAATATTACTCTCCACAATTCTCCTAAAACCCTAAGGGTTTGTTTGGATTGAAAGATTAGAAGGGATATGATTATATTAAAGGATAATAACAATCTCATCTCTTATTTGGATTAGAAATAATTAGAGGGGAAAATTCATTAAAGGAATCTTCTAATCCTTTACTATACTATATATCCAATCTCTTCAATTTGGTGTCATTAGAAGGGAAAGATTATTTTATTATGTCATAATGTCTAAATTATTCGTAGTCTTTATATATAAAATATATTACTAAAGGTATAAAAGTCATTAAGCTATAAAAAGAATCTCTTCCTTTCATTATCCTTCTAATCCAAACACCAAATATATGTGATACTTTAATAAAACTTTTTTCTCTATTTTTATCTAACCCAAACAAGATTTAATACTCTCATTTCTAATCCTTTACTAAAATTTTCTTTCATAACATTTACTATAATATCCCTCTTTAATCTAAACAAACCCTAACACATTTTTTATCTAATCTTCATCAATTGTTTCTACACTTCATCTTACGCTATTCATGGATCTATCTTCCACGTGGGGCCTACTCAATCTTCAATTACTCCACCCAAATTTTCCAAAAGTAGATTTTTTTAGAACACTTTTTAAAATTTATTTTCTTTGATTATGATTGTGTATTACATGTGATATGATATTATTAGGTTATTAAAAACTTGTTTTATGATTGTATATTTGGTTTGTATGCTTTAAAATATGGGTGAATTATATAGGGTCTTGGAAACCATCTTGCTTCTCTATAGAGTAGTTTCAAAAATGCTATTCTTCTTAGGGACCTCATTTTTTACAATAGTCTTTCCTACCCTTGGTACCACTAAAAGACAAAAAAGTGTGATGTCACTGTTTCTCTCTCCTCTACCTACCACTACCCACCTACCTCCAACCTCCCACCACCTACCACCTACCTCCGACCTCCGACCTCCGACCACCGACCTCCGACCGCCGACCACCGACCTCCGACCACCGACCTCCGACCACCAGTCACCGGTCACCTGAAAAAACATAGAGTACTCCGAGAATTGCTGAGTACTCTGAGAATTTGCTGAGTACTCCGACAATTTTGCTGAGTACTCAGACAAATTTGCTAAGTACTCCGACAAATTTTGATGAGTACTCAGACAATTTTTGTGAGTACTCAGATAATTTGGAGAGTACTCCCTAAATTTGAAGAGTATTCCGTAAAATTGATAATTATAATTAAAGATCAAAGAGTAAATTCAAAAAAATATTTTATTCACATTTCTTTCAATTTTTGTTATACATTTTCAAGTGAATTACAAAAAAATTACAATTAAAATAGAAAGTAAGTATCTACCTATTCATTTGACAAGATCTAAAACAAAATAAAAAAATAAAAAAACCCCTACTATGTACGCTACTCTAAAAAAATGAACAGCAACCCAAGCGTAATATGTACGCTGATGACCAAAAAAAGAAAGAAAAAATAGCAGCATCTTTGTGGTTTGAACTCCATGGACGGAGCTCCAACAGCCGGCCAAAGAACGACTCAAACCTCTAACTAACCTGCAAATCTTGTGACCTTGAACTCAGATCTCGAAGACCGCCGCCCCACCACACCTCCATCTCTGATCCAACACAGCATCTTGAGAAGATGAGATCTCCGGCTATGGAGCAAGATGGATTCGCCGCCTATGCTTCACGAACGAAGCGCCGCCATAGAGTCTTCTGCCGAGATCCGTTCGCGAAGAAGAAAAAGGAGCAGCCATGGAGTCTTCGGCCGAGATCCGTTTGCGAAGAAGAAAAAGGCTGCTGGTGGTTTCTCGGCGGCAGGTTAACGAAGGGATCTGAGACTGCAAACTGCTGCAGCATTGTGGTAGTGCTCCAGATCTGTTCGCCGGAGGTTCATGAGGTAGGATAGAGAGTGTATAATAACGTGAATGAAATTGTGAAAGTCTCTAATTTAGTATATATAGGAATAAAAAACAAAAGAGGGTAGTAAAGTAATTGGGGTTTTGGGTATCATGTGTTTAAAACTTTTCGAGGTCTTTAGTAAGAAGAGGCTCTAGGCGGGGTCCCTATCTTGAAGAGGGGGTGTGTTCAAGACCCTAAGTGGCATTTACTCTTAAAATATACATATGATAATTTATTATTTATTTATAATATTGTTGAAGTTGTTGAGTATATCAAATTATTAATCAACAATGTCTTCGGGTATCGACAAGAGTCAGATTAAATATGTTTGTTATGTTACAAAGGAATATATTAATGGTTTGGAAGAATTTACCGATTTTGTTGAAACACGAGATGGTTTTAATAGTTTATTGTTTAGTCTGTGTAATCATTGTTCGAATAATCGTCGATTTCTTACCAGTGAGGCTAGGACATACCTTCTAAATTACGGGGTTTTGTCTACGTATGAGGTTTGGACAAAACATGGTAAAAAAATAGAAATTCTCGAGGCAATACCTACCCAAATTGTAGAAGATAAAATGATGAATGTGTATGACAATTTGAGACCCACATACAATGTTTGTGGTCATTCAGGTGACACCTAGATGAGAGGTGAGAATCATACAAGCCATGGCAGTTTTGAAGCTTTGTTCGAGGAATTGGAGACCGAATTATACCCTTGATCTAAAGGAATGAGTTCTTTGAATTTCATTGCCAAGCTAATGCACATAAAGGTGATGAACAAGTGGAACACATCATTCACCGAGCTCCTGGAATTGTTGGGTCGTGTTTTGTCCAAAGGTCATACTTTGCCTGAATCGTACGATGAGTGCAACAAAAAGTTAAAAAGTATGGGTATGGGATATAGTATGATCGATATTTTCTTGGATGATTGTGCTCTATATTACAAGGAGAATGAATACCTCGAGAAGTGTCCAATAGGTAGTGAATCTAGATGGGATCCTAAAAAGGGTAAGAAAGTACCGCATAAGAAACTATGTTATTTTCCAATTGCGATGCGGTTGCAGCAACTATACGCTTTGAATTACACCATCAAAGACATGATATGGCATCACACTGGAAAGAGTACTGATCTAAATGTGTTGTGTCATCCTGTTGATGGTGATAGCTGGAAGAGATTTGTAGAGCTACATACTGAGTTTGCGAGTGAAGTTCGGAATGTAATCTCGGGCCTGGGTATCGATGGATTTGTCCATTCTCTATACAGAGCAACTCCTACAATATGTTGCTAGTTATATTGACCGTCTACAACTTTTTTGTTGATTCTGGGTCCACGATCACTCAATAAGGATATGGATGTATTTCTCTGCCTTATTATAGATGAGTCAGAAATGTTGTGGGAAATAGGGATCCTTACGTATGATGCTGATACGAAGCAAGAGTTTACAATGAAGGTTGTTTGTTATCCATGACTAATGATTGTCCCGCCAGGTCATACACGTCAGGTTGGCAGGGTCAAGGTTACTTAGCGTGCCCTGAATGGATAGATTCTACTCCATCGAAGAAAGTGAGAAAGGGAGTAGTTTATTTTGATCACAGACGGTGGTTACCTATGAAACATCAATTTAAAAAGACGTAGTTTCTTACGTAAGTACTGAGCAGAGGCCCTCCCCTAGGCCCTAGGAAACATAGCACCGCCGATATTCAGACACAGATTTATGGTTTGCCTATTGAGTTTTCTGCTAAACACAAGGATTTTGGGGGCAAGGCGACAAAGAAAACTGGTCCTCGTGAGTTTAGTTGGAAGAAAAAGAGTATTTTTTATCGTTTACCTTATTGGTTAGAAATTTTGTTGAAACATAACATTGATGTTATGCATTACGAGAAAAATATGTGTGATAGTATGCTTGGTACAGTGGTGGGTCTTGATGGGAAAATTAAAAAAGATGACGTAAAAGAGAGAATGGATATGAAAGATATGGGTATCAGGAAAGGGTTGTAGTTGTTTCCAAAACGGAGTAAAATGATGCTACCACGTGCAAAGTATGCATTGACACCGTATAAGCGACGTGTCTTTCTTGATTGGTTGAAGGCACAGAAGTTTCCCGATGGTTTCATATCTATTTTGAGGAATAACGTTCAGAGTGATACATGAAAGATCATCGGGATGAAATCAAATGACTGTCACGTAATGATGCAGTTTCTTTTCGTGGCTAGTATCCCCGGGCTTATAGATGATAAATCGATTAGCAAACCGATAATTGGGTTATCTAACATGATAAGAGTTATTTGTTAAAATAATCTAAGTAGTAAAGAATTGGAGGTCAAAAAGGCTGGAGTAATTGAAATTATGTGCAACCTAGAAATAATTTTTTCCCCCGCGTCTCTTGATATAAGGATACACCTAGTCATACACTTATACGATGAAGCATTATTAGGTAGTCCAGTTTAAATTTTGTGGATGTACCCATTTGAAAGGTATTTTAAGAAATTAAATGAGTACATTCAAAACACAACTAGGCTGAAGGATTCAATCGTCGAGGGTATGTTGTGGAAGAAACATTGACATTCATATCGCGTTATTTTCAAGAAGAAAGAACGAATTTCAACTATCCTGGTATATAGAATGGGACGGTGACCAAACCTAATAATCTATTCGTTTTTAGAGCCAATGTAATCCAGTTGGTAAAAAAGAGTTTGGTGTTTTACCACATAAAGAGAAGGAGAAAATCAACTTGTATATTCTCCTTAATTGCGACGAGATCCAACCATACATGACGTAAGTAACAATATTTTCATTTTTTACTTATAATACAAATAAACTTTACTCTATTCTTAAAATGTAGTGAACACAAATCCATGCTATCGGTCTTTGATATTGATATAGAGAGGATTCGCCGAGAAATGTTTCGAGAGTGATTTATGGAGAAGGTATATATCATTTACATTTTTAAATAATAAACAAGTATATTCAAAGTAGTAGTTGTTCTTGTTGGTAGAATTATGTAATGCACAAGGTTGGTGATGCATTAGCTACCCCTGAGATGGTTCTGTTGGCGAGCATGTCTCATTGTCTGGTTTATAGATACAATTCATGTTTGCGAACGGTGTCAAATGTATTACTCGTGAAAAAGGAGAAAAAATGGTGAGTCGGGATTACGGAGTATGTACCATATATAATGGGGCACCATTTTACGGCGAATCAGTCAAGATCATGGAGGTTACATTTGATGGTGGTTATCTTGTTGTGTTGTTCAAGTATAAGCGGTATAATGTGAGAAATATGAAGAAAGAACATGGGGTAATTATTATCAATACAACTTCTTCTTTTTAGGGATGAACTTTACATTTTAGCTACCCAAACCAAAAAATTGTTTTACATCGATGAAATTAATGCAAGGAAAACACTAAAAGGGTGGAAAGTCATTTGGAAAATTAATGATCGACACGGATGGAGTCCCGAGTTATGGGATGTAGAATCAATATCTACAGGCAAAAACCCGATCACGATTCCTTTGGTTAACACGGAGACGGATTACTCAAAATTAAACTTGACAACTGGTTAGGAGACCAAGGTTGACCCAACTTTATTGGGAAATAATACGTTTATTGATGATGATGATGATGATGGTGAAATATTTGATGACACATAGGACGGGTACGCAGGTGTTCAATTAGAGGAACCTACAAACATTTGTAATGATGAAGAAATTGTAGACACGAGTGGTTACGAAACGAATTAGAGAAGTACTTTATTGTTTTATTCTGTATTGAAATTGAGTGTTTTTTAATTACAATGTTTAGATTGTTAAATGTTTTGGTTTAGTGTTTTGGTTATAATGTTATAATGTATTTTATAACAGGTAATAAAAACAGCTGACAATTAATAAAAAAAGAGGGGGAAATCATTTTTTAGCATTCGCAACTACTTTGTAGTCGAGAAAGATAGTGAAGTAGTCGCTAGTACTATAGTCAATCACGACTAGTTTATGCGTAAGAACTAGTCGGTGAAGAAAAAAAGTAATTAATGACTATATAAGTAGTCACGAATGACTAATTAAATATAATATAATGGAAAAGGTGGTTCACTTTCCTGCCCACTAATTGGCTACGTTGTGTTTTTATCAATGGCGACTACATTATAGTCGCTAATCAAGTAAGTAGCAGTCAAGATAACTACACATGGCGATGACTTTGCTTATTCACGTCTAATTTAGTAGTCACTAGCGACTACATAAATGTAGTCGGAAGTAATAAAATCTATATAGAGCTACTGAGAGCTCCTTTCTTCCATAACTCCTCACTCCATTAAAAACGAGAACAAACAATTAAATCTGCCATTTTTTACTAAATTCCAGGTAATAACAACAATCAGAACATCACCAGAACGAAAGTAATTCATCAATCTAGCTTTTTTATCAAGTTTTTTTATGGATTAAATTTCTTAACCTAACTTTTTTTCTGTTTAACCTTGAATGTTATGGGCATGCTATTTAGCAAAAACAAGGACCAATTTCTCCAAAAATAGGTATGTTTTCCAACCTTTATCATGAGTTTTATTTATTTTCTAGAAATTTTATTTTTTTTGTTTTGTCATTTTTTAGCTTTGATTATTAAATCTGGATGTTGTATATGTTATAATTGATACAAATAATGACTTGATAGTGGAACAATTAAATGTTAAAATATCCCGTTAGATTTGTTGTATGCAAATTAGGTTTCATATTATATTTTTTTTAGATTTATTTAAAATTTTGATTAGATTTATGAAATTAGTTGGAAATTTGGTGTTTTAAAAAGAATGATTAATCAGTTCTTATAAGGACTAATTTGCAATTTCTATAAAATATAAGGACTACTTTGTGATTTTTAAAATATTAAGGACTTACATACATACAATTTTAATAATAATTAGGACTTATTAGCAATGTTTAAAATATAAACACTAATTTGGAATTTTATTAAAATTAAATGACTAAAATTTAATTTAATATATTATAAAGGACTAAAATGTAATTTAATAAATTATAAAGGACTAAAATGTAGATTATTAAAATTAAAGGACTAAAATGCAATTTATTAAAATTAAATGACTAAAATATAATTTTATAAATTATAAAGGACTAAAATGTAATTTTATAAATTATAAAGAACTAAAATGTAGTTTATTAAAATTAAAGGACTAAAATGTAGTTTATTAAAATTAAAGAACTAAAATGTAATTTATTAAAATTAAAAGACTAAAATGTAATTTAATAAATTATAAAAAAGTAAATATAATTTAATAAAGTATAAAGAACTAAAATGTAACTTTTAATAAATTATAAAGAACCAAAATGTAATTTTATAAAATAAAAACTAAAAAACAATGTAATTTTATAAAGGGATAACTTGATATTTTTTATTTATTAAAATGTTTACTTACCTGATGGACTAATTTCTTAATTTTTAATTACAAATTTTAATTGGATTGTAATATTCATTAATATATTTAATTGAATGTATATATACTAATTCTTTTGGTGATGTATATTATTTAATTTATTCATTTTCTTTGGACGAATTTAATTTATTTATTGGAATGTAATATTAATTCTAATTTAGGGACTTGTTTGTAATATTTAATAGTATAGTTTTAGGTCCTTGATTATCGATACTTGTCCTTAGATGACAGATGCACCAAGGTCCCCAAATAATCCCACTAGGGTCCGTAATAGGCAGACATTTACCGAAACATTTGTTATTCATCTCCCGAACCTAGGATTAGGAACATGTATGATTTGTTTGGAAAAAATCTCTTTCCACTACCATCAGAGTGTGTATGTACTCGACGCGCAGTATTATTTATTCCACAACATTTCCTCTAACGAATCGACTCCCCGTATTCAAAGGTAATATTTAAAAAAACGCCAATTAGTATATTAGTGTAGGATTTGTATGCAGTGTATAGGTCATGACCGTGAATATGCACATTTTTGGGTGAGAGAACATCTAAGAACATGTCATAGATGTGATATTTAGTGATTTGTTAAACTAAACAATTATTTCATTGTAATTCAATAATTTCTTTTTGATTTTTTTGCATTATATGATTTATTATTTTTATTTAATATTTCAGATTACTATTAGATGGTAGATGTTACGGCAAGGAATCACGGCGAGGATGGTGATGGTAGGGATCTGTCACACAATCCCGAACGAACTTTAGCCAATTGCAACCAAATGCTGGTATTCAATTTATGTTTAGTATATAAATTTTATCAATTGGATCTTTATTTAATTTGTATTAAAACAGAGAAAAGAAAAGAAAAGACGAGGGGTCCCGCCTCCCTTAAACCGCACTTAAGTCTTTAGCTGAATTGGGCCGCCCATTACCGGTTGACTTTTGTATAATGGATGACACATGGAACTCTAGCGGAGAGTATGGGAAACCTGTGTCACGAGTAGTGGGATCACGGTGAGAGATAGTGTCTCCATGTTATAAGAAATGGAGTGACGTCCCCGACGCAATGAAACATGCTATTATAAGACGATTGATTGTATTCTTTATCCAACTTCATCATTAAATCATTAATTTATGTATAACTTTATATTTTTTATGTATTGCTTTTGTCGAATATATGAGTTTTTCGATATAGACGGGTGGAAGATACAGGATGATTGGGATAAAATAGCCGAGAATTTGAAGAAAAGTCAGACCCAGAGGTACAAAGGATTACAAGCACAATATAAAGAAACATTACTTGTTGGGTAATAAACCGACCGATGTGTCCGATGTAAATTGAAAAAAGAGTTGTGATATGTGGTATACATGTTATTATTTATGTGTAATTCATTTTTTTAAATCATACTGATCCAAAACCAGGCAAAAGCGAATAAGGAAAACCGCAAGAAGCAAAATAAGCCCAGTGGTGTTGGATCGAGAAATTATTTCCGATCTCGGGATATAATTTATGAGGTACAAAAATTTTAACTAAAATATATTTTTAAGTATTAAAATTCTTTAAAATACTCATTGTATAATGGAATTGAACAAGAAAAGCTGAAGGAACCCACCAAGGAACCGTTGGTGTTCACCGAGGAGCAGACACAACAACAACACACAATTCCAAATTGGGGTTTTTTTCGAGCATATGGGGTATGATGAGAAGAATGAGCAGTGGAGGAGTAAGAAGTACAAGACGTTGATGTGAGAATTTTTTTATAAATATACATACATATGAATATATATATATATATATATATATATATATATAAAATATGTGTGTGTGTGTGTGTAATCGTTTTTTCTGTTCTCTCTAGAATAGCTTTTTCCTATTCTCTCTAGAATAATTTTTTTCATTCTCTCTAGAATATTTTTTTTCCTCTTCTCTAAAAATGCAAGTGACAAAGTCACTATTTATAGAGGAAATGACCAGACAAAAAACGGTCACATAAATGCCTCTTCAATGCTCATTAAAGTTAGCCGTTTTTCTTTACTAAGTTTTAGTAACTCCCGTAACAGCTAAAATGAAGAACCATTAATCTGCAATCAAGAATCATTAATACGTCATCAAGAATAAGGAATTATTTAATATTAAATAATTTTCAATTCTTTTTTTTCCTCAAATTCTAATGTCTGACTAATTGTACACACATAGTCTTTTCCACTCTCCAAAGAGCATGAAAGAATCAATAAAATAAATTGTATATAATTTAATAATTCCAACATCAATTAGTCAGCGTAGGTTAATGAGGGTGTGGAGATTTACAGTACATTTGTGAGATTTTGGGTTGATTCTTTGCGATACTTTGAGATACGGTTGTAATTTGTGAATTGAAACATTCGATAGTGGAAAGGCTACTTTTGTCAAAATTCAACATGGATATTTTGTTGAACCACGATAAATTATGTTTGTGTTCTACACTATTTCCATACTTTAATATATTTTCTTGATCTTAATTAAACTCTAGTGAAAATTGTTGAGATTCAAATCGTTTTTACAAATATGTTGAAGGAAAATTTGGTCAATGTGTGATTAATTCGGTAGTTAATTTGATATTTAGTGATATTTTATTTAATTAGTTATTTGTCAATTAATATATCTTTTTTTTGTTACATGGGAGGTCTAAAAGACCGGGAAGTGAAACTTCCCAAAAAAAATTATAGATTAACTAAGCGCACCCGGGGCATCACCCATCCAACTCTATCTCTAATTAGTAGACGCCAGAGACCTTCCGGTGTATCTATATAAGGTCTTGGACCTTCCGAGGTAGTCGCACAATGTTTCACCAACCAATCAGCACTCATATTTGCTTCACGATAGCTCCAAACAAGCCTAGAAAATTTGTTTTTATCTTGTAAATCCTGACACATTTTAACCATGCTATTCAAAGGTTCTCCTGAGTTCACATTGCCCTTCACTAGCGCATGCAACTCACACGAGTCCACTTCGATAACTAAAGATCTAATTCCACTCTGAATCGCCATCCTCAAACCATAATGAAGTGCTAACAGTTTTGCTTCAAAGGCTGATTGAGCGGTACACTTCTTTGCAAAACCAGTGACATATTCCCCCTTATTATTGCGAAATAGTCCCCCAATTCCCGCCCTTGAATTCTCCATAACAAAATAACCATCTTTGTTTAATTTTAGATCGCCTTCTGGTTTAACCCATCTCACAAGTGTATTATTTGCTGATATAACCATCCCTCCGTCCCTCTCCTGACCCCACGCCCTCACATAGTCACACGCCGCAAACCGAGCCATCGCCATCAGGTCCATGTTCGTCAATTTCTTAGCTATTGGGTTGAAAATCCGCTCATTTTGATCTAGCCATATGTGCCAGATACAAGTTGCTTCTAACAACCTCCTTTCGATTCCATTAAACATGGATTTATCTGGTAATCGACTCGCCCACCAGCTCCTCATATCCTGTCCAAGAACCTAATGTCCAGGTTAGTTTTCGCGCCTTGCCGAAAGATGCAGGCTGTCTTTTGCTGCGCTGCTATTGATTCTTGCTGCAGAAAAACCTGCAGCTCCTGTTCGAGCCTGATCACTAATCCTAGGTCCAGATCCAGACCTCGAAAATGCACCAGCACCATCAATAACTACCGTACTAACACTCCCCAAATGCTGTTCTTGTACAACGCTTTCCCCTCTCATCCCCTGCCCACCACGTAATCCAAAGCCACCAATCGAGACCCCAATACAGTCCCTCAGTAACTTACCATACCCACTACATAAACGAAATATGTGGTTCTCAGACTCCACCTCCAAACCACACCGTTGACAGGTCTCATCCTCAATCACTCCTATTTTCTTAAGATTCTCCTTAGTTGGTAGGTGATTCCAAATGGATCTCCACAAAAACACCTTGACCTTCTGAGGACATTTAAGAGCCCACACAAGATCCCATTTAAAATACGCAACACCTTCGACGCTCAGTACCTTGTTGTAAGCCGACTTAACCGTGAAAACACCGGAATTTTCCAACTTCCATTTAAAATATCTCTCTTCGCCCACTCCCACTTCAACTATTCCATCTTTAAGTACCTCCCTACCCGCAAGAATACTTTTACACATCCTCGAATCCACTGGTTTCACAACACAATCCATAAACCCATTCCTGAAATACTTTTGATTAAGCGACTTCACATACAAGGCTGGGTCATCTCGCAAGATTCGCCACCCTAGTTTAGCTAAAAGCGCTTTGTTATAATTTTTCGCACTACGTAATCCCAATCCACCAAAGAAAATTAGGATGACACAACTTATCCCATGCTAACCAATGTATCTATCTCTCCTCCGTCGACGAGCCCCAAACAAATTCACATATAATTTTATTGATTTCGTCGCACACATGTACCGGAATTCTTATCATTTGTATGATATAAGTTGGAATTGCTGAAAGAACCGATTGAGTTAAATTTATTTTACCTGCTATCAATAAATTCTTACTCTTCCAATTAGGTAATTTATTTTGCATACTAGCTGCAATCTTCTGAAGAACCCTCGCGGAAATCTGTGCGAATGGATTGGTACGCCAAGATATACAACCAAGGATTCGCTTCTTGTAAACCCGCTTCTACCTGCAAGGTCTAGCGCCTTTTCTTTCGTGGTATTCCTCGAAAAATAAATCAACGATTTCTCCTCGCTGACCTTCTGACCCGCTTCAGCACAAAAAACTCGTAGCACCTCCTTGATTAGATCCACCTGACCTTTTGTAGCTTCCGCGAAAAAGAGTAGATCGTCTGCAAAAAACATATGGGATATCGGGGGACCCTGCTGATGGAGTCAAATAGGAATCCATTCTCCTCCATCAAAAATTCCCTGAATCAGTTTGGATAATCTTTCCATACACAATATAAAAATATAAGGAGACAGAGAATCTCCCTGTCGAATTCCTCATTGTGGTGTAAACGCTTCAAGTGGTTCCCCATTCCAAAGAATGATCATCGTATTGGTCGACATAGCAGAAAGTATAAGAATCACCCAAGACGCCGGAAATCCAAAAAAGGACAAAGTATCCTCGATGAACCTCCAACTCAACTTATCGTAAGCCTTTGCTAAGTCAATCTTTAACGCCATATAACCCTTTTTCGATGTGATCTTTTGCATTCTATGATCTATTTCTTGAACTAAAACCACATTATCCGTAGGCGAACGCCCCGGCAGAAAGACACTTTGATTAGGACCAACCCGATCAGCTAATAGAGGTCGAATTCTATTCACCATCGCTTTCATAATAAACTTGACCAACACGTTGATAAGACTAATTGGGCGGAGATGCCCAACTACCTCCAGATCCGTGACTTTTGGAATAAGATGAATGAGTGTTCCATTAAGGTTCAAAGGTACCCTCCCTTCCCTAATTGCGTCACAAATCCCAATGCAAATATCCGGTCCCACAATATCCCAGCACTTTTGGTAAAAGGCTGCTGAAATTCCATCCATACCCGGAGCCTTATTCGAGTTAGAGTGAAACACCACTGCTCGAATCTTTTCCTCAATGAAATCTTCCGTGAGTAAATCCCTCTCCCAAGTTTCCAAGAAACTCCCATGTGGCAATGCAAACGGCCCCACAAACTTATCCACTTCCGAATATAACGTGACAAAAAAAACCCTGACTACCGCGCTTAACTCTGCTTCCCCTTCAACCCAATTTCCATCGGAATCCTTTAACCGTACAATTCTGTTTTTCTTCCTCTTCTTAAGTGTAGCTAAATGATAGAACCTTGTATTACGCTCCCCCGAGCGTACCCAATTCTCTTTCGATCGACAAAACCACAACATTTCCTTGTCCGCCAAGACACTCAATATTCCTCACAGAGTCTCTTTCCCATCTCAAACAAGGACGAATTATATGAATGTTGTAACGAGACCATGATACCCTTAAGTCTAGCTAACAGTCTCCTTTTCTTCTTATTTAAATCACCAAAAGCTTCCTCTTTCCAGCTTGATAAACAATCTCTCATGTGTGTTAAAGTGGCTCCTAAATCAGAACTTTGGACTTTCCAGTTCTCCTCTATGACTTTCTTAAAACTCTTGTTCAAGCACCACGTATTTTCAAAACAAAATCTCTTAGTTGTTCTTGTCTTTTCCGGTGGCGTAAGTTAGACCAAGATAGGCGCATGATCGGAGCGTCAACGGTCCAGATGCAATAATTTAACAAAAGAAAAAAGCGATAGGAATTCCGAATTCCCGTAAGCTCTATCAAGTCGCCTCATAATTCTCTGTCCCGTGTTCCATGAATCACACCAAGTGAACCTCGGCCCTTCGAATCCCAAATCCGTCAAGTCGCAACCCTGTCGCCACTCCTTGAACTTAACCATTCTACGGGTAATCCCTTATACACCTCCCTGCTTGTCCTCCTCCTCCCCTACTTGATTGAAGTCCCCGACAATTAACCACGGCCTCCCAATGTTACTAAACGTATCAGTAAGAGCCTCCCATAACGGCTCTCGATCTTGTGACTTCGGACGCGCATAGATGGTAGATAAATCCAGGGTTCGCAATTAATCCTTGAAACTTCAATATTAATCACCTGATTTCCTGCTGAAAGAACACGCACCCTAATATCTGAGTCATCCCAAAGTAACCAAATACCCCCTTTGAAATTCTCCACCTCTCCCCTTGCTGAATTCACCTTCCCTAATCCTCTAACAATGTCAATAGTTCTCTCGCCACTTACCCTAGGTTCAACTGTAACTGTAAGCCAAACTCTATGGATAAGAACCATCTCCCGAACGACTCTTTGGAAATTATCCGTCGCGGCTCCGTGACTATTCCAAATCAGTATATTTAAAGGTTCGAGAAGACCTCCCCAACTATTATAACTCATGTCTTGTGTACACATAAAGATAAAATATTAGTGAAAAAAGGACCGAGAGGTTTAACAACATACGTGATTGTCGTCCTCCACAGTCGCGGGTACAAACTCCATAAGTTCGTCAAAGTCCTGGTCTCTGCCCTGACATTCTGATCTCTCTGCTGCGGTGGGGTCCCCTGGTTCTGCTGGGAAATTATCTACCGCTGCTAGGGCCTCGCCCTCCTTGCTGTCGGCGGCTTCATTCCAGTCCCCAGGTCTGAGATCCACAGGTGATTGGAACTCCTCCCCCGCATCCACTTCACCAGCAACTCCTCGTACCAACAAAACCCACTGGTGTGGGTTAGAATTTTTGGAAATTGCTTTTCTAGTCCCTAGGCCCAAAACCTGCATACCCTCCTTCTGGCCCTTCTGTTCCTCTTATTTTTTCTTTTTCTCATAACAGCACCAGTTCGCTCCTATAACTCGTCCCTTCTTTCTCATTTAAATCAGAAACTCCAGCTCCCCCTTTTTCACTAACAGACTTCCCCCCATTCCCATTCTCACAGATGTCCTCTATTAACGCCCCCTTTCCCTTCCCTTTTTTTATCTTTTTTACCTCCTACCACGCTCCCCGATGGTCCACTACCTTCACCCTTTTTTGTGCCAAAGCATTCTACTTCTGGGATAGACGTTAGCCTACGCCTAGTTTCAAAGTCCGGAGCGACTATTATCCTATCCCCCCCCGAACGGATTTCACTACTATTCGAAGACCCACCACTACTATCCTTCCATCTCTTTGCCCTACACTAGCATTACCTTTAATTATTATTAAAGACCCTAATCTATTTCCTAAATCTTTGTTTGTTCCCCCACGATAACCACTCGTGTTATTACTATTACTCCCTTTACTAACGTCTCTATTTCCCCTCTTCACTGTCATCCATTCCCCGTATATCTTACTACTTTCCATGTCAGCTCCCATTTCTTTCATATGATTTATGTTATTCTTTTCTTTACCACTTTCCGGGTTTGGTAAAGTAGTAATGGATAGGGGTGAGCAAATGAGAACCAAATAACCAAACCGAACCAAAAAACCAGAAAAAAACGAACCAAAATAACCAGAAACCGAATAACCAAATGGTTCGGTTTTTAAATTTTCAAAAACCGAATTTTTCGGTTCGGTTCGGTTTATTACCTGAAAACCGAACCAAACAAACCGAACAAAAACCGAACTAACGAAGGAAAAAATAGGGATTGTGTGAACATCTTTTATAAGAATTATGTAAGAAAAACTTTTGTTAAGAATTTTTCATCTACGTGAGATTTTAGTTATACTATTCGATGGTGCTATTAGTGAGAATTTTTTTATATCACTTAAGATTATAAGTATTTATTACTTGATTGATTTTATAAATCATGATTGTATGAAATAGGAAGTAGTAAATTTAAATTTATTGTAGTATTGTAAATTAAGATAAGTATTTTTAGATTATAAAATTATATTTAATTGATATATTAATAGCATGCATGGACAAAAGTAATAGTAGCATAATTGTATTGGAATATTAGTCTCTATTGGACAATGTATTTCAAGAAATGGGGTGAAAATATTATTGACCAATCATCCGAATTCGAAGAGAAACCAAAACCGAACCGAACCAATTCGGAACCAAAAACCGAATGTGGAACCAAATGCGAACCACCCGATTTGGTTATTAAATTATAAAAAACCGAAGTATTCGGTTCGGTTCCGGTTTTGGCCAAAAACCGAGACGAATCGAACCATGCTCACCCCTAGTAATGGAGTTCCCATCGCATTTATCCTTTTGGTGCCCGAACCTACCACATTCAAAGCACACTAAATATAAACCTTCATATTCTATCAAACAAATTTCCCCACCTATGTAGATGTTCGGAATCAGAGCTTTATTCAAGTCAAGCTCCACCTCTATTCTCGCGTAATTTCCTTTCTTTCTAGCTTTTGTTAGCGGAACAATTCTTACCGTTTTCAAATGAGATTCCCCATTTTACGAAGAATTCTAGCTGTATAATTATGCATTCCAACATTTGATATCCTAACCCACACCGTGGTGGTAGAGATGTAATCCACATGTGGTTTAAACATCGGGGACCACTCCCTCACCACTAAATAATGATAATAAATTATCCACGGCCTCTGGTGGGTCCTTGTGTGTTATAAAATAATGAAATAAAAGCAAAGGAATAAAGGATCCACATACCGCAAGTGTACGGGTCGTACCAAGTAATAGATAAGTAAAATCGGGATTATCGTCTCCACAGGGATTTAAGAAGTTATTCTAAATTCGTGTTCAATATTAGAATAGATAGTTCTAATTGTTTTAACTAAAAAAATAAATAGCAGAGGAGTTTGTTTTCTAATTAACTAAATAATAAAATAGACAATAAAATAAACAATTAATAATTATGCAAGAAAGATAATGATATGCAAGTATGAATCTATCCTATTGAATCTATGATTCCTAAGAATAAGGGTGAATGGGAAATCTCACAATAGTCGGGAATCAAATATCTCCTAGCCCCCTGTCGGGTGGACCTAGGAGCTATCCTAAAGTACTATAAACCCCTATATGGGCGAATATGCCTCTTCGGATGAATACTCTTTTACCTCTTTGGCTACGTGGCTAGTCAAGCCTGTCGGTCAAATAACGGACACCACGCGTCTATATTCTATGTCTGTAATTAAACCCCCCTGTCGGATGATCACTCGCCACTAAGTGAATAGCCTAATTACTAAAACCTACCCTTGATTCATGACTTCAATGATAGTGAACAAGCACAAGAATATATTGAATGGAAATTAAGAACCAATTCAATTAAATACTAAAATCCCAGATTCAAATTAAAACAGAAAAACAATAATCAAAGGTTCATATAATTACAATCCTAAAGAGAAATTATGCATAATAAAACTTCTTGAATAAATAGCTTAGAAATACCTCATAGACAAAATAGATCTAATACTAAATTACCCAAAGAATAGAGATGGAGAAGTGTTGAATTGATGTATTTAGGCTCTAGCTCTTGCTTCTTCTCCTCTAGATCCTCTTGATTGCTTCTATGATGAATTATATGTGTATATTAAGCTTATGCAGCCAAGGGATGATTTTCTAAGGTTTAGAGCTGGTATTTATAGGTGCTAGGTCGAATTACTTGGAGTGGAAGACAAGTCAAGGACTCTTTAATTGGTAGCCCTAAAATCTAGAAAAGGTAAGATTCTGCTGCTGATTTGATTTGGTCATATCTTTTTCAATACTTATCCGTTTGAGGAGTTCCAATATATGAAACCGCTTGTCTCGGAAAGAGCTTTCCATTCGTGCAGACCACTCGCCCAAATTCCTAGCCAATCATAAGTTATGGACTGATCTTTAAAACGTGGCTGGAATTTCAGATTCATAAGGCAGCTTTTCCTTTTCCTAGTTGGACTCTAATTCCTTCTATCTCCAGATTTCTTTAAGATCTTCTTTCCTTATCTCCTTAGCATTGATTTAGCATCTAATTTATTTCCATATTATCTCTAAAGCTTCACATTAAATAAATAATTAAACCGCATATGCTTTATAAAATAATAAATCAATAAATCAAGACTATAAATAAGAAAGTGCAATTTAAATTTAGGAAACTCGACTAAGCACACTAGAAATATTCTAAGACTTTAATTCTCACTTCTCCTCCTTGGATTGGTTTTTCAAGAAATTCATAACCCTACTAACTTTGCACTAAAAATAAGTAAATTAACGCACAAAAGCTCTATAAATGCAAATATTCTAATTCCAAGGGGAGAAAGTGTAATATTGCAATTTAAGCACTAAATTCGATATAAAAAGACCATTTTCATCCTAAAATTATGTCTCCTAAGGGCTTATATTTAGAACAATTAGGGAGACATCAAGACCCTCAACTCAAACTTGTATCGTGCCGATACAATAAGAAATAAAAACATAGGGAAGTCTCTAAAATATCAGCTATATCAATGAAGCACAGGGGAGAAGAAGATAGCAGAATATACAGAATAAACTCAAAGCAACTACTTAGAAATTTCATGTAATAATATTTACAAACTACATACCTGCACACTTGTCATATCTACAATCAACACGACTTGAATTCAAGATTAGATTAGCTTCGCAATGTAAGGAGGAGAGGATCTTTACTCAGTTCACCATGGAGGCTATAGATTGTTCATCAAACTTCACTAGTATCCAAAGATCCACTTAACTAATCTCTAATGGCTCAATCACTTCTAGATTACATAGCAAAGAATCATAAGGTTTTTAGGGTTGTAATGTTGGCTTAGGGACGGTATGATAAGTATATTTGGATAATTTAGAGTGAGCTTTTGGCTCTCTCCTCACTAGCCATCAACGAATCGCCCTAGAGCTTGAGTTACTCTCGTAAAACGTTCTCACTCAACCCAATGAATTCCTTGATGCACAAATTAGCATCCCCAATAACCCAATTAAAGCAATAAGATGTTCACTATAAAATTCCTCTTTGCCGGTCAAATATATATTCTTTTCATATCAATTTTTTTCTTTTGTATAGCTATGATTCTCTTTTTTATGTTGAGATATCACGCTATTTTTAATAAATTATGCCTTTTCATAATTTTAGTTTTTTAGCTTCTTTTTCATTTACTATTAGCCCGGCAAAGGGTTACAATATAAACTTGTGAATCATCATCAATATATAGCACACTTAATAAGCTCAAAAAAATCCCAACCCAATAATACTTCCCATAATGGTGAACCCACCACACCAAACTCAAGCTCTAAAACAATTGTCTATGCATCGCGATTCGAGTGCGGGTCATATGGAAAAGTCCTAATAAACTAAAGGGATATGGCTTATAATGTGGCTAAAAAGGGCTTTAGAAAGGCTAGAAGGGGCTGAGAAGGATATATAATAATAAAATGGACAGCAAGCTAAAAGGCAACAAGGGGCTTATGAAAGAACCGCCTTAATCACTTTCTAAACTATGTAATTTCGTCATTCTCTTACCTTTAGCATGTTCATTAAAATGGGTTTATCAACTAGCTTAGATCTCACGGCCTACACACCACTCATGGATCCCTAAGATTGAACATACTTTCTATCGCATTGCTAACTAATCTTTTCTTTACTATCAATGTGTCTTCCTGCAAATACTCAAAGCATACAAAATAAAGTAGCTCATAAACATACTACTTTCTATCATTAACTTACTAAGCTTATGCTTTCAAGCTATTAAACACATTCCACATCTAATCCATCTCTTAAAAATTTCAAATTTTTCAAAATTCTCTAATTAAACAGTAAATCACACAAAAATGGAGATGAGGGACAACGAACCCCCACCCCCAACTCAAAAATGAGTCGTGTCCCCACGACTCGAAAATAGGGATGGCAACGGATCGGATATCCACGAAAAATAGCATAACCACATCCACATCCATTAAGAAATACGATAACCAAATCCGCATCCATTAACCATCGGATTTTAGAATTATTTACCAAATCCGCATCCGCGGCGGATGCGGTTTATCCGCGGTTAATCCGCATCCACAATCTTTTAATAGTCTTTAAACAAAATAATCTAATAAATATTTTTAAAATTCTAAATTAGCTACAGAATTATTGAAAGACCATAAATAGGTATTATGCAATATAGTGATAAACTTAAAAATCATTAGTTATATACTTTATGTATGGAATAAATTTATTTGATCGATATTATTTATAGAATTTGTACATATAGAATAACTTTATATATAGTATATATATTTTTATTTTTTATTTTTTATTTTTTATTTTTTATTCGGATTTCGGATTATCCGTCGGATTATTGTAGAAAACCAAATCCTAACGGATAATCCACCAGTTCCCTTTTTTGAGAACCAAACCCTCATGGATGCACCATCGGTTCCACTAACGGATTTTTTATCGGATCGGATATCCACTGGTTACGGTTAATATTTGAACCATTGCCATCCCTACTCGAAAAGACTCAATAAAGTAAAAATAGAAAATAGTGCATATAGAGAAATGGTAAGGAAGAAAGAAAACATACTCTTCGAGGCAATTGCCTAGCGTGCTTAATACCCAAGATAGGGTGCAGTGATTTCCTTGTATGTAAACTCCATGTATCACCAATTTCGCTTTCCCTTACATCCTCTTGTGCTCCATCCCAATCAATAACACTTTAGAGATCTTGATTCTTGGGTTCTAGGTGTTTGATATGATTTGGGTGATTAAAACTTCTTTGTAGTGATGTAGGGAAGGATTTAGATTTGAATTCATGGTGATTTGGTTGTGTTTTGATGGTTGGTGAAGGTTTGAATGAGCTTTAATGGAGTTGGGAGAGGTTTGGAGAAGAAAAAGAGGCTTAAGGATTTGTAATTTCGGAATAATACCTAATTTCCTCCCTTTATAAGCTCAAAACGCAACTTTTTCTCTCTCCAGCGGCTTCGTGCGGACCATGGTGCGGACTAGGGGGTAGTCCGCAAGGGTACCCCGCGGCTCTGTAGCATCCTTCGTCAAAATACCCGTGGCAGCAACCCCGTGGCACGTGTTTTTGGCTTGCGGTGCAGGGCACGGACTAGGGTCCGGTGTACCGCAGCCAACAGCTCCAATTTTTTTCGTCTCTGGATAAAACACGTGGCTCTACCCCGTGACACGGGTTTCTCCTCTGCGGTGCACCGCGTCTGAGGTCCGGTGTACCGCACTCGGCAAAAACCTCCCCAACAGCTAGATCTCGAAAAGTTATGCAGTTTAGGCTCAAAGATCACCTTATTTCGACATCCGAGCGCAAAGATATGACTTGCCGAAGTTTCTCCGTTCCGAGAAATTTTGCTCGCTTCCCTAACTCGATTTCTCCAATACCTGAGCATCAAAAACACTAATACCTTCCTCAATAATGCACTATCAACTAAAAAAATACGTAAACTAAATAATATACACTAAAAACTAAACTAAGAAAGCAATCAAAGTTTGGGGTGTCTCCCAAGAACACTTTTATTTAACGTCATTTAAAGTTTGACGGGTTACCTCCATTATCCCTTGAGTATGTAACCTCCCCAGCAGTGAGTGAGGTTATTGTTAGCCTCACCTTGTTTTTATTCCCGTTTTAATATTCGACAAATCATCATTTAAACTAAAATTCATTTTGGTATCACTTTAAATATTTTCCAAAACCCCTCACTAGATTAGTTGTGTTCTTTTCCTTAGACTTTAGCTTAAAATTCAAAAGAGCAGCTCCGCGGTACACCGGACAAACCATGCGGTACACCGCAGGACCACGGACCAGAAGCGCGGTGCATTGGATAGCCCGTCAGTAAGCTCTTAAATCTGCACGGTACACCGGACCAAAGCGCGGTACACCGGACCAAGGCACGGACCAGAGGCGCGGTGCACAGGATAGCCCATCAGTAAGCATCAAGAATCTGTGCGGTGCACCGGACCATTCCCGCGGTACACCGCAAGAAAGGGTTTCCTGCAACATTACAAGAGGACAAAGCTTATATCCGTTGGAGTTAAAATAGATCCGTTAGAAAGAAGCCTTGTGACCGTTGGACCATATTTTCAGTTATAAAATGAAGCTCATTCAAGACACAACTTAAGCCTTCCATCTACCAATCTTAAGAGCAATTAATTCTATCATTCAAGGAGGTTTCAAAGAAGCATTCAAGTCATATTTATTGTGAAGCTACTTAGTTCTTATCTACTCATTGAGGAGTTTAGTTACAAAGCTTTTATAAGCACCCCTAAACACTTTTCCCCTTTTCCTCTTAGTTCTTGTAATAGATTAAGAGAGTAGTGTGAGCATAGGTTTATGCTTGGTTCCTTGTGTTGGTGATAACACAAGTGTATTTCCTTCAAAGGGTTTTTGAAGTGGTTGTAAGGGTTTGTATCTCACCCGGTTAAGAGTTACGAAGATTAGTTGAGAATCTTGCAAATCCTAAGGAGGCTTCCTTAGGTAGTGGATGTAGGGAAACCGAACCACTATACATCGTTGTGTATCGTATTCTATCTCTACACTCTTTACATTTCCGCACTCTATATGCTTGATAAAATGCCTACTTGAATAGATTGATAATATTGTCTTTTAGGATTATCTAGTTTTATACTATTTAGTTTGCTAAAACAATAGGATTCAAATTAGCTTTTAACTTTATTTGCTTGAAATAAAATTAGCCGATTAATTTCTATTGTCCTATTCAACCCCCCTTTTAGGACGCATATAGTATATCAGTTATGTATGTCTACAATTTGCAGCTTTTGACCTCTTGGAGGTTGTATCTCTATTAATATTGGTGTTACTACTCGAGTAACAACAAATGGTCCCATCCACTCATTTTTGAAACCTCGTGGCCTATTCTCTTGTTTGGAGGCCTTCCAAGCAACCATGGTTCCGACCCCAAACTCATCTTTAGCTCTCTTCTTCACAGGTTCATGGTGGTGGTCCTTCTCTTTAACCTCTTTAGATACTTCTAGAACAATGGGGAACTCAAGTGGCTCCTCCTCTAGAATTTTGTCCAAAACAAGGGGTGTTTCAGAACTTGCTTTTATTATGAGGGCCATGTCTTCAACCTCGATCTCTACACTCGCATTCTCCTTTGCTTCTGGAATAGCTTCTATGAATACTTGTTGCGGTGTGAGTTCTTTTGTATTACTTTCAAGCATTTGGGTGTAGGCTTTGTCTTTACACACCTCTACAAATGCTTTATCGATGTCACCGTTTGAATGATTCGTCGTTATTGGATTGGGAGGTGACATCAATGGAGTACTAGGTGGTGAATCCATCCTAGTATCTTCTTCTTCTATCTCTTTTCTAACCAAGACCTCAATATTTACTTCCTCTAAACACGCCTTGGCTGGGTTTTCCATGGATGTAATCGTCCCTTCACAAGGTGTAAATTCAATTTCGACTCCATTACCAACAATTGACTCATCTATGCTTAGCGTGGTTGATTCTTCTATTGTTGGAATCTCTAGTTCACTAGGTGCAACTTGTGGTGATTCCACTTCCTTCTCTTTTTGAAGGCTAAAATTTGTAGCTACATCGAATAACACATCGCTATCAATTTGACTGGCTTCATCATCTAAATTTGTACTTGGGCCTAGTTGCATAGATGGTGCTTGTTGTAATTTCTCAATTTTTTCTGTGAGTTGCGTCAATCATTGCTCCATTAATTGATGGCTTTGTTGCATGACTTGCACTAGTGATATGGTAGCATCAATTTTCGCATCACTCTATACTATGTTCTCCTGTGTGGCCTTAATGAAACAACTGAGGGAGTCCTCCAACTTGGTGACCCTATTATAAAGATCGCGAAAGTGAATATTCAAAGAGTCTTCCAGTTGGTCCAACCACCATTGTGGTGGTATTTGACCTTGATAACTAGGCGTCACAAGTGGTGGATCTTGCTCTTGATAGGGGGAAATCTCCATACCTAAAGAAAAACCTGAAAAGAGACTAAAACAAAACAAACGTAAAACTGAAAACAACTAAAACTACCAACCTAACTTAAACACAAAATAAAATAACCGCTATAAATCCCCGACAGCGGCGCCAAAAACTTGGTGGGTCCTTGTGTGTTATAAAATAATGAAATAAAAGCAAAGGAATAAAGGATCCACAGACCGCAAGTGTACGGGTCGTACCAAGTAATAGATAAGTAAAATCGGGATTATCGTCTCCACAGGGATTTAAGAAGTTATTCTAAATTCGTGTTCAATATTAGAATAGATAGTTCTAATTGTTTTAACTAAAAAGATAAATAGCAGAGGAGTTTGTTTTCTAATTAACTAAATAATAAAATAGACAATAAAATAAACAATTAATAATTATGCAAGAAAGATAATGATATGCAAGTATGAATCTATCCTATTGAATCTATGATTCCTAAGAATAAGGGTGAATGGGAAATCTCACAATAGTCGGGAATCAAATATCTCCTAGCCCCCTGTCGGGTGGACCTAGGAGCTATCCTAAAGTACTATAAACCCCTATATGGGCGAATATGCCTCTTCGGATGAATACTCTTTTACCTCTTTGGCTACGTGGCTAGTCAAGCCTGTCGGTCAAATAACGGACACCACGCGTCTATATTCTATGTCTGTAATTAAACCCCCATGTCGGATGATCACTCGCCACTAAGTGAATAGCCTAATTACTAAAACCTACCCTTGATTCATGACTTCAATGATAGTGAACAAGCACAAGAATATATTCAATGGAAATTAAGAACCAATTCAATTAAATACTAAAATCCCAGATTCAAATTAAAACAGAAAAACAATAATCAAAGGTTCATATAATTACAATCCTAAAGAGAAATTATGCATAATAAAACTTCTTGAATAAATAGCTTAGAAATACCTCATAGACAAAATAGATCTAATACTAAATTACCCAAAGAATAGAGATGGAGAAGTGTTGAATTGATGTATTTAGGCTCTAGCTCTTGCTTCTTCCTCCTCTAGATCCTCTTGATTGCTTCTATGATGAATTATATGTGTATATTAAGCTTATGCAGCCAAGGGATGATTTTCTAAGGTTTAGAGCTGGTATTTATAGGTGCTAGGTCGAATTACTTGGAGTGGAAGACAAGTCAAGGACTCTTTCATTCGTAGCCCTAAAATCTAGAAAAGGTAAGATTCTGCTGCTGATTTGATTTGGTCATATCTTTTTCAATACTTATCCGTTTGAGGAGTTCCAATATATGAAACCGCTTGTCTCGGAAAGATCTTTCCATTCGTGCAGACCACTCGCCCAAATTCCTAGCCAATCATAAGTTATGGACTGATCTTTAAAACGTGGCTGGAATTTCAGATTCATAAGGCAGCTTTTCCTTTTCCTAGTTGGACTCTAATTCCTTCTATCTCCAGATTTCTTTAAGATCTTCTTTTCTTATCTCCTTAGCATTGATTTAGCATCTAATTTATTTCCATATTATCTCTAAAGCTTCACATTAAATAAATAATTAAACCGCATATGCTTTATAAAATAATAAATCAATAAATCAAGACTATAAATAAGAAAGTGCAATTTAAATTTAGGAAACTCGACTAAGCACACTAGAAATATTCTAAGACTTTAATTCTCACTTCTCTCCTTGGATTGGTTTTTCATGAAATTCATAACCCTACTAACTTTGCACTAAAAATAAGTAAATTAACGCACAAAAGCTCTATAAATGCAAATAGTCTAATTCCAAGGGGAGAAAGTGTAATATTGCAATTTAAGCACTAAAGTCAATATAAAAATACCATTTTCATCCTAAAATGATGTCTCCTAAGGGCTTATATTTAGAACAATTAGGGAGACATCAGTCTCCCGTTAAAGCAAAATCCCAATCCTCTTTTAAGGCAAATTTGACCATAAAATACGCATACCCAACATCTACCAGTTCAATGAATCCCTTAGAGTTCCATATCTGTTGTAATTTAAATACCAAATAATTATACCCCACGTTATAACCCAAAAGACGGACTACTACTATATTATTCCAAAGTTGTATTCCCTCTATTATATCCTCCCTAGACCTAATAACCTGAGGAAACGCATAATTTTCTAAAGGAACATCATCCTTGATTGAGGCCATGAACTCAGTCTCATTCACACTATTTTTATTCGATTTTGCTTCCCCACTATCAATTATTTGCGGAATAACAACATTATTACCCCTTAAAGCAGAAACCAACCTAAGTTTTTCCTTGGTGGTACGTTTGTTGTCACACGATTGGGATGAGCATGTATTCGCACATTATTAGCATCATTTTCCATCGGCATAGAAGCCCTAGACCGCTTATTATGTCGCTCCACCGCTGCACTAAGTGGTAGGTATTCTGCAGTAATTGTCGCGACCGCCTTCTGTTCATCGTGCATATCAGAAAAGGGTTTTCCCTCTCCGCCGTCAACCGCCATGAGGTCTATAGTCCTCTCGGGATCCAGTGGTGATGGAGCGTACCCGCCCACCTTGTCTGGTGGGCTTGCAGTCATCGGTGAAGATGAGTTAGCTATGGTGTCTCACGGCTATATTTGGATTTCTCACAGAGCTTTCTTTTGAGAGCGTTTTAACGGGTTAAAAATAATTTCTTTTTTTTCTTTTTCTTTTTTGACTACAATACTATTCTCAATTAATATATCTTTTAGTATCCCATTAGTATAAGAATGATAGTTGTTTTATTAATTACAGTATTTTGTAATGAATAAAAAGTTTTAAAATTGATATTTACTAAAAGAAAAATGGCTCAAAAATTAAAATGCATGTTTAATATATTAAAAGAAAAATTATCCATAAGGTATTATATATTTGAGGGGTATTAATAATTTTTACATTAAAAAAGAACTTTGTAGCCTTTCTTGTTATATTCGATATAGTGAACACAAATGGTGATTTAGAAGTTAAAAAAACAGTAAAATCTGGGTGAAAGAAGAGACAAAATTATAAAGATATTTAATGAAGAATGTGGAATTAGTAAATGGGCAGAAGGAAAATTAATTATGCTAGGCCAGGGTGGTCTGATAAAGAAAATGACTAGACCTTAAGTACTGGGAAAGACATATAAAGAAAATAACACCAGCCACCAGGCAAGAGGTCCTGAAGTTTCCTTCTTGTAGTTTGAAGACCATCATGTGATCTCTCTCTTAGCCTAGCCTGGCCCTGGCCTCTCTAGCTGGCCCCTTTTATCATGAGGTCATCATCATCTAATTTCTTCATCTCTTTCTGCATCGATTCTCTCTGCCACACTAAATCAACCCGCTCAGGGTTTTTAGCTCACAAACAATTCCTACCTCATTAACCTCAACTAGATTACTATTTTGTCTTTTATATAATATACACCCCATAATATCATTAAATAGCAATCTGGACTAACCCGAGCGAAAAGATTAACATGTTTTTTAATTATTATTTGCCCTAGAAATTGAGAAATTCATTATAAGGGAATTAAATGGATGATATTTTATTGAAGGATATCATAAATGTGGGTCATGTGAGAGAAGAGTTTCCAGTTAGAGAGAAGGTATCGACCTGGAGACATGAATAAGACAAGTCTCTGGTAGATAGATGATTTATAGCAACTGAGCCCTCCATATTTTATCAATAATGTAGTGAGACCCACTAAATCTGGATACAATTGTAAGTAGTAATAGAATTGCTGTTAGTTATGTCTAGGCATAGTACCAGTAAGCAGCAATATCTGTGTGTATGAAAGAAGTCACTATTGTATATTAGATTTACAAGTCAAAAATCATAAATACTCAAATTATATTCAGAGATCACAACAAGAAAATCAGGTTTTGCCGACTTCGTTTTGACCATTTAACGACTCTTTTTAAGCGTTGTCTTATCTTTGACTGCACTTTATCATATAGTGGCCTATACTCGTGTTGCCAATGTTATGACTACACCTTGATAAGAAAGTCGGCTATTGAGACCCCATTTCCCAGCTACCTTCCAACAAGAGTCGGCTATTAAGACACCTTTTCCCGGCTTCCTTTCCAAAGAGTCGGCTATTAAGACACCTTTTCCCGGCTTCCTTTCCAAAGAGTCGGCTATTAAGACACCTTTTCCCGGCTTCCTTTCCAAAGAGTCGGCTATTGAGACACTTTTTCCCAACTCCCTTCCAAATTAGAGTAGGCTATTGAGACCCCCTTTCCCAGCTCATTTCTAAAATATAGTCGGCTATACCGCTTCTTTTTCCCAGCTCACTTCAATAAGGAGTCGCCTATTGATACTTACAACTAGTTTGCTTGCACCAGGTAGCATCAAAGCAGGCCTACAAAAGGTATTCCTAGACTTTCGAGGAACTGAAGGTGGCTTTTTAATGAATCGTCCCTGTTAAAATAAATTGAGGATTAATTTTAGTATAGGTCCCTATATTTTGCAATAAATACACTTGATGATTCTATATTATGCAAAACAAGATATTAATTGCTCTGTAGGTCCCTATAAAAGGCAAAATAAGATGCTATTTTGAATGAATTGAACTATAGATATCTTACGAAAATACACTGAATAACCCTATATTATGCAAAACAAGACATTAATTGCACTTTAGGTCCCTATCTTTTGCAAAAAAAAAAAACACTTTATGTCCCTAAAATATGCAAAATAAGATACTCTTTTAAATTAATTGCACTATTGGTCCCTATATTTTGCAAAAATGCACTGTATGTCCCAGTATAATGCAATAAAAGATATCCTTTTGAAATAGTTGCACTATAGGTCCCTATATTATGCAGAATAAGATATTCTACTGATTTTATGAAACTATAGGTCTCTATTTATGCAAAACAATCTATATTCAACAACCATAACACGTCAACTTAAAATTTTTAAAAAAAGAACTTGACTTTTAAGATTTTGAGAAGTTTAGATTGACCAAGTAAAATTTCTCAAATTTTAAGGAGGCCATAAAAGCTTAATTAAAAACATAGGCGTAATATCAGCATTTTTCGAAAATTCAGGGGCTCATACATTGTTTTTTGTTGACCATGCTCTTCTTGCAATTGTAGTTGAGTCATAGAAAATATCAAATCCATGGTCAGGTAAGCGAAAATTGTCCTTAAGATCCTGTAAAGAAAAATTAACCATAGTTAAGTACACGATATAACCAAAGTCATGCAAGTACTGAAGTTCCACCTGTAGGACCCACAAATTATAAAAATATTTCGAAACTTGATAAAGAAGAAATGGTTAGTGGTTACCTTTCCGGATCTCTGACTAGGATCTTTGAAGCTAAAGATGGTTTTGAGACCAGGTGTAGAAAAAAAAATTATCAGTACAAGGTTACAAATTAATTATGACTTACGTATATAGAAGAAGCAGTAATACCTGGGACTGGCAGGTTAATAGGAATTCAAGCAATTATCTCTCATTACTTAATTTGTGCGCTCCTATGATGTTAAGAACACCTCCAGTCCTTATAACAAAAACAAAATATATAAAGTGGCGAGAAATTTTAAGGTTGTTTTTTATACAAAGTTGGTCTTTTAATTTACCGAAAAGCATAACATGTGTCAGTTGGATTATTAGGTCTCCCTTGAAAACCACCATCATCTCCTTGTCTCTGCAAAGATTAAATGAATTAATCACTTCTTTTCTCTTTATTATAATGATAATTAGCTATTATTAGATGATTAACTTGTAAGCACCAATCTAGAAGAAGTGGCATATTTATTGTGCACGAGGTTTCACTTTCATTATTAATAAATCTCATTAATTGAAGAGATGCAACAGCACAGTAAGTTGCACCACCTGTGATACTAAAAAATTACCATCTATAAGCATAATATGAATGAGATTTCAATTTACTTATTCTTCTTGATGGAGATTAACATATATTAGTTAACTACCCATGAGATTCTGATCCAGGTATAAGCCCAAAAGCACCATTATATGACTGTATTAGGAAGTAAACAATTGATTATATAATCAATATATTATATAGTACACACATACCTGGCATTTTAATTTGTAATACTTGGCTTTTTCTTTATCCATGCCACACCAATCCTCCAATAAAACATATATACAGTCTTTTTTAGATTTTGAACCAAATAAGTTTGATTAAGAATTATATTTACCCTTCCCTTACCTGCACAAAATACAAATCGGAGATCTGTTTCTACTCAGTATCTTGTTGTTGAAGGTTTTTCATGGAATTCAAGATTGATTTGGAACCAATAAGTGACAAGTCATATCTAATAGTTTTTAAAATAGCTAGTGCACAATATGTGCTTGCTAAATGGCTTCATTAGGGACTGAATCCTATAATATAACAATGACTCTAAGCTCACTGATTGTCTATACAAACTCTGCCTGATAAGATATATCTTATTATATATATAATATAACACCATGCCCAATTAAACTGTAAATTAAACGGTAATTCACTGGCAACTATTCTAATATTCTCTTTATTAGCCATAATTACTGGTACGATATTAAAGAGGACCATAACTAGTACAATATTAAAGAGGAAGCATAAATATTGAACTTTATAAATATTGAATTATAGCTTATAAATAAATCGTGTAAAATGTATTGAACTTTTTATAGTATATTTGCAAAGAATGCTAAGTATGGAAATTTTGAACACAAATTTACCTGGAATGAGTTTACATGAGCACTTACATGATACTGCAGCTTAAGTCCTTATTTCTTGAGTAAACTCCAGTTGTAAGTGAAAAAGCTCGTATATAGAGCTACCATGATCAACTTTGAAACCCATTTCTTCAAACATTTTCACAGCTATGTCTTTTAACGATTCAATAGCATCTGTAACATAAAGAAAGAAAAGTCATAAGTTTAGTCCTATTTGAATATCCAAAACTCGAAACTGATCATACCTTCCCATGATAGACATCACTTCTCATCAAGTAAGTCGTAAGTATAGCCGCACTGCAATAAAAATCAGACAGCTAAAAGTTATTACAATATACACCTTCTATAGTGAGTTAGACTTAAATTTAACGCATGATCGAAAAGGACAAGTACTAAATAGCAATAAAGTGATACGGTCAGTTCATACGTAAGATACCATAATACAAACTTACCTTCTTGATACACCAGCAAAGCAATGAACCAAAACCGAGCCATGTTTCCAAACAAGTATCCAAATAATCGAGTAAATTCTCACTCTCTATATCTCTTAACGAAACAGCCATTCTCAAAAACTTCAAATTTTTTCTAACATATTCATATATATCCCTTGCGAATAGACTTGGTAGATATTGAAATGTCTTTTCACCATTTCGAGAATAATGAAATGGAAATTGAACTAAGAACTGAGAGTATATGTGTAATTTGATCACTTCCATTTTTCAAAAAACTCAGCTGCACTATGTTTCCAATGAATAAATGCTCACGTACAAGATACACCATCTTTCTGTCATTATTTCAAACACATATAAATATTTATCAAGTACATTACTTACTTGATAAACCTTACCAAAGTAACTTAGTGTCAAATGAAACTGTCTCACTTATCTTATTAAGTTACAGAATCATCTAATAAGCTATTAGAGAGACTTATTTAGAGATTGTACATCAACAAGCCCACTGAGGTGCATATAATATTTAATTTAAACTTAGCACGTGGACATTTCAAATGTTCTATAATATTCTTCATTTCCTTCATTCCCACTAAATGGACTTCCCACAAAGTCTTAATAATTTACAGCTCTTCTTAAATCTATATACATTAAATCCAATACAGGCACTCCATATTCCATATCAAATACAAAAGAAATTCAAAATGTACCAAATGCAGTAAAAGGTTTACTCGAAAGCAACTGAACCTGAAACACGTGAATTTTAATCTGAACACATTCAGATGCTTGTAAAAATGCTTATTTTAATATACTAACAGCACTAATTTACATTCCCAAAAAGATAGCAAGTAAATCAAATGATATGAGAATTCTGACCTGAATTGGAGAGGAAGAAAGGAATCTAATTGTCAACTATCTGAACTTTCTTTTTGTGGAGGCACTTGTAATTGGTAATGTGAGATGTGAGACCTATGACCTCTCATACTCTTCTTCACCTGCTGCTTTGGCTGAGAAATAATCCTCTGCTCTGCAGCAACTCCTTATCTGATACGCCGCTCCACTCTCTTCCCCACATCCACCGTTCACTGGAAACGACTTTCTTGCCTCGATTCAGAAGCTTGTGAAAATTTGATCAGAAAAAAGAATGAAATGGTGATCATGAGTTCGAAGGACATCGTATACATCTGTTGCGTCAAAAATTTACTTTACTCGTCGGACAATACTTGGATGAAGAGCATCAATCACTTGACATTGCACCTGCATACCCCAATTTTAAGGATTATCATCATTATTACAATAATTTGAGAAAAAAAGCTAGGGTTTGAGATTGATATGAAGAGGTGAAATTGAAAGGCTAAGGTTTCTATTCTCCCGAGTAATCCATGTCTATCATTGAGACAGTCATCACCATATGATCTCCACTCAAGAAGCCTTAGTATCAAATGGAGGAGGCGTTGACGGTGAAACTGATGGTTGCATTGACAATGGCGTGATGGTGGGGAAGAAAGGTCAGAGAGAGAGAGAGAGAGAAATTAGGGTTCTTACTGTAAAAGAAAAAATCGATTTGGGGATAAATAATCTATGCAAGTAATTGTATAATTTAAAGTCGTGTGATATCGAAACATTTAAGAGAAAAAGATAGATGAATTTTTAACTAATGTATTTAGTCTACAAAATTTAAGTTATATAAAAATATTAGTGGATTTAAAAAAAAAATGAAAAGCAGTAATAGACTTAAACAAACAAACGTGTGAATGATTTTTAAATTATTCTATAATTTTTTTTTCAAAAGTTTTTGGTAATAATTATGATTTTAGAATTATATATTTAATTAAGACAATGAATAAAATATAATAATATGTAATTTTTGAAATTGATTTTTTATTCAAAAATGAAATTTTATTTTATATTTTTTTGTTTTTCTAAAAAATTTTGTGATTTTATTTAATTTTTTAATATATTTGAATTTTAAATATTTATATTAGTTTTTAAAATATTAATCATTATTATTCTTATATTTATAAATTAAATTTAGTTTTAATCATTTTATGATTAATTATAAATTTTTATTATTTGTGTTTTTTAAATATTTTTGTGAATTAAATTTTTTAAATTTTTGTGATTTTCTAATTTTGTTGTGAATAAATTATTTCTTAAAATATTTATGACTTATTTTATTTATTTTTTATATTTTAAAAATATTTTTGGGAACCAATTAAGATTTTTAAGTATTTGTATGAATTTTCAAATATTAATCATGATTTTTTTAAAATATTTTATAAGTTATATTTAAAAAAATTACGAATATTTAATTAATAACCATTATGGTTGTATGAGTAGAAAATATGTTAATAGCCCACTTTTATTAAGTAGGGGTGGAAAATGTATGAAATAATAGACGACTCTCATTAGAGGAAAGTGGTCAAATGCAAAATTGATGTTTTTTTAACAACTAAATGATAGGGAGTAGGGAAAAAAGAGTTGGCATATCACAGTTTTCTTGTAGTGGATTCTATTTCAACATCCACATAAAACTATAGAGAGACTAGTAGGAGTTTCATTTTTCGTCATTATTTTTTAATCACACTTCCATCAACAGAGGAAAGAATCATGTTACTACAGGAACACGATAACGCTGCTTCTAAATCAAAATAGTTATGCTTCACCAACTTAGGAATGACACGTATTTATATTTACATCAATTCATATGTCTGGATTGAAAAGTAATGAGAGATGGGTAAGGTAACGTAATACAACTTTTTGGAAAGAAAAAAAAAAACGTGAACTGTGTACATAATGCAGTACGAATTCTAATAAATTCCCAAAGAGTTATTGGAGTTTCGTTATATTACATATTCTAAATTACTTTATATTATTTTTTAGATTTTAATTAGTTTTAAAAATCTAGCTTTTAATTGATTAATTAACTTGGTTTATAAATTTTAATTAGTCTTAAATTATTTAAAGACTGTGTCATAATTTGATAAAAAAAATATGTCATTTAGGCTTTTGAGTATTTAAAATAAGTTATCTAGCTTAAAAAAAATTGTGAAAATTATAATTGAAAACTGAGATGTTACTCTCTCAAATGATGGTATATATCTTATTTTAAGTGATAATTTTATATCAGTATCAGTTAATGTCTCCAAAAAAGGATGTTGAAATTTCTGATATAGGACACAATATGTTTCGAGATAAAAAACCCATCTTACTAGAAAAGGTTGATACCTAAGTGCAACAAAAGAATAATACATACTACAAAGTCATCAATAAATTCAAAAATATGAATTTGAAGATAATGGTAGATGCTATGAATATTGTTATAAATAGTTTACTTTTAGATCAAGAATTGAAAAGATTTAATCAAAATAGTATATAGAGAAACATAAAGAGATCTCAAATGAGCAAAGAAGGAGGGCGCAAACAATAAATGTCTTGGGAAACTCAGGAAAATGGAGTTTAATAATAATTTAAATGGTGGATCGGAACTCGGGAGGAAGAAGAAGATCAAAACTTTAAGGTCCAGGTTTGAATTTCAGATTTATATGGTTTTCATTAAGAGCAAGATTAATATAATAAGGGATATCCGAACTGTCCCCAAGACGTCCGACGACATATCTCAATGAGTACACTTTTTTGGAACTGTCAAGGGATACAACTCCTTTGACAGCGGCACAAATTAAATCCCTTTTGGTTAGGTTTAAGCCTGGAGTCACATGTTTTTGCGAAACAATGATGCGACAAGTAGATGCTAGGGAAACTCTTAAGAAGTTTGGCTATGACAATTTCTTTGTTTTTAACCCCACCGGCACCACTTATCACTCGGGGGTTTTTCTGGTACTCTGGCAACCACATATGCACGTCAATATTTCTTTTTGTAATCAGCACTACATCAACTTATCTATTAATGAACATTTTAATTCCTACTATATTGCAGTGTTCTAAAAATCGGCCTAGGTCGCGCCTAGGCACTTGAATGTAGCGTAACTTTCAGAAATGGCTCAGGCGGTCCCAGGAGGTTCTAGGCGGGTTTAGGCGGCGCCTAGGCGGTTTGAAGCTAATAAAATAAATAAAAAATCTATTTTGTAATATAAAAAAATTTAAAAAAATTATTTTTAACTCAAAAAAATTATATAATTGTATTTTAAAATTTATATAAACCTGAAAAAATATTTAAGTAACTATCAAAACCGCCTAGCAAGAAATCACCTATGCTCCGCCTAGTCCCCTAGGTGCTCGAAGGTGGTCTACCGCCCGCCTAGCGCCTTTTAGAACACTGATATATTGTATGTATTCATGCACCTAATGATTATGAGGATAGACAAGAGACAAGGAAACAAATTACTAGATGAAATGACAAAAATGAAAAACTATGGATAATTATGGGGGATTTCAATGATATACTCAACGTTAGAGAGAAATATAGTATGACACCTCCAAGTACACAGCGTATTATTGATTTCAAGAATTTTACATCTAATAATAGCTTGGCGGAGATCAATTCATACGGATGTAATTACACATGGACAAACAGAAAAAGTGGAGACAGATTGGTGACAATTAAACTTGACCGTGTCTTGGTATCATATGAATGGATTACCAATCACCCAAAAGCCCAAGTATTTTTACCACCGGCAGTTGGATTTGATCACTCACCACTAATCCTGCAACACGACTCACACGCTAGACAATGGCAAGACAGTTCAAATTTGAGTCCTTTTGGCTGGACAATGAGGGTTGTAGAGAGACGGTACAAAAAAGTTAGGGAGAACCTAGTCAAAACGAATCACTACCAAACTACATAGCTAAAAAGGATAATACAATACATGCATTACAAAGGTGGAGCAAACATACTTTCAAGAATCATGAAGAACAGGTACATAGGATACAAAGACGTTTAACCGAAATAACAAATTTGGTGTCCACGGCGGAATTACAACAAGAAGAGGAGCAACTGAAGCAAGAAATCAAATACGAGTATGAATCTGAGGAAAAGTATTGCGCGAATAGATCAACACAAATGTGGCTCACGTACGGGGATTAAAAACACAAAATTCTTTCATATGGCCACAATTCAAAGACGAGCATACAACAGGATTCAAAAAATTAAAAACAACCAAGGAAACGGGAAGGAGGATATAACCGAGGTCAAAACATGTTTTCAATAATATTATAGCCAACTTTTCACAGGGAAGGAGTCCACAGATGAACATATGATCAACGCGGTTAGATATATACCACCAAAAATCACAGAAGAAATGAGCATGGAGCTGACCAAAGTACCAACAATGGAGTAGATGGAATCAGTTGTTCAAAAAAATTCATCAACCAAGACACCAGGCCCAATTGGATTAAACGGTAAATTCTTTCACGAGTTCTGGGATATTATTAAGCACGACGTCTTTCTAATGATACGGGACATTTTCAATAACAACATCTCCCTGGAAAGTCTTAACAACACACTTGTAACACTTATACCGAAGGGTGATGTTCAGGAAGTGTTGGCCTAAAGTCCTTTTAATCTTGTTTTAATATTTTCCAAATCTCGTTTTTATATCCCTGTAAAAGTGCATTACTTGTTACATGGTTTATACATTTAAGTTATTGTTTTTATCTTATTTATAAACCATATTTAAGCTTTCTTCATGAAACCGGACCGGGTTACCAGTCACAGGGCCGGCTTACCGGCGGAAGAAATCCGTTGCCCAACGGTCAAATGCCACGTCAATCCAACCGTTGGACTAAGTGACAAACCGCACCGGTATACCGGTGAGATCACCAGATAGCCGGTCAGAAGGCAGATTATGCTTATAAAAGAGATCTTTATCACTTGCAACAAACCACCTCTTACCAATCCAATTCTAATCATTCTTATACATCAATTAGAGGTATCAAGCTATCATAGTATCAATCCAAGCTTGATCAATCAACTTGTTATATCTACTTAATCCAAGAAGCTTCAAAGTTCTAATCAACTCAAGAGAAGTTTTAAGCTTAGAGTTATATCCTCTCTTTAGGAGTTCTTAGGAAAGTTGTAACAACCAACCAAACACTTGTTTTTATCCTCTTAGATCTAGTTCTTGTAATAGATAGATTAAGAGAGAGTGTGAGTATAGGGAATATACTCGTTGTCCTTGTGTTGCGATAGCACAAGAGTTTGCTTCGTGGTATCGAAGTGGTTGTATGGGTTATTGTGTTCTCGACCCGGTTAAGAGAGACACAGGAGCTTAGTGAAAAGCTTGAAATCCTAAGGAGGATTCCTTAGGTAGTGGATGTAGGGATAACTGAACCACTATACATCGTTGTGTACTTTCTATCCCTACTCTATTTACTTTCCGCACTCGATATGTTTGATTACATACTAGTATAAATATCGTAGTAATTATTATCTAGTTAATCAAACTTATTTTCATCTAGAGTAGTAAGAGAACAGAAATTCGATTTACTTGTATCACTTATATATCAAACCTCTAGCTTACCCATTGCATGATCCCGTAAGAGCTTGATATATTAGTTGACTTATAAGTTTCTTGTATCACTTATATATCTAACCTCTAGCTTATCCATTTCATGATCCCGTAAGAGTTTGATATATTAGTTAACTTAGTAGTTTCTCTCTAATACTTATAATTGTTCGAAAGATTTTTAATTATGCATTAATCTTATTAGTAATCTTATTCACCCCCCCCCCTCTAGGACTTTCAGGAAGTACTCAACGATTATAGACCGGTTTCTTGTGTCGATTTCGGATACAAGATCATCGTTGAAATTATATCAAACCGCTTACAAAATCTCATGAATGACATACTATCTCCCACTCATGCAGCATTTATCAAAGGACGAGCAATACATGATAACATTATTATCATGCAAGAGTTTTCTTTTTACATGAACTGGAAAAGGAAAAGCCCCAAGCCCATGGCGGCTATCAAGATTGACATGACTAAGGCATATGATTAGGTACGCTAGGAGTTCATATTAAGTTTTCTAGACAAATTGGGGTTTTGTGGCAGGTGGATCGGTTGGATCCAAAACTGCATTACAACTGTCTCCTTTAACTTAACTTCAATGGAGAAAGGCTGTAGAAGTTTACTTCGAGAAGAGGACTAAGACAAGGAGATCCTCTATCCACGTTCTTGTTTTCTCTTATGATAGAGGCCCTCATTATCTTAATTGAAAACTAAGTAATTCAAGGACACATTAAAGGCATCCAAATCACAAGAAACTGCCCATTTATATCTCATCTTCTTTTTGCAAATGACTCGCTTTTCTTCCTCACTATAGACGGCACGAACCTACAGGCGTTTAACGAATGTTTGAAAGAGTATTGCGAAGGATCTGGACAATATATAAATTATCAAAAGTCAGCCATTTGCTTTAGTAAAGAAACACCGCAACATATAAGGGATTACGTTACATCTGAAATACAAGTGATGGAAAAGGAGGACCTGAGCAAGTACCTGGGTATACCGTTATATCACAAAAGATCAAAAGTAGAATAATTGGAATGGATAGCAAAGAAACTCTTCTCGAAAACAGTGGGATGGAAGGAAAAACTTCGATGGAGGAAAAGAAGTTCTAATCAATGCAGTATTACAGGCTATCCCTGTTTATTTTATGTCTATTTTCTCGTACCTTGTGTCTTTCTGCAGGAAATTATTCTCATCCATTTCTAATTTTTGGTGGAGCTCGGGCTAGAGAAACAGTATACATTGGATAGAATGGGAAAAGATGGCGATAGGAAAGTTGCTAGGGAGCTCGGCTTCAGAGATTTCAAAAGAATGAATACGACACTCCTTGCAGCACAAGCATGGAGAATCATATCCAACTCAAACATTATGGCTGCTCAACTCTTAAAGGTATATATTATCCTAAAGCATATATAATGACAGTGAAACTCCGACAAAGTCGCACGTGGAGTCGGGCAAGTATAATAGAAGAACGAGACTTCATAAAAAGAATGGTATATACCAGATAGGAAATGGGGAGAAGATCAACATCTGGAATGACAAATGGATAGACACAACGTAGAAGCTGGAAAAACCTCAAGAATGCAGATTGGAAAAGGTACACCAACTATGGAATACAGATACTCATGCATTGACTATAGAAACACTGGACAATATCTTTCCGTAACCACTGATACCGGAAATCACAAAGATCCGACTGTTAAATACGGATTAAGAAGATAGATATATTTGGTCGCATTCGAAGAACGGAGAATACTCAACGAAAATAGGATATCAAGTCCTTACAAATGACAAAGTTATCAACAAGCCCCAAACAACAATAGCAGTTGACAACTTAAAGCCCACACTCTGGACTATTGTTTGGAAGGCGAATGTCCCAAAAAAATAGAATTTTCATATGGAAGGCATGCAACAACGTCATCCCTACGACAGACAATCTTTCAAAAAGACATTGCGCGGATTCCCCAAACTGTACGTGGTGTCAACTGGAGAAAGACACAGTGGAACACCTGCTACTATAGTGCAAATGGCGGCAACGGTATGGGCAGCATCAACACTACAGATACGAATTCAACAACAAGATACCAGAGACTTAGGACAATGGATTATGGACATCATCACATCATACACTGAAGGAGGATGGGATAAGAATAAAATAACTACTTATATTTTCATTCTCATATAGAATATTTGGAAGACCAAAATGAAGGCATTACATGAAGGCACCATTATTGATGTGGATCATATTACAAAATCAACACATCACCTCATGAGTGAGCTATATGGACCAGCGTGGGAAAGAACAGAGGAAATCACACCAGTCACAACATATGGCATTAGAATAAGACACGCAACCCCTTGGAGATATTGATGTTGTCACTTTCTCTTGCGACACATCGTTCAGTACCAAATATGAGAGTACAAGTATTGGAATACTACAAAGAGATCAACAAATGGGAGGGACAAAGGTTACTCAAGAAGCAGTCTGGTGTGACTCAATCTTAGAAGGCGAAGCATTGGCAGTCTAGCAACAGAGCAATGCGAGGATGTTCCGGAGATTAATAAGATCGTATACTCAGACAACCTTGAACTTATACAAGGTATAAGGCCAGTGTCAGCAGCAAGATGGACGATTCAACCGATCATCACACGTATTCATCCCTTCGAATATACATTTTTCATGCATGCTTTTCATGCATATTCATATGAAAGGAAATTATGCGAACCCTATACTTTTAACTTTCTACCACTTAAATCTAAAAATTTGTATATAGTCAATTCTTGTTTTAAAGTTGAGAGAATTCATATTTTATTAAAAGTAAAATATACAAAAAATAATTGAGTTCAAACCAGAACGAAGGATTGGTACAGAGGGGTCAAAGAAAAGCCAAAAGACACCGAAAAAAGCACATGGCAACCGGAATTCTCTCTACCCCCCACCGCATACCACCAAGAAATTAACCACCACCACCACCAAAAAACCCAATCCCTACCCTCCATTTAAAAACCCATCCATTACTCAGGTTAGTGTTCTTAATTTTTGCTCTCCTCTCTCTCAGCCTCTCCTCTCTAGGCCTCCCATCTTCTTCTCTTCCCTTTCTCTGCAAATCACCTTCATGAAAATGGAACAACACCAACCAAACAACATTCGACAAAAGCTAAAACCGAGCAAAATCATTCTAAAGCCGGTACACAACTCTGCCTATTCAAATGCTGAAAAACCCAAACTATTAGCTAAAATCATATATAATCAACCTATAAGCTTCAACTTCCTTCGAAGAACTATCAACAAATCATGGGGTTTAACAAAAGAAGTTACCACTGAGAAGATTGGTTTCAACTCGTGTTTACTAAACTGTGAATCAGATGAAGATTACCAAAAAATTCTCAAAAAGAGGCCATGGAATTTAGCCGGAAAACACATTCTCATTCAGGAATGGAAAGATGATGGAATTCAAACCATTGAAAACCAAAACAACACAAATTTCTGGGTGCAAATTCATGGTCTACCCGGAAATTACATATCTGAAGAAAATGTGGGTATCATAGCAGAAAGCTTAGGAAAGATTGAGGAAATCCAACTACCTCCAATCAAAACTTTCAAGGAAATTAGCTACTGTAGGGCTCGAATTGAATGGAATATCAATCAACCTCTTAAACAAACTTACGCTTTCAACATCTCACAGAATCGAAGCCTTACAGGTATGATTAAATATGAAAGGCTTGGAGAATTCTGTAACAATTGCGGCCTTATTGATCATTTAGAAAATGAATGTAACAATAAAAATAAACTAAAAAAGAGACTGGGGAAATGGATTCATGGTGTCGAAAGAGATTTCTTAGCTATGGATGAAGAAATGGAGGAGAAGAATCAAGAAATCTTTATTTTCACCGCCATGGATACAAGCTCCGATGTACAAAAATCTGACTCAGTCAACTCGGTAACTCAACCACCGATTGAACCAGCTGGAAAAAACAAAGAAGGCAAGACAAAATTCAGTACGGTGAGGAAGGACATGCCCGCACAAGCAAACAAATTGGTGAAAAACAAAATGCAGTACGAGGTAGTGGCTGAGTGGCAAAAAGGACAGGTAAAAATTTTTTTGGAATTATCTAACCCGGAAAACAACATCTTTGGGCCTTTAATGGATAACAAAAAAGAAGAACAAGAGCCCAAAACACCTATAACATTTGGGCCTAAAGAAAATATTTCAAGTGGGCCGATAAACTTATCATTTGGGTCTGTTAAAAAATCCGAAGTGGACCAAGCCCAATCTGAAGGAAAAATGGTGGACTTTAGTCAAAGCGTAACATTATCAGCCCAAGAAACAAATAAGACCCAAAATAATACACCTGAAACAAATCAATTCGTCATTCAACCTTCTGAAGAAATCCCAAACACAAAACCACTACCTAACCCTAGAAATGAGGATAAACCAATACAACCAATCCGAAGTATCATTGAAGATAACTATGAAGATACAAGAATGGAGGAGGTCCCGACTGAATCGAATACTGGTAAAAGGTGGGAGGAGAATAAATTAAAAAGGATTGAGTATCAAAGAGAGCTTAGGGAAAAATCGAGAAATCAAAAAATCTGGAAAGCAAGATGGAACCCGACTATGGGAACTTCCAACCTCCACAACCCTCTTCAATTAGAACAAGAACAAAAAGAAGCTGGTATGGAGATGGATGACAAGGTAAGTGAGGAGCCTGAAACAAAGACTAAAGAGTTTTGCGGGGTTGAACCAGATCAACCCCAAATAATCCAATGACACAACTAAGTTGGAACTGTCAAGGTCTTGGAGGTGACTTGACAGTTCTAACACTAAAAGATACTGTTGTTCAGTATCAACCCGAGGTAATCTTTCTTATTGAAACTAAGAATAATTCTGCTTATGTGAAAAAAATTGCTTCTGATCTTAAATACGAAATTAGTTGTATTGTTGACCCTAGAAAACAAAGTGGGGGGCTGGCTCTACTGTGTAATGCGAATATAAAAATTGATATACTTGAAACCTCTGAATCATATATCCATTGTAAAATCTCTGATGAAAACAATAAGGAATACTGTACTACTTATGCATATATACCCTCGGATGATAAAGATAAAGATGCTGTTTTAAATTCTATAAAAGATTGTAGAAGATTTTTTCCCTTACTCCCTTGGAATATTATTGGTGATATGAATATGTACAGATATAGCTATGAAAAATTGGGAGGAAAGGGGCCTAACAAAGTCAATATGAATAGAATTAACAAATGGGTAAAAAAGCTTGAAATGACAGACCTTATTTCTAAGGGCTGCAAATTCTCCTGGTCTAATAAAAGACAAGATAATGAAATGATAAAACAACTTATTGATAGATGCTGCATTAATAGATCTTGGGAAACTATGTTCCCAAACTCTTGGTTGGCTATTCTTCCCCCTATAGGATCTGACCATTCAATGATCATGGTGATGAAAGATATAAAAAAGATACCTTATCAGAAAAGATTTATATTTTGTAAAAATTGGATGGAAGATGATGATTGTATAAATCTGATAAATAAAAAATGGCTTGAAATGATTATGATAAGAGGCAAAGGTGTTTATAAATTAGGAAAAAAACTTAACATGATGTCTCATAATCTTACTGAATGGGCCCGGAAAAAAGCAAAAGAGAAAAAAGAGTCTTTAAAAAATGATAACAAATCCCTCCAAAATATGATAAACTCTAATGAACCCATAAATTGGGAACATTATAATGAAATTACTAAAAGAATGGAAGAAAGATGGAAACAAGAAGAATCTTACTGGAAATTAAAATCAAGAGTGAGATGGCTCACCCTTGGGGATAGGAACACTGCCTATTTTCACTCCTTAACCAAAATGAGAAGAAAGAGAAATAAAATAGAATGCCTACTTACTGAAGATAATAAATGGGTTTATGATAAGAAAGGTATGGAATTTGAGATAAAAACCTATTTTAAAAACATATTTAGCTCTAAGGGCCCGAGAAACTATGACCCTGTGATAAAAAATATTGAAAAATGTGTTGATGAAAATATGAACGCTAAGCTTATAGCCCCAATATCTATAGATGAAATCAAAAGAGCACTATGGGATATGGGAGAAGATAAAGCCCCGGGGCCTGATGGCTACCCAGTATACTTCTTTAAAAAACATTGGGAGCTTATAAAATTTGATATATTAAGGTTTATCTCGGATTTTTTATGGAATGGTAGTAGCCTTTATGAAATCAATAAGACTATTATTACCCTCATTCCAAAAGTTGATAACCCAGCTAAAGTGGCTCATTTTAGACCAATTAGCTGTTCAAATGTAATTTATAAAATCTTAGCAAAAATACTTGTTAAAAGATTACAAAGCATAATGCACCTTATAATTAGTGAAACACAATGTGCCTTTATCCCGGGAAGAGAAATCTCGGAAAATATACTTCTAGCACATGAAGTTAGTCACTTCCTTAAAAGAAAAAGAAAAACTGAAACACATTATATGGCTATAAAGGCTGATGTGGCTAAAGCCTATGAAAATGTAGAATGGGATTTTTTAAATGATATGCTTATTAAAATGGGTTTTAATACTATTTGGATAAGATGGATAATGGGATGTGTTACTACTGTCTCATATAAAGTTCTTCTTAATGGAGAACAGGTTGCTATTGATTTACCTTCTAAAGGCTTGAGACAGGGGGACCCACTATCTCCCTTCCTGTTTTGTATCATTACCCAAGCCCTATCTGCGCTTATTACAAAAAATATGAACGAAAATCTTATAAGAGGCCTTAAAATCAATAGAAAATGTCCCACCCTTAGTCATATATTATTCGCTGATGATAGTCTATTCTTCTTAAGAGCTGAAGAAGAAGATGTGGAAAACTTTAGTAATATTATAAATGAATATAGTAATGCCTCGGGACAATGCATTAATCTAAATAAAAGTGGGGTTATGTTTTGTAAGAATACTCCTGATGAAAAAATAAATCACCTTCTCTCTATACTAAGAATGAACAAACTTGACAATTTAGGGAAATACTTGGGACTCCCTGCTGATTGGGGGAGGTCTAAAGTGAAATCCTTAAATTGGATGATAGATATAATTACAAAAAAAGTTGAAAGTTGGAATACCAACTTCTTATCAGATGCTGGAAAAGAGACTTTAATTAAAGCTGTAATTACAGCAATCCCCTCTTATACAATGGCAGTTTTCCTTATACCAAATACAGTATGTGATAATATAGATTCGCTTATTTCAAAATTTTGGTGGAATAAAAAGAAGGAAAAAAGGAAACACTGGATAAATTGGAAAGAAATGACTGAAAATAAAAATAAAGGAGGAATGGGCTTCAAAAATATGAAAATTAAAAACTTATCCTTACTAGCGAGAAATGCTTGGAAAATATTAAAAAATCCGGACTCGTTACTTGCAAAAACTCTTAAAGGTGTTTACTATAGTAAAAAATCCTTTATTAGAGCTGAATTAGGATACCACCCCTCTTGGGGGTGGAAAAGTCTACTAGAAGGTAGAAATATATTCAAAAATGAAATGAAGTGGAAAATTGGAAATGGTGGTAATGTAAACATTTGGAAGGACTCATGGATTCCTGGAGTTAAAAGCCTAAAATGCCCCGTAAACTGTCCTTTAACAAATGTGGCTGACTTATATTATGAAGGATCTAATATATGGAATATCTCCCTGATAAATGAGTGGTTCAACCCTAGTATAAGTAACAAAATTTGCAATATTATAACCCCAATTAAAATACATGAGGATATTGCCTTTTGGAATCCATCTAAGGATGGAGAAGTAACCTCGAAAGGTATATATGGTTATCTTAAAGAATTGGAAAGTGAAAAAGATAGGAAAAAAATTGAATTCATACCTTGTAGCTCCCATGTAACCCCAAATGAAATTTGGAAGGAGATATGGAAGCTTAAGGTACCTCCTAGAATTCGAAATTTCCTATGGAAACTTTGCAAAAGAAAGGTTCCCACTGAGGAACTAAAATTTTATTCAAAGTGTGCTACCTCGGATCTATGTAACTTATGTGGAAATGATGTAGAATCTATTGAACATATGATATTTAAGTGCCCATGGGTAAGAGCACTTTGGTTTATTTCACCCTTACAGCTCCAAACTACTATCTGTTGTACTACAAAGTTTGAAAACTGGTTTCTCAGTTTAAATACTTTGCTAGGGAGTACAGATATAAATGGGAGAAATATTGCCTCTTTAATCCCTTATATTGTATGGAATATATGGAAAGCTCGGAATAAATTCTGTTATGAAGGAAAGAAACCTGAGCCAATATATGTTCTGCAACAAGCACTAAATGCCTATGATGAAATGAATAAAATCTCTGAGGCTAAAAATCCTACTGACCAAAATACTGAAAGGGTAAGGAATGTAAATACTCACCACAACAACCTTAAAAACAATGAAACAAGAAAAGGAAAAAATGTTATTCACCACTTAAAACCAGGTAACTGTAATATGAATTACTGGAATCAAAATGTTACTAGTAAAACATTGTTTGCTTTTTCAGATGCTTGCTTTAAAACTGATATGAATGCTACTTCAGCTTGCATTTTACTTGATAAAAACAAGAATCTAATACATGGGCATACCCAAAAATTCTTATCTTATAATGCAGAAGAAGCTGAGATGATAGGAGTGCATAATGGGCTAATTTCGGCTATCAATTTCCAGTTTGAAGACATTCGTATCTTGAGTGATAACAAGGTGGTGGTAGATATGCTTAATCAACCCAAGACTCCTACTCTTGCTAGACACAAAATTTTGTATTCGGATATTAAGTTATTATCTTGTAATAGATTAGTTTCCTTTCATTTTATCCCTAGGAATTTAAATGGTTGTGCTGATTGGGTTGCGAGGCAGCAGCTTCTTGGTTTGTTGCCAAACAATTGGGTGTTTAAACCCCCTCCCCAATTAGTTAGGTTTATTTCTTCTCTTCCCCCCACTTCGGGGATAGGGTAAGTATCGTTTGTAATGAACTATTTCTATTTATATTATTAAAGCTTTTGACAAAAAAAAAAAAAAAAAAAAAAAAAAAAGCCAAAAGACAGATAAATCTGAAGAAGTTAGTTCACAGCCCGAAAGAATACAATTAGCTCCAATATAGTGTCCGACCAAAATGAAAAAAGAACTCCAATTTAGTTGGTAACAGCCCACAAAAGAAACCCAATACGGTCATGGAAGATGCTTAACGAAAGGAAGGGATAAAAGCAACAAAGAAAGCCAGAAAGTCCACCACACCTCTGCAGCCCAATTCCCTCTAAGTCATGAGTTTATACCTCAGGTCTTACCACAAGTCCCATTACAAATCGAATATGGGTCAATTATCTCTTTTCCAGCCCAGCCATTTGATAAATGACATTTGCATAGTCTAAATTATCTTTGGAAGTCTTAGTTATATTTGGAGGACTTGGATTCTCTCCTAACAAAACAAAAAAAACTCATCTACCTTATTAAATTTTATTTTTAGTTAATTAAAATTTAATTTATTTTAATTAGATAAAAATTTCGTTGGACCCCCACACGGCATACAAGAAAAAGAAAAGTGAACCATTGGGACTAGCTCAATGGTCAGGACCTTGTCTCTCATCTAGGAGGTACAGGGTTCGAATTCCCTCAGTCTTGTTATTTCTTGAGCCCTTAAAGGGGGTAAGCAAGAGGTGCAAGGTTCGAGTCCCCTTCCTGAACATGGGTAACCTAGTTCTGATTAAGTGGGTGTATGCATGAGGAGGCGTGTATATTTTCTATGGTAATAGTCGTGGTGCGCGTAGGCTGGCCCAGACACCCATACATCAAAAAAAAAATGTCTTATGTCTACCTTCTTTTCTTTTTATCTCCTTTAATTAATTGTTTTCAACAGAACATCATATATGGAAATGTTATTGGTTCATTTTGATGATGTAAGGGAAACCGTTATGGTTCAAAGAAACACAGTAAGCATTTCTCAATAAATACTTCGCTTTCGAAAAAAATCTAAGATTCGGTTTTCGAAAAAATTAGTCGACTTAAAAAATTAATTTTTGGAGATTGGAATCTTTCTTTATTTGATCATTGTTTAATATACTAATTTTTGGAAAAAGACCACCTCGTGGTCTTTTATCTTTCAACAAAATATATGAACGGGCCCCAATCTTTCAATTGTCATGAGATTACCCTTTATTTCTACATTTTGTGACACCGTTGGCCTTTTTTTCTATTTTCAGTTTGTTGACCGTTAGTCAACACTACGTCAAGACCATGTAAGCGACACATAAGCATGATGTTATCACCAGCTACCCCTTTTCTCCAACGTGGCAGGGTCATTTATTCAATTTCCCCTTATCCCCTTTACTTACCCACGTATTCAGACACACAAACACATTTACACATACACACAGACATATTAAAATGCACACACAAACATATTAAAAGCATAAACTAACATATTAAAACACACATGTTAAGAAACATATCGTGTTCTTGGTGTTTTTCATTTTGGAAAAAAAATCGCAAAATTTCTTTTTATTTAGAAATTAATCAATCTAAAATTGATATGTACACTCTACCAAACTTTAACACAAGACATCAACTCCATTCTTGAACGGTTTTGCATCATATCGAATGGCCATTTTGAACGATATAGGCACCGACCCTGGTAATCATCATCGTCACCCCTTATGCAATTTTAGTTAGTCTAGTAGTTAATGGTGCATAATTTATGGTTATTGTTATAGTTAGTTTGGTTAATTAATATGTTTCCCGCAACTTTCTTATTTACAGTGGTATAATCAGAGAATGGTAAATCTGACAAAAATGTTATGGCTCTAATAGTTGGTGGGGGCAAAGGTGTGATAAAATAATAGGTAAATAAAGATAATACTAAAGGTTACACCCTTGACTACCACGAGAAACTCACTGCAAGTATTACAGATCGTTTGCAAGTTTAGTTGATAAGAAAAATTCGTTCGCAGATCTACTTGTATTCAATAAGTGTAAATGAATTTAGATGTTTATATAAAAATAGGATAAGATGAATAATTATCTGATATGAAATAAACAAATACGATTGCAGATAAATAAATATGAATGTACCTCAGATAGATTAGGGTCACTAATATGAGTTTATTACTAAGTTGTTATTCTAACCTTAAGGTGAATTGGGCATTATATATTAACCGGGATTCTAAATTCTACCTAACCCCTGTCAGGGTGGACTTAGGAGCAACATCTCCACTACCAAGGATTCCTGAGTAAGGATTGGTGATTAAATCAAACCTTTATGGCTATCTAGGTAGGATCACTACTAGACGATTATGTGGTGTTGTCAATAATTGAGTTACTAAGGATAGTCCCAAGATTGGCCGAATCTAGGGCTGGAAACAATAAGTCAAAGCACACAATAACAATATACGCCAAACTCAAATCAATTAAAATAACAAATAGTATTATGAGATTTAAGACAAAATAATAACCTAACAATTAATAGTAAAACTTACAGAATAAAAGCTTAGCAATATGGTGAAACCACAAATCTATAACTAATTACCCTAAATATAGAGAAGGGGAGATGTAGAAGAGGAGTTTGTCACTCTCCAACTTCGTGCTTCTTGTCTTCCTCTACATGTCAGCTTGCTTCTTGGATGAATAGCTTGATACTAAGGATGAATATTAAATTAAAGGACTAAGCTACTATTTAAAATTGAGAAAATACAAGCAAGGACTAAGCCTATACTTGGCACTGAGCAAGGACATGTTTACAATGGTTTAAGGGTGTATTTATAGGTGTTTAGGAAGACCTAATTCATTTTCTTGGAGTGGAAGCCAAGTAACTTGGACTCCAAGCCCAACTCAAATTCGTAACCGTAAAATATAGAAAAGGTAATACTCTGCCGGTATTTTGTTTTGGCCGTAATTCCTTCAATACTTATTTGTTTGACGCGTTCCATATGTCGAAACTAATCTTCTCGGAAATCTCTATAACTTTGCTCAGACCATTCTTCCAAATTCCTAGCCAATCTTGAGTTATGTTCACTTTTATGGTCGTAGGTGCTGGAATTCAGATTTATTTGGCAACTTTATCTTTCCATATCTTATCTTTTCTTTCCTTATCTCCAATTTCCATGCATATCTTCTTTCCTTTATCTCTTTAGACTTGATTTGGTATCTAATCAATTACTATATATCTTTAAAGCTTCACACTAAATAAATAAATTAAACCCAACATGCTCTAAAAATAATAAATCATTAAATCAAGACAAGAAATAGGAAAGTGCAACAATACATGAGAAAATTGACTGCTAGACTTCCTAAAACACTAAAAATGATGTCTCCAACTAAGATTAAATCATCACAAATGGGGAGACATCAATAGTCTGCCGATAGTGGTAATAATATGAAAGATGATGAAGATGATATTCTTTTTTAGAATAATATAGACCATGGCATTGAGTTTGTAGGTGTTGGTAGTTTGACATTGGTGAATTTGAATGGGTTAGAGTTACCATATGCTAAAGTTCTCCAAGAATATGATGATGATTTTAACGAGGGCTCATGTGTTGAGTTGGAGGAATTGGTAAGACTGGATTGTTCGTCTAACAAGGAGGATGGTGAAAGTTCGAGTGATGTAACTAAGAAGCATTTCGTTAACAAGTTTAATACTTGTGTGGATATGGTCGACCCTAAGTTTAAGGTAGGGATACTATCTACAAATAAGGTTGAATTCAACGACGTAGTGAAATCACAAGCCATTGGTAAAATAAGGAATGTTTTGTCTCTTGTAATACACGTACAAGAATTAGAGCAAAATGTAGGGGAAGAATTGTCTCTGGTTTATTTATACCACATTAGGTGATAAAGGGTGTTTTGACCTTAACTATAAATTTAAGTCATCATTTGTACTCTCACTCAATTGCGTGCTTTGCATTCCGGTGGTGGTGTCGCCTAGGGTGTGATAAAAATAAGATAAATAATAAGTCAGAAAACAACGCACTCTCACCCTAGACAGGCACAGTACTGCAAGTATTACAGTACGAATGCAAGTTTTAATGATAAGTTGAGTTCGTTCTCAGGGACTTAGTGTGTTAATCGAATGGGTAAATAATAACGAGTAAGAAGTAATTAATTAAAAGACAGAAAAATAAAAGGAATAAATTCGAAATTATTAAATTAAACTAAGGAAAATAAAGACAGTAAATTAAATACGAAGAAATATGAGATGAGAAATATAGCTTAGGTTTTGCTAGTATACACTAATCCTTCTAATTCTATTAAATCTAGTTAATAAGGGAGATAATCAGCTCTTAGATACTTAGTCAGGATTCTAAATACCCATACCTTAGACCTTGAGAGCGACTAAGGGGGCTACAGACACACCATGAGGCTGGTTCAAATAGGGTTTACAAGCGCTACCAAGGCCCTAAGCAATCAATTTCCATACATGGTGATGGTGATTAAATCATAACCTAATGACTATCTAGTTAGAATCAGTGTTGTCAGGACCAATATCGACACTAGACATTATGTGGTGTTTCAATAATTAGACACCCAGCTAAGGTGATCATCTAATTACTATTAAGAAAGCCTAAAGTGGTCGGTTCTAGGACAGGCAATAAATCAAAACACATAAACAAATATATAGGTAAGAAGCTAATATCAGATTAAAACATGTAATTCCCAAAGAAACTTAGATAGAAAGAAAATAGAATTCATAGATTAAAACATGTAATTCGCAAAACCCAAGTTATGGGAAGTTTAGTTCATACCTTAAAGAAATAAACTAAAAGAAATAATAAAAGACATCATCTTGCTCTATACAATAACTTGGAAGAATAAAACCTTAAGAACTATTTACTATGAGGCAGGGATGATTTACAAGTGATATAAGGGTGTATTTATAGGTGTTTAGAAGACCTAATTCGTTTTCTTGAAGGAGAAGGTAAGTAATGGACTCCAAGCCCAACTCAAATTCGTAACCCTAAAACATTAAATCAGGCCCGTTTTTGTTTTGGTCCTAGCAGCTTCAATACTCATCCGTTTGACGCGTATGAGTAGTCGAAATTCATCGTCTCGGAAAGATCTTCAACTTTTCTCTTGACCGTTTCTCCAAATTCCACACCGATATTGAGATATAAGCTGATTTGTGGTCGTAGGTGTAGAAATTCAGATTTAAGGCAGGTTTTCCTTTTCCATGTTTTTAGCTTTTGTTTCCTTATCTCCAATTTCCATGCTTATCTCTTTCCATATCTTGTAGTATTTGAATTGGACTCTAATTAATCTCCATAATTATCTTTAAACCTTCACACTAAATAAATAATTAAACTCAATATGCTCTAAAAATATTATTTTACTAAATCAATACTCAAAATAGGAAAGTGTACTATTTCTCAAGAAAACCAATTAGAAAGACTTCTAAATCACTAAAAATGATGTCTCATCCTAACATAAATCTATCACAAATAAGGAGACATCAAGACCCCCAACTCAAAGTTGTATCGTCCTGATACAATAAAGATAAAAACAAAGGGAAGTCTATAAATACACACCTAGGCAATTTTCAACATAATGGGAAGAACATAGCAGAATATATAGAATAGACCTAAAGCAATTACTCAGGAAATTTCATGCAATAATATTCATAAATTACATACCTGTACACTTCCCATATCCATAGTCAACACGGCTTAGAATTCAAGATCAGATTAGTTTCGCAATGTAAGAAGGGTTGGGACTTTACTCAGTTCTACAAGGAAGCTATAGATTGTTCATCGAACTTCACTAGTATTCAAAGATCCACTTAACTACTCTCTAATGGCTCAATCACTTCTCAATTACATAGCAAAGAATGAAAAGGTCTTTAAGGTTGTAATTTAGGCTTAGGGACGGTATGATAGTCTATTTGGATAATTTAGAGTGAGCTTTTGGCTCTCTCCTCACTAGCCATCAACGAATCACCCTAGAGCTTGAGTTACTCTCATAAAACATTTCTCACTCAACCCAATGAATTCTTTGATGCACAACTTAGCATCCCTAATAACCCAATTAAAGCATAAGATGTTCACTTAAAATTCCACTTTGCCGGTCCGAATATATATATTTTCTTTCTTTTCAAATCAATTTCTTTAGCTATGACTCTCTTTTTAATGCTGAGATATCACGCTATTTTTCTCGTATATATATATATATATATATATATATTCTCTTTTAATGCCCTTGTTGGCAAATTTAGCTCGTAGCTTCTTTTTCATTCACTATTACCCCGGCAAAGGGTTACAATATAAACTTGTGAATCATTATCAATATAAAGAACAGAGCACAATTAATAAGCTCAAAAATACCATCCTAATAACAATTCCCGTAACGGTGGACCCACCACCCCAAACTCAAGCTCTAAAACAACTGTCTATGCATCGTGATTCGAGTGCGGGTCATATGGAAAAGTCCTATAATCTAAAGGGATATGGCTTATAATGTGTTTCAATAAAAAGCTTTAGAAAGGCTAGAAGGGGCTGAGAAGGATATAGCATATAAAATCAAATAACAAGGTGAGAAGGTATAAAAAGGCTTCAAGTGGCTTCAATATGAAAGAACTGTCTTAATCACTTTCTACACCATGTAATTTCGTTATTTTCTTACCCTTAGCACTTTTATCAAATGGGTTTGTCAATTAGCTTGGATCTCACGGCCTACACACTTCTCAAGGTTCCCTGAGATCGCGCATACTTTCTATCGCATTGCTCACTAATCTTCTCTTTACTATCAATGTGTGTTTTTCTGCAAATACTCAAAGCATACAAATAAACTAGCTCATAAACATAATACTTAATATCATCAATTCACTGAGCTTATGCTTTCAAGCTATTAAACACACTCTACAACTAATTCCTATGTATCAAAAATTTTAATTTCTACCTAAAAACAGAAAAATGGAGATGAGAGACAACGAATCCCCACACCCCCAACTCAAAAATGAGTCGTGTCCCAACGACTCGACAAAAAGACTCGAAACAAAAATTAAAATTAGCAGATAAAAGAATTTACAAAAATGGTAAGGAAGAAAGAGAACATACTCTCGAGGCTTATTGCCTCGCATTATTGACATCCAGGATAGGATTTGCTTGATCTTTCTTTAATTGCTCAAGGAGTATCATGATGTGCACTTGATTGGCTTTGAGTTGTGCCACATAATTGGCTAAGGAAGTTTGAGCTACTTCAAAGTTGTTTAAACGCTCCTCCATCTTCTCTTGCCAACTTTGCTCCTTTTCTTCTTTTGAGACTTGCGTAGAAACCGCTCCTCTCAAGACTTTCATGATCCAAGCATTATCACTATAACTCTTTTTAAACTCGAGTTTCTCTTCTTCACCCAATATAACATTCGCTTTTTGCACAAGACACGTGATCATATTAGGAAATTTAACATTATAAACTGATTTAGGAGAGACTGGAAATCGCATCACCTCCTCAAAGATCAATTGTGCCACATCCACTTCCTCTCCTCTCAAAATACAATCCAAAAGTAGAGCGTTCTTTTTAGTCACATCCAAAGTTTGTGTGTTTCCAAAGACATTAGGAATAAGGAATTGTGCCAAACTCTCGCATCCGGTTGAAGATATTTATAAGGGCAAGGTGCCTTTAATTCTCCCTTATGTGATTGCACTTTTTCCTTGTCTAAAACATGCTCAAAAAGTAATTCCTCATTAAAGATTTTTCGTTTAGAAACCGATTCACTATACTTGCAATATCAAATTAATTTCTTAAACTTGAAGTGGTTTCTAATCTCATTAACTGTGAAAGGAACTAACTTTCCTCTAATCGGAACACAACCTTTACTATCTCGGCTAAAGATTCGTAAATAGAATTCTAAAACCAACTCATGACATAATTCAGAACGTCTTACCATGAACGTAGATCAACCCAATTTTTCACCAAGCTCCAAGAATCTCTTATATTCTCTTGTACCAACTTCTTCATTGAATACTAACTCATAAGAAAAAGGTAGTTCCTATAATTGTTTTTTTGCAGAATCTTTCAAGGCCTTTGAAGCTTTCTCTTTATCCATGGGTGTAGGACCTTTGAAGGGAAGAGATTGTGTTTTCTCCTTTGAGTAAAAGTAAAGCCTTTTTTCCATTGAATCAAACATATCTAGCTTATCTCCTTCTTCAACATCGATTTTACCCTTAGCTTTAGAACTAGAACCTTTGTTATTTGATTTCTTCTCAATTGAACCCAATACCTTGCTTTTCTTCATCTCCCTCTTGTTAGATAATGTTTCTATTCTCTTAGTCATCTCAATTGACCCCCAACTCAAAGCTTTAACAACTCTTGAAATTTGAACTTTTGAATTATTGGTTGAACAAGCTTGATTTGGTTTAGAAAAGGTGAATTGATGATGAATCTCTATGTGGGTAAGATGAATTCTTGATGGATTGGTATGGATTTAAGAAATTTTATGATGAATTTTGAAAATTTAAGCTTTTGATTCTTCAATTTCAATGTGTTTGGTGAGAATTTGGTGGTTGAATCTCCTTTGTAATGATGTGGAGAGAAGCTTTGATGTGTTTTTATGATGATTGGGTAGTGTTTTGATGTTTGGGGAAGGTTTGAATGAGCTTTAATGGAGTTGGGAGAGGTTTGGAGAAGAAAGAGAGGCTTAAGGATTTAATAATTCGGAATAATACCAATCCTCCTCCTTTTATAACCTAAAAACGCAATTTTCTCTCTCTCTCCAGCGGCGTGGTGTGGTGTACCGGAACTGAGGCGCGGTGTACCGCAGCTTCTGTTCTTCGAAATTTTGATGTTTGGCAAAAAACCCGACTCCTCACCCCGTGGCCACGGGTTTTTGGTCCTGCGGTGTACCGGAGCTATGGTCCGGTGTACCGGACCTGAAGCTCTGGTTTTTTTTCTTCTCGGCCAAAAACCCGAGTCAATATCCCGTGGTCACGTGTTTTCTCCTCTGCGGTATACCGGAAGAATCGTCCGAAAATTGTTTAGTTTAGTTGTTTTTAGCTCTGATTAGTTTAGTTTAGTTGTTTTTAGCTGATATCTGAATTTTCCGAAATTTTTTGTTTCTCCTCCCGAACTCAATTTCTCCAATACCTAAGCATCAAAAACACTAATACCTTTCTCAAATATGCAAATATCAGCTAAAAACAACTAAACTAAACTAAAAACGTAAAAAGCATAAAAACATAAAAAATTGCGGGTTGTCTCCCGTACAACACTTTTATTTAACGTCTATCAAGATTTGCGAATATAGCCTCCCAAACAACGAGTTAGGCTATGAACGTCAACTAATCTGCGCTTGATCCCCTTCTTGGGTCGGATTTCTATCACCTTGGCTGAAACAACCTTAGTGACAATGAATGGTCCCATCCACGAGTCTTTGAAACTATGTGGCCTATTTTCGCATTTGTGAGCTTTCCATAGTACTTCCTGGCCAACCCCAAACTCAATGTTTGGCTCAGTATCCACAGGTTTTAAGTGGATCTTCTCTGGAGGGACTTTTTGATGTGAAAGGATGTGGATGGCGGGAACGGTGAGATCTAACTCCCTTGGTGTCTTTCCCAAGACATAGAAGGTCTCGGATACGTTCTTTGCATGAAGGGTAATGGTCCCTTCTTGGAAGTTGATGACATTTTGACTAGTGTCCATGAAAGGTCGTCCATGTATGATTGGAACCTGCTTATCTGCATCAAACTCAAGTATAACAAAGTCAGTAGGGATGGCGATACTACGTGCTCGGACTAAGACGTCCTCCACTGTTCCCCATGTCTTGGTAACTGAGTTGTCAGCGAACTGCAACTTCACTGGAGCTTTCTCTGATTTCTGAAGTCCAAGTCTCTCGAACACGGACTTAGGCATAAGATTCACACCAGAACCCACATCGTACATAACTTTCACTTTGAGCATACCATTTATTTGAATAGGAAGGTTAAAACTTCCCGGATCTTTTAGCTTCGTTGGTAGCTCTCTTTCACTTCTTCTTGAGACTCTCAGGCTCTCTCTTGGTGCTTCTACACTCGCTTCTTTCTCAGGAATGATTTGCGTAAAAACTTGTTGCGGTGTAAGCCCTTTCTTCGCAATCTCAAGCATTTGGGCGTTGATATTTTTAGGAGTGTACGCCTCTACAAATGTCTTGAGTTCAGTGTCATCCTTCGGATTTGTATCAGGAATAGTTGGTGACACTGTTTGAACAACAGGTGGCGATTCCACCTTCTCTTCTTCTTTCTCTTCTTGCACAGCAGGTGCAATTTCAAATTCAACTCTTGGTTCCTCCCTTGAGGCTTCTTCCTCTTTCTCTTTAGCCAGCTCAGCTTGAAAATCCATAACCGATCTAATCTCCTCTTGCATATCCTTCAGAAGCTGTATAAATTCGTATTTTTCTGAATCGTCCTCCACATCACTCTCAGAGCAGTTAGATTCCACGGGGCTAGACTTGGTTGGTACTCGGAACCTCCACGGCACTAACGGCATCATGCGGTACTTCCTTCTTGTCTTCTTCAATTTCAAGGCAAATAGCCTTACAAGCTTCGAACCCAACATTGTCATCACCTCATTCGATAGCCTTCAATTCTTTTTGTTCCATAATGTTTGTTAGAAATTTGTTCATTTGTTCTACTTGAGTACCTAAAATCTGAATTGAAGCTCCTTGTCCTCGTAACATCTCGCCCTGAGCGTTCATACTCGTGATCAAACGGTCCAAAACTTTTGCTAATTGTTGATTATCCGCAGTTCCCTCTTGAGGATACTGTGGTAAAGCTTTCTGATCTAATGAATCTGCATAGGCATCTTGAACAGGTTGTTGTGGGATAGCAGGTCTATTCTGATATTGATTTTGATACTGGCCTCTTGGTTGGAAAGAGTTGTTCTGGGGACGTGGTTGATAATGACCAGGATTAGCGGCCCCCTGAGGATTTGAATACTGCATACCCGGATGGTTTCGGTTACCAAATTGATAACCTCCTCGGTTGGATATGAAATAAACAGATTGTGGATTTCCTTCACACTCTTCCCAAGAATGATTATTAACCCCACATTGTATACAACCTTGTGCTTCTTGCACTACATTCGCTGCGGCTAAATTTCTCTACATCTCTAGCTTAAGTTCCTTGACTTTATTCTCTAATGCGGATATTTGAGCTGAGTTTGCAGTTTCTGTATCTAAACGAAGTGTACCTTGGGTCTTTGTAACAGAAGCTCTCGAAGATGGCCAACTTCTTTCTTGTTCAATAATATTTTCCAAAACCTCGGTAGCTTCAGTAGGGTCCATGGACACGAAATTTACTTTCCCAATGTTATCCACCTTCAATCTACCTGCTTCGTTAATACTTTCATAAAATATAGCAACTGTAGAGAGGGGGTATAACCATGGATCGGACATCTAACTAACTCCTTGTCCATGCTTCTCCTACTGCTTCTCCATCTTCTTGATAAAACTTCGCAAGCTCGCTTTGATCTTTGAGTCTCATACTCTTCGGATAAAAACGGTTAAAGAAAGCGGCTTGAAGTTCAGTCCATGAATTAATTGTCCCTGGTGGTTGCCTATCTAGCCACTCGCCAGCTCTACTGGTCAGAAAGAACGAAAACATATGACAATACAATTACTCGCGTGTAATGCCTGGAGTAACATAAGCATCACAAATCTGCATAAACTTCTGAATCGCTCTTACCGGATCTTGAATTGTTGTAGCACTGTAGAGTCCAAAACTTTGAAATTGACTGAGCATGCCCGGATCGGGTCGAAATTTGATGTTTTGGATCTCCGGAGGACGGTAACCTATCGGTTGAACATGAAACGGCACTCCGAGGCCAGGTAGGTCTTGTTCAACTCGGTTCTGATTAGCATTGTTTTGCCCGTTACCTCTTCCTAGTGGATGTTGTCCTTGTTGTTGTACACCAAGTGGGATAAACGGTGGTGGTCCTCCTGGTGCAAAGTATGGTAATCCTCCAGGTGGGATTAGAAGTTGTGGATCAAACTAATCTTGTACGCTTGCCATAGCTCTTCTTAAGGCTCTTTCCTCACGAACACGTTTATTATAGGATCTAAAGCTCCTCTCAGGATCCGGTAACGGGGGCCAAGAATTAAACACTGTGGAACCTGAAAAAGACTAAAGCAAACCCCAAGCGTAAATCCGGAAAAACAAAATTAAATACTGAAAATTAAAAATTAATTTAAAACTAGTACTCGAAATAGATATCCCACACGCTAACGAGACACAAGTCCCCGGCAGCGGCGCCAAAAACTTGGTGTCGCCTAGGGTATGATAAAAATAAGATAAATAATAAGTCAGAAAACAACGCACTCTCACCCTAGACAGGCACAGTACTGCAAGTATTACAGAACGAATGCAAGTTTTAATGATAAGTTGAGTTCGTTCTCAGGGACTTAGTGTGTTAATCGAATGGGTAAATAATAACGAGTAATAAGTAATTAATTAAAAGACAGAAAAATAAAAGGAATAAATTCGAAATTATTAAATTAAACTAAGTAAAATAAAGACAGTAAATTAAATACGAAGAAATATGAGATGAGACATATAGCTTAGGTTTTGCTAGTATGCACTAATCCTTCTAATTCTATTAAATCTAGTTAATGAGGGAGATAATTAGCTCTTAGATACTTAGTCAGGATTCTAAATTCTCATACCTTAGACCTTGAGAGCGACTAAGGGGGCTACGGACACACCGCAAGGCTGGTTCAAATAGGGTTTACAAGCGCTACCAAGGCCCTAAGCAATCAATTTCCATACATGGTGATAGTGATTAAATCATACCCTAATGACTATCTAGTTAGAATCAGTGTTGTCAAGACCAATATCGACACTAGACGTTATGTGGTGTTTCAATAATTAGACACCCAGCTAAGGTAATCATCTAATTACTATTAAGAAAGCCTAAAGTGATCAGTTCTAGGACAGGCAATAAATCAAAACACATAAACATATATATAGGTAAGAAGCTAATATCAGATTAAAACATGTAATTCCCAAAGAAACTTAGATAGAAAGAAAATAGAATTAATAAATTATACATGATGCAAAACCCAACTTATGGAAAGTTTAGTTCATACCTGAAGGAAATAAACTAAAAGAAATAATAAAAGACATCATCTTGCTCTCTACAATAACTTGGAAGAATAAAACCTTAAGAACCAATTACTATGAGGCAAGGATATTTTACAAGTGATATAAGGGTGTATTTATAGGTGTTTAGAAAACCTAATTCGTTTTCTTGAAGAAGAAGGTAAGTAATGGACTCCAAGCCCAACTCAAATTCGTAACCCTAAAACATGAAATCAGACCCGTTTTTGTTTTGGTCCTAGAAGCTTCAATACTCATCCGTTTGACGCATATGAGAAGTCGAAATTCATCGTCTCGGAAAGATCTTCAACTTTGCTCTTGATCGTTTCTCCAAATTCCACACCGATTTTGAGATATAAGATGATTTGTGGTCGTAGGTGCAGAAATTCAGATTTAAGGCAGCTTTTCCTTTTCCATGTTTTTAGCTTTTGTTTCCTTATCTCCAATTTCCATGCTTATCTCTTTCCATATCTTGTATTCTTTGACTTGGACTCTAATTAATCTCCATAATTATCTTTAAAGCTTCACACTAAATAAATAATTAAACCCAATATGCTCTAAAAATATTATTTTACTAAATCAAGACTCAAAATAGGAAAATGCACTATTTCTCAAGAAAACCAATTGGAAAGACTTCTAAATCACTAAAAATGATGTCTCATCCTAACATAAATCTATCACAAATGAGGAGACATCAGGTGGACCAATGTTGCCTAACCTATGGTCGTTCCCATTTATGTCTCGATTCGGATAACCTTTTCAACCATGTATTTTCCCTTACACTAAATTCATCAAGCGCGGAATCCCATGAGAGAAGCCAATCATCTTCCTCTCCTGGTTCCTTGACAAAAGTTCCTAATACTTGATGAACCTGACCACTGCCTTTAAAAATTTGATTCATATGTTTCAGAGCATTTTACATTATATGCCAAGTATAGAGACTTATATGCCAAGTATAGAGACGGTGATTTGTGTCAGGCATAACATTTTGCAAAACTTTTGCCATTGCAGCATCTTGATCAATAAAAATAGTTTTACATGCTTATTTGACATAGCCTGTAAAAATATCTCAAACAAACAATAAAAAGAATTTTAGGTTTCATCAGACATAAAAGCAGCCCCAAAAATCATAGCCTCGCGATGATAATTAAAGCCTAAAAACATAGCAAAGGGGCGAGAATCTTTATGCATCTTGTAAGTTGTATTAGATATTACATCCCCAAAATGAATATAGTCAATTATCTTTGTACATCAACCCAAAATGTATTCGTAATTTGTTCTCGATTTTCCATTTGAAATACATAAGGAACTATTCATTTTGTGTTGTTTGATCTTGAAAATACTTTATTATCACACCAACCTCGACATGAGCTAAATCCTTCTATCATTTGGTGTAAAGATAATTCTTATGATCTACTTTTAAGTAACCAAGACAATTATTTCCACCAACCTCTTTTCCCATTAAATCATACGACCTGTGAAGACCAATTCCAATTTTTTTTCGCAAACTCTATTAAATCACTTTGTGCATCAGTTTTCCGTTGAGATGGACATATGTGCATGTTCTAGTTTTATCACCTCGTGATTATGTTATGAAAAATAATCATACACTACATGTTTTCCTGAAATTTTGTCTACTTTAATTTCAAATGAGCACAACATCATATTCTTGTCGCAGCTCTAGGGTTTTTAACAAATGGATCCCTTTTGCCAGGTTTTCTGTGCCCTTCTTTTAAACAAACAATTGTTCTATGTTTTGTTTTTCATCACTATTCTTTTTAGAAGCCTGATATCTAATTCTAAATCCAACAATTTTTTCATTATTAATATAAAAATCATAAGCATCTATATCAGTGTCAAACATCATACCTAAATATTGTATATATTATTTGTCATTCTTATCTACTATGCTCGATTTCTCTGATACGTTAGCCACGTTACTTTCATCAATAGTTTCTTTTTGAATATTTGTATTCTCTACCACCTATTCCATGTATGAGATGCTATTTGATAAGAGATAACAAAAATTGAGAAAAGATAACTAACGAAGAAGAGGAAGATGAAAAAATCTTTTATAAAACATAGAGGAAAACTCTAATTTTTGGTTGGGAATTACATTTGGTAATCTGATGTGTATTTAGTAAGATAAAGAAAATTATTAGAATTAATATTTTATTTAATAAAAAAAAATTAAGTTTTTATTGGCTAGAAATAAAAGTTAGTACGATAGATGTGTTTCTTTGTTAGGAAAGGATCCAAGTCCATATATGGGTCTCTATACAAAGACCTAACGTTAACTACCTAGTTACAAAATAATGGGAAAGAAGAAAAATTAACAAAACTCTCAAGTTCACTTCCCATTTTTTTCCATTCTTTTTTTCCTTTCACTGTAAAAAATACCTTCATTTTCTCTTTTTTTTTCATGCTTACACCATTCTCTCTCTCTCTCTCTCTCTCTCTCTCTCTCTCTCTCTCTCTCTCTCTCTCTCTCTCTCTCTCTCTCTCTCTCTCTCTCTCTCTCTCTCTCTCTCTCTCTCTCTCTCTCTCTCTCTCTCTCTCTCTCCATTTTATATGTAGCGGAAACCCACCCCATCAAAACAAAACCTAAAAAAGAAAATTTTAGTAGAAGAACTCTGCAAAACAAAAAAGGAATCCATTTGTACGATCCAAAAAATCATTGTTTACGATAAGAATTTATCAAATCTGTAATTTTTGTTTTTCATTGAGAGGGTTTTTGGGTGTATTCGATAAGTATATATCTATATATATGGTTTTACTTTGTAGGTATAGATATGCATTTTATGGGTATGGATCTGAATTTTTTGTGGGTATACACAGTGATGGGTATATACCTAGCACAGTGATGAATTGATTTTACCAAAATGGCCTTACAGTGGTGGGTATATACCCATCATAGTGGTGTGTTGTATTTTTTTAGTTTTTAGTTATGGTCTTATTCTTGTGCAAGAAATCAAACCAGTGGGTGTATACACCCATCATTAATATGGACATTGACAAAGAAAAACTTATCTTAAAATAGTGGGTATATCCATATAATTATAGTAGAGACATTGACAAAAAAATGTGTATCTTTTTTTTTATATATTTTTACTAAGGCGCCAGACTCAAGAAACAAGGGAGAAAGAAAAAAACCAGTTGGGTTAGCTCAACTGGCCAGAGCCTTGCTATTCTTCAGCACTTAAAGGAGAGATCCATGGTTCGAATCCCCTCCCTAACGGGTGTATAGTGAGAGGTACAAGGCTCGAACCTCTCTCTGAACATGGGTAACCTAGTCCTGATTTACCATGAGAATATATATGGGGAGACATGTATATCTTCATGGGATCAGTCGGGTGTGCGCAAGCTAGCCTGGATCACCCATGTAACCCAAAAAAAAATGTGTATCTTGAAACAGTGGGTTTTTGCCCATCATATAACTGCCGGAACCTATAATGCAATTATACAAAACCTATAATGCAATTATACAAAATTATGGGGAGTGAATAAAATTGCAAGGACCTATAATGCAATTGAAAAATTATGGACAATGGGTATATATATCTATATTTTAAAATAGACTTAGAGCCCGTTTGTGATTGATTATTTTGGAGCTAAGAGCGTTTTTTTGATTAAAATTAAATTATTTGTAAAAAATATTAAAAAATATTTTGACATCTAAAATCATTTTTAGTGATTATTTTAATAATTACTAATCTAGTGTTTTTTCTAAAAGTGATTTTAAGAGTCTAAAATATTGCTATGAAGATAAAATCATTTAAAGTAATTATTTTAAAAAGCAATCTCAAACAGGCACTTATACTCACTAAAATGGGAAAAAGTATAATAAAGTAAAATCACAAAGTATTTTGAACTACAATCATATAACTAGGCCTTTTAGAAAACAAAAATCTAGTTAAGCCTTTTAAATTATTGTTTTGGGGTTTGAAGCCCTTAAAAGTATAGTCCTCGTTATTATTATTTTATTGAAAGTAGATTTATGAATGTTCTCGAAGAGTTTAAAAGTTAGGTCAGTCAGTGAAGTATAGATTTTGATTGATATGATTGTCTACTTGGGCTTAATTAGGCTTGAACCTTTTCAACACCTATTAACTTGTGACTTTTTCTTAATGTTATGTGAAAATAGAATTTCAATGGTGTATATCTTTAATATTACATTTACTTTTTGTTGAAGTAAGGGCCCGTTTGGAAGTGCTTATTTTAGAGCAAAAAAGCGTTTTTAGAATAAAATTCAAAACTTAAAAAAATTATTAAAAATAATTTTGAAATCTTAAATTATTTTAAGTGCTTTTTTTAAGAAGCACCTACTTGGTGCTTCTCAAAAAAGTGCTTTTCAAAGTTAAAAAAATTCTTGAAATGCTAGAAGCACTTTTAAGTGCTTCTCCAAAAAAGCACTTCCAAACGAGCACTAAGTGAGGTAAGAGGAAAAATATTTAAGTAATTGAGGTAATAGGTGGATGAAAACTAATCTACTTTGGGTGATATGAACAATTATTATATATAACGGAAAGTCTTCTATCATATGTGTATACGATTGATAATCAATGGTATATTGTCATGCGTTTAATTGATTTACTCATTTAATGCAATTTTTAAAATTAAACAATAATGATGGGTTTTTAATACCCTTAATTATGGGACATGCCACTTAATTAAAAACTATATTTTCTTCAATAAATATAAACCTATAAAATTACATGTTTATCTTAATTTAATTATATAATCTTTTATATTAATTAATTTTTAATCTATTATTTATCTTTTTATTCTGTTTACTAATATGTATGATAAACACACTAATACATTTTTAATTTATGAATAATAAAACATAAAAATATTGTACACAAATTAAAGAAATAATTTTCAATAAATTCTTCATTTTTGAATTGATTTTTTCTCACCACGACTGTATTTTTTCCCGTAAAAGACACCATAATTTGAGTTTTCTAACTATAGTATTATATTGAATGACGAATGCAATACAACTTTAAGTTTTACTTGTAACTTATTCTAAAATGCACAAATTATTGTTTGATATTTAAAAAATCTACAAAAGAGTGTTAAGTTTAACTAAATTCTTAAAATTATTGTGTAACTCAACGGTGACATTTTAGTGTTGGGTTTTCATATGAGTTATGAGAATTTTTCCGTGACTCAACTTTTTTGAGTTATGAATTTTTTTTTAGTATTAGTCGAATTATAGGAATTTTCTGTAATTCAACAGTGATATTTAGTGATTGATTTTCCTTTATGAGTTATGGGAATTTTGCATTTAACCCAATATCATTTGTTAGTTAGTTTACTTATTGTTTTTTCTTTTTTTTTTAGTTGTGGGAATTTTCCCCATAACTTAATAGCAACATTTTAACTTTTTTGAGTTATGCATTTTGCCTATAACTCAATAATATCGTTTACTTATTGTTTACGTATTGTTTTTTTTTTTTTTTAGTTTTGAGAATTTTCACATAACTCAACTTTTCGAGGTATGAGATTTTTTCATAACTCAACAACATTTTAGCTCTTTTGAGTTATGGGATTTTGCATGTAAATCAATAACATTTTTTGCTTATTGTTTTCCTTTTTTTGAATTGTGAACATTTTCCCGTAACTCAAATGAATGTTTAGATTTTTCTCCCCGACAATACAATTTATTTTTATATACATATTTTTAAATTCAAATGTTCCTATTTTAAAAATAAAACAGTAAATCTCTTTATTTTTAAATTACCAACATATATTATAAAGACAATGAGAGGCATATAGTATATAGATATGATGAAAATAGTGGGGAGGGGGTGGGGTGGGGTGTGGTATTTGGAGTTTTTTGTAAGTCCATACCAATTTTAAAAATTATTTACAATTTTATACCATCTCAAACAATATTTGTAAAACTATACCATTTCAGAACTTGAAGTTCCGTGTGATATGCTACCACTCACCTCACTCCAAACAAACAAAGCAATATGCGTTGTTTTTTAAAAACAAATTATTTATTTATATATTAAATATATAATGTTAATTATTATTGTTTTAAAATATATTTTATTAAAATTATGATTAAATAAGAATAATTTTTTATTTAAATTAAAATTTTATTCTACACTAATTTAATTTTAATATACTTAATTCTAATTATCAATATTTTTTGGACATAATAACCCGTAACAGAGAAACCTTCAGAAGTTAACCGAGTCTTGAGAACTGGGGTACCATATACTTAATTCTAATTATCTATATTTTTCTGGACATAAAAACCCGTAACCGAGAAACCTTCAGAAGTTAACCGATCCCGAGTCTTGAGAATTGGGGTACCAAGGAATGATGCCCCTCTTTCAAACCGATCCTCTACCTAGCTTTACGTGCGGTAAGGTCTGCCATCCCATTAACTCGACGCGACAAATATTTGAAGATCATGTTTCCATGTTCTTCCGCTATCTGGATGATCCGCTTGACGAACGGCTTGACTTTCTACCACGCAGTTGGCAACGACCTAATACCTTGAATAATTTTAAGTCATATATAATATGATTTCTATTTATTTTTAATATTAAATAAATAGTTAATCTCAGTACCTACTTAAAAATCACCAGTACCTCCGATGGTTTGGAGATGGGTGCTGGTGGATAAATGTATCAGATATGTGTGGTGCGATGTTGGTGGGGGTGGTTTAAAAAAGGCAGCAACTGGGGTGTTTTGTGGTGGCCTCGGAAACAAGTGTAGTATCAAGGGTGGTAAGGTTGCAGTTGATATGGTAAGAGCGTCCTAAAAAAAATTTGAGGGGTGGTGGTCAGACAACGTTGATCGGAGGTAGTGGTGATTTTTTCAGTAGGAGTTGAGATTGACTATTTGTTTAATATTAAAAAATAAATAGAAATTATATTATATATGAATTAAAATTATTCAAGATATCAGGTCGTTGCCAACTGCATGGTGGAAAGTCAAGACGTTCGTCAATCGGATCATCCAGATAGCGGAAGAACATAGAAAAATGATTTCAACATTTGACGCGTCGATTTAACATGATGACGGACCTTAACGCGCGTAAAGCTAGGCAGATGACCTTTGGAAGAGGGGCATTATTCCTTGGTACCCCAATTCTTAAAACTCAGAATTGGTTACCTTCTAAGGTTTCTCGGTTACGGGTTATTATATCAAAAAAAAGATAGATAATTAGAATTAAGTATATTAATAATAAATTAGAGTAGAATAAAATTTTAATTTTAATAAAAAAGTAATTTTTATTGAATCATAATTTTAATAATAATAATATATCTTAAAACGGAGTACAATAATTAACATTATATATTTAATATATAAATAAATAATTTAAAAAAAAAACTAACGCACATTGCTTTGTTTGCTTGGAGTGAGGTGAGTGGCAGCATATCACACATTTCAAAATTTCAAATTCCGAAATGGTATATGTTTGCAAATATTGTTTGATAGGGTATAAAATTAAGAATACTTTTTAAAATTGTTATAAGATTTACAAAAAAACTCAGAAGTATTTAATCCATGTTCACTAGATTAGATATTTGTTTAAAGTTTGTTTTGATAGGACAAGACAGACTCAAGTAAGAAGCGGAAAGAAATAAAGAAAGATTGGATTCCCTTCCTGCTTTGAGGATACATACATGTGATATAGCCATACATACTTTTCTCTTTTTTTCTTTAGGTACGGACAACTCTACCTCCACCCACTGGCCACTGCCTCTCTGACACTCTCGAAAGCTGAGCTCCTCAGCTCAACACTTTGTCATCATCCCTTCCTTCCCCCAAATATCGAAACGCGCTAATGCCACCGCCGTTTCATTTGTCTACCAAGTCTACGAGTATTCAAGAGGTATCCAATTCTTTGAACAAAAAAAAAAAAAAGAGGTATCCAATTTAAGGTTTTCAAATTTTTAAGATTTATCTCATTCTATTAAAACTGAACATTTGAAAATAGTGTTTTAAAAGAATATAGAACAATGTCAAAAAAAAAATATATATATAGAACAAGCAATATTAAACTTTATATTTTCTAAATTAAATTAGGATACTTATAACAATTATTAAAAATAATATTGAAAATATAAAATCTAAGTATTAAAAGAAACATATTTATTGCTTTTAAAAAATCTAAAAATATTTCAAGTACTTTTAAAAAAAAATCATTTTCAAACTGATAATATAACTCTATACAAAAAAATCTTAAAGTAAATATAAGAATATATATATTTTTGAATCTAAAATTTCAAACTTATATCGAAAGATGATCCAAACTTACAAATTTACAAAGAATTAGAATTCAAATAAGTTTTATATGCATTTAAAATTCCAACACTTTATAATTAGGCTATTATTCTTAGTTTTATATGTATATTTACTGTTTATTTTTTTTTAGAGTAATTAGAAATAAATACATCCTTAATAAAGTTTTTAATTTTTTTAAATCTTTAATTTTTTTATATAGAGATAAATGCCTAATAGAACAATTATTTATAGAATACATCATATTTATATTTTTTATTCTTATACTATCCTTATTATTAAATATATTATTTTATTTTTAATACAATATTTATTTTTAGGGACAACGCCCAGTTAATTACGCGGAGAGCGTAAGTATTCCCAATTAATTACAAGTTGGACTTAATTCCCAATTAAGCACAAATTTTAAGCCGATTACCATATTACCCTTTTAGCTTAATAATACTAAAATAAACAAAAAACTAACAACACAGGAAAATAAAAATTAATAGAATAATATAAATACAAAACTTCTCATAACTGCACACACTAATACACCTACAAAACACACGCACCAGTATTTCTCTCTCTCTCTCTGCTCTCACGTTCTTTCTCTCCCATTCCGGCGATAAACTAATTCAAAAACAATCTCATATTCACCATTAAACATTATTCAAGCGACTATAAACTGTTAAATCATCAACATCACTTCAACATAAAGTAAGATGCACTAAACGCAGTAGAAGAATTGAAGAAGAGAAAGATTTGTTCGACAGCCAGTGAAACCCTAGGTATGAACGAACACTTATAACTTCAAATTGCAGTTATTTCAGCAATTTTTGCTTCGATTATGATTCTATTGTGTTTCGTACTTGAATTTACAACACTTTTTGATGTTAAATGAGTATTTTAATAGAATATTTATAACAGTACATGTTTAATGTGAATAGTTGCTGGTAGATTAGTGTGTAAAAGTGTTAATAGATGATAATATTGTAATATTAGAGTAATTTGTTTGTTGTTATGTTGTATATAGAACCGCAAATGATAATTTAGTGTATAAATGGTTAATTTGTGTGGAATTGAATAATATAGAGTAGAAACTCAAGCGTATGTGTAAATTGAGAATGCGTTTATGAGTGTGTTCATAGATTGATATGATTTATGCAGGTTTGTGTGTTACAGCTACCCACAATGAGACAGTGTGTGTGTTGCAGTAACACATATTTTGTGTTGCAGTAAGTCACAACGAGTAGGTGTTAGTCAATTTTTATGATCAGAGTGGTTTAAACATATTTGATAAAGTGTATAGAAGGTTAATTTGTGTGGAACTGAGTATTATAGAGTAAAAACTCAGGCGTATGTGTAAATTGAGCATGTGTTTATGAGTGCTTGAGTAGATTGATATGATAAATGCAGAATTGTGTGTTACAGCTACACACAAACACAATATGTGTGTGTAACAGTAACACAAAAATTACTGGATAGATCAATTCATGACACACAAGTACTTATGACATATATATGGACATTTGTGATAAGATGAAACACATATTTTGTGTTGCAGGTAGTCAAGATGAGTAGGTGTTAGTCAATACTGTATGATTAGAGTGGTTTGAACATATTGCATAATCTGGATGTGATGAATGGAATGTTGTGTGTTACATAAACATAAAAAAAACAAAATTGTGTGTATGTGAAACAACTATTGTGTGTTGCAGTAAGTCAAAACGAGTAGGTGTTAGTTAATAATGTGTGATTACAGTAATTTGAACATATTTGATAAACTGGATGTGATAAATGAAATGTTGTGTGTTACATAAACACACAATCAAACAAAATGTGTGTATGTGTAACACATATTTTGTGTTGCAGCAAGTCACAACTCATGATCTGACGTGTTGATAAGTTTTTATCATTCAATGTGATTTTGGTTTTTTAGTAATAATCTTATCTTTATACATATATAGTTATGGAAAGGATGAACGTGTTTGGCTGCCCCGACTTCCAAAGAGTCTGAAGGTTGAGAACAAAAAGTTAGGAGCAAAGCGTAAGAGGAGGACAACTGAAAGACTGTGACATATTTGGTTGAATGATATTATGTATATGTTTTCGAATTGTTTTGTGACAAATTTGGTTAAATGATATTATGTGTATCTTTTTGACTTGTTTTGCGTTCCAGCATATCAAAAGTTGTATGTGTTAAGTGTTTCAGCAACCTGTGTATGTGTTGCATCAACCCACAATGCACGAGTTATGTGTTCCAAGAACACAAAAAAAAACGAAAAAACAACTAATCATAAAAAAATATCTAAGATGTGTATTACAAAAATCACACTAAATCAAGATTAAACCATTATAATAAACAACAAATCACAACAATAAATAAGCATCATATACAACAATAAAGCAGTATTAAATAATAACGGAATATGCATGATAGATTGTGTGTTTATGCAAGTCATAATCAATATGAATGTGTGTTGATGTAACACACAATCAATAAATAAGAAAAAAACTAAATAAATAAATAAGTAAATACGTACAAAATAAAAAATAAATAAAAAGAAGTCAGAACAGGTAGCTTGATAAGCAATTCTAACTCAATAGAATTGTGTGTTCTATCAACAAAAAGCAAACAATATTGCGTAAAGATGCAACACAAAAAACATTACCAAAAAAAATGACAAAATGTTAATGTTTGTGCATGTAAGATTGTGTGTTATTACAAGTCATAATCATATGTATTCTGACAATAGGTATAAGATTAGTAGAATTGTGTGTTACAGCAACACACAAGAACACAAATTGTGTAAAGCTGCAATACAAAAGAACACATATTGTGGAAAAATGCAACACACAAAACAATACATATTTAGGACACAATAGGTAATTTGACAATAAGTATACGATTAGTAGAATTGTGTGTTATAGAAACACACAAGAACACAGATTGGGTAAAGCTGCAACACAAGAGAACACATATTGTGGAAAGCTGCAACACACAAAACAGTACATAACATAACATAATGTTTGATTCAGAAAGTTAAGGATCCATTACATAAAAAAATCAAAATCACAAACAGTCAAGTGGTATTAAACGATTCATAATAAAAAGTTATGATACAAACTTCTTAATATAAAAGTATCCAGATAGCTTTTGGACAACTGCATATACTCTCCATAAACATCCAGAAGATTCAGAATGGACACAATGCGCGCCTATTCGGCCAACACAATTACATTAGAGGGTAAACTCGAATCCAAGCTCACTAGCGTACTTCCACAGTGTGTAGCGTAAATCTTTGGCTCCACCGTAAAAACATTGGCCAATACTATGCAAAGCAGTGTCCCATCTGTTGCTTTTGAGAACCGTCACAGTGGCAAGTGCAGTTGGGTCATCTTCGGGGTGAACAACTGTGGAACTAGTCGAAGAAGATGAGCTGGCTGAAGGTTGATGACAAGCAGATTCAGAAAGAGCAACGGACAAGGAAGAATCGGGACGAACATATCTACAATCCGTGACAACAATTTCAAAAACCGAGACTGGATTGATGGTCAACATAGTGAGCATGTTGCAATAAGCATCGTCGTCGTCTAAAAACAATCGTCCCGACTCTCCGATTGAGTAATGAAGTGAGATGTATTCGGAATCGAGACATGGCCATTTCAAAGCGACAAAGCTAACCATGGAACCTAGACAACTGAAAAGCTCGAATTGTTGGACGGACTGAATCTGCCCAAGCTGAAAATAACCATGAGCGGAGAAGAGATCTGCAAAGAAAAAAACAAAAAACACAGAAGAAAAGGTAAGAAGTCAGTAGGACAGAAAAATTCTTATAACACACATAGCAATTGTGTGTTGCAGCAAGACAAAAACCATCCAATATCGTGTTCATGCAACACATAAAGAAAGCAGTATGCAACTAACATAGCGTGAAAAATTAAAAATAAACAAATAAAAAAAATATACACAACATAAGAGAGTTATGTGATGCAGCAAGACACAATCTCCAAAATATTGTGTTCATGCAACACAAAATGTTGCACCCTGCAACTAACAAACACGCAGAAAAAAGCGATATGAAGCATACAAACACTTTTATAATTGCATCATAGGTCCCTGTGTTAAATCGGAGAGATCGATACATAAAGATTCTAATAAATTGCATCTATTGTACAAAAAATCGTAATATAAACAATATAATATATTCATGTAGATAATAAAGCATACAAAATAACATGTGAAGAATTTGTAGAATCTAATTGCACTATAGGTCCATAAAGTGTTCATACTCAAACAAAACCTGAAATTAGCAGAAAGTCTTATGAAGTTTCATGACAAAGACATATAGGTAGAAATGGAGTTATAAACATCAAGGCAATCCAAGTAAGTAAATAGAAAATGATCAATTGTGATAACAACACCTCATATAAACACAATTCATATAGTGAATCAAAACACATATAATGAATCAAAGCAACTAAAAATACATGATGAATGAACTACCTGCAAAAAACTAAAAATAAAGACAGCAAAAAATCAAAAAATTATACAATAATAAATGTGAAGTAACACTTGAACCAGCAAAAGGTAGTGTATAACATCTATACGAAATTGAAACACAAAAATTCAAGACCAAAATTATAAGCAAAACATCAAATTATAACTGTGAAATACAATAAAGATAGGAAAATTTCATGGATGTAACAAAAAGCGGGAATCAGATGAATAATACAGAGTTATTGACGAGATAAAACATGATAAAAATCAAATTCGAACAACAAATCATCATCAGCAACTCATATTATAAAAAAAAATCAATGATTAAATGCATAAAAAAATTAAGAAAAAAATGCGGCGAGTTAACAAAAATCATACCGTGTGAAGTAGTAATACAATATGTATGAATGATTAGAGCAAAAATCAAGAGAATTCGAGAATTAATTTGAAGTAGAAATTGATGATGCCGCGAGAGAGATGAAGGTGTGAGAGAAGATAGTGACGTTGGCTTTAGTTAAGCGTTGAATTGTAGAGTAATAAAGAGAAGGTAATGAAATATAGGGGATTATTAAATGTTAGGGTTTCAGCATTAATGATTTAATTAAGATATAAAGTAGGTATTTATAAGGGGTAAAAATGGAAGCTAAAAATGCCAAAAGTAATTAATTGGAAATTAAGTTGATTTTTTGTAAGTAAGTAGGAACTAATTTCTTCCTTCCTTTTTTTTGAGAATGAAAAGTGAGCAATTGTAATTAATTGGGAATTATCTCTTATTTTTAAATATTAAACAAATAATAGGGTACTTCTACCACCACCACCACCACCACCACCACCACAACCACCACCACCTCCACCATCACAACCACCACCACCACTACAGCCACCACAACCACCACCACCACTACAGCCACCACAACCATCACCACCTCCACCATTACAATCACCACCACCACCACATGCTATTACTAATTTTATCACACTCGCGCGTCCGTGATTTTTTTTAAATCGTCATAACTAATTCAAAAAAAAATCAGAAAACTAAAAAAATTGCATTTTTGGATAAAGCAAATTAATATTTACGTCTATGATTTTTTTTAATATTTTTTGAATGTGATTTTTTTAAATTTTTTTTTTCCGCAGACACGAAATTCCATGTTTTAAACAGTGAATTTCGTGTCTGCGGAAAAAAAAATTTCTTATTTCAAAACATGGAATTTCATATTTAAAACATGGAATTTCATATTTAAAACATGGAATTCCGTGTCTGCGAATCAAAAAATTTTAAAAAATTCAAAAAATTCCGAAAAAAATCATAGGCGTAAATATTAAAAGAGTCAATTATAGATTAATGCCTATTAAAAAACTTATTTTAAAAAAGGTGTTTTTTTTTTTTGGACATTTGGAGGTGCTTAAGCACCAATACAACCAAATCAAAAAAAAAAACTATCATCCAATACCTAACTTGCCAAACCTAGAAGTCAAGTCGAAAAAACTGAGTGAATTTCGACGGAAAACCGTTGCCCCGTGCCTAGCTTCCTTCGCAAGCTTGTCCGCCTTGCTGTTGAGCTTCCTGTTGATATGACGGAACGTGATCTGCCCGAGCTCTCCAGCATTGTGGATAATCTTACGTAGGATGGGTTGGATATTCCAACGTGCTGCTGACACCTGCTTCGTACCTTGAATAACCTCAAGGTTATCAGAGTAAATCACAATTCTTTTCCTTGGAAAGTTTGCCCCCAATTGTGTAGCCTTAAGAACCGCGTTTGCCTCTCCTTCCAAGGCAGAATTACAGTCGAGGTTGTAGTTGTGCTCAAAAGATGTACTATTATTGTTGTTTACTCCAATTATTGCTACCCCCGTAGGTTCCCATTTGTTGTTGAAGGACGCGTCACAGAATAAGATACTTTATAGAAAAAAGTCCATCCCAAACTACCCTTATAATTAACAATTAAAAAAAGAAATTAGAAAAAATAAAACAAAAACTAATGAACACACGCGCACGTCCGTGATTTTTTTTTAAAATCGTCATAACTAATTCTAAAAAAATCAAAAAAATAAAAAATTTATATATTTGGATAAAGCAAATTAATATGAGCTAATTGTTGATTAATGCCTATTAAAAAACTTATTTAGAAAAAGGTACCTAGAATAAAATACTTTATTAAAAACAGTCACATCCCAAACTATCCCTATAATTAGAAATTAAAAAAAAGAAATTAGAAATTAAAAAAAAAACTAATAAACACGCGTGCGCCCGTGAAATTTTTTTGAAATCGTCATAACTAATTCTATAAAAATCAAAAAAAATTATGTATTTGGATAAATCAAATTAATATTTACGTCTATGATTATTTTCGGAATTTTCTGAATTTTTTGATATTTTTTTTTTTCGCAGACACGAAACATGGAATTTCGTGTTTATTTCACGTTTTAAAACATGGAATTCCATGTTTAAAACATGAAAATCCGTGTCTGCGAAAAAAAGAAAAGAATCATCAAAAAATTCAAAAAAAAAATCATAGACGTAAATATTAATTTGCATTATTCAAAAATACAAATTTTTTAATTTTCTGATTTTTTTTTGAATTAGTTATGACGATTTTAAAAAAAATTCACGGACGCGCGCGTGTGATTGAATTAGTAGTAGTAGTAGGTGGTGGTGGTGGAGGTGGTGATGGTTGTGGTGGTTGTAGTGGTGGTTACATACATAGTGGTGGTGGTGGTGGTGGTGGTGGTGGTTGTAGTGGTGGTGGTGGTGGTGGTGGTGGAAGAAGTACCCTATTATTTGTTTAATATTTAAAAATTAATATTGTATTAAAATAAAATAATATATTTAATAATAGGGGTATTAAAAGTATAAATAATATAAATGGGATGTTTTCTATAAATAATTGTTTTATTAGGCAGTTTTTTATAAAATAAATTATTGAAGGTATAAAAAAATAATTAGAGAGTTTAATAAGGATGTCAGAACACGCAAAAAGGTTATACTAACCTAGGCTCAAGGTACGAGGCGCTACGTATCGAAGAGCTAGAGGATAATATGGCGGGGAAGACCAAAAAAAATGCAGCGACTAAATATCAAAATACTATTAATAATGGGCGACAAAATAAAGGAAAAAATTCAGCGGGGCCGAGTGATCCTAGGCGTTCAGGTCAGTATGTGGGTGGACATAGAGTGGTTACTACTCCAAAATTTGAGAGACGGAGGTCCCTTCAATCCATCCTAGAAGTCCGTGAGTTTGTTTCTGAAGCTTCGGTTGAGCCTAGAGTAGGACTAGTGGACAACTCGAACAAATCAGGTGGTGCATTTAAGGTGGGAAAAACTAGAAAATCAAGGGCGTCAATGATGGGAGAAAGTGCTAAGAATGGTACATTACAGGGGGAGAAACAATCAGAAGAGGTGATTGTTATTAGGGAAGAAGAGGGGGACCTTTTCGCAATTAATGTTGAAGCCAAAAACAAGAATGAGGCAACAACAGTTGTAACCAATAACTCTCGGCTGCAACTGTCTGATGGCCACTCTACAGACACGCCGATCAGACCAGGCCACTCGGAACATGATAGAGGACCAGCCACCAGCGACACCAGGGGAAGGGACGAAGACTTCATGACAGATACGCAAGTTCCCGAATCTCCACTGGACAACCTGCCGAGTAACTATAAGGACCAGAATGATCGGGATGTGGAAATGTCCACTTCTCCTATCTAAAGCGCGTTTCGGGTATCCCCATTACTATCATTTTTTTATTAATTTAATGACGTGTACACCTACTGTTTCAGATAAAGGTTGGGATAGTTTATTACAACCTCTAAATATTTTAGTTTGGAATTGTTATGGAGCGGCTAATGAAAGATTTCGCTGCGTAGTCAGAGACATGATGTTAAATAACAGAGTTTGGCTCACCGTTATTGTGGAACCGAGAGTCAGTGGGTCCAAAGCAGATACGGTTATTAATTCGCTCCAGAAAGATAATTCAGTCCGCGTGGATTCCGAGTGTTATAAATGGGGTATATGGCTTATTTGGGATAATTCAGACATTTCAGTTCGTGTTCTATCCGCTGGCAAACAAGTAATCAACATAGAAGTCAACAAAAGTGGATGCTCTCCGTGGATTTTTTCGGCAATATACGCTCGTCCTAACCACAAAGAAAGAGAAGAATTATGGAATGCACTTCACAATGCTTTTCATAATTTGACTACACCATGGCTAGTTGCAGGTGATTTTAATCAGATAGGGAAAGAGGAGGACAAGAAAGGTGGAGTCGAAGGGGTAACTAGACGTATGGAAAGATTTGAGGAGTGGCGGGAAAGTTGTGGGTTGATTGACTTGGGGTTTGAAGGATCACGCTTCACATGGAGTGATTCTTGGAACACGGGTCAGCGGATTATGAAGCGGCTCGATAGGGCGTATGGCAACTCGGAGTGGACATCATTATTTCCGAGGGCTAGAGTCCTACACCTGGCGCGAATACATTCAGACCACATGCCAATTTTGATACAAATCTGCCCCGTTCAAACACCAAAAAGTCACCCAAGGCGTTTCCGATTTGAGGCGGCTTAGTGCCTTCATAATGGGTTTCATGAGGTGGTTAAGGATAATTGGGAAAAAATGGAAAAGATATTGGCTCGATTATAAAGGGTATCAAAGATCACATTAATAAATGGAAGGTAGACAGTTTTGGTGATATAAATCGTCGAAAACGGTTATTGTCGGCAAGGCTTAGGGATATTCAAAAATCTCTACAAAACTCATATAATTCATCCCTTCGGGGTATGGGGAATAGGTTATCACATGAATACGAGAGCGTACTGCAGCAGGAAGAAATTATGAGCTTTCAGAAATCGAGGAAAATTTGGATTAGGGATGGAGAACGCAATACCCGTTTCTATCACCTTTCCAGAATTATACAGAAGAAAAAAGCTAAGTGTGTTAGATTGCTAAATAATAATAATGTCTGGGTGGAGAATGAGAACGAGCTGAAAGGGTTGGTTAATGAATATTTCGAAGATTTGTATAAAGAACCAGAAGATAAAGTTGGAATCTTTTCGCTTCCGCAAGTGGGGTATGTTGGGGAGGTTACCGCGAAAGAGCTTTGTTTACCGTTTTCCATGGAAGAAATTCGAGAATTGGTATTTCAGTCAAATCCGATGAAGGCCCCCGGTCTGAATGGTATTTCAGCTGCATTCTACCAGAAATGTTGGAGTTCAGTGAGTCGATCAGTTGAGACTATGTTTAGTGAAGCCTTAGCTACAGGGACTATTCCGAAAAATCTAAATGGTACGCTCATCCATCTCATTCCGAAAGTTTCCGATCTAGAACGTGTAAGTCTATTTCGACCCATCAGCCTTATTAATTCTCCTTGTAAATTTATTATGAGGGCTATGGTCAATAGACTTAGGCCTATTCTTGCTGACAAAATTGGCCCCTGCCAACGTACTTTCTTGCCAGGTAGATCAACCATGGATAATATTGTCCTTGTTCGTGAAATTGATCACATAATGCGTAATATCAAGGGGGAAAAAGGAATTATGGTCGTGAAGATTGACCTTGCGAAGGCCTATGATAAAATCCGTTGGGAGTTCATTGAAGATACAATACGGAGTTTTGGTTTTCCTTCGAGCTGGACCTCAATTATAATGTCTAGCATGGCGCAGAACAAGATGCAAGTTATATGGAATGGTGAACCCCTCCCCTCCTTCAAGCCTTTTCGGGGAATTCGCCAAGGTGACCCTCTTTCTCCGTACATTTTTGTCCTTTGTATGGAGCGGCTATCTATTTTCATTCAGGATCTATGTGATAAAGGAAGTTGGAAAGCAATCAGCATGGGAAGAGGTGGTCTTACTTTATCCCACCCCTTTTTTGCGGATGATCTAATCTTGTTTGGAGAAGCTTCTTTGTCACAGGTGAATCTAATACAAGAAACTCTCGATGTATTCTGTAGCGAAGCGGGCCAAACTATAAGCGTGGAAAAATCTTTAATCTATTTATCTAAGAATGTGACAAGGGAAGTACAACTTGATTTAGCTGGGATAAGTGGTTTTTGCTTAAGTGATTCTTTCGGTAAATATTTAGGTGCACCGATACAATCCAGAAGATTGCCTAAGGGATTTTATAAGAAGATAATAGAAAGAATGAGGGGAAAGCTTGCGGACTGGAAAGCAAAAAGTCTATCTTTGGCGGGTCGGGTTACTCTTGCTCAATCAGTATTAAGGGTGGTACCTACTTATCAAATGCAATTTATGAAGTTACCAATATATGTTTGTGATGAGATAGACCATATAACGCGGAATTTTATATGGGGTTCATCGGAAGAGAAAAGAAGAATCCACAGGGTCGCGTGGAATCAGGTTTGTACTCCAAAGTCAAGTGGTGGTTTGGGGTTTCGAGGCGCAAAGAATTTTAACATAACTCTACTAGCGAAACTCGGGTGGAAACTTCTCCAAAACCAACGAGTTGCGTGGGTGGATGTGTTTCGACAAAAATACTTCAAAAATGGCTTGTTAAATAGAGATATTAAAACTAGTGATTCGGGAATGTGTAAGGCGATAATTATGGGTGCTAGTATCCTTAAAACTGGTGTACTAGAAGAGAGCAATTCGAATGGAGTGAGACACAGATGGTTACATGAATCCTCTGGAGCTTATTCTGTCAAATCGGGCTTTGCTCATGCTACTGATGTAGCTCATGAATCGACATTTAACTGGAAGTTAATTTGGGATTTGAAGTGCTCCCAAAAAATAAGGGTACTTCTATGGAGGTTGGCGAAAGATCGTTTACCAACTGCGTTTAATTTGTATAAAACGAAGCGTCATTGAGTTAAGAGAATGTGGTATATGTGGAGCGGAAGTAGAGGATGCACAACACATATTTTGGGAGTGCAAAGTAGCTAAAATTCGGTGGCGCGAGTTGGGGCTTTCGTTAACATATCAGAGGGGCAGAACAGCAAATAATTTACCTCCCGTTACTGGAGCTGTTTCACGATGTAATGCTGCAGTAGAGTCTCCTCATCTTTGCCGCTGTCCAGGCCCTTTGATGCGAACAGGTACACAGCCTGTTGAGGACGAACTACCTGCAAGCCTGACACAATTCCACCAGCTGCTGTCTAGGCGAGAGGACCTGAATCTAAACACGTACAGTGGACCACAGCGGCGCCAATTTCAGGCCCAACAAGAGTGCGATATAAGAAGATGGATCAAAGCCAATCTGAAAGTCAAGGTTCGAATTGGCGGGCTGGAGTGGAAAATTATATTTGCTGCAGCAGTCAATGTTATATGGACGAGGCGAAACGAAGCGCTATTCGATTCATGTACAGCAACCCCACGATTAGACAGCTTAAAGAGAGATACTGTGAAGTTAGCAAGTGAATGTGTGGCGGCTTGGGGAGTCGAGTGTGGTGGTGGTATCATAAAGTCCGCTAGGAGCGAGTTAATTAAATGGGTAAAACCTCAAACTAAGATCAAATTGAACGTGGATGGGAGTTGCGATTTAGCTCGGGTTAAAGCGGGTATTGGTGGATTGTTAAGGGGCCTAGACGGAGAATATATTGCAGGTTTTTCCGGGGCTTGTGTAGTGGAGTCACCACTTCGTTCGGAAAGTTAGCTTTACACTATGGCTTGCGTTGGGCACTAAATCGAGGTATTAATGAGCTACAGCCTACATGTCGAAACCGACTCGCGGGAGCTACACGCGCTAGTGAAGGGCGGTGGTAGCTCTAAGGGTTGGCTTTGTCATGTTAGTCGGGATTGCTATGAGATTTTTAAAAAATATCTGGGCTTCGAGTTACATCCTATTTATCGAGGAGCCAATACTTGTGCGGATTCACTTGCGAAGAAGGGAGCGGAAGCGAGCGATGGACCGTGCAATCTTGAAGATCCTCCGGACTATCTATGGGACAAGTTAACTAGTGATAGGAGTGGTATTGCGATTCCTAGACTAGTATTAAACTCTCAATGAGAGTCTTTTAGTTGAGTTATATCAACTTCGACGTATTAACGCCTCTGATGTACGCAGAAAAAAAAGAATAAAAATCAATCTATTTATTAACACAAAATTTGATAACGAAACTAATATGTGTGGTTTATGAAGAAGAAAAGAATCCTCAGTTTAATCTGAAATCTAAACTCATTAACTGAAATCTAAACTCATTTACTTTAACTGGCTGATTATCACATGTCCTCTAGGACTCCATAATTACACCAATGAGCTAGGCCCACTCTTCCCTCAAGTCATAATATTGGTATGCTCTGTATACAATTGTTGTATGACATTGCTTAGTAGTTAGTAGTAATTAGTACAGAGTAGCAATTGATAAAGTTCAAACAGAAAAAGGAATTGGTAAAGGGAGGTTTTTGTTCACTTTAACAACCTCATTTATTTTACTTTAACCCCCCACATACATTACCTTTCTTTATTTAGTCTCTTAACACATACATGAACCTTTGAAATATTTACCTTTCATTACTTTTGTTTGATCTATATATTTCCCTTCCCCACCAACTCTCCTGAGCACTACAACTCTATCAAATTTACATCTCTAGTCCATCCCTTCCTCCTCCCATGGCAACAGTGTTGAGACCTCTCATAACTCTTCTCTTCTTCTCCATCCTCACAGTCCACATTGCTGGTAACTTTTCGGCTATATAATTTTTTGAATACACATATGATTTGATAAAACTAACATTTATTATACTTCAAAAACAGATCATGTCTCAGGTACAACAACGATGACACTGGTGAACAAGTGTAGCCACCCAGTGTGGCCAGGTATTCAACCAGGTGCAGGGAGGCCTGTTTTAGCACGTGGTGGATTTAAGCTTCCACCAAACAAGGCTTACACTCTCCGGCTACCAGCTGGTTGGTCAGGACGGCTATGGGGTCGTCACGGCTGCTCATTTGATGCATCCGGTCGTGGTCATTGTGCTACTGGAGACTGTGGTGGTGCACTTTTCTGTAACGGCATTGGCGGTGCACCGCCAGCTACTCTTGCTGAAATTACACTTGGAAATGAACAAGATTTCTACGATGTTAGCCTTGTTGATGGTTATAATCTGGCTATTTCCATTAAGCCTATCCGTGGGTCAGGTAAAATCATTTTTTTTTTTTTCCTTTTCTTTATTCAGTATGAATTATTATATTTACTTCACTTTTGTTACTTTATATAACGTACCATAATATAGTAGTATATTGAACTCAACTTTCGTTAAAAGTAGACGAATATGCCCAAATCTACTTTTATACTTTCCAGATCATATTTGACTTCTCTTTTTACTGTAGTCAATTTTTTATTTTTTATTTTGTGGAGTGAGATATGGGAACAGGTAAAACCCTATCAATATTTAACCGACGACTTCTTAGTTCTTACTACGAGTATTATACAAGAATGAAACTTCAAATTAAATCCCAATTTCATTTCCAACCCTATTTTAAAGCCTAAGAACGGTTCTTTTAAAAGGCTAACTAAACTAAACAAGCATAATCTCTCTCTTACTTTTCCTGACACACAATTCACTTTTTTATTCTTTTGTTATTTCCACTAATCCGTACCCTCGGGTACGGACATATTATTTTCGTGTAGCGTTTCTTTACGTTATATCCATGTTAAAGTCCGTGGCTATAGGGCTGTACCTAAGCTGCGTTTTTGTCCAAGTCAAAATGTACCCAAGCTACGGGTTTGTCCACGTCAAAATTTGTCCAAGTCTGCACCCGTAGGGCTATACCTTTTTTATATTTTAGTGTAGCATTGCTATACATTATATACATGTTAAAGTCCATGGCTATGGGACGGTACCCAAGCTTCGTTTTTGTCCAAGTCAAAATTTACCCAAAATACGGGTTTGTCCAAGTCAAAATTTACCAAAGTCTGCACCCATATGGCTGTACCCAAGCCTTTTTGTCTAAAACACATGTCCAATGAAGTAAAAAATGATCTAAGACTATACCCCTATATACCCCTAGGGCCATACCCAAGCCCAATTTATCCTAATACATCCAAGACTAATAAAATGGGCTGGACCCCTTACCCCACTCACACTAAATACACCCAAGTTTAAAAAAATAAAACTATAGCCCCTAATGGGCTGGACAACAAAGTTTTAAAAATAAAAATAAAACCAAGCTACAACCCCTAATGGGCTGGACCAACAACAAGAGAGCAGAAGGTTGGGCCTCAGACTGAAGTACAATTACATCCAAATCCAATGGGCTTGACACAAGGGGCTGGGCTATTGACAAGTTGGGCCTCCAGCTATTGACGCGTTGGTGGACTCCGGTGATGCGGCGGCGAGAATGGTTCGCTGGAGGCGCTGCTCGATGGAGGTCATGCTGCGTCGAAGCTCGATGGTGGTGGGATGGGGAAGAGTGAAAAGAGGGCGGCGCAGATGGTGGCTACGGATCTGGCTTCGTCACAGCGACGCAGGTCTTCGTGGTGGTGGTGTTGCAGGTTCACAGAAGAGATCTGAAGGTGGGGGATGAAGGGGGTGGCGCAGCGAGTCATTGAATCGGAGTTCTTGGAGTTCTTGAATCAAGGATCTGGAAGGGGGAAGGGGGTGGCGCAGCGATATCCTATCGAAGATGATGGCCTCGCGGTGGTCTTGTTCCTGCTCTTCTCCACGAAGGAAGTGCTGCTGCAACGGAGTTTGTGTGGTGCTGTTCTGGCGTCGTGGAGCGGTCCAGTCCACGAACTGAGGCTGGAGAAGATGAAACAGGCGCGAAGCAGTGCTGCAGTTTCGGTGGTGGCTTCGTCAGATCTGCGGCGCGAAGCTGTGCTGCAGTTTCGGTGGTGGCTTCGTCAGATCTGCAGCAACAATAGTAGTGGAAGGTCATGGTGGAGCGGTGGGAAGGTGGAAGGCTGTGTGAGAAGAGTGGCAGTGGATGTGTTTTTGCTGTTCGATGGCACAGTGAAGCAGAGAGAGGGCACAGTGAAAGAGAAAAGGCAGGTGCATGATACCCTAATGGGGTTCTTTGTTTTGATTTTTGGTTTCTATCGGCGTAGTAAGGGGTATTTGTTATTTTAGTTGGGTTTTAGTTGGAATACAACTACGAGGTAATGGAGGCTTTAGTTTAGAACATTCATAGTTGTGGGCTGTATAAAAATATTCCCCTTTATACAAAGAAGCATTGATGAGGTACTAGTGAACCGTGAACACAAGTATGGATTCAAAAGCAAACTTTATGCTGTTCGGAAAGATCGTACTGGCCTTAAATCCAAAGCCACAAGTATTAATACATTATCAAACATTCACCTATAGACTCTGTATCCCTTATTAAAGCTACCCAATTAAATACTTTGAATGCAAATTTTACTTAAGAAAAGTATTATAAGAAATTAAAAATTGTACTCAGTTTATATGAAATTCATTTGATCCGTAAGATTCAATTCTAAAATCTATCGATCATCACTTGAATACCTTAACTAATAAAGTAATCATCGATCTTCCAAATAAATCTTTATACATTTAAAATCTCTATATTTAGATAGTATTTATTGAAAAATATATAATTAAAAAACCTAAATAACTTCAAAGAAATATACAAAAGACCAAAATAAACCTATAACCAATACAAAATTCAAAAAAAAAAAAAAAAAAAAAACATGACACAGTTATCTTGAATTTTAGTGTTTAAGTTTTTATAAAAAGCCTTGGTTACCAGAGCATACATATTCAGGGTTCTAAATGCAATGTTTATATTCTATATTCAAATATAAAACTTAAGAACATACATATATACATATATACCTATCTAGATATCTTAAGAGTTCTTTTATTAATAAATCCCTTAGAAGACGCTGTATTGGAGTTCTAATACTGAAATGAGTTCAGGTTCTAAACATACTTAGGAGGTCAATAGTTATAGTTTAAAACCAAAACAGATAGTAATTGAATTAATTGAAAATTAATTATATATTTATAATTAAAATCATTAAGTACACAATTTTTTTTTATATTTTTGGGAATTTTATTGTTTGTGCGTTCTTGTTTTGAGAATTTTTAATATGTTTACATATTCATAATTCAGTTATTGTTTAAAAGGTAAAACTATTTAAAAAATCAAAATTTTAAGATTGTTAATAAAATAAATAGTTATGATTATATATTTTGATTTTTAGCATAACTAAATCATTGTCCTCTCTAAACATGCCCCAAAAGAAGTATATAGATCCTATGTTTTAATGATTTAGATTAAGATTTTATTTTATGCAAACAAACATGACCTCCTGTTTATGTATCCCCACACGTACAATTAAAATCCTGATTATAACTAATATTAAAGTAATTAGTGCTAGAGCAAGATTGACCTTCATAGCAACTAACCAAAGATGTTTCCTTATCCATAGTGTGATTGGTTTAAAATCACGGAAGTAAATGCATCCCCGCCATAAGGATCCACCATAGGTGTGTCCTCGCACAACGAAGCAAAAATAAAGTAATTCAGGATAACTCCATTCCCCTTACATGTTTTATCCTCCCTTCCATTAATCAATTATAAGTCAAGGTTTTTTAAATTAAGTTTTAGGTCCATACCATACGCAGCCCAAGTACTATTTATCATTTTCAGAACATATGGCCCATTCGTTGACCATGTAGGCCCAACCTCTTTTGTCCTATTAACCATCAAGGAAGAAACACCATTTCGAGATCTATTAGTTAACAGTAATTGCACCTTTTCATTCAAACAAATCCATAAGGTTCTACTGCTGTGTTTTAACTGTCATTGCCTTATCTTAAATTATTACTAAACCTAGTAAATTAATTGAACAATGTACACTACATAGGTATATTACGGACCGAACTTAACATGTTACAAATCAACGGTTTTGGGCTCATTCGAAAATACGATCGGCTTCCAACAATCTTTGTTTTAAAAATCACCAGGTTCACCGTAGGATATTTTCAAGCGGTTTCATCACTTAGGCAAGCTTCTTTTGTCTGGTTTTGGCTAAACCTTTTCTAGATCTATTTTATATTTCTATTATTTTAACATTCGTTTCATCAAAATAATAGTACTTCACTCTTAAAAAAAAAAAAAATTCAAAATCACTTTCTAATATAAATATTATGTCGTGATGAACTTTAAGGAAATCCTTGTTTTGTTGTTTTTGGTCACATCTTCGATTATTTTTCCGTTTGGGATTAAATATTACTGGTTACAAGACAAGTTGTTATATTTAAACAAGGTAGTAAAAGATTTTGTTTCAAAAGGATTAATTACTAAGCTACCTAGGTGGTCAAATAATCAATTACCCACCTAGCAACCAATTCAGATTAGTATGGAGAGTTATACGAGTTTGGCTAACTAATGTGATTTGGGTGAATTTGGTTTTGTAGGAAAGTGTAGCTATGCAGGGTGTGTGAGTGACCTTAACATGATGTGTCCAGTTGGGCTGCAAGTGCGATCACATGACAAGAGGAGAGTGGTGGCATGTAAGAGTGCATGTTCAGCATTTAATTCACCAAGGTATTGTTGCACAGGGAACTTTGCAACCCCACAATCATGCAAACCAACTGCTTATTCAAGAATCTTTAAAGCAGCTTGTCCAAACGCATACTCTTACGCTTATGATGATCCTACTTCCATTTCTACTTGCACTGGTAGCACCTACATCCTCACCTTCTGTCCTCATCATTAGCCACCTACCTTAATTACCCCATCTTTATTTTTGGATGTTTGCTAGATAATTAAGACGGATCGATTCATAGTTTGCTTATTATTTTGTGGGGAATTATTGAATTTCTATCTATTACTTCTTATTAATCACTATTTATATTTGTAGTACATAATCCAGAGTTGCTTCTAACTTTTATCATAATTCTATTTTTGGCAAACTTTATTTTCCAAGTCTAGCGGCAATGAGCTGACTACTTAAAAATATCAGATATCCCCATGTGGTTTAATACTAGATCAAAAACTGCCTATGATTTAAAAGAAGACATATCCGTGTGTGGGTTCCAATTTGTGATAACTTGCCACTTCTGTGTTACATATATTTAATAATCATATGCTATAAGATGTCAACAAGTTATTAAGGAAAATCACATAAGGGTAACTTTCAAAACCATAAGGGTGTTTTGGACCTTTTGACAAACTAGGGGGGTGTGGGTGTGGGTGTGGGTGAGGGTGTATACTTGAGTAAATTTTGTAATAGTAAAACGAGTAATGATTTTTACCACCTAATTTCAGGGTCGGTCTTGTATCAAAGCGAAAGACACGGCCGTGTAGGGCCTTCGATTTTTTGATGTTTTTAGGGACCCTCGATCATTTAAATGTATATTGTGTGTATATATATACCTGGTTTAAATAATCATAAACAAGTAGTATGGATAGTAGTGATAATATTTTTATTTATATAGAGGGTCCTCGAATGTCAAGGCCGGTCCTGCCTAAATTCATGCCATCTAACATACCAATATGACGTGGGTGAATTGTTTGGAAGTAAATCGTTAATCAAATCAAGTAAATAATTGAATTAATGACTTACTTCCAACCAATTTACGCCACGTCATGAATGGTATTTTGGGTGGTATGAATTTAGGTGGTATATATAATTACTCAAATAAAATTGAGATGATTGCTAAGAGTACCATATATGGGGTCGGGGTTAATTAATAGGGGATTTTACTTTATGAGGCCCATCTGTTGTGGACTTAATAAAATAAATCCCACTACCTAAACACTAGTTGAAACCCAACTAGGAAGCAAGAAAAACCCAAAATATCCCCAAACCCTATTAACGCTGATAATCCTACCCAACTAAAACACCGAACCCATTAAGCAATCAATAAATCCCATTCCCTCCCCCCCCCCCCCCCCCCCCCCCCCCCCTCTCCTTTCTCTCGCGTCTCTCTGCAGAATCTTACCTTTCCTAGATTTTAGGGCTGCGAATTAAAGAGTTCTTTACTTGTCTTCCACTCCAAGTAGAACAATTTAGGGATTCCTAGCACCTATAAATACACCCCTTAGACCTCATTATTCAGTACCTTTCAATTATTCTTCAATTTATATCATCCTTAGAGAGAGCGTCAAGAGGCGGAAGCAAGAGCAGAAGCTGGAGAATCCTTTTCATCCAACAACAGTTCAAGCCAATTCCTTTATCTAGGTTCTTATTTTATTTCTGTTATTAGGACATGTATATTATTAATTTCTTTATTGTTTTTACTTTTAATATGAGCTAAACCTTAATTACTTGAGAATCGCATAATGAGATGAACCCTAATTTATTTAATTCATGTATTTCAATTTGGGATTAGTTTCTTGTTTAATTTGAATTGGGTATTTTATATTGCTTATTATTTTATATTAATTTCACTATCAATGAATTAGCTAATCGGAGATAGGTCATAGTAATTAAGCTATTCACTTTGGCGGGGAAGTGATCGCCTTGACGGGGGGTTTAATTACGGAACTAGATAATAAACGTAAGGTAGAAATTATTGATCCTGACGGACTTAGTTAACCTTATATCCAATTGGGTAAGATATCAATCATCTGAACGTAGCTTATAATCGCCCTGCCGAGGTTTGTAATACTGTAGGATAGCTCCTAGGTCCACCCTAACGGGGGCTAGGAGACATTAGAGTCCCGACTAATATAAAAATATCAGTTCTGCCCTTGACGAAAGAATTAATTAGGTAAGTTTAGGTGATTCCCTAGCGAGACTCAAGTATAGCTCATATCTGCGTCTTAATCCTTTAGTATTTATATTCAGTAATTTATTTTCTTGCATTCTTAGGATTAATATAAAAACCAAACAAATATCTTTTATCTTTTATTTTCTGTAATCAGAATTACTACTATTTATCTATTGAACACTTGGGTTATACCAGTCCGATCCCTGAGAACGAAACCCGACTTATCGGAGTATTACTTGGACAACCGTACACTTGCGATATTGTGGTTCCTTTTATTTCAGTACTTAATTTTATAACACACCAGGACCCACCATCGACAAAGTAGAATTTGTTAAGTAATCATCATAAAAGGTTTTATTGGGTTATTTGGGGATGCAAACCAGAGCATCAAAATTGGGTTGAGCTAGGGCGATTCGCTGATGGAATGTGAGAAAAGAGTCAAAAGCTCACTTTTCATTATCCAAATATATCATACTGTCACTAAACCAACGTTATAATCGTTAAGACCTTAGGATTTCTAACTACTTGGTTGAGACAATTAGGGCATAGGTGAGTCATAAGTGGACAATTGGATACTATATTAGGACATGTGATCACCACAAACTGAGTTGAAGACCTCTCCTTCTGGCATTGCAAAGTTAATCTGGACTTGGATTTATGGATTGATGATTATGTGTATATTAAGCATGTGTGTGCATTATTTCTTTGACATTACTACATGAGATATTTTAGGATATTTTTCTAGGATCATTCATTACTTTCTATTCTTCTTCTTATTCTTCTATTTTAGACTACCATATTGTTCTTACATTTATTGTATCGGGATGATACAACTTTGAGTTGGGGGTCTTGATGTCTCCATATTTTGATGTATTAATATATACCTGAGACATCATTTTAGGGGTATTTAGTAACTAATTTCGGGATTTCCCCCATTTCTTTATACTTTACACTTTCTTGTCTAATTTTAGGTGTTTTGCTATTTTATGAGTTTTTACGCGTAAATTGTGTGTTATTCGTGTAACACTTCGGTATATGGAAGCTATTACACATATGGAAACTGATTTGAAGTGGAAAAGTAAAGAAAATCCCTTATTCAAAGTCAAAAAAGAAAAGTTTGGATATATTGGAAAGTTAAGAAGCTGCCAATGCTACAGATACATCTACTAATTAAATTGCTGCAGAAATTTGGTCAGTAATTAGGAGGAGCCTTTTATATGAGCAGATAGATCTTTTGATTGCGGTCGTTTCCAAATAAAGAACATAAAATTCCGATAAAAATAACGAAGGAGATATGACCAAATCAAAATTTGCAAAGGTTTATCATGTCCTACAAGTTAGGAATACGTATAAGACTTCTTAACTTTGGGATCATTGCATATTTCGACCAAATGCCTATATATATATATATATATATCCACTTTTATCTTAGAGAAAGCATCCTTGCTCAGTTCTTAATCAATATTATACCAAGAAATCATCAGGAGCAAGAAGACAAGAAGGGTTTGGAAGCTATCCATGCCATTCCAACCCTTCACCTCTGTAATTTATTTTCTTTCTTTCTCTAGTATGAAGTAATTCTATTTAGGTTGAAATTAGCATAAGGGTATGAACCCTAGACTTGTTTTATATCTATTTTAATTTGAGATGTCCTTTTACATTTAATTGAAATTAGTAGTGCTATCTTTGTTTTTATATGCTTTGATGTATTGTATGTAGTTCTTGCGGTTTCAAACATGTAGGATTTGTTGGACATTTGAATGGAAAAAACAAAAGGTATTCTCTCCCACATCGGTAGAGAAAAGAGGCCAAAAGGTATTTTTATACTTTGTGAAATTAACAAACTCCAAAAGCCAATAACCATGCACATGGCAAGGCATTGATCAAGCCCACACGCGCGCACCACCACCACCACCACCCACCCGCCCGGCCCGGCCCGGCACCGGCACCGGCACCGGCGACGGCGTGAGGCGTGGGGCGTGGGTCGTGGGGCGTGGGTCGTGGGTCGTGGGGAGTTTGGGGAGTTTGGGGAGTCAAAAAATGAAAAATGAAATGAATTTTTCCACAAGCTCTTATAGTGGTCTTTGGCAGCCCAAAACTTAAACGTGGGGACAAGTTCCCACCAATCACGCACACGTTAGAAGATATGGGATATTCTAGCAGCAATCACTTGGTCAAACACGTGGGAATATCTCAAAGGTCAAAAGTCAAAGCTGTTACAAAGAATAGAAACGTGGAGGTTACAAGTCAAAAGAAGAAACTGTCAATCAAATCAAATCCGGAGGGAATCAAGGAATTAATTCTGACGTTTCAGAATGGCTTGGTTGGGTCTTCCTTTCCCCTATATATAGACCCCATTCCACACCACTATGGACTACGAATTACAAAGCAAAGCAGCAGAATTACAACACAAAGCCTTACGCATAAAAAAGCTCTCTACGTTTTTTTCTTTTTTTATTTCTGTTGAGAGATACCGGTACTACGCCGGAATATCTTTTTAACACCGGAATTTTTTCCTTTACCGTGTAAGTTTGGCTTTTATTTTTCCGTGTAATAGCATAGCTTTGTAATTCTTGTTGATTTTCCAATTTCCGTGTAATAAGTGTGTTTACTCGTTAATTAAAACATTTGATTTATTTCGTTTTCTCAAACCATTTTCTTTGCGGTGATAACTTTTTCGCAACAATTTAAAAAGATATTCAGTAGCTTTCTTTTATCACCGTTTCGTTTTTATGGCTTTTCCAATATCGGCAGTTGCTTCATCATTGAATGCAAAGGCCTTTCCCGACGTGAATAAGTTGGAGCCTCTTAATGGTTCCAACTACAAGCGTTGGGCACAAAAGATCCTTATCTGTCTTGAACAGTACGAACTGGACTTCGTTTTATACGATGATCCTCCACTTTTAGTGGACAATGGGGTTCCCACTGAAGAAGAACAGACTAGGTATCTTGCTCTGGAAGCCAAGTTTAGGCGAGCTAATACCATGGCTCGAGGATGGATGTTGAACAACGTATCAAACCTTATCTTTGATCTTCTTGCCAAAGAAAAATCGGCAAAGATCATATGGGAGACACTTGAGAAAAAATATGGGGCCGAGGATTCTGGTAAGAAAAAATATGTCACTGGGACATGGTACAACTTCCGTCTCACCGATCAGAAATCCATGACTGAACAACTCCATATCTATGAAAACCTTTGCGCGGATGTGATAGCTGAAGGTATGAAAATGTGTGAGGTGTTCCAAGCCAATATCCTGTTAGAGAAATTCCCACCTTCTTGGAGCGAATACCGTAATCACCTAAAGCACAAGAAGAAAGAGATGACACTACAAGAGTTGATCAGCCACATACAAGTCGAAGAGGCAAATCGACTCAAAGACAGGTCTATTCCTTTCCCTTCTCAATCCTCCAAAGCTAATCTTGTTGAAAGTTCTGGACAAGGTAACAAAGACAGGTTCAAAGGGAAGGGTAAACAACAAGGCCACAACAAATCCAAATATGGAGGCAACAAGAACCGCGGCAACTCCAAAGGTGGTGGGTTCAAAACCTCTGGTAAGATTCAGAAACCCAAAGGAGCCTGTTACTGTTGTGGGAAGGAAGGACACAAGGCTTTCGAGTGCAAACTTAGAGCTGATCAAGGTCCTAAACCTGCCGCAAATCTGGTCGAGACCGAAGAAGTCATTGCTGCAGTGATGGTTGAGGTAAACTTAATTGAGAACAAAACCGAGTGGATTCTTGACACTGGAGCCTCTCGTCATTTCTGCTCAACTAGATCCATGTTCAAGAAATTCGAAGAAGCAACAAATGATGAATTTGTTTACATGGGTGACTCCTCAACCGCCATGGTCTTCGGTAAAGGACAGGTTTCTCTCAAACTCACTTCTGGTAAAACCTTAGAGTTAAATGACGTTCTCTTCGTCCCCTGTCTCCGTAGGAACCTTGTTTCCGGAGCTCTTCTTAATAAAGTAGGCCTTAAACTTGTATTTGAAGGGGGAAAAATGGTTATTACCAAAAATGATGAATTTGTGGGGAAAGGGTACATGAATGGTGGTTTATTTGTTTTAAATACTGTACCAATGAATGAGAATGCCTCTGATTTTGCTTATATCGTTGAATCTCTTGACACTTGGCATGGTAGACTAGGTCACCTTAATATCTCTTCTATTAAAAGGCTTAAAGAACTTGGACTAATACCCCTCAATAAAATAGATGACTTTTCCAAATGTCAAATTTGTGTTGAGTCCAAACTTGCGAAGAAGCCCTTTAAGCCCGTGACCACTAGGAAGACTAGTCTCCTTGAATTAGTGCATTCTGACTTAGCTGATTTTAAAAACTCCGCTAGTAGAGGAGGAAAACTTTACTATATAACCTTTGTAGATGACTACTCTAGGTTCACTAAAGTGTATCTTCTTAAAACTAAAGACGAGGCGGAAAACGCGTTTTTAAAATACAAAGCTGAAGTAGAAAATCAACTAGACTGTAAAATCAAAAGACTTAGGTCAGATAGAGGAGGCGAATATAGTTCTAATTCACTTAAAGAGTTTTGTGAAATAAATGGAATAATCCACGAACTTAGTGCCCCCTATACACCCCAACAAAATGGCATAGCTGAGAGGAAAAATAGATCACTTAAAGAGACTATGAATGCTATGTTAATAAGTTCAGGTTTACCAACCAACATGTGGGGGGAAGCTGTTCTATCAGCATGTTATGTCCTTAATAGGGTACCCCATAAATCCCTAGATAAGACCCCCTATGAGATGTGGAAAGGGTTTCCACCTAACCTGAAATTTTTAAAAGTGTGGGGGTGTCTGGCCAAAGTCAAACTACCCGATTTTAAAACAGTCACCGTTGGACCCAAAACAATAGACTCTGTTTTCATAGGGTATGCTCAGAATAGTGCAGCCTATAGATTCCTATCATTAGATGATAACTCCGTTTTTGAATCTAGAGATGCTGAATTTTTTGAAAACATCTTCCCTTTGAAAACTTTTCATAGTATTGATGCTCCTTTGTCTTCTAGTAACTTATCTGATGAGGTTAATGTTCCTTTATGTGATAGTGCCCCTGGCCCCTCTACCTCCTGTGTGCCTAGTAGTATTCCTGAGGAAGAACTTAGGAGGAGTAAGAGGCATAGGACCGAGACCAGTTTCGGACCTGATTTTATCACAGCCTTCTTAACCGAAGGCTTTCACATTGACCTGATAAGTGAACAGGTTGTCACCTGTCTCCTCATGGAGGAAGACCCAAAAACCTATACCGATGCTTTGAGATCGGTAGATGCCAGTTTTTGGAAAGAAGCTATCAATAGCGAACTTGAGTCTATTAGAAGTAATCATACGTGGGAATTAACTGACTTACCCAAAGGCAGCAAACCCATAAACAGCAAATGGATTTTTAAGAAAAAGTTGAGACCTGATGGCTCAATAGAAAAATTCAAAGCTAGGCTTGTCATTAAGGGTTTCACCCAAAAGAAAGGCCTTGATTACTTCGACACTTATTCCCCTGTGACCAAAATCGCCACCATTAGGACCCTCATCGCTCTTGCGGTCATTCACAAACTTGTCATACATCAGATGGATGTTAAGACTGCGTTTCTGAATGGGGACCTAGATGAAGAGATCTATATGGCCCAGCCTGAAGGGTGTGTGGTTCCTGGTCAATGGGATAAGGTGTGCAAGTTAAAGAAGTCTTTGTATGGCTTAAAACAGGCACCCAAAAAATGGTATGAAAAACTCGATAGTACCCTTATCTCCGATGGGTTTGTGGTCAACACTTCTGACTCATGTGTTTACTCCAAAGTAAGAGGGTCAGAGTGTACTATCATCTGCCTGTATGTAGATGACATGCTCATCTTCGGCACTTCTCTTCATACCATAAATGAGACCAAACGCTTCTTGTCTTCTAAGTTTGACATGAAAGACATGGGAGAAGCAGATGTAATTCTTGGGGTAAAAATCATTAGGAGCAGTAATGGTATTTCCCTGAGTCAGTCTCATTACGTAGAAAGGATGTTGAAGAAATTCGACTCCTTTGAGGTGACACCTGTAAATACTCCCTATGATTCCAGTATTCATTTATCTAAAAATTCTGGAGATGCTGTATCCCAAAATGAATATGCCAAAATCATAGGCAGTGTGATGTTCTTAATGAACTACACTCGACCCGATATTGCCTACGCCGTTAGTAGACTTAGTCGCTATACTCATAACCCGAATAATGACCACTGGGTTGCACTTCGTCGTCTTCTTAAGTACCTGCGAGGTACTATGGATCTAGGCCTGCATTACAGCTCATTCCCTGCGGTTCTTGAGGGTTTTTGTGATGCAAACTGGATCTCTGACCATGACGAAGTTAACTCCACCAGTGGCTATGTTTTCTCCTTAGGAGGAGGTGCTATATCATGGAAGTCTTCTAAACAGACTTGTATAGCACGCTCCACCATGGAGTCTGAGTTTATAGCACTAGAAATGGCTGGACAAGAAGCTGAGTGGTTGAGAAGTCTCTTATCAGATGTGCCCCTTTGGGAAGGTAAGGCCACACCTGTGTGTATCCATTGTGATTCACAAGCAGCCATTGCAGTCGCTCATCAAAGTGCCTACAATGGAAAGAAGAGACATATACGCATCAGACATGGCTCAGTAAAACAGTTACTGAAGAATGGTGTGATAGCCTTGGAGTATGTACGATCAGAAGAAAATCTCGCTGATCCTTTTACCAAAGGCCTACCCAGGAGAGTAGTTCTGGATACGTCGAGGGGGATGGGGTTGAGACCCATTAATGGGGAACATGTGACTCTTGAGTCAAGATGATCTCCATTCATCCCTATGGCATAAAACTAAAGCAATATGGATTCATAGCCACGTGTGGTGGTCCTTATGAGAAGGACTTGATGAATCAGAATTCATAGCCTATATGGTGGTCCTTTTGAGAAGGACTTGATGAATTCAAGGGTAGTAGCAAAACCCCAAACCTTTATAAACAAAATGTCAAGGAGACGTCCTTGAACAAATGTACATAAAGGTATCCACAAAGTTCATAGCCCACAAGGGTGGTTCTTAGAGAAGGACTTGATGAACTAAACTGAAAGGTGAGGTTCGAGGAGACCATAACTTTCAGCAGGGTAGAGTATGTGTTGTGAGGGCCTCTATCGGAAACCGTTAAAGTTCAAGAGTACGTTCACTTAAACGGAATTCGGTGGTTGCCTCACTTCACTACGTGACAATTCAAATCGAAAGATATTGGCACTTAAGTACAATTCACCCAAAATGCTGAAAGTCATGGAAACCTGATCACCTTCTCTTCAAACCTTTTGTTAACCTTCAAATATGTGGGGGATTGTTGGACATTTGAATGGAAAAAACAAAAGGTATTCTCTCCCACATCGGTAGAGAAAAGAGGCCAAAAGGTATTTTTATACTTTGTGAAATTAACAAACTCCAAAAGCCAATAACCATGCACATGGCAAGGCATTGATCAAGCCCACACGCGCGCACCACCACCACCACCACCCACCCGCCCGGCCCGGCCCGGCACCGGCACCGGCGACGGCGACGGCGTGAGGCGTGGGGCGTGGGTCGTGGGTCGTGGGTCGTGGGGAGTTTGGGGAGTTTGGGGAGTCAAAAAATGAAAAATGAAATGAATTTTTCCACAAGCTCTTATAGTGGTCTTTGGCAGCCCAAAACTTAAACGTGGGGACAAGTTCCCACCAATCACGCACACGTTAGAAGATATGGGATATTCTAGCAGCAATCACTTGGTCAAACACGTGGGAATATCTCAAAGGTCAAAAGTCAAAGCTGTTACAAAGAATAGAAACGTGGAGGTTACAAGTCAAAAGAAGAAACTGTCAATCAAATCAAATCCGGAGGGAATCAAGGAATTAATTCTGACGTTTCAGAATGGCTTGGTTGGGTCTTCCTTTCCCCTATATATAGACCCCATTCCACACCACTATGGACTACGAATTACAAAGCAAAGCAGCAGAATTACAACACAAAGCCTTACGCATAAAAAAGCTCTCTACGTTTTTTTCTTTTTTTATTTCTGTTGAGAGATACCGGTACTACGCCGGAATATCTTTTTAACACCGGAATTTTTTCCTTTACCGTGTAAGTTTGGCTTTTATTTTTCCGTGTAATAGCATAGCTTTGTAATTCTTGTTGATTTTCCAATTTCCGTGTAATAAGTGTGTTTACTCGTTAATTAAAACATTTGATTTATTTCGTTTTCTCAAACCATTTTCTTTGCGGTGATAACTTTTTCGCAACAGGATTACCATAGTAGTTAGATGGTCACCCGGAAGGGGTGTCTAATTATTGAGACACCACATAAACGTCTAGTGTGCAGTAGTGGTCCTGACGTGCTTGCCTAACTAGATAGTCACTAGGGTTTAAGATTAACCACCAATCGTTGCGCAGGGTCCTCTTACCCAAGTCCCTTGGTAATTGTTAGGTCGCCACCTAAGTCCGCCCGGAAGGGGGTTAGGAGGAATATAGAATCCTCGCTATTGCATATTACACAATTTTACTTACATAAATATGTCATAACACAAGGCTAGTGGGGATTACTTGTTATATCTCGAGCTAAACTCTCATACTACTTCTTCCTTCTATTTATTTTCATGTCTTTATTCTATTTAGTAAATTGTTTAGAGTCTTAAAAACCAAACAAATATTTCAGAGTCTTTTTAGCATATCATTCTTCTAACTTCTTTTATTTACACTTTATATTTGCATTAGTCATAACTAATTTTCGTAGTTCCTGCGAACGAATTCTACTTATCAATTAAACTTGCAGACCATTTGTGGTACTTACAGTGAGTAACATAGTGGGTTAGGGTGTTTAGTTTTTTTTAATATTTATATTGTTATTTTATCACACGCTCTAACCACCACCATGGTGGTTTCTAATTAATAGTTTTTATTATTTAATAGTTAAAACTGTAAAAGAATTTTCATATCTATGATAATGTTAATTCATTGAAAATAAATTTTTTGTCAATGTCAATAATTATAAATAAAAGTATATTTTTATATATTTTAAAATTAAAATATTGTTTAATTTAAACGAGAAGTTGATAATTTATTTTACTTTAAATAAAAAGTGACCCAATCAACCGTAATGGTCTGCGAAAGCTACGTTGCTTGCGTTTTGGTCGAATATTACAATTAAACAGGGCCCACACGTTATGCCACACGCTTTTGAAGTACGAGGTCCCTTCTTGAAAGTCCCTGAGGCCTATCAGACTGCTACATGCCTGTATTATTAAGAATTAATGTGTAGCCCTCACTTTATTCACACGCCTAGTACGCGGTCTCCCAAGTAGCATTTCATGCTCCCAAATTAAATGCCAACTAAACAAGATTTAGAATTCATGTCCAAAAAAAAAAAACAAGATTTAGAATTCATGTCCCAAAAAAAAAAAACAAGATTTAGAAATATCAGAAATTTCTCGATTGGAGATTATTTCACCAATTTTTTTTAACGGCTTAATAATATAAATAGCATTATAATATTAAATATTACAAAAATTATCTGATATCATAAACATGTTTATCAAGTAAGATAAGTTGACCTATTAGGAAGGAGGAGAGATCCTCCAATCACCAAACAATTTGCCAACAAACTTTTGTTTGTCAACCCAATCAGCTACTTTATTACCTTTGCGGTGAACAAAGGAAAAAAGCAGATTACAAGTATCCGCAGTATCGTATATCGACTTAATAATATTACAACACTCAAGAATATTACAAGGGGTCCTAGTAGCTAAGGGTTAAACTATCACTTCACAGTCACTTTCGATATAATAGAGTTGGTAGGAAAACCTTTCGCTATCTCGCAACCCCACATATCAACTTGAGCTTCTGCTTCGATATAGCTTCTTGCCTTTATATCATTTGCATCTGCCTCGATCAAGTTGCCAAAAGAATCCCTGACTATATGAGAAATAGCACAACCAGATAAAGTAAAGCTAAAATCGGTATTAATTTTAGTAATATTAGTAGGAGGTGGATTCCAATTACTAATTTTACCAGTATTTTTAATATTAAGGTTTTTATCATTTCCTTCAATTAAAGCAAAGGAAACCTGGATTGAATCACTCGTCTCCTTTATCATTTACCATAATTTGGATTTTGATTCACATCTTTATATTCCTTCAATTACACATGAACATTGGTTCAGGTTTAACCCCATTGAATACAAAGTTATTTCCACCTTTCCAAATTTGCCAACAAATATTACTCAAAAGTGCATCAAATTGTATATCTTGACCATGAGTAGCATTCAAAGAGGCAACAATTTGTGAAAACTAGTCATCAATCCTTGAGGTGCTATTAATTAAGGTTTTTAGAGTTAAAGAGGAAGAGAACCACACACCCCTAGCTCAAGGACAAGCAAACAAAAGGTGCTCAGTGGTTTCATTATTGCAATTACAAATTTTACAAATTTTGGATTTAGTACATTTTCTAGTATAAAGATTCACCGCTGTGGGTATTTTATTCTTAATACATTTTCTCATGAAATTTTTTATCTTAGGAGAGCAATTCATATTCTATATTATTTTCCAAACATTTGGATCATTAAGATGTGAAGAAGAAGGAAGAAGATCAGATACAACTTTGTTCTTCTCGTCTCTATTTCTTTTAGGTAACAAATAAGCAACTTTAACAGAATAATTGTCATTTTTAGTAGAATTCCAAAAATAGAAATCATTACATTCATAAGTAGAGATAGACATACAAGAAATAATCTTAGCTATCTCTTGATTGTATTCTGAATTCACATAACTGATATTCTAATTCTTATTAATAGTTTGAAAGAATTCTTTTACTAACATTATATTATTATCTGTTGCTTTAGTAACATCATTATAATTATTAATCCGTTTTTTCATTTTCACCAATTAGAGTAACTACTTACCTTCGTTACTCCTTTTTTTAATGTTAAAATTGAATTTAAAACTAAAAAATATTCAAATACAATAAGATAGGATTTGTTGTTCTTAACCCATTCTCGCTATTACAAAATTAACTATTAGTAGTTCTAAAAAGTATAAAAGTAGGTTTGCAACCCATTGCTATTGAGATTGGAGAGACTTTTCTTTTTTCTCAATCAAATCCATTGCTTGATATAATTTCCTTAAAACAAAAAATAAATTTTTGTCGATTTTTCGCGCTAAACTTTGAATATCGTCAAATATATGAAATAAATTATGATTCTCAAATTTCGCGCCTTTCATTAGAGGTTTCATCAAGGTTAGACAATCATTTCGTAAAATAAATTTTCTTGTTGACTGTGTTGATGTTTCTTGTGTAGCATTTCGAATTTCTATTCTTTCGACTTCTTTTGGAGAATGTACAGTATATTTTCAAGATATTTTTTTTAAAAATTGATCCTTTTTTGTCACTAAATACACAAACAGATAAAGTAACATTAGTTTCTTTAAAATAGGATACATCAACATTTACAAAAATATTTAAATTGTTATAAGACTCCCTATTTTGATATAAGCTTAAGTTTTGTTACTCATGTCAATTATAAAAACAGTATTACCTCCATTCTATAATTTACTTATTACAATATATAATTATTTGTTCTCCATGATGCATGATTTGTTTTGGTTTAAACTTTTTTGATTTTTTTAGACAATTCAATTACTACTTCCATTTTAAATAATAATCATTTTAAAAAATTGCACGAATTATAAAATACCTGATTAATAAGTAAAAAAAAACTTACAAATGACTAATATAACTATTTTTTATACTTCTATTACAATACTAATATTGAATTAATAAAAAAGAGTATATAAGAGTAAAAGATAAAAAAAATGCAATAAATGTTGTATTAAAATTTTTAAATAACATATATTATTAAAGAAAGAGAAAATGCCACTTAGGGTCTTGAACACACCCCCCTCTTCAAGATAGCATCCCCCCTAGGAGTCTCTTCTTACTAAAGACCTCAAAAAGAATTTAACACATGAAACCCAAAACCCCTATTACCTTACTACCCTCAAATGTTTTTTTCTTTTCCTATATATACTAAATATATCATTTTCTGAATTATAAAACAAAACACAACCAAACCCTAGAAAATAGACTCTCTCCTCTCTCTCTCCTCTCACTACCGTCGAAATGCCCACCACCATCAACAACCTCTCTCCTCCTCTTCATTGCCAGAGCAACCATCTTCTCAGACGAACAGTACCACCACCTCCATGACCTCGGCGCTGCAGCTGGAGAGAAATTCAGGCGAGCTTCGATGGAGCAGAGCAGCGAGGTTCGAGCTTCACCATGGCCGGAAACCTGTCGCTGCTGGATCGAAGAAGAGCAGCGAGGTTCGAGCTTCACCATGGCCGGAACCTTTTCGCTGCTTCGAGCTGGTGGTGGTCACTCAAAGAAGAGAACAGAGTGTGGGTCTCGAGCTCGCATCATCGAAGAAGAAGAATAGCAGCGTGGGTCTCGAGCTCTCCAGATCTGCTGGTGGTTGTTGCTGTTGCTTCTGCTGCATCCTCGCGAGCCATGGAGGTGGTGTTCGTGGCTGCTGCCTCCTCATAACAATGGCAGATCTGGATTGCAGCAGCATTATATTGAAGAGGGGAGGAGCATCCATGGCTGTGAGCTCGGTTGGTGTTGGTGGGGTGTTGGTGAGCTCGGTTCTAGCATCCATGGTTGTTAAAGGTGGTGATTCGAAGGAGGCTGGATATTGGTGGTGCTCGACGGCGTGTAGTTGGTGTGATCGACGGCGGAGAAGGGCTCCATCGGTGGTGGTGGTGTTGAACTCTTCTTCTGCAATGGTGTCTCGATCTACTTTTTTTTTATCAACTTTGTTGACCAGATCTGGTCAAACTTGTTATTAGTTTAGGTTTTTTTATTTATCTATTGTAAATGGTTAACGTTTGAATGAAATTAATAAAAAGGTACTAAATACACTTTGATTTTATAGAGTATTCATTTAATTTCAAAGAGCACTCCTAATATTTCATACAGTATTCCGACTATTTCATAGAGTACTTCGACTATTTTTATAGAGTATTCGTTTAATTCGTTAGAGTATTCGTTTAATTCTCGGAGTACTCAGCAAATTCTTTGAGTACTCAGCAAATTCTCGGAGTACTCTATGTTTTTTCCGGTGACCGGTGACTGGTGGTCGGAGGTCGGTGGTCGGTGGTTGGTGGCCGGTGGTCGGTGGCCAGTGGTGGGAGGTCGGTGGTGGGAGGTAGGTGGTCGGAGGTCGGAGGTCGGTGGTCGGAGGTAGGTGGGTAGTGGTAGGTAGAGGAGAGAGAAACAGTGACATCACACTTTTTTGTCTTTTAGTGTTAGGAAAGACTATTGTAAAAAATGAAATCCCTAAGAAGAACAACTTTCTAGACACTACTCTATAGAGAAGAAATAGTGTTTCTAAGACCCTATATATAATTCACCTTTAAACAAAAAAATCAACTAAAAAGACAATTTTAAAAAATTGAGGTAGTAACTCAATAGAAGATAAATTTTTAAAAGTTTTTATTTTTATTTTCATAGATTAAATTAATGACTTTTGGATCCCATGAGATCACCCAACGACACCTTTGGTAACTAGATGTCACATACTGACCATAGAACTATGTTCCAACAAATGGAACAATTACTTGCCTGCTTTCAAGTTATAAGTTCAGTAAGGGGAGGGGGGGGGGGGGGGGGGGGGGGGGTTGGAATTACTCATTTATAAAAAGAGTAACGACTAAATAAGGCACTATAATTTATGCTTTAATAAAAAATAGCCCAACCTTAATTAGTTTATTAGAACTCCTAGAAAAAATAAAAAGAACCAAAAATCCAACTTTTTTTATATTTTTTTAATGTATGGTTGTCCTGGCCAGTTTACGTGCACCACGACTATTCCCATAGGAAATATACACGCCTCCTCATGTATACTCCCACTTAATCAGAACTAGGTTACCCATGTTCAAGGAGGGGACTCGAACCTTGCACCTCTTGCTTACCCTCTTTTAAGGGCTCCAGAAATAACAAGAATGAGGGGATTCAAACCCTGTACCCTAAACCCCTTTCTTCTTATACACGGTGGACTTTTAGAAACCAAAACAACAAACCCATTAGAATTTAGAATCAAAACAAAAACCAACACCCTCTCTCTAGTTCAGATCGAAACCAAACCCAGTAGGGTTGGCCGCTCCTTTTCACAATAAACGCGCCTTTACCTCCCCCAGGGGCGGACCCACCTTAGGCCCAGGGGGGCTCAAGCCCCCCCTAAATCCGTAAATTTAAAATACTTCAATATAATTTTGATTCGAAAAATAATTAACTTCCGTTGAAAATTTATATAACACGTTCATGCTCTAAAAAACATATAAGTTATTGTAGCTTAGTGGTTAATTGCATTTACATATTGGAATTTATCCTAGAGGTTAGGAATTCGAAACTTAGCATTTTCTTTTTATATTTTTAATAAGTTTAATTTAAAATAAGAATAAGACTTCAACTTTATTATTATACTTTAACATTATAAATAAAACTTTGTTCTCTAATATACTATATTTAAATTATATTATACTTTAACATTATAAATAAAACTTTGTTCTTTAATGTACTATATTTAAATTATAAATTTGTCAACTTTCATAAATCAATTTATTACATATGCAATTCTGTTATACATGCCTCTATTTTGAGTTTGATGATAGCATTACTTAGTAATTTATTATTTACATTACTCCAATATAATTATAATGTATAATTTTTATAGATGATTTATTCTTTATATTTATAAATTAGTATATTAATATAACATATGGAATATTAATATAATACTAATAATACTATATAAATTAAATGTATATAATAGTGCCGGTCTACATATTTTATGGGTAATTAGGAACATGTAAACTCATCAATTAAAGAGATAAGCAACGTTACAGTGTTGGATTTTTAAATTTGTATTTTGACATTTCTAGTTATATGTTTATGTATCCTTTTTTTACCTTAAAAAATTATTTAAAACGTTACCACCCAAATTTCTATATATTTCAGCCCCCCCCCTCAATTTAACTTCTGGATCCGCCACTGACCTCCCCGTGGATCTTCACCGCCATCCCTACCCTATTCGTCACCCTCGTCCAGAAAAAAACCGTCTCCCCTCTTTGCTCCGTTCCCGTGGACCTTCACCAGCACCCTGACCCCTTTCGCCACCCTCTCCACCATCTTCACCACCATCACCATCGCCAGCCTCGTCCAGAAGAAAACCGCCGTCATCTGGGGCTATTCGCCATCCTTCGTACACCGGTGTTCGTGGGCCATACTCCACCACCATCGTACACCACAATTTGTGGAACATTCTGGACCATCTCTCCCGCACAAGTAAGCCGCCGCGCCGCTCCCCTTCCTCCACCGCGCTGTTCCCCTGTTCAGATCAGATCTAGTAACTTTTTTTTTTGGTTCAACCGACAAATTTATTACCACCGAGAGGGTGAACTTGTTTTCATGGGTACAACCCTAGGGCACGCAACCTTTCTATTTCCCTTTTTCATTGTTTTTGTTAAACACAAAAATATGTTTCATTAACTTTTTTGTTTTGCAGGTGGCCAGTCCCTGTAGTAGATACCCTTTGGGCCTAGCAAATGTTTCATTGCTAGCAACTGTTGGAGATGGCTACAACCCATGATGGATTCTTTTTGTTATATTTAGAGTGAAGTTGAAGACTTTTTCTGTTTTTTTGTTCCTATCCGATTGGATTTAGGGTACAACCCATTGTTCCTATGCGATTGTGAGTGTTGAAGGATTTTTTTTGTTTTTTATTCCTATGCGAGTGTGAATGGATTATTTTGTATGATATAGCTCCTTTGGTACAACCCTTAGGTTACCGCCATTAGATTTTGACATGGACAAAAACCGATAAGGGCCGTCCTTGTAGACTTGGACATGGACAAAACCGGTATAGGTACATACCTTCGTGGAAAATAGGTATGTAGCCAACAAAAAATGTAGGTACGTACCCCACAAAAGATATATAAGTACGTACCCTTAAAAATGTATATCGAGTAAATTAAAAAAATAAAAAACCAAAAATTAAAATAATATAATTAAAAAAATTAAAATGGATATAAAAATAAAAAAACCAAACTAAATAATCAGATTAGGTCCTATATAGAATATTCATTTAACTAGGCCTTAAGTAAAATTTAAGTAAGTTTTTAGGCTGTTTTTTGTATTTTCTTTTATAAAACTGACCTTCTTAGAGTCGGGCAAAAAAAAGAAAAAACTCTTCGCTCCTATTAAACCTAAGGCTAACTTCAATTTAGGCTAAGTCCAACAGCTCCCTACATTTTTAGCAGAATAGGTAGTCAAACTCTACTTTTTTTTTGTCAAAGACAAAGTCCTAGCATCGTTTACTGATACATTTCGAATATAAATAACTAATACTGGAATAAAACTCAACTAGAGAACTACGTGGACATTTATAAATATCCATATTGATCCTGATACACTTAGCAAGAGTGTCAGCCACGTTGTTAAACTTCCTTTTAACATGGGTAACCTTCTATTCCGGGAATCGTCCTATTCACCTCCATTCCTCTGCAATCATGGGAGGAATCCTCCGGTCGATCCCAATACCTCGATTAATACCTTGAACTACCTCAAGTTTATCTGAGTAGAAAGAACTACTCTTGACACCAAGAAACGTGGCTGGTCTCATGGCAAGCAAAATCAACCACACTTTCTCTTAAATATTAACTCCGTACAATAACTTTACTCCAACATCTTCCCTATTTCAACCCCCAATTTTGAAATTTTATATTCAAACTAATTTTTAATAATTTTTTCTGTATTTATATATTTTGTATAAGTTATTTTTATATACTACTTAATTATGTTTATAATTATTTTTTCCACACATTTATATTTTGTAGAAACTATATTTTTTTTGAGAATAATAACTTTATAGTTTGTTTCTTGTAAAAATAAAAAATAAGACTTGATATAGAATATAAATTAATAAAATATATATTTTATCTTTATTTATAATAAATTTTCTATTTTAATTAATTAATTAGTTTTTTAAATTTTTATAACCTTTCTATATTTATATATCTTAGAAAATATTAAAATTCAGTTTTTATAATTATAATTATTTTTTCTAAATATATATAATTTTTATAATTTAGAATTTATCACTTTTTTTTTTAATATATTTAAAAAATTTACTAAATATATAGATTTTTTGAAAGGTAAAGTGAATTATTTTTAGAAAATATGAAGACTAAAGATATATAAAATAAATAAAAAACGGAGGTTAAAGATTATGAAACATATTTAATAAAAGTATAAGTAAGTGGTTAATTCTAAGGGATAATTTCCAATTAATTACAATTATACATTTTTCATTTCAAAAATAAAGGAGCAAATTACTTCCTACTTATTTACAAATTATCAACTAAATTCCCAATTAATCACATTGTCAGGGCCGGCCCTGACATTTTGGGGGCCCTAAGCGAATTCACAAAATGGGGTCCTCTTCATAAATAAAGATATTATTACTATTAACGTGGTTCAAACTCTAGAACTCATAAACGAAAACATGGCACATTACCACCAAATTAACAACACTACTTTTATATAATTATTTAAATCGGGGATATATATAAACACATAATATATTTAGATGATCGGGAGCCCCTAAAAATGTCAAAAAATCGGGGGCCCTAAGCGGCCGCGTCTTTTGCTTCACTACAGGACCGGCCCTGCACATTGTCATACTACCTTCCATTATTATTCTTATATGATTTTTTTTAATTATTTTTCTTTAAAAAATTTCCACTTTATTTTTAAAAAGAATTTCCGATTTTTTTATTTTATTTATTTTTTTAAGATTTTTTTTCTGGATTTTTTTTTTCGAATTTTTTAAATTTTTTATCCCATATTTATTTTTTTTCTATTTTTTTAATTTTTTTTAAATCGAAATTCCGGGTTAAGTGTTGCTATAACACACAAATAAATGTATTCCTGTAACACACAAATGATTCTCTTTTTAACAAAATTATTTTTTTCTCTTTATTAATCGCATATACCCTATTTTTACTCGTTTTTAACTATCTTGATATATTATCTTTTTGTCCAACACTTTTTTGTTATTTTGTGTGTTTAAGTATTAGGGTTTTGTGTGTTACTGGTCACACAAAACTTGATTTTGTTTATTTTAATTTTATGTACTCCTGGAACACAAAAATCTCAGAATTATGTATTCTTAGAACGCACAAATATCAGATTTGTGTATTCATGGAACACACAAAACTTAAAGTTGTGTAATCATAAAACACATAAAACTCGAATTTATGTATTCCTGGAATACACAAAACTTGATTTTGTTTGTACCAATTCTGTGTATTCGTGGAACACACAAAACTCATAATTGTGTATTCTTGGAACGCATAAATCTCAGATTTGTGTATTCATGGAACACATAAAACTCAAATTTGTGTATTCATGGAACACATAAAACTCGTATTTATGTATTCCTACAATACATAAAACTTGATTTTCTTTGTTCCAATTCTGTGTATTCCTATAACACATAAATCTCAGATTAACGCACAAATCTCAGATTTGTGTATTCACAGAACACATAAAACTCAAATTTGTGTATTCATGGAACACATGAAACTCAAATTTGTGTGTTCATGGAACACATAAAAATCAAATTTGTGTATTCATGGAACACATTAAACTCGAATTTATGTATTCCTGGAATACAGAAAACTTGATTTTGTTTGTTCCAATTCTGTGTATTCCTGAACACACAAAATCTCAGAATTGTTTATTCCTAGAACACATAAAACTCAAATTTGTGTATTCATAGAATACATAAAACTCAAATTTGTGTATTCATGACACATAAAACTCGAATTTATGTATTCCTGGAATACAAAAAACTTGATTTTGTTTGTTCCAATTCTGTGTAGTCCTGAACACACAAATCTCAAAATTGTGTATTCTTAGAACGAACAAATTTTATATTTGTGTATTCATGGAACACATTGAAATCAAATTTGTGTATTCATGTAACACATAAAACTCGAATTTATATATTCTTGGAATACACAAACTTGATTTTGGTTGTTCCAATTCTGTGCGTTCCTGCAACACACAAATCTCAGAATTGTGTATTCAACACATTAAAAAAATCAATTTTTTTATAATTTCAAAAGAAAATGAAAATAAATAAATAAATAAATATTATTATAATTAATTAATAGGCCTACGGGTATTTTTATAATCTTCCAATTTTTTGTACTTAAGTGGGAATTAAGTTGAACTTGTAATTAATTGAGAATTTTTACACTTTTTGCATTATTAACTAGGCATTGCCCCAAATTCTAAAGTGCATAAAGAAAAGCAAATATTACATATTTGCAACAGAAATTTAGAAATAGATGAAAAAAACTTATAGCTATAAAGTGGATAAAAAAATAAAAAAAGAAGGCATACACAGAAAGGTACGTAAAATTTAAACAAAAGAAAAAAAGTTATGTACAATGTATTAAAAAAAAATGTAGCAAAAAATCTCTTGCTCAAGAGATGTGGCTATAAAGTAGCAAAAAATTGGGGTTCAAATATAGTGTTGTACATTCTGTTGAGACTGTTGAAGAACAAATATTAAGTGATCAAACTTCAATTTTAGCTTTTTGCCAGAATTAGGGTTCCATTGCGCTCAGCCTTACCAAACCATGTTACATATTGTGTAGTGATAGTAGACTTGTACAAAAATATTAAGTAAACGGTTAATACATCGAACTTTCATGTCTTAAATTGGAGTTTTTTTTGACTTTTTTTAAAGTAATTAGCGTTATGGCGTGGAGAGAAAAAAATTGCGGGTTTGGCACATGGGCGGTAACCCGCTTACCGCCCTTCCTTAATTACGATATTAGGAAAAGGACGGTTAGCTAGCTACCACCCAAAGAACAATATTAATTTTGGGGAGTGCGGTAGGCTAGCTACCGCCCTTAGCGTTAATTTTACTGCAAAGTAAGGGCGGTTGGCTACCCACCGGCCTTCAATGCAGATTAAATTTCTGCATAACTCATAAACTCCCATTCCGGGAGTTCATTCATTCCAACAAAAACCCACCGCCCTACCGCCGTGCCGCCGAGATTCTTTGCCACCGCCGTTCATTGAACCAGTTATTCCACCTGATTCAACCTTCTACTCAAGCACATCCCTCCAAATCTTAAGGTTAGGCTTTCCAAAACCTTTTTTTTAATTTTGTTTTTTACCGTTAATTTTGATAAATGCATGCTTGTATATTAGTGTAAAAGGAATTAATTTTGTGTTATATTATTGCAAAAGCTATTAAATTAATTTCACAATTTTAGGTAATTGCACAATTGGTCCTTTTTTAATTTGATAATTGCACTGTTAGTCATTTTAGTTAATTTTAGTTGAAATACTAGCCTTTTAATTATACAATTAGGGTCTTGAATATTAGGTAATTGCACAATTGGTCCTTTAAGTTTATTGTAATTGCAAAAGTAGCCCTTTATTTGGTATTAATAAATTGTACAATTAGTGGCTCAAATTTTAAGTAATTGCACCATTGGTCCTTTTAATTTTAAGTAATTGCACAATTGGTCATTTTAATTATAGATAATTGCACTATTGGTCCATTTATTAATTTATCGGTTCTTATTTCTTGCTAGTGTATAATGACATCTTCTAGTAGCAATTCAGGCTCGTTTTTATGGAAACAAGGGAAATTTCAACACAAAAGCGAATTGGTGACTAACGAAAGTTAATTATTTTAAGTATAAAATTTATTTTAGTTTATTTGTTAATGACTATTTTGTTATTAGGGCCGATATGAAGGTGCGATGATCAAGTCCATCTCCACTACTCCGTGGCTATTGGACCCACGGGCAATTCCTTTAGTTAAAGAAGATGGGTTCGGGGAGATTCGTAAGATAGACAGGATTATATTGGACCACTCTTTGATCTCTGCGATTGTCGAAAGGTGGAGACGGGAGACCCATACATTTCACATGCCCGTAGGTGAGATGACTGTCACCTTACGCGATGTATCAATGATATTGGGTCTACCAATCCGCGGTCGTGCAGTGACCCAGCCAGAACCGGCCTACCATGACTTTGAAGAAACGTGTCTACATTTATTCGGAGTGGTACCGACACAAGGGGGGAGATGGGCGTAACGTAATTAAGTCTGCATGGCTGATGTCTCCCTTTTTGTTCTATATTTATATGCTTAGGAGACATCAAATTAAGTGAATTATGAACTAATATGATAGACTTTTAATGATTATTTGCTATATTTCAATTTCACTCCTTGGTAATTAGTATTTTTGGATTGATTAAGCTTTTGCGCGTAATATGGTTTGTTTTAGTGAAAAGTTTTTTAGGTTTGGAATACTAGCAAGGAGGGGAGTCGTGGATTAAAGTCATAGATCGTGTAAAGAAGTCAAAGACGCGAAGAAATATTTTGAAGAGTTGATTTCGGAAGCTGCAAATCTAGAAGGCAGCTGAAGATTGCTGATTTTGAGCCATTTAGACGAGGATTCAACAGCTGAGTTGTGAAGAGATTAGATTCCTTACTTAGTTATGAAGATTTAGCAATTTGAATGGATCAATTCCGAGTTGAAATGAGCAAGCTACACCCGTTTTAGTGAAGGGTGTACAACAGTTACGAGATTTGGACTTAAATTATGGACTTGGGCTTTTTAATATTTGACTAATTAACCTAAGTAAAAACCCTAGTCCGATTTTAGCACTATAAAAAGGCTTTTAGACTTCTATTTTCTTACACAATTCACTTTATACAAATTCAGAGCATCAGAGAAGAAGCAGAAGCAAGGAAGAGAAGAAGCCAAGAACTGGAGAAAGTCAACTTCTCCATTCGCAGCCGAATCAACAACTCAATTAGGTTTCTTTATCTTTTATTCTGTAAAACAATTATGAATTCCTTTAATTTGAATTTCTTAGTTTTTATAATTGTGAGCTAAATTCATACAGTACTTGAGAACGCATTAATGGGTTAAGCCCCAATCTATTTCATTCTATGTTTTTGGTTTTGGGATTATTTTAATTGAAATCGAATTGGGTAATTAGTAATTTTCATTGATTTTCACTTATTGACTATTATTGAAGTAGCTAATTAGTAATAGGACTTATTAACTAGGCTATTCCATTTAGTGGCGAATGGATCACCTTGACGGGGGGTCTAGGTACGAAAATAATTAATGAATGTAGGATAGAAATTATTTGACCTTGACAGGCTTGATTAATCCTATGGCCAAATGGGTAATTAAACTTAGTCATTCGAAGGTGGACTATATTCACCCTGACGGGGTTTGTAGCACCTAAGAATAGCTCCTTAGTCCACCCTGGCGGGGGTAAGGAGAATATCGAATCCCGACCACTATTATTTACCATTTCGTCCCTTAAACAATACATGGAATGAATAGATTTAAGTGAAATCCTAGCGTTACTCAAGTACTACCTTCCATACTTGCGTCTAGCTATTTTATTTTCTCGCGTCTAGCTTAATATTTACATTACTTTAGTCTTTTAATTAATTGTCTTAGTTATAGATTAACAAACAACCAATCTTAAAATCATTTACTTGCCTTCCCGTGCTATTAATCACTACTTGATAAGCATTAGAGTCAACCAATCCGTCCCTGAGAACAAATCTGTTTATCACATATATTACTTGGGACAACTGAAATCCAGGAATCACGCCAAGTGAATCTCGACCTCACGAAACCCAAATCCACTAAACTGCATATACTCTTCCACCTCTCGAACCGTGATATGAGTGTGTGGTGTCTTCGACTCCCCTAATATAATCCTCTTAGGATTTTATTTAATTAAAATCTCCAATAAAAAGCCATGGCTTCTTAACGCTCTGTGAGTCTATCTCTAGCACGTCTCATAGATATTTTCGTAACCATGCTTTAGGGCTCGTATAAACTACAAAAAATATCGAAGAAACCCGTGAGTCGCTCGATATACGCACGTTTATAACTTGCTTATTTTCCGTTAAAATTAGGCATTCTTTATGTTCTTAAAATCCATATACCCCAGAAAACCCTACAACGTCAACTCTTATGGACTTTTTTTATGTGAATGGACCTAATAATCCTAGTTGTCTCCTATCCTGCCACTTTTGTCTCAACTATGATAGGAATGAACGACTTACACCTTATATTGAGATCATTGAAGACACATTTAAGAATTTGAACAGTCAACACCTTTACAGTTCCAAAAAAAGAATATTAATTGGAAAAGTGGATGAATTTCAGTCCCATGAGGTTAATATATGTGTATAAGACATAAAGATAATATAAAAAATTGATATACAAATATTACCATTAACAAAAAGGAATGATACCAAGACTTATGGACAGTGGGCGTTCACATTGCATCCCCTTACTCCATGCTGACCCACTGAAGACTTTCCATCCATCTTCAATACAGTTATCTTCCCTTTGGACTCCTTGTCTTGATATTTTAAATATGCATTGGAAGCATAGATTTTAATTTTTTAATAAGGGTAATAATGGAATAAGTGTCTTGATATTCTAAGTGGACAATAATTTGGGTCTCTACTTTTAGTAAGTGGTCATTAATTTTGGGACAGAGGGAGTATAATCATGGGCATCCTCTTTGCCGGAATAAACTCTTTTTAAGAGCTTACTTTCATTCCTTCCCCTGATTTACTTGTTTATCTTTAAATTTCTGTACATCGGCCCTATACCCGGATCCTTCCCTGAGTGAACAGTTGAGATGCTTTCATGTTGTAGTCCATGTGTCCCATCTCCAATACCTCTCACTTAATATTCTTGAAACCACCTACTGCACTCCAATTGTCTACTTGATGCCTTCCTAAATCAGTAAGCACGCTTGGGCCCATATCACGAGCATTTAATCTTCCTAAATTTTCCCCTATACGATTTTCCTTGTCCATCTATTCCCCCAATCGTCGCCTAACCCAAATTTGACGGGAACATTTGACAGTTGTTCCGGTTACCTAAACTTTTCGTAATTTCACTCATGTCCCTGTATATATCTGATAGAAAACTATAGAAATATCGTTGCTAGTACTTTCTCTAGCCTGGTCTTGGACTGAGCTATGGGCCGCCAATATGGACGTTTCTCTCACCCCTTCACTTAATGCGACCTCCCATCTCACTTGTCCTCTGCTCCCCCTTTCGTTTTGATCTTCTGTTATATCATCAAGCGAGACAAAACCACAAAGAAGACCTTCTAGAAGGACTTATTTGCCACCCTTCCCTATTATTTACGTAATCACATTCTTCTTCTTTCGCTTACCAACATGTACACATGCTCATCTTCCACAACCACTTGGTTTCCTGCATTAAAAAAACCCTCCCAGTCCTACTTCGGTTGTGTTAATAACTAGATGGAATGAAGATGTTATGGCTGCAATCACTGAATTTCGATTCCAGGTTGTACTGCTGAAACAACTTTGCCTATTACTTCGATCCTCTGCTCTATCTCGCTGTTGTTCTCCTCTTCTAACCCCGCTACGATATCATACCTTGTTCCACTGATTGGATTTCTTTTCTCTACCCAAGCAGCTTTCTTTTTACTCCGCGTTGATTTATTGTTTTATAACCCCAAATACACCCCTTCAATACAGTAGTCTATTTGAACCACTAACCCGTGGTCTTCCCGGCCTCTATCCACAATCACCCATTCTCCATATAAATATACTGAATTAGAGATACCTTTTATGGGAGCTTGTTTGGAATAATTGGTATACCATTAGGAGTTGTCTAGCTCGTCTCATTGCTAGCGTTAGCACAATCTGTTTTAAGATGCCCAATCTGCCACATGCAAAATAAATAAAATAAATCCCCCCGTATTCCACCTTCTGGAGGTGGTCTTGGATCCTAATAATCGACATTAATGGATTGTCTAGCTTTACTTCGATCGCTAACCTTGTGAAATTCCCTCTCAAGCGTGACTTCGTAAACATTTTAATTCAAACCATCTTCGCAATAATATTCCCCAGAGTTGTAAGGATGTCCTAAATGTAATTAACTAAGGAAACTAAGGTAAACGTAATGAAACAGTGGTCTTTACTATTGGAGCGGCTTGAAGCATTAATAAAGGTCCCCAAGCTTGAACAATTAGGTACCTATCTAATACCATCCGAGGACCCCCACTAAGAGCTTTGACATAGTCTTCAGTATTTCTGAACTACGCCATAAAGTAACCAAAACCAATCTCGACTAAATCCATATAGGCTTTTGGGGCCCATCTTTGGGTAAGCTTATTAGATAGATACTTATATCCAACATTATAACTCAATAAACTAATGATCAAAGATAGTGACCATACTTTACAACCTTGTCTTTCCTGTGCTGTTGTGCGGATAAGTTTCGGGTAAGTAATATCATCTAGCGTGGTGTCATCCAACATGTAGAATGGGTCATGATCCACTAGAAAAAATACAAGATCCATATTATCAATTTGTACGCCCCTCTCTTTAGTTGGGTTCAAAGTGACCTCCTCTGTCTTATTCGTAATCAGATCGTTGGTAGCCTCTTTTGACATAACTTCTTTATATGACCTGCGTTGTGGGATCTTGTTAACCAATGTTTCCTTATCCGTGATTAGCATATCTGTTGGTTCTTTCTCACGGTCGTCCCATTCACCTGTCATACACGCCTTGAAGCTGTCACTAACCATATAATTCACAGGTTTGGAATTACCTGAAGTAGAGTGACCTTAAATTCCTTGTGGAAATAGACTGGTATCTGCTATATTGGGCTTTGATTCTTTATTGATGGTCATATAAACAAATTTCTCATCGCCTAACTGTGCTATGAATTTAGAAATATTGGGTAAAAAATTATTCACCCTGCTTCATGTAATGAAACAACCCTCTTCGTCGATCTAGAGAATCCTCCAACCTTGTCCGATTAACCCAAACACCCAATATAGCAACCTTATCGTTCTGAATAGTCAAAGAATTTTTTTGCCCCGATCCCATCAAAACTTTTTTCTCATCCCAATTTCCTCAATAAGTGATAGATCATCCCGATCGATGTAATTAAACTAGTGTTTGGGAATCCTCGTGACCCTTTCACTACGTCTAATACATGTCCTATCATTATTGTAATCTTTCAATTCTGGGACGTTTTGCATTTAGGAGTAAAATTATAATCGTTTAGTAGAAAGTTTCTTCACACTTCGAGATTTCTCCGTTGGTGAGGCGATTTTACTGTTAAGAGTCACTTGCACCGGAGTCGATTGTATAAGAGTTGTTCCTGGAATAAGATGTCCAACCCGCCGCTAGTGTCAGAAAGATTAGGCGGTAGCACCCGGCGCTGGTTTCCCATTTGTTACAGTTGGGACCTAGAAAGGAAAGAAAATGAGAGATTAAGGAAGGAAAGGTTAAAAAGGAAACAAATTAGATAGCATTCAGAGAGTTATGTGTTATACAGTGAAAAACAATTACACTTTATTTTAGTTGGAGAGGTTGTTGGTATCAATATTCATTGTTAAAGTAAAGGGAATCCATAAAAGTTACTAGAGTTGAAATGTACATAAATTCCCGTCCAAAAAAATATACTTCCTCTATCTACGTCAATATACGTCCTTATCATTTACTAAAAACGGTTTTTCAAAAATATTATTTATTTAATATTTCAATATATTTTTTTCTTATTTTTTCACTATTACTTTTATTAAAATGTTAAGAATTTATATTTTTAATATATATTTAATATATTAAGATATTTTATAAAGAATAATTTTATAATGATAGATATAATTATTATATTTATTAATATGAAAAGTTAAATAGACATTATTTATACAACTAAAGTAGTATATACTACTAACAAGACTAATAAGTGAGAGGTATAATGTGCGAATGCCTCCCTGAACATAAATAATATAGTTATGATTTAGTGATTTACCAGGAATATGCATAATGAAGTTTGTTTATTCCCGTGAGATTATTCGTGGTGCGCGCAAAGCGGTCTGGACTACCCACCAACAAAAAAAAAGAGTAATAATGACATATAAATGAAATATTTTCTTATATGACTTTATTAGTAATCTTTTCTCTTTCAAAATATCAATATTATTACTTTTATTAAAATTTATATTTTTAATATATATTTAAAATATTAAGCTATTTTATAAAGTAATTTATAATGATAAATATAATTATTATATTTATAAATACGTGAAAAGTTAAATGGGCATTATTTATAAAACTAAATGAGTATATACTACTAACAAGACTAATAAGTGAGAGGTATAATGTTCGAATGCCTCCATGGATATAAGTAACATAGTATGATTTATGGTATGTTTGTATTTAGGAGGGAAAAAAATAACAAAGGAAAAGAAAAGATAAATTATAAAATAAAAGAAAGAATTTTTTTTTTTTTTTTGGATTAGAAATTTTTATAAAAGAAGATTTTATAAATAATTTTAGATATATTTTGTTTTTTTTTGTATTGAAAAAATACAAAAGGAAAGGAAAAAAAAAGTTAATTTTGGCCTATAATTATTAATAAAATTCCTTTCTCTCCATTTGACTTCAATTTGGAATGATAATAAAAATAGACATATGAGTGATTTTTGGAATGATTCTTTTTCTTTTCTTTCATAAAATTTTCTAATACAAACAATGTAAAAAATAAAAAATCATTTCTATTCTTTTCTTTTCTTTCCGTTTTTCTCAATCCAAACAGACCCTTAAGGTCTGTTTGGATTGATGACATTGAGAAGAAAAGAAAGGAAATGAAGTGATACTATATTTTCTATTGTTTGTATTGGAGAATTTTTGAAAAGAAAGTAATTTGGGTGATTATAAAAATCACCTATAAGTAACATTTTATAATCACTCCAAATCGAAGTCAAATGGAAGAAGAAAATTTCAATAATAACTAACTGGTAAAAAATAACTTTGGCATCTTACAAACAATGATAAAAATAAAAATATATCACTATATTTATTTATTTTTTTCTTATTTATTTATTTTTTCTTATTTATTTTACAATCCAAACAAAATATATCTAAAATCTTTTATGAGTTTTCCCTTATCAAAATTTTCTAATCAAAACAAGAATTTTTTTCTTTTATAATTTTTTTCCCTCGGGAATACATCATACCCTTAGAGTCCGTTTGTATTTAAGAAGGAAAAAATAATAAAATAAATGAAAAAAATTATAAAAAAAAGGAAAGAAAGATTTTTTTTGTTTGGATTAGAAAATTTTATAATAGAAAATTTCATTAATGATTTAAGATATATTTTGTTTGGAATGAAAAAAATACAAAAAAAAAAGGTTAATTTTGATTTATAATTAATTATAAAATTCCTTTTACTCTATTGACTTCAATTTAGGGTGATAATAAAAATAGATACCAGAGTGATTTTTAGAATTTTTTCTTTTCTTTTTTTTTATAAAAATTTCTTATACAAACAAGGTAAAAAATAAAAAATAATTTCTATTCTTTTCCTTTCTTTCCTTTCTAATACCAGATATATGCTAGATTTGTTTATTCTTATGAGATTATTCGTGGTGCACACCAACCAGTTTGGATTACCCACGTATCAAAGAAAAAGAAAATCAAGAGTAATAGTAATGAAATATAAAATGAAATATTTTCTTAATGACTTCAATACAATAGTAATCTTTTTCTCTTTCAAAATATCAACACTATAAGTAACCCTTAATGAGTCAACCAACACGCTAAAAATTCACTACACTGGGCCTTCGTACCTTCCTCTATATAAAGCCTTTTTCACTTCATTTTTTCTTCAACGCAATTCCAAAAGAAGAAGAAAAAATTGCAGAAAAAGTCCTTTAAAAGAAACAAATTTGCAAAATGTCAACCGAAACTACAATCCCTAACTCCGAATCGAAGCCATCGGTGTACTTGCAGGACGCAAAAGAAGTGCAGAGCGTTTTCCAGCGGTTCGACACGAATGGAGACGGAAAGATCTCCGCCGATGAGCTCACCGGCGTAATGAAGGCCCTCGGATCCAACACTTCAGCGGAAGAGGTATCTCGTATGATGGAGGATATTGACGCAGATAAGGACGGATTTATTAACCTCCAGGAATTCGCTGATTTCTGCAAGGCGGAGTCAGACCCGTTCGCCGCCGCTGACGGCGGTATGAAGGAACTGCGAGAGGCGTTTGGGCTTTACGACCAGGACAACAACGGTCTCATCTCCTCTGCTGAGCTCCACAAGATCCTCACGCGCCTTGGGGAGCATTGTACCCTTTCAGATTGTGAGAAAATGATCCATTCCGTTGATTCTGACGGTGATGGATTTGTGAACTTTGAGGAGTTCAAGATGATGATGACCAATAACAATAAATCCGAAGCGTAGTAGACGGAGGGTATAACGGCCGGTTAAATGCTAAGGCGCATATGCTATCCTGTAATAGATATAAAGCTTCTATTAGAAATATTTGATTATTGTGATTGTTAAGGTTCCATTCCATGTTGTGCATTTTAATTTAATCTAACAACTAACGGTAACGCTATATAACCAGTTGATCTTTGTTTATGGTTTTATGAATTAAGTAATAAAAAGAGCTCCAAGTGGTTGATTAGTATAAGAAAAAAGGTTGCAACTAGCTACTAACTTAATTCAAAACCAATATATCTTTCACATTACAACCATTGTTAAACAAAACACACATTTCAATGGATCACGTTATATTGGATGGAAATTTTTTCCATATCTTTATGCGCATAAATTACTAGTATTCAATCATTCTATTTCTTAGACTTAAAAAAAATCATTCTATTTCATGATTTGACCAAATAAGTAGATATTAAACTTTAGAGATTATCGGCTTGTTGTACAGTAGTATACATCAAATTTGTACTTTAATATCTTTGACTAAAACAATTTTATGGAGACAAAGAATTAGAGATATGAGCCGAATATGGGTATGTATAACAAAATGAGGTTCTTGAGTTGCTATATATGGAATTGACCAAAAAAAAGATTGCTATATATGGATAAGAAAATAATAAACGATGCAGGTGACGCGTATGTGGACAAATATCCTATTCTCGTTCATTGTATGCGAGTAGATATTCGATAAGAATTACTTTGCTAGGAAAGAGGACTACAATAGATGACAAAATACTTCAACCTTTGTTATCTTAGCGTGTGGTAGGTTGTTTGACAAAAAAAAGAGAGTGTGTGGTTGGTTTGAAATCTGTGTATGGGGGCAGAATTCGGTGAGACTCAATAGTCAATATATGAGTTTGAAGGTCAAAATATTACATCAAGTTGTAATAATAGTAGTTTTCGATGTAGGATTTAGAGACCTGAAACCGATGAAAACGGCACTACTAGCAGCACATGCATGGAGAATTATGATGAACCCAGACACTCTCGCAGCACGCCTTCTGAAAGAAATATACTATCCAAGATCGGACATAACAAGGGTCAAGTTACGTCAAAGCAGAATATAAAGTTGGGCAAGTATAATGGAAGACATAGATTTTATCATGAAATACGGAATATATCAAATAGGAAACGGGAAATTAGTCAACATATGGAACGACAGATGGATCGATATGCCTTGAAAATTAGAGAAGCCACCAAGCGGCACACTATGGACGGTAAATCAACTCTGGCATCAAGACACACAAGAGTGGGATTTAGAGTTCTTAGATACTATCTTCCCACAACTTTATACTTGAAATCACTAGAATAAGGATACTCGAAACGACCACTCCGGACAAGCTAATATGGCCACACTTACACAACGGGGAATATAGCACCAAAACAGGGTACAAAGTATTGACGGGCGACGAGGTTCTCAACACTCCACAACAGACTACCGCCACGATACACTACCGACTATGCTGTAGATCTCCCCGCCTAGGCGTCAACTCTCCCCTAAGTCGCTTACGCCTAGTTAAAAATTCTAGGCGTTTTCGCCTAGCGCCTTAGTCACCGTGGGATAGGCGCCTAACCCGTCTAGGCACCGATTAATGGCAAAAATGGCTGCCTAGGCGCCGGGAAAAACATGCCCGTATAAACCTTTTTGTTATTTTTTTTATTCTCGGGAATTCTTTAGCTGATATAATAACTCGATTTTTAGTATTTTTATATTTACTATAGTGTTGTAAAATGAATTTTATGACTTAAATAGTTAAAATTGCTATAATTACTACATATATTACTAAGTATACAAAATTACACATCAGAATTCAAAACCGTATGAATCCGCCTAGACCCCGTGTAATCCCGCCTAGGCGCTAGGCCCCGGTCTACCGCCTAGGCGCTAGGCCCCGGTCTACCGCCTAGTGCCCAAAATCGAGATCTACAGCATACCGCCACAACAAATATAAACCAAACAATCTGGAGGACAATATGGAAATCGAACGTACCAAAAAATATCTGAATCTTTATATGGAAAGCAAACAACGCCATTCCCACATCAAGTAATCTGATGATGAGAAAATATGCTGACACGCCGAATTGCACATGGTGCCAGATGGAGGAAGACACGATGGAACATCTATTACTACACTGTAAGTTAACACAACCTATTTGGGTAGCATCGACATTACAAATAAGGACGCAAACCCAAGATACAAGCACACTAGAAGAATGGCTATTGGGAATAATATCAACATATGAAAAAGGAGGATTGGATAAAAACAATGTCACAAATTACATATTTATTCTATATGGAACATCTGGAAAACAAAAATGAAAGTCTTACATGAAGACACCGTCATAGACGTGGATGAGGTAATAAAATCAGCACAAAATCTTATGGCAGAGCTACATGGATCGGACTGGGCAACAAGAGACGAAACAAGAACACACAGCGACGAAGGACCAACAGGAACGACTGCAGCACCAACAACCAAAACGGACGGTATTACCTTATATTGTGATGCTTCTTTCAATACTAAATATGAGCCAACATGGATAGGAATATTACAACTAGATCACAGGGCCAACTAACGGACAAAAATACAACACACAGTACTATACGACACAATTTTAGAAGGAGAAGCGTTGGCGGTTCATCAAGCAACCGAAAGGAGCATGGAATACACATATACACCAAAGATGATTTACTCAGATAACCTTGAGTTAATACAAGGTATAAAGGATGTGTCAGCGACAAGGTGGACGATTTTACCAATCATACGTAGTATACATCAGATAACCGAAAGGGAAGTTTCTATGATGTTTAGACTATCCATGTGGTTTTGGGGTTGCAGACAACTACTATAGTAGTCTTCTTAGACGTGACAGCTGTAGAAAATTTGCCCAAAAATCACGAGCAAGTGGTAATTGATGATTGTGAAAATGTTCCGGGTAATAAGATTTTGTATTCAGGAGGTGTTTTTGGAGGGTGATGGGCTATTGTTGGGAGTCGAGAGTGCTAATGAGATATTGTTTAAAATGGTTATAAGAAAATGAACCAAGAAATGTGAGGCGAGTTATAAGAAACTTACACTAGCAAGAAGAGAATATGTTTGGCAAAAAAAGGCAATATTGGAGAGCAAAAGGTGCGAATATTAGGAACGCGGATAAGGGAAAACCATCAGTAACCATTTAATGATTATTATATCATGGAACACGAGGGGTTTCGGCTCTACCCATAAGAGACGAGGTGTGGTAAATCTTATAAGAAGAAAGATTGTTGATATGTTGGGTATATTGGAGACAAAATGTAATAAAAAGTGTGTGGAAAATTTCTTGAGAACTATGCTAATGGGTTGGAAATATGTTAATAATTTCGATCTTGTTGAGCATGGAAGAATTCTTGTTATCTAGGTTCCGGACAAAGTGACGGTGGAGATTCTTGATAAAACGCCTCAAGCTATCCATTGCAAGGTTGTATGTAAGGTATTTCCCATTAGCCTTTATACTTCTTCTATATATGGATTTAATGATAAAAAATTGAGAAGGGATTTTTGGAAGAACCTTATTGATCATGCTTCTAATTTTGATGATTAGATGGATTTTTTTGGGTGACTTTAATAATATTCTTGCGACTAATGAGAGGATAAACGGGCAGAATGTTACCTTGGGTGATTTTGAGGAATTTTCGGACTGTTTCAATAGTATTGGACCTGAAGATGTACAATTTTCTTGGCAAATTTTTACTTGGGGTAATAATAATATTCTAAGTAAAATTGACCGTGCGTTGGGTAATCGTAGACTTGAAGCTTCGAATCATTAGGTTTATGTCGGATTCTACCAAAGTCTAGTGTTTCCGATTACTCTCCTTGTGTTGTCTCTTTATTTCTACAACATGTGAAAAGAATAACTCCATTTTGATTCTTTAACATGTGGGTGGAACATGAGGATTATAATCATACTGCGAAAAATGGTTGGAATAGGAATCTCATTTTTGGTAAGAAACAATTTATCTTATGCCAGAATTTAAGAGCTTTGAAGTTTGATTTGTGTAAGCTTAATAAAGAGCATTTCTCACATATTTCCGAAAGATAAAAAAAGCCGAGAGAAGAGCTAGAAGTGGCCAAAGTTAGTTTGAAGTTTGTTGATAAAAGGGACTCCTTTTTATCAACGAACTTCACATATTTCTCATATATTTGAAGTTCGTTGATAAAAGGGACTCCCTTTGGATCAAATGGATTCGTGGGGAGTATATTCAAAATATAAGCTTTTTGGATTGGAAACCAAGAAAAGTGGATTATCATCTTTTTAAGAATTTATGGGAACTTAAAGAGGTGATTCGAGGGGTCGATTGGGGGTGATGGTAGATGAGATATCTTGGCTAGGTGTAACTATTTGGCTAGTGATCATCCTACCATTCATGCGGTGTCTAACAAATTTTTTTATACTTTATATAAGAAACCTTATGATTTATTTAGGCGTAGATCTTTTGTGAGGCCTTGGGCTAATATTATTTGGGATTCATGTGTTACTCCTAAACATTCCATTGTTGTTTGGATGACATTAAAGGAGAAACTTAAAACAAAATATCGTATGACCTACTTGGAGTTGGATCCACTATGTATTTTATGTGGTGAAGACTTTGAATCAAATAAGCATATTTTCTTTGATTGTGCTTATATAAAGGATATATGGGATGAGATAAGAAAATGATTGGGTATTAATATGGAAATGAATACTCTTTTGAGTGCTTTAAAATGGCTTAAGAAACTAAAGGCTCGAGATAATTGGAGGAGAAAGACTTGGAAGATAGCTTTTGGAGCCACGTGTATTGTATATGGAGGGCAAGAAATTACCTTTCCATGAGAAGTTATCCAACTAATCGAGAAACGGTTATCAAGGAGATTAAGTGGTGCACATATTCCATATTATTTTCCTTGTCCCCTCATCATTCCTTAATGGATGTTAGTGGGAGATTATCATGTAATAGTATGAGATAGTTGCATTAGATTTTCTTGTTGCTACCTTAATCTTTCTGGGCCTAGGTAGGTGACTTCTTGTACAGTGTAAAATTTCTATTTTTCTCTTATTAATATAACCTTTTACCCAAAAAAAGGCATGGGTTTGGAAACTATGAACGTATGCCATAGAAGTAGAGTGTGACTCACGGGTTTGACAGAGGATATATAATGTCTCAAGTTAAATAAAGTGTTTTTTTCTAGATTCTATTATAAATTGAACCATTCAAGTACAAAATATGGTAAATAGTGTTGGCGAAAATGTTTTTCTAAATGAACATATTAGTATTTTAATGTGACAAATTATTTACATCTTTTGAAACACTTTTGTGCTTAATTTGTACATCCCTTAACATGTTTTTTAGCTCTTGAGTTAATTTATATTTTTTAGAATATTTTATCTAACAACTATTGTGTAGGAATAATATCCTTTCAAAGATTTAATTATATCCTAAGTGCTTATTTTTTTTTAGCCAAAAACGGTATATGGAGTTTTGCTCACAAGAAATGGTATACCGTTTACTGTGTAAAACACCCACAAAAATATAGTGCGATTCGGACAACGTGGTTATATCCTCACCGAATTTCTCTCAACGGCGTAACATCTTCAGACAAACAAATGACATACCATTGTAATCCAATATGGTAGTTCGTGAATTCTAATCGTTAGATCATTTAATTCGCAATGTGTAAATAGTACGTACATCAAAACGACAAGACCGTTTTCCGTAAAAAACATCATACGGTTTTTTGCAAAAAGAAGGACCCGGTTCAAACATATTCCGCGTTGCCTTGACAGCCTGGTCGACTGAACTGCGCGTAATGCTAGACGGAGGGTCGTGTGGGAGGAGAGACATTCTCTATTGGTGCCCCATTTTTCTCCTCTTGGGATCGACTGATGTATGCTAGAATGGGTTCGTTTTAGCACGTTGTCCAAAAAAACAACTACAAATAATTTTTTGAAAGTCTTTTGGTCTAAACAAGGGGATGATAACCATTTTTCTCTTTCCAAAAATTTCAATCCAAATAGACTTTTAGGCATTGGTCAATATATTTTTTAACCTATTACATATATTGATCTATCAAAAAGGACTTCGACCAAAAAGTAATCTAACAAAAAATGCAAAAGTGAAATAAGCCAAAATATTAAGGGGATATTTTTTTTAATAATGAGAGATTCATGCGTAATTTGAAATCTTAATGAAACAGACCAGTTAAAAGCAATCCAGATTTGAATTGGTTAGGAAAATCAAATTGTCTTATTGATCTAATGTTTTAATGAACCAGATCAAGATCTTATTAAGGGCAAACAAATACCCCCTTAGTACAAGTTCATGTACTACTAAATTAATTGATGGAAAATGTAATATTACCAAGTGAAACATATATTCGTTTCCTTCATTCATATCACGCATATACTCCTAAAGTAGCTATATTGCGAATAAATACTGTACAAAATATTATGAGATTGTTTATTTCGTAAGAAAGCAAAGTAATGAATTGTTGATATAAAAATCATAATTCGTTCCATTTACATACTACTATTTCCTGAAGTGTTAGAATTACATTCCCAAAACAAATATAATAGTTGTCAAATATACATTAATAAACATTGTGGTGGTAGAATTTAATTGAATAAAATTACATTCTCTAACTCAAGACCATTCCCTGTAGTGGATAGAATTGCATTCCCTATAACGATTCTTTAATTTTTAAATCTATCCCAAAATAAATATGGAAACAAGAATTGTAGGGTTAAAGTCGATTAAATATTGCATTTCTTTCGCTAAAACTATTCATTGTAGTGAATAAAACTGCATTTTCTGAAGAAATGCTATGTTTTCTAATGTGTATTGGAATCAACGTGGAGGCAATCATAACTCCACATGAGGTTGAGATAGTATTGTTAAGAAAGTTATTGTAATTTAAAGTGATAAAAAAAGGAAAAAGGAGGTGATGACAACAAAATATATCGTAAAAAAATAAGAAGCTAAGCAAACCAGAAAAGGGTGAGGTTTATTATTTCTTGAGAATACAAAGGAAAAATGGGATACCATCCGCTGTCCTTCTAAAAGTCAAGGTCACATAATTGTTCTTCTGAAGTAGATATTATTGTAGGTAGAAGTATTTTGAAAAAATATATGTTAAGACCTTTTACACATTTCATGTCATGAAAATACTCTTAAAGTAGTAATATCGTAATTGGAGTTTTCCCCCAATAATAGGTTTAACATTATATGTTTTGTGAACTGTAAATGTTTTTATTGTCTAAATAATAGGCGTGCAGATGACAAAACAAGTGGGTTAATGTTGTATTTCCTAATTAGAAGTTATTTCCCGGACTGAATAGAATCACAATCTCTGAAGCAAATGCACTATTTTTAGCTTATATAAAAATTGACTTGGTAATGGAAATAATTAAGTGACTTAAATATTGTCTTTCTTAGCTAAACACCATTCTTTGAAGTAAATAAGTGTGTTTCTGGAAGAAAATGCAACGTCTTCCAATGTGTCTTGAATTGACATCTTGGTTACCTGAACTCCAGGCGAGGTTAAAGTCATGGAAGAATCAACTCTCGATTCCATAGTAATCTTAATATTGTTAAAAAAATCCTTACCACCCGAAGTGGAATAATTAGGAATATCCTAAAGTAAAAGGTCACATAAATTAAGCCATCACAAAATGATAACCGTGAATGTGATCAATAATATGGAACTATATAATGGAAGTTTACCTATCGTACGCTAAACAATCTAATCGGTCCCAAAAATTATGATACCTTGTGGTACAAAATTTACAGAATTAAGCGCATTTTATTTTTAGTAAATCCTGAAAGAATTTACTAAGTTTGAGGATATTCGCCAAATGAATATCCTGTATAAACCACAAGTGATTGTAACAATGTATCTCTTTGCATTATTTTGATAAAGTCTCAGCATAAATGTGTATGAGAAAAGAAATTCTGCTATTTCTTTTGGGTTGTATTATATATTGATTCGAGCAGTTGAAACACATATTATGCAAAAGAAAAGATGTCTGATGTCTCCTCATTTGTGATAATATAATATAATTCTGAGACATCATTTTAGGCTTATTTATTAGTTTATAGGTTGATTTTAGCTTAGTTTAGTGCACTTTCCTATTTTGAGTCTTGATTTAGTAACATAATATTTTTAGAGCATATTGGGTTTAATTGTTTATTTAGTGTGAAGCTTTAAAGATAATTATGGAGATTAATTAGAGTCCAAGTCAAAGACAACAACTTATGGAAAGAGATTAGCATGGTAATTGGAGATAAGGAAACAAAAGCTAAAAAGATAGAAAAGGAAAAGCTGCCTAAATCTGAATTTCTGCAGTACACGCCTAAAGAAGTGGTTATTTACCTAAGAAATAGGCCGATTTTGGTAATTTCCTTTCATCAGGACAAAGATAATTCTGTTACGATTCTTTTGATATATTATGGAGCAAAAAACGACCAATAACGAAGAAGATATGCTCAAAATGGTCCAGCAGTGTTTATCTTTATTTTCTTACGAATTTGAGTTGGGCTAGGAGTCCATTACTTAACTTATCTCTAAAGAAACGAATTAGGTCAACCTATACACTATAAATACAGCCTCTTAACACTCTTAAATCATCCTTGGCCAGACCTTAAGGCCAAGAGGAAGCTGCAACACAAGAAGAGAATTCTGGAGGAAGCTGTGCATCAATTATGTCTCCTTCAATCTCTTATTTTGTAATTCTTTACTTTCACACTATCTTCTTTTTTTTTTCTTTTTTTTAGTTTTTGTCTTTAGTTTATTAGTTTAGTTTTATTATTCGAAAACCAAATAAATATTTGTCTATCTTTTCTTTCTATTTGTGTATTATCTTTTCTATCTTCCATATTTGCACTTGATAATTTGCATAAGTTCTCTCTAACTTTCGGCAGTCCCCGAGGAACGAATCTTACTTATTCATTAAAACTTGCATACGATCTGTATATTGCAAAACCGTGTTAACTTAGGGTGTTTATTTGCACTTATTTTATACATCTTTTTATCACACCTTAGGCCACACCAATGTCACAATCCTAAGAAATTTATATGATTACATGATCGACTTGGTCACTTAGTGATAATAATGATATGTCAGACATTAGGTAACTCACTTGGTCTCTACTTAAAGAACCCGTAGATTCTTTTACCAAGTGACTACTCATATGTTTTATATAACGATAAAATTTATTGACTATCCCAACCGGAGATTTGAGATTTATATTGATTTTGATTATCTTTAAATGATTGGATATCTCGGATCTCTAAAAGTTGATATCTTTAAACACACTTTGTGGAGTGTCATTTAAAGAGATGATTTCCCCTTATTAGAGGGGAGACAAGGCAATATGAAGTTGTGTGACGTATCCATGAACTAAAGAATAGGAACTTGAAGTTAAAAGGAATATTCATTTGCAAAGTATTGCAAATAATATACCTAATGCATTCACAAGTATGTTTAATATTTTGAAAACCCAATAATATGTTGTAAACGCTCCAACATAAGTTATTGTCCCATATAGACACATAATAAATATTCTACCGAATGCATCCAACTAACGCATGAAGCATTGTAAACTTGTAATGCATCTAACTAACACATGAAGTTTGGTAGATCTGTAATGCATATAACCAACGTATGAAGCGTGGAAAACCTGTCGGTTCAAAGTATACCATGCCCAAAGAAGAAAATCTCATGAGTAAATGATGGTATAACTAATATTATGGAATATGCACTCCACGTGATATGACAGGAATTTTTTAGCCAACTAATGCTGGCATATGCATTACTCTTAAAGGAAGTAATGGTCATTGAAGAGACCAAGATACCTGAATACGAGGAAACTTAATCAGATTATTTGTCTACTGAAAATATTTAAAACTGTGAGACATTTTATGGTATTAATATATTTTCATTTAATATAGCGCTTGAAATAAATAATAACGATCCTAAACAACAAAGTGGTGAAATATTTCAACTATGATAGAAAAGATAATAGTGAATGTTAAAATCTAAAACCCTACATGTGTCACGAAGGTTTTTGCAAAAACCTAGAATTAATTATGGGAAGACGTCCTCATTCTTATGTTATTAATACATTGTAGTAATTATTAAATGAATATTAAAGTTCTTGATTAACACAATAGGTGATCGAAGTACCATAGATGCATGAAGCATGATAGGTTCCTTAGCACGAAAGGTGTTTGAAGCACAACAAGTGCCTGAAGCACAATAGGTGCCAAAAGTACTTAGAGCTTCTAAATTTTAAGTTCTCAAAGATCTACAAGTGCCTGGAGCATAAAATGTCATGAAGAATATAGTGTATTTAAAGCACAAGAGACAAGTGTCTGAATTATGAAAGAATACCCAGAATAATCGCTGTCACAACTCATGTCATAATGAAGAGTATGTGATACTTGTGTGTTGTACTCTTTTTCCTTCACTGGGGTTTTTTCCCACGGTTTTTCCTATTAAGGTTTTAACGAGGCATGCCAAATATTGATTGTCAAAATAAGTATATACTCTTTTTCTCGATCAAGAAAATGATATTACTAACACTCCATACCTTTTAAAGAAAATCCAGAAGATTTACTATTTAAAGTTTCATTAACGACGACATCAAGGTACAAGTCCGCAAGTATCTAATGTATTTAGAAATACGTAATGTCGTAATGAGGGGAAAATATATTGAAATTCTGTATTTTTTCCTTCACCAGGGTTTTTCTATTGGGTTGTCCGGGGAAGGTTTTAGCAAAATAGATTGAATAATGTGTTATAACCCCCAAGGATTGATGTACTCTATTTCCTTATTCAAGTTTTGTCCCATTGAGTTTTCTTGATAAGGTTTTAATGAGACATATCCTTCAGGGAATATCTAAGGGGAGTGGTATGAAATATTTATTTAAGTGGGTTTTTTAACATTACCCAAACTAAGTGTGGTTTATCTTCAAGAAGAATATACCGATGATATTGTATGAGGATACTATTGCTTGTACCACACATAATTAAAATGGCTACATCAAAGGAGACAAAACAAAACATATTTCACCAAAGTCTCCTACACACACGAGGTACAGAAGAATGTGGATATTGACACTCGAAATATACAATCACATAAGAATTTTGCAGTTTTTTCTTGCGAAACCATTTTCAACCACAACATTCAAGAAGTCGATCCACAATATTGGAAAACGACAATTTAGAGACCTCTTGCCAACATCAGTGGGGCATAAATAAGACTGTACTCTTTTTCCTTCTTCCAACTTTTTATCCCACTGGGTTTTCTTGGCAAATTTTTAATGAAGCGGTGTTTCAAGATGATTAGTTTCATCTATATGTGCTTTTTTACCTTCAACAATTTTTTATCCCACATGGTTTTTCTTAGTAAGGTTTTAAGGACACAGTGTTTCAAGATGATTAGTTCAATCTATATGTACTCTTTTCTTTTCGACCAAGTTTTTATCATATAAGGTTTTTCTTAATAAGGTTTTAACAAGACATATTTATTAATAGATAGACATCCAAGGAGGGACAGGGTATTATTAATAAATGTTATACTTATTAATAGTGGATGTTCAAAAGTTTAATACTTTATTTTCTTATTTATCGTGTTAAATGAAAGATCACTCTTTTTTCTATAAATATAAGATTGTTGTTTTTGTAAAAGAACTAGTTATCAGAATAAAAAAAAATTATTTCTCTATACCTTTAACTCTTTATCTTTTTCTCTTTAGATTATATCAAATACATCATTTTATTTATCATTTTTATTTAATCTTGGTCAACAGGGAATTTTATTAACAAACAATAGAGGATAATACAATTTGAGGCCCATTTTCACCAAACTTTCTTTTTTAAATCCTAGTAAGAAAATTTTCTTTTTAAAGTCCTAATTCTAAGTTCCTGGTTTGACACTTTTACATTTTTACTCTTGTTCTTAATGGTACAGCTTCGTGTCCTTTCACAGTTTGAGTTTTACGCGTTACATATGTTCTTCATGGGTACGGACCCAACATACACATTTTTAAGGTTCTTAATTATTATGTATTTTTTTTGTCAAGTGCAATACATACGCGGGCTGGCCCCATATACAACAAAATCAACTGGGTCTGTACCCATTAAGACCGTAGAATCATTTTAGAGCATGAACAAAACTGGAATATTGAACAACAACTATTTTTTTAAAGAATAATCTGATTTTAAACAACTTAAATTTGCATTATGTGGCCTATACCATGTCCAACAAAAACAAACTCCATTTACATCACATACAAGAATGGACTGTATCCAATATGCCAAAAATACACCCTATACGGGCCAGCCCCATTACTAACTTACCCTATCTGGGGCTGGCCCTAATCCTTACTAACACAGAATGGGCTGGCCCAAATCACTAATCACACAAATGGGGCTGGCCCCATATACATTCGCGAAAAAAAAACACATCTGGATCGGCGACGCGAATCAGCAGCAACGGTGGGGGTGGATCTCGATGGCAGCAGCAATGGTGCTTGGTGCGTTAGGAACAGCAGAGACGACGATGTGAAGGGCTGGGCATCTTGCTGGAGGCGATAATGGTGGTGGTGTTGGTGGATCTACAACAGCGGCGGGGTGGGGCGGTGGATCTGCAGCAGCAGCGGCGGCCTTCACGATCCAGCGAAGCTGCAGCGTGGTGGGGTGGGTTCTGTTCGCAGCAGTGGTGGTGGGATGTTTCTGTTTGCAGTGGTGTTGCTCGGTGTTGTGGGCGGTGGGTCGGGGATGAAGGGGGTGGGGGCTTGGTGGTGGTGCAGTGGCGAAGGTGGAGGGGATGGTGGTGAGATTCGTGCAGTGGAGGTGGTGTTGGTGTTGCTCCGGTGCAGTGGAGGTGGGTTTGGTGTTGCTCGGTATTGTGCAGTGACGAAGGTGGAGGGGGATGGAGGGGATGGTGGTGAGATTCGCGCAGTGAAGGTGTGGTTGGTGTTGCTCTGGTACAGTGGAGGTGGGTTTGGTGTTGCTCGGTGCTGTGGGTGGTGGATTTGGATGAAGGGGGTGGGGCCTTGGTGGTGGTGCAGTGATGAAGGTGGATGGGGGTGGAGGGGATGGTGGTGTTAATGGTGATGGGGGTGATGAAGGTGGAGGTGGTGGGGGGTCAGGGTGGGGGTTGCCGGGACTGGAGAGAGAGAGAGAGAGAGAGAGAGAGAGAGAGAGAGAGAGAGAGAGAGAGGGTAGAGAATGGGAGGGGGCTGGGGGGTTTTCGGATCTTAATGGAGCTTTTGTTTGGGATTTTTGGGTTTCACTGTAGGGATAAAGTTGGGGGGCATATTGGTACAATACCTTCCTAGTTAGAGTAGTTAAAAGGTTAGTTGGGGTAGGATTTTGAATGAGAAATGGGATGGAAGTTGGGCCTTATAAACTGAATACCCCAACAATATGGTCTTAATAGTTGACATTCAATTTGATCCCGTAAACAACATTATCCCGTTTCTTTTTTAAGACTTTTAGTCTCATGAAAGGGTCAAACCTCGTCAAAGATATAATAAAGGAATAATTGGTAACTAATTAAATCAAAATATTTGATTCCTAACTAGCTAAAAACCTCAAATTATAATAATATCCCGAAACAAGATCGATAAAGCAAAATATAAAATCTCAAATGGTAATATATCCCGAAACACAAGATAAAGCAAAATATAGATAAAATACATTTCTTGCTTTGTTAGTAAGTTACGTGCAAGCTAGTTTTTTCTTTTCGGTTCCAAAGCGTGCAAGCTAGCTGATATATTAGATAATGACATTTTATTAATCCCTTCTAAGCTAAGTGGTAGTTGACAAGATAAAAGGTAGAAATTTCCAAATCAAATATTGGCAACAAGTCATATCCAAGGGTTAAGGAGAGGGAGCATATAATTAAATTTGTATAACTTTTCTTTTCAGGAAAAAATATGAGTAGAAAGAGAAATTATCTATTCAAGAAAATTTATATATACACTTTTCTTTTCTTTTTATATCAATGGTCTCTTTAATGTATTCAAAACAAATTTACTATCTATCTATTCAAGAAAAATTAAAAAGAAAAGTGAAATTATCGGGATAGTTAGACATTACCGTATTAGTAATGTATACCATTAAATAATTAGCTTTACCAATTTTTAATAATCAAACTCCATTACTGCATCATTTAGACAAAGTGTTACTACTAGGTTCCAACAAAGTGTTAGTGGACATTCCACCTTTGTTTTTTTGGAATATTAATTTAACGGGCCTTGACAACATCAAAGCATAGCCATTATCATGTCTTTATCGATATTAAGTATCACATGACAACAATCAATCACTCCACAGCCAAAATCAAAAACTTTTTTTCAAAAATATTAACACATCAAGTCATTATATCATTAAACCACGCCTGTAAACTAGTAACTATTGTTCCATTTCTTCATATGTTTTCATAGTTACAAAAAATTCACTAATATTCCTCTTGATTGATTATTATTATGGATGATTCATTTGATGAAGAGTGTGATTACCTATTCAAGACAGTTCTTATTGGAGATTCAGCCGTTGGGAAATCTAATCTTCTTTCAAGATTTGCTAAACATGAATTTCACTTAGACTCAAAGCCTACTATTGGTGTTGAATTTGCTTACAGGAGTATCAGGGTGGCTGATAAGCTCGTCAAAGCGCAGATATGGGACACAGCCGGACAAGAAAGGTATAACTTGTAGCGAATTTCCAGGATTCTTGAGCAAGTTCTAGTGAATATCGTTTGATTCTTTTCTATTTGTTTTTTAATGATGAGGTCTTTATGTCATCGTGTAGAAAAAGGTCCTTCCTTAGGTCAGATTAATATGTGGAAATAGTACATGCAATACTGAGATTAATGTCTACTATTTCTGGTGTTGATTATGATGAGTTGTGTTGCAGATTTAGAGCCATCACAAGCTCATACTATCGTGGTGCACTAGGTGCCTTACTAGTGTATGATATCACCAGAAAAGCAACTTTCGAAAATCTGAAAAATTGGTTACGAGAGCTGAGGCAATTTGGTAACTCAGATATGGTAATAGTTCTTGTTGGTAATAAATCTGATTTGAATCAATCTAGAGAAGTTAATGTTGAAGATGGTCAAAGTCTAGCTCAGCTTGAAGGCCTATCTTTCTTGGAAACATCTGCAAAAGAGAATGTAAATGTTGAAGAAGCTTTTCTACAAATGATCACCAAAATTCACCATGTTATGTTGAGCCAAAAAACCTTGGAACCTAAGATTAATGATGATACTACTACGTTTTCAACACTACAAGGAAAAAAAGAGATTATTGATATTCAACCCGTTAATATTGACGAAGTATCTGCTACTAAACATTCTGGCTGTTGTTATTAATTCGATTTTTAACCGTTATTATTTTTACTTTTTTTTTTCAATACTCCTTTCTAATATTGTTTGCTTTTGAGATATTATATAGTATGAGTAATACAAAGATCCTATTTGCTATCACATATAAAAGAAACTAGACAAAACATGAGCCCTTGATAACCCTATACTAACCTATACCTTTGTGAGTAAAATAAACACCAGTTTTGACAAAACAGATGTGGTTTTTTCAAAAATAAAAGTAATAATATTCGTTTTAGCATAAACTAACTATTACAGAAAAATGAAATACGATTACAGGAAACGAAAATACACTTACACGGAAAGAAATGAATAACAAATTACATCTATGGTTGTTCTGGCGTACCGGTATCTCTAACGGAAAAACTAAGCTCTACAAAGCGTTTTTAGAGAGAAGGAGAGGCAGAGTGTTATTCTTTTCTGGTGTATTCGTACCTTTAGCTAGTGAGGGAGAGTCTCTATTTATAGGAAATAGGGAGAGTAAGGGCCTATCAGAATCGTCACCATAAATGGTCTTCAAGTGCTCCATTAAGGCTGACGTTTTTGGAGGTTACAGATGTTACTTTTTTTTTAAATTCAAACAACGAACCTGGACACAAGCTTGACCACTAGTGCAATTGATAAATGTCTAGCGACGACTTTTTGTAGTCGTGGATTACTATTCATAGCGATTACTATTGTAGTCACTATATTGTTATTTACTTCGACGACATATGTTTAGTCGTTAATGATGGATATCTTAGCGACCACCTTGATTCTATCTTTTTTGATTGTTAAGTAGTCGCTAATGTCCTTTTATTTATTTTATAAACAAAAATTAATTTTTTGGTTTTTTATTTTTTATTTTTAAAAGTAATAACGTTAATGAATAAATAAATAAAATCAACTAATATTAAAATATTTAAATAAAGTCAACATCGATAATAATAAAAGTCAACATCTAATACAAAGTAAACAAACTATAAAATAAAGTAAAAAATGATAAATACACACATATCGATCAAACACATCAAAATACTAAGGCTGAAATAAACGGTGTTCTTCTTGTTCTTTGGATTTGTCCTCAGCTCTTTCTCGGCTACTAGATCCACCAGCTGTTGATGGGCCCATTTGAGGGTTTTGCTCGACTAGAGCGAATGGGTTTAGTCCTGCTTGTGCCCTCATCTCGTTAACATACCCCATCGCAACGATTATGTAGCCATAATAAATATAGGGGCATGGATGTTGGCAGTTGAAGTCGTGGATTGATTAGCAAGAGGAAGATATGGGGGAGGCCCTGTGCAGCGCGAAGATCATTTAAGGATGACTTCATATCGTTAAACTGCTGATCATGTTCTCGTGTAGATGGTGCAACTTCAAAGACGCGTGATTTCTTCGTAGGTGGTCTCACTTTGGCTGCCCAAATCTGTGTCGATGTGCCCATACACACCTCCGTTGCTTCCTTATCTGCTGTTGTGTTTGCTCATCGGTGAATACCAACGGTTCCTTGGTGGGTTTCTGTATCTTACCCTATTCGATTCCATTGTACAAACATTATACTAAAGAATTGTAACTTACATGTATATTTTATTAAAAAAATTGTACCTCATAAGTTATATCCCGAGTTCGAGAATAATTTCTCAAACCGACACCACTTGGTCGCTTTTGCTTCTTGCGATTATCCGCGTTTTCCTTGGTCTGGTTCTGGAACAGCATAATTTAAAAAAATTAATAACAAATGATTAATAACATGTATCATAAAGTGGACTTTTATACCTTACTATCCTTGTCATTCCAATTAACACAACTCTTTCTCCAGTTTTTATCGGTCACATCATCCAGTTTCTTTCCCAAAAATAATAATGCTTCTAAACGTAGTGCTTGAAATCCTTGTATCTCTTAGACATGATTCTCTTCAAATCTGGGTTATATTATCCCAGTCTTCCCTTTGCCTCTAACCAATTGATATAATAAAAATTCATGTATTCAACAAAAGCAAGCCATCATCTTAATTATACATAAATTAATGATTTAATAATGAGGTTTGAATAAAATTTACCGATAATCTTCTAAGAACAGCCTGTTTCAAATTTTCTGGAACATCCTTCCATTTCTTATAACAAGGTGGTACATGCTCCTCACGGTTATCCCCACAACTTGTGCCACATGTTTTACATACTCTCGGGTTCCATGTGTCGTCAAGTATACAGAAATGAACAGTTAATGGGTGACCTAAGGCCTATAAATCCCTAAGCCCAGTTCTGAGGGAGGTCGGACCCCTAGGCTTTCACTTCCTCTTTTTTGTTTTTAAACACATTAATTAAATATCTAACTGATAAAGTATATAAATTAAACATAGTTTTTATATCGGGAGGTGCCTTACGACTGGCCAAAGTGCGATTGGGGTTGCGTTACCTACCATCGACATCCCCCTCCCCCGTGGGATCAAGTGATAACACCAGCTATCTAATAGTGATCTTAAATGTTAAATAAAAATAATAAAACATATTGAGCAAATAAAATTGTTGAAAATTATTGAATTACAATGAAATAAATGTTTAATTTAAATAGTCACTAATAATCTCATCCATGACATGTTTGAGATATCATTACATACACGTATATTGACAATATGACTGAGATACAATTATTCCATTAGAGTATCATTACATAAACGTATAATATATCTAAAGGCGTATATAGAGGTATCAAGATCAATTTTAAGCTAAAAATATGTCATGGGAAACGGTTGAGATCGTTCCGTTACTTAAAAATTTAAAACTTTCTAAACTACCCTTACTATATATAGCTTACCCTATAATTAAAAAACCATTTAAACAAAAAAACTCATAAACTTTAAAAAAACACTTTAACAAACTCACAAGCACTCACAAATAAATACTCATAGTGTTTGTTCAGCCTCTCTACCACCAACCTTCACCGCGACGGTCGTCACCGTCGCTACCACTATCACCATCTCTACCGCTTTCACTTCTCTCTGCATCAACAAATCCATTTCAGTCACTAGCACCACCTCCACACCATCACCTTCGCACCACCTAAGCCCAAACAAATCCATTCCATTTACACACACCTTAATCACCTCCACGGTCTCTCCCTCAATCACCTCTGCACCACCTAATCACCTCCACTGCCTCCACTGAAGATCTCACCGCTCAATTCCTACGCCTCGCCTCACCGCCTAGCTCCAAAATTGAAGAGCTCCAGTACCTAGCTCCAAAATTGAAGAGCTCCACAACCTAGCTCCAAAATTGAAGAGATCCAAAACTAGCTCCAAAATTGAAGAGCTCCAACGCATAGCTCACGCCTAGCTCCATTATCAATTGGATGCCTAGCTCCGCTTGATCCAAATTAGAAAGCTCCAAACACACGTGTACGTTCTCTCCTAGATTCTTTTAATGTGATTTGTAATTTTTCGTGTTATCCCCTTTTCACACACATTCACATACTCATACACGTAGCTAAATATTGATTGATTTCTTCGATTGATTGAAATTTGTTTTATTTTTTAGTATACTGAGTCAATCTTTAGAGTGTATATTACTGAGGCTCTGCATATAAGTATTGCTAGAGCTCCTACATATAAGTATGTTTATTATCAAAGCTTTAGCATGATGTGTACTGAATAATTGCATAACCTTCTTCTGAAAATTCCATGTGCCTGATCATGAAAGTTGGAAACAATTAATCGTAGGTAAAGTGCCCGAGCACATAATATTTGGAAGGAATTTGTTCTATACTGAAATTTTGGTTGTGTGAAATTGAAAGTTGTTTTATCTAGTTGTAACGCCTACAACCCGTTTTTAGAGAACAAGGCTCAAGACGTCTCACGCCGCACACTCAAAAATTAAAATCGTGAGTATGCAAGGCTCTTAAGAGGAATAATCATTCTGTTATAAACCAAATTCATACATTTATTTAAAAGTAAACTGTCAACTTCAACAAACATTCATTTTCAGTAAAACCCCAAATTTTAGTTTCTTTCCTTTTTTGTTAAAATTTTCTTTATTTATTTTATTTATTTATTTATTTTCTTTTCCTGAAAAAAGGAAAGACACGTATATCTATATATATTTTCTTTCATTTATGTTATCCTATAATTATTACAGGCCCAAGTTAAAAACAAGGGTTATAGCCCAATAGCTATTATAGAAAGATAGTTAGGCCTAATGGTATTTTTTCGTTGTTAAGTTATGTCATGAGTATTTAACAGGAGTGAGAGATTTTAGCATTATAGTCACTGGTAGCTTAAGGGTTTGTTTGGATTGAAGGATTGGAAGGGATATGATTATATTAAAGGATAATAACAATTTTCTTCCTTATTTGGATTAGAAATAATTAGAGGAAAAAGTTTATTAAAGGATTCTTCCAGTCCCATACTATACTATATATTCAATCCCTCCAATTTGGTGTCATTATAAAAGAAAGATTCTTTTATTATGTCATAATGTCTAAATTATTCCTATTCATTATATATAAGATTGGTGGGGGAAAAGGTGCGATAAATAAACAGATAAATAAGATAATAATAAAGGACACACAACCTTGTCTACCACGAGAAATTCACTGCAAGTATTACAGATCGTTTGCAAGTTTTAATGATAAGTCAAGTTCGTTCGCAGGGATTTAATCTGTTAGATCTACTTGTATTAAATAAGCGTAGATGAATTTAGATGTTTAGAATAAAATATAATAAGAGGAATAATTATCTAATGAAAAATAATAAATAAGAATGCAGATAAATAAGTATGAATGTAAGTCAGATAAATTAGGGTCACTACTATGAGTCTATTACTAAGTTATTCTAATCTTATGGTGAATTGAGCATTATATATTAACCGGGATTCTAAATTCTACCTAACCCCCGTCAAGGTGGACTTAGGAGCAACCTCTCCACTACTAGGATCTTGGGTAAAAAACCTTGAATAATGATTGGTGGTTAAATCAAACCTTTATGGCTATCTAGGTAGAGTCACTACTAGACGATTATGTGGTGTTGTCAATAACTAAGAATAGTCCTAAGATTGGCCAAATCTAGGGTTGTAACAATAAGTCAAAACACATAATAACAATATACGCCAAGCTCAAACCAATTAAAATAACAAATAGTATTAATGAATGTAGACAAAATAATTACCCAACAATTAAGAGTAAAACTTACAGAATAAAAGCTTAGAAATATGGTGAAGCCACAAATCTATAGCTAATTACCCTAAATATAGAGAAGGAGAGATGTAGAAGACGAGTTTGTCACTCTCCAACTTCGTGCTTCTTGTATTCCTCTATAGGTCAGCTTGCTTCTTGGATGAATAGCTTGATACTAAGGATGAATATTAAATTAAAGGACTAAGCTAATATTTAAAACTGAGAAAATACAAGCAAGGACTAAGTCTATACTTGGCACTGAGTAAGGACATGTTTACAATGGTTTAAGGGTGTATTTATAGGTGTTTAGGAAGACCTAATTTGTTTTCTTGGAGTGGAATACAAGTAATGGACTCCTGGCCCAACTCAAATTCGTAACCCTAAAATATAGAAAAGATAAGATTATGTTGCTGATTTGTCTTGGCCGTAACTCTTTCAATACTTATTCTTTTGACGAGTTTTGATTGTCTCGGAAAGCTCTTTAACTTTGCTTCAGACCATTCTTCCAAATTCCTAGCCAATATTGAGTTATGAGCCCTTTTGTGGTCGTAGGTGCTGGAATTCAGATTTATTTGGCAACTTTATCTTTCCACATATTAGCTTTTCCTTTCTTTTCTCCAATTTTCATGTATATCTTCTTTCCTTTATCTCTTAGAATTGACTTGACATCTAATTAATCTCCATATATATCTTTAAAGTTTCACACTAAATAAATAATTAAACCCAATATGCTCTAAAAATAAAAATTCATTAAATCAAGACAAGAAATAGGAAAGTGCAATATATCAATTGAAAATCGACTACTAGACTTCCTAAAACACTAAAAATGATGTCTCCACTTAATATTAATTCATCACAAATGGGGAGACATCAAAGATATATTAATAAGGGTATAAAAGTCAATTAGTTATAAAAAGAATCCCTTCCTTTTATTATTCTTTTAATTCAAACACCAAATATATGTAATTCTTTAAAATTCTTCCCTCTATATTTATCTAATCCAAACAAGATTTAATACTTTCCTTTCCAATCTTTTACTATACTTCCCATTCCTATCCCTTACTATACTATTCTTTTTTAATTCAAACATACCCTAAGACAAGTTTGATATAACTGCTCACACCTTATTTTCTGTCTTGGAAATCTTTTTACTGAATTGCAAATCCTTATTAACTGACTGATAATCAAACAAACTCATTCAGTGTGATTAAACATGTGAAATTGTAGCTTCTTCCTATTCCTAGTGTTATTGTTATTTACAGGATGGAGATGATACAGAGGTAATTGGAAGGGACAATTGGTTACGTAGCTCCAGGTATCTAAATTAGTATTGTTTCATTGTATGATTACATTTAATTAATTATCACGTGTTTTTCCAATTTCCAGCCCCAAGGATTTTGTTTCGGATTAGCTTCGTTAGCTCTTATGCTTTCAAGGCACGAAAGTAGGTCAAGGTTTTAGGGAGTAACAATATACAGGTGTGGCTTCATTATGGGAACTACACTATTTTACCAGAAGTAGTTGAAGCATCTCTTGGAATGATGATGGGAAAACCAAATACAATTTAGTAAATCAAGGGAGATAAAGTTACATTTTTAAATTTGTTTACTTAAAGTATTTTTCTTGTGAAAGTGCAGTTCAAGAGAAGGTTTGCGTCTAGTGAAAGAGGCTAACAGGTTACAGTGAGAAAATAAAGACAGCAGGTTCAATGTGTTACTCCCAACGGTTAAAATTATAAGTCAAAATTAATGAAATGTAAAAAGTAACGTGAGGTATTTTTACCAATTAAGAAGCATTATTGATGCTCGAATGTTTTAAATTATTAAAATACGCTGTTATACTTTATTTTACAAGTTTCTTTCAATTATGTCTTGCTTTCTAAAAATATGAGAATGATGTGTTCACTAGGTATTATTTGGACTCAAACTCTCCTAATTAATCTGGAAAAAAAATTTAAATCAAGAGAAGATATGATTAAGTTATACAAAGAACTCATTAAGGTACAAATCTGTAATATTAATATTATATTATAAGTGTTTGAGTTACTGATTTCCACTATTTTGTTGTTTAACCATTTAGAGTATTTTATTGTCTCGATTGAAGATCCATTTGACAAAGAGGATTCGGAACATGTCAAGTTTTTCTCCAATGTAGGATTATATCAGGATCCGTTCAAGACCTCTTCTGCCATCGCCACCCACTTCACGTCGTTCGTCTTCCCTCGCCGCCTCCAGTCCGTGGATCCAGCCCCACCCAATATTAGTGTCGAACAATATTAGGGTCAGCCCCCGTATGTTGTTTGTAGCTGATGGGGCCAGCCCCAGATAGGTTGTAGCTGATGGGGGCAGAGAAGCCATTCTTCACCATATCTCCAGCATCTTCACCATCACCCCTATGTGTTCATCGACGCCGCTGTATTGGACCATTCTCGAAATCTTCTAATTCAGTTCGTCGCTCTGTGTTCCTGATGTTTTCATCTTAATCGTATTCGTAATGGGGCCAGCCCGATGTGTTGTTTGTTATTGATGGGGCCGACCCAAGTTAGTTTGTGTTGGTAATGGGGCTGGCCCATTATGGGTTAAAATTTGTTCAAATTTTTTTGTTCAATATGGGTACAACCCGAAATTGTAGTTTTAGTCAAGTATTTTTATGATTTTTGATGCCCATTGTTGAATGTACTAGGGCCTGCCCGTTAATGCTTTTTTAGTTCCTGACTTGGAACATGGGTATAACCCATAGGAGGCAAAATTAATTTTTTATTGAAGTCCAGTTTCGTTCTTTATGAGTACAACCCGTAATGGTCTTTGTTCGTGATGGGGACATCCCCGTTCTGAATATATGAATGACATATAATAGAAAAAAATAAACAACCTAAAACGCCAGGACAATGGGTACGGGCCCGTACCCATGACGAACAAGGGTAAAAAAGAAAAAATCCAAACCAACAAGTTAGGTATGAGACTTAAAAAAAAGGTTTTTCCAACCAGGACTTAAATCAAAAAGATTTTGGTTTTGGGGGTGTAATTTGCAATTTCCTCCTCTCACAATTATGTTATGTTCACATACAGGGTCCCAGGTTCAAGTTCCGGCATCGGCATAATCTTATTTATTACTTTGGTTTGTTTGGTAAAAATGAGGAATGCTATATATCACCCCTAATTGCTTCACCCTTATTTCACCTCCTATGTGTCACCTTATGTGGCACTAAACAAAAGAGAGAGAAAATAAATAAATGGGAGAGAGAAACGATTTGATTGGTGCTTAAAACCTCCACATAGGAGGTGATATAAAGGTGAAGTAAAAAAGGGTGATATATATCTTTACTCGGTAAAAATACATATGATTTAAGATCGATAGTTGGTCTTGTGGTTAGACTACTCCGTGAAGACCAAGAGATCCTGGGATCGAATCTTAATGGAGTCAAAATCCGGTTCCAAAGTGACTCTCATATGTGTTAACTTGCCAACTCAACCAAAAGTCTGAATTCTTAGAAGAAGGCGGAGAACAGGTTATAGGAGATTTATACTCCAACACGCCCCCTCACGTGCAGGCTTAGACGAGATGGATTGATCTAAGCAATGCACGGAGAGAAGATGAATAATCCATGCACGTGGAGATATCGAGGTGGGTGGCGGTGGAGAGACTCGAACCCAGGACCTCAATTACATGTAGCTCTGATACCATGTTAACTTGCCAACTCAACCAAAAGTCCGAACTCTTAGAAGAAGGCGGAGAACAGGTTATAGGAGATTTATACTCCAACAATATGTACTAAAAAAAATACATATCCTTTGTGAGATTTTTCTCATCACAGCCATTGCGAGAGCTAACGTGGGACCATTCTAGAGGAGGTCACCAATTTAACAGGTAAAGTTATCAAATCCTAGTTCCCCTCTTTCTTCTTCCTCCCCAATTTCACCGTGTAACTGAAAAAATCTCAAAAGAAATTAAATAACAACGAAATCTAACCAGAAGGATTAGCATTATAATGCGACGCGTATGAACTGAAGTAAACCTGCTTCACTGATCCGAAATTCGAATTCGCCATGGCTCATTGGATCTCCTCCAAGCTCAAAGTCGCCGAAAACTTCCTCCATCAGGTATAATCTATCTCCGTTTCTCTCCATATATCCATACTTATATGTAAATTTATATCGTGCCATATATACATACAATTATCAATAACTTTATATATATAAGAAAGACTTTGTCGGCGAGTAAACAGTCGCATTGTATTTTCTCGTGTGTGTCGTCAGTATATTACTATCATGTTGAAAAAGTGGAGCTGCGAAGTAAGTGCAATTAGTTTTAATTTTTTTAATTCAATTCTTTAGATTGATCAACAAGCTGCGGAATCACTCGGTAAGAATGAAGAGACACGATCTGATGAATTAGGATCTGTAACTTCACCAAAAACTACGGAAACTAAGCCATTAAAGGATCAGCTTAAGAAGAAATCGCCTTTAAATGAGGATATAATAGGAAAATCAAGAAGCGATCGTAATTCAAATTTGGTGAACAGTAATTACATCAGCAACAGTAGCAGCAACACTAGCATTGGTAGTACTAGTAATAATAATAATAATAATAATAATAATAATAATAAAGATAATAACAGTCGAGATCAGGAGGTGGTGGCTCCAGTGAATTTAAGCCTTAAGACGAGTGGTAGAAATTTAACTGATAATGATTGGACAGAATTATTAAGTCTACCAAGTAAAAAGGTAGCATCAGGTGTGGTTCGTAGTAATAACGGTGTGTCAGGTGTTAGGGGATTACGGAAGGATTTGAGAAGGCAAGTGAGTTCAGGTTCGGGAAAGTCTCGAAATGGTGATTCGAGTTTGAGAAAATCAGATGTTCAATTGGAAAGTAAGGTCAACAATAAGAGTGTTTCAGATGGGAAAAAGAGTGATTCAGGAGAGGTCACACCTAGAACTTCAAGTGTTGATTTGAAAAGTGATGGAGAAAATCTTGAAAAAAGTGATTTAGATAGAGAGGATAAGGATATGAACCTTGAAAACAAAGGAAAGAATAAAGAAGTGAGTAGAGTTGGGTTAGATGACTCTACAGATAAGTCTCGTCCTTTAGTGATAGCCTCACCTATGCGTGGGAGAAATTCGGATTTGAAGACAGGGATAAAGGGTAATGAACGATTTAAAAACATAGTGAAAGGGGTTAATAAATCTGTTGTGGAGCCCACAAAGAAAGGTTCTTTACCAAGTGATGAAGAGTCTGATTCCGAGACAGATTCATCTTCTTCATCAGATTCAGAGAGTGAACATGATAGGGAAGAAAGACGCAAAAGAAGGCAACAAATATTAGCTGAAAAAGCAGCTGCAAAAGCAATCGAAGCCATTAAAGAGCGTGAAGATACAGTTGCTAAATTGGAAGGTGAGAAACAAAGCTTAGAGAAAATACTTGAAGAACGAGCCAAACAACAAGTACAAGAGGTAAAAGAATTATTTACATTCGATTGTGAATTCTGTTAATGTTATAAATAAATAATATTGATTCTCTTCAGGCTTCAGAATTGCAAAGCACGATGATGGAAACAATGGAAGCTGTTGAATTAGAGAAGCAAAAACATAATAATACAAGAATGGAAGCTCTTACTCGATTAGCTAAACTTGAGGTGCTTTGATCTTTCGAAGTATTAGGGTTTTGAAATTTATATTATTAATTACTACTCTTTTTCTTCAGACCACCAATGCTGATCTTGCAAAGTCCCTTGCTACTGCTCAGTGGAATCTTGAACAAGAGGTAAGTGAAAAACTATCTCTTATATTTATTGTAATTATTTTAAAAATAGGCTAATTTCAAGATACATTGATTAGTTCTCATTTTTTCTTTTCCCTGGAGTTTAGGTTAGTCAGGTAGCTGAGCTTCGACAACAAATTGAGTTAAAAGAAGCAACACATGAAGGTGAATTTTCTTCTTCTTTTTATCAAATCATGGTGAAATTATGTCTACACAAATAGTGTTTGATATTATATATACAGTTTACACAATATGAAGTACCTATTTTGATTAAAAAAATATATAATTTGGTAACCATAAAGTATCTTTGTTGAATTTGTAGATTTGAGAAGGAAAATTTCAAATACTCATCGAAGTGGTGACAAAGTAAGTAAATCTTTTTTGTTCTTTTGGCTCGACTATGTTAATTAACATAAAACTTTTTGATGATGTCATTTTCTTAGCATGCATCTTCGAAAGGAATTCAATTGGAAAGAGAGATACTTGAGGCAGAATACTCATTCTTAACAGATAAAGTGGGACGATTAAACGATACGGTAACACATTTAAGTGAACTTCTCAATACAGAATTGTTACTTTTGTCCCATCACTGAAACTATTCTTGTTTGATATAGGCAAAAACATTGGAAGCAAGTATTGAATCAACTCGAAGGGATTTAGAAAATCCCACTGAAGTTGAAGTGGAGCTTAAACGAAGACTTAGTCAATTAACAGACCATTTAATTCAGAAACAAGCTCAAGTTGAGTCACTTTCATCCGAAAAAGCCACACTCATGTTCAAAATCGAGGTAATAAGTTTCCTTTCATAGATTGTATCAGGAGTGTGCTTAATATATTTATTTTAGGCTGTTTCGAGGTCACTTGATGAAAATACAGCAACAGGGGCTACATCATCAAAGGATTTAGAATCGGGGTTATTAAAGCAACACGATTCAAAGTTGAGGCCTCTTTTTGAGGAGAAATTTAGATCTGGACAACAACATTTGGGATCATTGGTTCGTCAATTAGATTCGATATTTTGCTCAGGTGCGATATTCTTGAGAAGAAACTCAACAGCGAGAATATATGGTGTGGTTTATCTTGTGTGTCTTCATTTGTGGGTTATATATATACTTTCATCACATTCTTCAGTATCAGATGAGACTATTTCTGGTGCTGTTGTTTCTCTACAGAACCTTAACAACACTGGTGGTGTTTGATTTCTTTTAGTAGTATAGAGTATAGTATACCAATTATATTAAGTTTTGTCAGGGGTGCAATTTTGCATTATTTTGTATAGACAGACACATGTATTCAACAATATTAAGAAAGTAAAATGCTTGTTTGGTATTGATTATTTTAGAGGTAAAAACGTTTTTCAATTAAAATTATAATATTTGAAAAAAAAACTGACATCTAAAATCACTCTAAAGGATTATTTAAATAATTACATATCTAGTGTTTTTCTTAAAAGTGAGTTTAAGGGCTAGAGTATATATTTGGGTCTAAAATCCCTTCAAGTGATTATTTTAAAAGGTAATCCCAAACAGGCTTAAAGTCTATTGATTGTCAATACAAAATTCAAGCATAATGAGTGAAAAGATAACATAAATAAGATTGATAATTGCTACAAGAGGTCCTGAGATCGAATCTTACTAGAGTCAAATGACTCCGAGTCAAAAGTGACTCTTAGATGTATTAAAAAACATTACATAAATGTTATGCATTTTTCTAATAATGAAGAAATTTTCAATTTCCAACTTCATACTAACAAGGCAATAAAAAAATTCAGGATGTAAATACACATGCTAAACTAGGCTAAAGAATCTTTGTTCTCGAAATCTTTGCTCCATCCAGGCTAAAGATTTCTGAATCAAATTGAGAACACTTGAAGCTATTAACCATTCTTCGGCTTAGCATCTCCGCTGTTTGTTCTGTACCTTGCACAAACAATAGAACTTATTAAATTGCTACATTAGAAACTTCAATGTTTCACAATATCACCACATAAAATAAATAACTCACTATATGGTTCAAAGATCTTTTAAAACGTTAATAAAAAGAATGGTACATAACTGGATTGGTCCTTTATCTATTACCTTATTAACAAATTAGTCCATTATCTATTTATCTTGTAAACGTAACATTTAAGTCCCTTATCTATTGATTCCGTGACATTCTTAGTCATGTTTTGTCAATCCATGGCACTATAAGGGCGTTAAATACAAATGTTATTGATGTGATAAAAGACAAAAGTACCCTTAAAGTCTTTTTTTGCTATTGCCGTTTGATGCCAAAAATTGAAAACACTTATAATACAATGGAAACAAATGAAAAAGGACTAGGATTGCCACAAAATCAAAAGATAAGGGATCAAAATGTTATGTCTGGCAGATAAAGGACTAACATTGTCAATATATTGCAAAATAAGAGACTGAAATGTTACTCTTGCAAGATAAGGTACTAAACTGTCATAATATTCAAAGATAAAGGGCCAAATGTGTTATTTACCTAAATCATTATAAGGTAGAAGAACGATAAGCTCTACATAAGTTCTACTAGTCATAACATACAGCACACAGTAATACAGTAAAGTATGTGAATGGAAAGTGAAACCCTCTTTCAAGAATAAACAAAAAGAAAGAAGAATGAGCTAGGCCCAAGTTTGTCAAAATAATTATAAGAAAAAGAAGAATCTAATCGTACCAGCTAAGCTCCTCTTGAGAAAGATTGCGACTGTATAAAGGAAACTCAAAGAGGAATATTCCCTTAAACCATTGAGGCAAACTCCCATACAATTGAGGCGGCAACAGAATGAGTGGGCTGAAACATTTCATCATCCAACACCGTTATTAAATATATTCTTTCTCGAAACTAAAAAAACAATTAATCTTTCTCACAAGTAAGTAAAGTAAACTAACCTAGTTGATCTCTTATATTCAACGTAACTATTCACCTTCCCATATTTCTTATCCGCTGATTCCTGTCATATTTATTCTTCCGCCAGTTTAATTGTATTCAAGTTCATAATATTATTAACAAATAAAAAAAGAAAAAAAAAATAACCTCGAGCAATGGTATGCCACTGACGAAAAGAAGCAATAAAGTGAGGAAAATAGGTCCAAGCACAACAAGCCATTCAGCACCTTTTAGTACAGGTGTGGAAGCCACAAATATTCCCCACCAAAGAAGTATCTATAAAATACATATATCAGAGAATTGCTTCATTAACCTGAATTGTGACCAATGTAGAAACTAACCTCCCCAAAGTAATTTGGATGACGAGAATATTTCCAAACTCCAACATCGCACCATTTTCCTCGGTTATCTGGTGAGTTTTTAAAAACCAACTTTTGTTGATCGGCCATAGCTTCAATTACAACACCCACAAACCACATAATCCATCCAATGATATCTGCAGCTTTAAGACCTGAATCTCTATCACTTGCATTCACAATTGTCACAGGTAAACTCACTGTCCAAACCCAAACAGCTTGAAATATCCAAAAAACCGCTAATTTTGCCAAATTATCACGCATGGTATCAAAACGTTTATCCTCCCCCCACTGTAGAATTCTAAACAGCACAATATGATAAACAAAAGTTAGGGTAAAAGATTTCTGATAAAATTAATAATTTATAAGTTATTCCTATACCTCATCAGCAAGAATACTCCCAATCGAAGGCCCCAGACTATTACAAGAACGGTGAGTATGATCTGAAACAAAGATTTGATTAAACTAAAAACTAGTCGTAAAATATCATGAAAATGTTTTTCTTGACAGCTTTAAATGTTCTTTAAAATCAAATTAAAATTTTCATCTATAAATAGAATGAGACTTTTACCTGACGAAAATGCCATGATCCTTTTACTACCAAGGTCAATATAGCGATAATAACAAAATTTGTACTTCCTGTTCAATAAATAGTTAGAATTATGTATTCCTGTTCAACACGGGTATGTTTATTACTACCTGTGCAATTAATGCTATATAAAATTGACATACACAAAACAGAACAAACATTCTCACTACAAGACAGCTGAAGTAATGATTCGGTCAGCTAATTTTATAATATTTAGCTGCTACATTTTTTTTTAAAGAAGCAAAACGAGTTAAAATGAACAGTCTTGATCTTGATCAGAGAATTGAGTAATTTCACCAAACAATTAAAAAAGATACTTAGACACAAATTAAAAATGATAATGGATTACGATAAGTACCAGCAAAATCAGTGACTTTATCGAATTTTAAGAGGGCAGTGATGATGAAAAACACCAGTTGATAACCCACCTGCAAAATACTCTTATTAGACAAAAATTATCACGATAAATATATATGTATGTATATCAAACGTGTGAGAATGATCGAGGAGGGTCACGTACGGTAACAATGGCAGTGAGAGCCAAGAAGTGGGAGTCGATAACAGTTCCCATGATGATGAATTTACGTGGAAACTAACCAAATAAAATATGAATATAATATTAGGATTAGTATTTTATTGTGGGATGATGTGTGGTTGGGATTTTCAGCCTGCTGTACAAATACTAGCCCTGTCTTTATTCTTTGCTTTTATTCCTTTTCCTTGTAAAATTGCATTTGTTCTTTTTAACGGGAAAATCTTGGATTAATATCCAAGTCCCCTGAACAAAAAAGATAAATGATTATATTACCTGAAAAAAGATAGCATGATAAGATACTAAATGGATTTATGTAGAAAAACTTCCTCAAATTGTGCATGAATTATAGGGCATTTATCGATTGAGAACCTAAATTGTAAGAATTATTTAAATAGTTCGCGTATTAAATTTATTCCACCATTAGTCCTTTACCATTCATTTCGAAAGTATTTTGAACCTTTATATATAATATTATTATTTATAATTAAACTTCTTTTAAAAAAATTTGTTTTATTTTAAACCATCAATCTGTCCCATATTCATCAGACTTTAAAGTAAACAAAATACATTGGACATTAATATCATTTCTTCTTAGATATCTAGTCCTCTCTTTCTCAGCTTAATCTCCAACATATCTAAACATTCTGCCTAGTTCTAACTTTGTAAGGTTGAACTACGCCTTTTCTCAGCTCCAATCTCCGATAGAGTTCGGCATTTCACCTAGTCTACGTATCGGAGGTCCGGTCTTCAATTTTTCTCAACTCCATTCTCTAATAATTTTAAGCATTTTGCCTAGTTTGTGTATCTGAGATTCGATTTTCACTCCTTCTTACTTTCTATTCTCCAATTAATTTAGGCATTCTTTTTTATTGTTCATTCGGAGGTCCAGTGTCATGTTTCCTTCTCCTTCTTGATCATCCAACCTCAACTCCATCTTCATTGCATCCCTTTGTTCGCAACTCTTCAAACTTTTTCATTCAAGCACTCATTTTCATCTCCTAAACTCATTTTCCATTTGTCTTCTCTATCTTCGTCATCTTTATGCATCTGTGCTCAATCACCCAATATCTTCATCTTCTAGCTCATCTTCCATCACTTAACACTTCAAAAAACTCCTTATCATCTCTCTTAAACTAATCACCTCAATCTTCATCTATTCGGCTCTCAGATTATTTTTTTAATGCTTCCTTGAACTTGCATATAAGTTTAGCAATTTCGGCTTCGTTGAAAGATCAGGCATGTTCAAATAAATTGCTCTATCAATGATGATCAATCAAAATAAATCTTTAGGTTAACATTCTTCCATATTTGGGTGATGACAAAACAATGCATATTTACTTTAATTAGTTTGATTAACAAGGATATAAAAGCAAAACTCTCACATAAGCATATAATTATCAAGTTAAGTGTAAACAATCAAATCATGTCATAACACTAATCTAAGTCTCCTTCATAATGAACCCTATGTTGCATGCTGAGGTTGTTGTATATTGTTCCTACTTAATGAATTCATAGCCTTCTGTGGTAGTCCTATTGAAAAGGACTTGATAAATTCACTAATAGGGTGGAGACTTGTTGCTCTTGAAAGAGTTTAAGGATGAGTTTATAACTCTTAATGAACTCATAGTCATTATATGGTGATCTTAGTGATAAGGATTAAATAAATTCACCGACGAGATTGTGATATACTTCTCATAATATGACTTCAAGGAGACGTTCTTGATGTTCCAAAGGGATGAGTTAGACTTACCACAAACTCATAGCCCATAAGGGTGGTCCTAAAGAGAAAGGACTTGATGAATTCGTGAGACACATGAAAAGGGTGAGCTTTATTGCTCTTAATGATCTCAAAATCCGCAAAAGGGTAAGCTAATGTGGCTAGACCCTCTTGGAGATCACCTATATGTAAGGAAATGGTGATGTTTGCGGATTCTGTAACTATCAATCGGGTAGAGTATGTGCTGTGAGGGTCTCGATAGAAAATCGTCAAGTTCAAGAGTACGTTCACTTGATATGTTTTTGGTGGTTGCCTCACTTCACTACGTGTCAATTCAAATCGAAAGATATTGCCGCTTAAGTACAATTCACCCAAATGCTGGTATTTATGAAAACTTGTTCACCTTCTCCCAAAGAACCTGAGTGGGGGATTGTTGGAATTAAAAAATGAAATATAATTTATTTTATTAATTTTTTCATCTTCTTGGAAAAAGTGTAAAATATTATTTGTGTTTAATAGACCCATATTATAATTTGAGAGAAAAATGTCATTGGAATTATTTAATTTAAAATAATTTCATTTGGTTGATGACTTTTAATTGTAGATTAATGACTCTTTATTTTAGATGTTACAAAAGTTATCAAGGCTTGGTCAACATAACGGCTAACCTTAATGAGCATTTACGTAGCATTAATGTGATGGTTTCTTTTCTTGCATTTCTTCTATAAATAGTGACTTTGTCATTTGGATTTCTAGAGAAGAGAAACAAAAAATATTCTTGAGAGAATGGAAAAAATATTCTAGAGAGATAGAAAGAAAAAAAAAACCTTTCTAGAGAGAACAAAAAAAATCTAGAGAGAATGAAAAAAAAAAAGTATTTTAGAGAGAATATTGAATAGAATTGAGACGAAACTTAATTCAGAAATAAGCTACTCTCTACTCTATTTTTTCCCCATATTTTCTAGACTAGAGTAGATCCTTTGTTAGAGTTGTCGGTACGGGCGGAATATCTTTTTAACGCAAATTTTGTATACTATGTAGTAGTTTTTTTCCTTGAATTTCCGTGTAAGTTTCGTTATTTTCAAATCAGTGTAATAGTTTATTATTACTTTCAATTGAATATTATTTTTTTTTCTTTTGAAATTTCATTTCTTTATTTGTAAAACCAGTGATATTTACTTTCCAAAATATAGTGTTCAGTTATTTTTAAGGGGTAATTAGAGATAAATGCCTCCTTAATGATGCCTTTCATTTTTTTAAGCCTCTAATTTTCTTATTTAGAGATAAATGCCTAATAGAACAATTATTTATAGAAAACATCCCCTTTATATTTTTTATACCTATACTATCCTTATTATTAAATATATTATTTTATTTTTAATACAATATTTATTTTTAAATATTAAACAAATAATAGGATATTTCCACCACCACCACCACCACCACCACCACCACCATCACCGCCTCCACCATCATAACCACCACCACCACCACTACAACCACCACAACCACCACCGCCTCCACCACCACCACCACCTACTACTAATTTCATCACACGCGCGCGTCCGTGAAATTTTTTTAAAATCGCCATAACTAATTCAAAAAAAATCAAAAAAATCGAAAAAAATCATATTTGGATAAATCAAATTAATATTTACGTCTATGATTTTTTTCGGAATTTTCTGATTTTTTTGATTTTTTTGATTTTTTTTTTAATTTTTTTTTAATTTTTTAATTCGCAGAACATGGAATTCCATGTTTTAAACGGTGAATTTCGTGTCTGCGGAAAACAAATTCCTTATATCAAAACATGGAATTCCATGTTTCCGTGTTTTAAACATGGAATTCCATTTTCTGCGAATTAAAAAATTCAAAAAAATTCAAAAAATCAAAAAATTCAAAAAATTCTGAAAAAAATCATAGACGTAAATATTAATTTGCTTTATCCAAATATATAATTTTTTGATTTTTTTGATTTTTTTGATTTTTTTAGAATTAGTTATGACGATTTTAAAAAAATTTCACGGACGCGCGCGTGTGATTATTAGTTTTTGTTTTGTTTTTTTTCTACTTTTTTTTTTTTAATTGTTAATTATAAGGGTAGTTTGGGATGAGGCATTTTTCTATAAAAAATCTTATTCAAGGCACCTTTTTTTAAATAAGTTTTTTAATAGGCATTAATCTCTAATTGGCTCAATATTTTTAATTTAAACAACAGTTTACCTAACCCAAAAAAAAAAAAAAAAAAAAGGAAGATTGCAATGTAACCGATAATGTATAACAATTCAGATATTCCTCAAAAATCTATAACAATTTAGATATTCCTCAAAAACGCCTTTGATAATCTATAACAATCTCGCAAGGGTAATTTGCAAAGTCTAATCGTAAACTAGGCACATATCTGAGGCCTTGGATCTTGGATTTATGCAGCTTCTCATTGTAACTCAAGTCTAAACCTGTAGGTGACCTTTGAATTGAAGTAGCGACAGAGCCTGAGTATTACGATTACAAGGGGAGATACATAGCTCAAGCAGATGGTATCGAAACATTTTGAACCTCAATAACATATTCAAGAGTAGAAGCTGGGGGTATATGAAAACCCGAACCTAAATCCGTACCATCTTCCCCATACCCTAAACTTGGAGGGATGATCACTTTCCTCTTCCCTCCTACCTTCATTGTTCTTAAAACACATTCTATTCCTTCACATATTCCCTTACTATAAGGTCTCGAACCCATTAATACAGCTAAAGGTTTCTTCCCACCTTCCAAAGTACCTACAAACAAAGCCTTACTACTTTCCACTTTTCCCTTCACCTCAATCACCACCATATCTCCACCCCTTGCACAAGCACCATCACCAACTTTCAATTCATAGTACCTGAAAATTCCAACCATACATATAACCATGGTCTCCAAGATTCAACTGTTTTAAATGTTTTAGTATGAGTATGTACCTGATACCATTTGGTAAAATCACTTGTTCTTCCTTGTCTACGTTTCTGTACCTTGTGTTTGTTTGTTGCTGAGTGTTGAGTTTTTGAGAGAGGGAAGTAATTGCTAGTAAACTAGCGGAAGCGAGACCAGCCCTTCTTGTTAAGGTGGTCGAAATCCAATCATCGGAAGCTTCTGATTGTGTTCTTACCGGAGAAATCTGTGGCTGTGATGATGATGAAGCTGAAGGGATTTGATTGGTTGTTTTTGTTATCGGGTGAGATAGAAATGTAGGTGAGCTAAAGAAACTTGCCATTTTTTAGGGATTACAGATTTTACATTATTTGCTGCTGATTTTTATAGACCTTTTAACAAACTGGTCCTACCTTATCTTTATAAAACCTTTGGTCCAAACACAACATACTAGAAAAATTACTCATACCGTAACTATACCAGAAATGGTCTGATTTTTTTGATATATAAATATAATTATTTTGACCCCTTTGGTGTCATTTACTCTATCAACCAACATTTTCTTCACAAGCTCTACATTTATGCTCATAAACTCAAATTACAAGACAAGGAACCAAAATTCTAGACATTAATTACAAAAAGAAAAACTATTTTCAGGAAGAAATTAAACAAGTAAAACATGAAATTGGCTCTAATGATCCCCTCTCCTCTTCTTCAATATCCTTTCTGACAGGAGTGTCTTCTGAAAATAGTGATTACCGAGCCCTTTCTTGATCTTTGGTTGGTCTAGGCACTTGTGGACCATTAATGGGCTTTTGTAGCCGTTTCAAAGTTGTCATAATTTCGCCAAATGAAGGTCGTAATTTAGGGTCTCTGCAATAATTTAGAGCGCACTTTCAGAACCACATAATGGTAAGGGGTTAAAACGTACTTTTACCAAACCATAGGGGGTAAAATGCAAAAAGAAAAAACTCACGTTTGCCAGCATTTTGTAATTAGATCTGCAATAGCGGGGTCCATATCATCTGGTATATCTAAACGACGATGCTGAAACCCCACGGCACCAACCACTTGCATCGGATTCATTCCTCCCCATGGTTGTTTCAAAGTACAAAGCTCCCATAACACGACTCCGAAACTATATACATCACATCTGCATTATAAAAATTCAAATTAAATGCAAAACTTATTTTATTAATCTTAATTGAAAAGGGATTTATTTGCAATATATACTTTTCATCTGAGGGCTCGTTTCGCAACACTTCTGGAGCCATCCACTCCGCCTGAAAAGAATATCAGAAATTTATCGAGAATGCATCGAATATTAATTTATTTGTATATAATTGAGCTTACCGTCCCGGCAGTTGATCTTGATGAAAGAAAAGTGCTGTGCTTCATTCTCGATAAACCAAAGTCACATACCTAAACATAATCAAACAATTCTATTTAAATTTAAATCATCATCATTAGTAATTATTAAGTTAAATGATTATTACCTTCACATTCCAGTTCTTATCAACTAGAAGATTCGGAGACTTCAAATCACGATGAACTATTACCGGAGTGCTATTATGTAAATAATTCATCCCTCGAGCCTATATAATCGATAATAAATATATTCAGCAAAAGAGTACATTGAATAAATTAAAAAATTTAGAGCATACAGCATCAAGAGCCATCCTCAATCGTCTGCGTTCATCTAATTGATTGTTGGGACGATGAAGTAATTTGTACAAACTACCTCTGCAAAAAATAAAATTTGCTTCTATTATCAACAAATCGTATTAACATTATATATTTACAGAGTTTTGACATACCTAGGAAGAAATTCGGTAATAATCGAGAGATTAGGAGGACGTGTCACAGCTCCCATGAAAAGAACTACGTTAGGATGTCTAACTCTCTTCATGATGCTGACCTAAACACAGGAAAACACTATCAAATGTTTAGAACAGATGATAATGATATATTACAAATTTACCCCTTGAAAATTGAACACATCTTACCTCACTTCTGAATTCTTCTAGGGATTCACCTGAGATCTCTTGATCAAGAAATCGTTTAACTGCAACTTCAGTTCCATGCCAGTCTCCACGATGCACCTCTCCATAAGAACCTATAACAGAATAATTATCAAGGAAAAGTGTATACGAAGTATAATTTAGAAGATAATGTAGATTATTACCAAGTCCGATACGCTCACCCACAATGATATCTTCCCAAGGAATCTCACAATCCGCCACATCATCGAGTGTGACGTCAGATCTTGTGCTATTTGTTGACTTATCCGATATTCTCTCACCCTCAACAGCCTCATGATTTCTTTCAACACTTCCACCTCGTTGTTCATAAGCTGCAATATCACTATCTCCATCACTTTTCGAATATTTCAAGAGGTTAAATAAAGCAACAGGACTATCCGGTGAACAAGCCAAACCTTCGGAATTCTCGTACTGTTTACTCACGACAGCTGTAGTTGCCACCACCGCCGCAGCGGTGGCTGTAGCGGCAGCCGCCACCGGAAGTTCAAGATTTGTATCAGTGGAAGCGGCAACCACCATAACAGCGGCTGCTGCCGCAACTGCAGCAGCAGGCACCTTCAAGATACTCTCTTTCACAGGATGACGAGGAAGAGGAGGTAAGAAACGAGGTTGAGACTCTGTTTTCTTCTCTTTGTCTTCTCTATGAGGCTTTGATTCCACTGCTAATTCATTTAATTGATCCTGATACATTTCAGAAAATAGATTCGGAGGAGCAACTACACCACTTTCAAGCAATACATCATGAAGTTTTTGAGCTAAATGTGGATTTTCTTTAGCTGCGTCGATCATATATTGTGATACGTCCTTGACCTTCATTCTTCGTACAGCTGGTGAACTAACACCTTCAGTCCATGAAGGAGATCTCGCGTGTGAGTATTGATAATTAGACCTATAAGTAACGGGTTTTTTGAAATCATTAGACGATCCCTTGGACTCTTCTTCACAGTTAGGCCCGTTAGGCCCATATTCTGAATGTTCTCCAAATGAGCTAGTAACTCCGCTACTAGAGGAGACAGGCTCATTGTTAGCTAACTGTGCAACAGCTGCATCAGATGGAATAAGTGTACCAGGGTCCGCCATTAAATCGACTATATATTCCCTGGGAACAATAAAAATTCGCTTATTTATTTAACAGATAATTTTAAGAGAAGCATTTTGCCCCTGACACTCTAACGAAAGACTCACTACGGGGATGTATGACTAATATAAATAAGAACCATCATTGTCTAATTAGGCGCGTATCCAAGAAATGTATCTTAATCAAGATCCCTTACCTAACTTTATTCTTAGAACTTAGAATATCATGTGATAAAACCTATAACCAGCAAAAAATAAAAATGTCAAAGTAATTTACATTACGTCACTAGTAAAATAGCAAATCATTGTCAATTTTATGAATTTATCTATATGAATTATCTGACGTGGAAACAGAATAGAAGTAACCTTCCATCATCGATCTTTAGGAAATTCATTGCCACATCATCTGAACCCGTGTATTGTTGTCCTTTTTCCAATCGGCAAGGAATTCCAACACTATCCGCTAATACCTACACACATTCGTAACAAACAAAAAGCTTAAAATTGTCGTTTTTCAAAACCTAAATTTAAATTAATGGTTTCTACCTTGAATAATAATGCGCGATGGCGAGCCAATCCAATCTTCAAAGAACCGAGAGGTAAAACCATACTTCCATGAGTTGCTTTTAAATTATCACAAAGGCTTCTCCAAGCTATCAACATGTTATCCGGGTCCCCCACTGGGCCCCCCATATGATCGGAAACTAAAGCAGCGAGGTTTTTTACCAAGCTAGCGCTTACAAGATTAGACGATTCTGACCTTGACTTGGCAGCTAATTCTAGAGCTTTTGTTTGAAGCTTTAACAATTCAGAATCAGCGGCTTTGTTAACAAGAATAGCTTCCCAAGTGATATTGTCTGATACAGGTGTACGTTGTAGATCAACTAGTGAAGGCATTGTATGCGAAGTGGGCTCCGTTGAAACACCATATAGGTCGTAAAAACCGTCTAGAATCTTGTCATCGTAACCAAGAGCATTGTAATTCTGTAAAGCATGGATAAATTAACGTTAAATTACAATTAAGTAGTACATTATTATTAAGAACTTATCTTTTACCAATCGTTGAAGGTCTGAAGATGCATTTAATAGAAGCTTACCCAATAGCGATAGGCAACAACTTCAGCAGGAGTGTTCTCAGTTGCAGAGGAGCCTAAGCTTATTTGTTTCACAGCTTCAATTTGAACAGCTTCAGGATCTTCCTTGGCGCTCAACTCCAAAGCTAATTGTATCTGATACTCCTCCTCTACATCAGGGTTTTTTGAGTTTGTAGTTTCTGAATCAAGTGTCAATGAATCCAAAGCAGTATGATGTACAGAATCAACAACTTCTATTTTCTCTTCTCTACTCAAGTTTGTAGAGGAAGGTGGACTAGAAGAACTATTTCTAAGTTTAACTGAATTTAACCATCCTTGAATTGCTGAAAATGGTTTAAGCTCAGAGCTTTGATGTGGTGCTGAAATATCATTCAGTTTATTCCCCTTTGTTGATGAAGTTGACCCTTCTAAACCCTCACTCTGATTTGACACAATACTCAATTTCTTCAAAAAATTCTTCATGTTTTTTTTTCACTGTTACAATTTATACAGTGAACAATGCTATAAAACAAAAACTCTTTCCTTAAACCTCTCCATTTGCTTGCTTCAAGCATCAAACTTCATTCAATAGAATTACAATAACACCCTCAAGTCAACATGCAAGAAAAAGTCAAACATAAGCTCCTATCCACCGTTTCATATAAAAAACTCCAAAGCTTGAAACTTTTGTCACAATTAGGAAAACCCGGATGTCAGAAAGATGAAAATTGGCACTTTTACCCTTCTTCAAGAAGATCAATTGATACCCAAATAGCGAACGGCAAAAAAAATTGCTCCTTTATGTATACATGTATTATCTGATCAAGAATTATATATGTGTTGGATTGTGTGAATGGGCGAAAGGGATTAATTGAAAATGGAAAATGGAAAATGGAGTGTATGTATGTATATGTATATGTATGTAATGGAGATGGGATAGTAGTACAAGAAGATTAGAAGAGTAGGAGTACTAGATAGACAGAAGAAAGAACAATATAATGTAGTAAAAGAGAAAAGGATGTTCAGTGGTCAATTTGGAAAAGGTGGCCATAGACAGCGAAGACTATTATACAAGTGGAGAGTGGCCCCACTTTGGAGTTTTTTAGGCAAGCTAGATAAAAGCTGGATGTACCTTATTTATTTTTATTTATTTTAGTTAATACGACTTCCGCAAATTATCTAATTGTCCTTCTCAGAAAGACCAAAATTTCTATTCATACGATCTCTTGTTATCCATTTACAAAGGTTTTATGAGGATCGGATCATCATTATGAACTATTTCTCTTTTCATGGTTGTATCTCACTTAAGCAGCCAACAAACATACTGATTAACTTCAGAGGAAATTACTTTATACAGCCTAATTTCCAACATCTTTATACTATACATCCTAGTTAGGAAATGTTATTTTTTAAAGTCATTTTCTAACTTTCTAGTTAGGCTCTTGTCTTTTTTACCCCTTCCCGTAATGGGTACGCACCCGCGACGTTGTTCACAACAGTTCTTAACTTGCCTATTACATGTCCAGACCCATATCACTTATTAACGCGATGGGGCTACACCCATACTATATATAACCAAACAAAATTCGATGGGGCTGCACCCATACTATATATAACCAAACAAAAACCACTAACACTGTTACCCATGGGGCTGCACCTATAGTCACTATGATCAAACACAGTCAGCCCAATACTGCTAATGGGGTTGGCCCCTTTATGCACACTAAAAACAACTTCACTGTGTTTACCAAATTGTTTACTAAATTGTTTACTAAATTCTTTACAAACAAACAAACACAAAGTAATTGTTTATCAAAACAACTACTTCAATACCATACAACAATGATACTAAATCAGACCCACACAAGAATGAACAAATAAACACATTCAATTTAAAAGAATGGCTATGTTCTTATATGTGATTAACAACATTGTATTACTAAAATACCATAAAACAATGAATTACCATACAACAATGAATTTCTAAAGCAGATAGGATTAAAGACATCACGGGGCTGGATTTCACTTCACGGGGCTGGACTTCGAGCTGGACTTCAGTTTTGGTGAAGGCTGCTCCAATTCTTCTTCCTTTTTCTTCATCCCTTTTACTCCTCCACACTTTAATGGATACAATAAACTTGATCTAGGCCGTAACACTGGACGTAATCCTGCTTCAACGGTTTGGACCAATGTCGACAAGGGCTTCCATATTGCGGGACCCATATTGCGTAGCTGCTGGTTCATCAATGGTGTAGCGTAGCTGCTGGTTCATCAATGGTGTAGCGTAGCTGCTGCTGGGTGCGGACCCATATTGCGTGCTGTTACTGGTGGGCTGGACCCAGCGGAATTGAGATGGTTGGTTCGGTGGCAACTCGATGGGTTTGGTTTTCCTGTCCTGGAGAAGAGAGGCCTGGCGACGGCGGACTGTTTGGTGGGTTATCCATTGATGTAGATTAATTGCTGGTGGTAGTTTGGTGGGTGTGTGGATTTGATTATGATGGCGGTGGGGATGGGAGGTGGTGGTGTTGTGGGGTGGTCCGATATGTTACAGAGGGGTGGGTGGTGTTTCTGTTTGATCGGAGATTACAAAAAGGGTAGGGGTGCGGGGGCTTTGGCTGAGCGAGAGACCAGAGATAGGGGGTGGGTTTGATGATGACGGTGGTGGATTGGTGGTAGGTTTGATGGTTATGGCGGTTCGGTGATATGATTGTAGGGTTTGATGATGATGGTGGTGGAGATGGGAGGCGGTGGTGGGGTGGGGTGGTGGGGTGGGGTGGTGTCGGTGGGGTGGTGGATTGGTGGTTCGATGATCTTATTATAGGGGAGGGCGGTGGTGCTTGCTGGGTTGCTGACTGGAGGGGAGGTGGGTTGGGTTGGGTTGCTGATAGAGGAAGGGGATGGAGGGGGGATTATATAATAGTGTTGCAGGGGTGTTTTTGGGCTTTTTATCTATTTAGTTGGGTTTAGTTGGGATCCAAATGAATTGGATGTATTTTGTAAAGTGGGTTGGGTTTAGGCATTAAAAACTCAATGACCCTTAACTTCACGATATACATCTATGGTCATATGCTTGCCCACTCTATTGCTTTAGTTTTGTAATTTCAAGAATTCGTCACACTAGAAAGAGAAGATATACTTTGAATTCCGTCATAGATCCAAGAAAATACAACAATTTTATTAGGAAAAAAGAAATAAATTCTTTTATTGTTATAAGAACAAAAGTAAGCGGTGATTGGTTGTTTGTTAGACGTATACATTCGTCACAATAGAAAGAAAAGATATACTTTGAACTCCTTCACAAGCCCAAGAAAATACAATAATTTTATTAGGAAAAAAAATTCTTTTATTGTTGTAAGAACAAAAGTCAGCTGTGATTGGTTGTTAGATACAATGTTAGACTCACTTTTAATGGATTTGGATGATCAAAAGCACAAAGAAGTTGGCCTTCTGTAAATTTAAGATGGAACATTTTGTGTTGTAGGAACACCTTGACTGAAATTTTCTATGGATAAAAGCTTCATAAACAAATTAAAAAAAAAAAAAAATTTCCTATGTTCAAACAAGCTTTTGCTATTTCAGGTGTAATGTCTTTTGTCTTTTTTGTTTTTTAATTGAGTGGCAATAAATGAGCAAACGTCTAACCTATTTAATTGCACACAAACAGAGAAAATAGCGAATAATTTAGTAAGATGGGGCAACATTTGGACTTTTGTCCTAATTTTTCTTCCTTTTTGTTGTGAATTTACTATATTTTTTATTTTTGGTAAACGGTTATATTAGTAGGAAAAAATATTTACATTGTACAAAAAGTCACTATCTAATATCTAAGATCGAAAATTTAAAATTAAAAAAAAAAAACAAGTATATACTTACACAATAATCTCCCAACTATCATCCAAACAGAAATGATAGAAATCAAGCTAAATAAAATGGAAAAGGTAAACCATTTCACTTCTTTGATAATTGTTTCCCGAGTAATTGTTTCTCTTCTCATAGCAAGATAAATTCTTGCTCTCCATACACAATATACGGTGGCTCTAAAAGTTATCTTCCAAACTTTTCTCCTCAAATTTTTACGAGTCTTTAGTTTCTTAAACCATTTCAAAACACTTAAGAGAGTATTCATCTCCTTATCAATACCCAATCATTTTCGTATCTCATCCCCTATATCTTTTGCATAAGCACATTCGAAAAAAAGACACTTATTTAACTCAAAGTTTTCACCACATAATCACAAAGTGGATTCAACTCCAAATAGGTCATTCGATCTTTTGTTTTAGGCCTCTCCCTTAATTTTGTCCAAATGACAATAGCATGTTGGGAGTGACACATGAATCCAAAATAATGTTAGCCCAAGGCCTCATAAAAGATCTACTCCTAAGTAAATCATAAGGTTCCTTATATATAGTATAATTTTTTTTGCTAGAACCTCATGAATGATGGGATAATGTCTAGCCAAGGAGAACCACCGAGCCAATCACCAACTGAATCTCGAATTACCTCTTTAAGTTCCCAAATGTTCTTTAAAAGAGGAGAATCCGCTTTCTTTGTTTTCTAATTCCAAAAGTTTATATTTTGAAAGTACTCTCCATGAATCCATTTGATCCAAAGAGAGTCATTTTTAGCAACAATCTTCCAAAGAATTTTCATTATAAGTGATTTATTCCAAGTTCCCAAATCTTTCAATCCAAGTTCACCTGCTTTTTTCGGAACAAAAATTTTATCCCAACTAACTTGTGACGACTTCTAATTCCAATAAAAGATCTGAAAAAATAGTAACAATACGATCACGAACACCTATCAAAACTGACAAAATAGTGAACCAGAAAGAAACCATCCCTTGTAGAACCAATCTAATTTGTTCCAATCTACCTGCAAAAGAAAGGAAAGAAGCATTCCAAGAGCTTACATACCCCTCCAATTTATTAAAAAGAGGTTTGTAATCACTTCAAAGTAACACGGATTAGCCAAGTGGTACACCAAACTATCGAAAAGGTATCTCACCTTTATCCAATCCAATAGTAGTCAAAATATTTGTAAGCTCAACATTATTTACACCCACATAATAAATATTTGACTTGGTAATATTTAAATGAAGGCCCGAACAATCACCAAACTCTTTTAGGCTATCTATAAGAATTTTAACGGACAAATTATCACCTTTCGCAAGAAGCATCGAGTCATCGACAAAAGCAAGATGAGTTATTTTTTTTCACACTTCTAATGATTGAAGTCATCTTCCGTATTTTTCTTTAAGAGCCTAGAAAAATATTCAAGACATAGAATAAAGAGATAAGGAGAGATGGGATCACCTTGCTTTAGCCCCTTGTCTCCTTTAAAGAATCCATGTACTTCCCCATTGATAGTCACCTAATCATAAGGAGTAGTAACGCAAACCATTACCCAATCTACAACTTTTTGCGGAAAGTTTAACCCTTTAATTACCTCATGGAGAAAATCCCAAGAAATAGAATCAAAAGCTTTACTCAAGACGATTTTAATGGTACATCTTGAGGAGCTACTATTATTGGTATATCCCCTCAACAACTCTTGGATAAGGTGTATATTTTCGGCCATAGATCTCCCGGACACAAAGACATTTTGTGCTTTATTAACAAGTTGGTCAAGAACCGGCTCAATACGATCCGCAATGATCATCGTACATATTACAACACGAGATAGGATGATAACCATAAACCCTAATCAGATCATCCTTTTATAGAATTAAAGCAATAATCGTAGTATTTAATTGTTTAAGAAGAAAATTAAATAGTGTTACCTTAAAAAGTGAAGGATAAGTTAAACTTTTAATGGTCTTGTATCTTCATAACATAAGATAGCAACATGCAAAATACTATCGATAAGAGACCACCTATATGAATAACATGGGTAGGGCCGTCCTACGAGAATTTTAAAGGCAAAATTTTGTGACGGTTATCCATGAAATACTAGAAGTTGTCTAGGGCCGTAAATGGGCACAACCGTGAGAACTAAATAATGTTTGGAAGTATACTATGTAAGTTCTATTGACTTGGTTTACAAAAAATCCGAATAGTTCATGACATCACGTTTACTAGTTAGCAAGTAAATATGATATCTCTTACAAGAGAAGTTTCAAGGCCAAAAGCTACCTTTCTCGATGTAGTATTTTTCTACGCTTCTCTCTCTCTCTCTCTCTCTCTCTCTCTCTCTCTCTCTCTCTCTCTCTCTCTCTCTCTCTCTCTCTCTCTCTCTCTCTCTCTCTCTCTCTCTCGTGTTTAGCATCTTTTGCATAATTTTCCAGGGTGGTTAGTCAATTTCCATTCATGTGGGGATTGTTGGTTGATGTCTCCCTAATTGTTCTTATTTTAGACCCTTGGGAGACATCATTTTTGGTGTTTATTTGATTAATATGATAGACTTTTGGACTAAATTTGCAATAATCCGGAATTACCTTTTTATTTCTAGCATTTTTGATTTATTAAACTTTTGCGCGTAATATTGGTATTTTTAGTGTAAAGTTTACAGGTTTTAGATGTTAGCTAGGAGAGGAATCTGAGGAGAAAGTCAAAGATCGTGAATTAGAGTCAAGACTTGAAGATAAATCCCGAAGATATTATTTTTAGAGCTGAAAATCCATTTTCCAGGCCATAGAGTGCTGATTTCGAGGTGCTTAAGCGATGATTTAGCCGCTGACCTTTGAAGAGAAAACATTCCTTATCGAGTTACGGAAATTTAGCAACTGGAATGAGGTCAATCGGAGTCATAACGCATCGGGAAAAGCCGTTTTAGTGAAGGTGTATCAGCAGTTACGGGATTTTGGGCTTAGAAAGTGGGCTTGGACATTTAATTAATATTCTATTTTCTGGTCCAAGCCTAGAACGATTTTATGCTTATAAAAGGAGGTCTGGACTTCTATTTTTCACACAATTCACATTCCACAAGATTAAAACACCAGAGAGAAGCAACAGAAGGAAGAAAGAAGAAGCTACAAGAGCTGGAGTGGGTCTATAGCTCCGTTCGTAGTCATTCCAATTCCGGAAATTAGGTTCTTTTTATATTTTAATTCTGTAAACAATATGAATTCCATTTCTTTTTATTTAGTTTTTAATTTTAATATGAGCTAAGCTTTTAATAGTGCTTGAGAACAAACAATGGGTGAATCTTAATTTTATGAAATAACGAATGCTGAATTTGGGTTTATGCTAAATTAAATTAGATTGGGTTCATTACTCTTTTCGATAATTTGTGATTATTTACTGATTTTAGAGTCGAACTAAAATTAGGTATTAGTATCTAAGTTATTCCACATAAGTGGCGTGTGGATCATCCTGACGGAGGGTTTAGGTATAGAATTAATTATTCAATCTAGGATAAAAGCTATTGATTCTGACGAACTTAGTTAATTCTAGGGCCAATGAGGTAAAACACTTAATCATCCAACGGTGGATCATATTTACCCTGACGGGACTAGTGACACTTTAGGATCGCCTTACAGTCCACCCTGACGGGGGTATAAGGAATTTAGAATCCCGACCATTGTGATTGACCGATTTAGCCCTTAAACAACATAGTTTAGGAAGTAAGATTAGGAGGATCCTTGCGTTCTCAAGTTCTACATCTCATATTGCGTTTTCACTTATTTTACTTGCGTCTTAGCTTCTACTTGCATTTCAATATTTGTCTTTCATTTATTTAGTCTTAATACGAAAACCAAACAAACATTTTATTATCTTTTAGTTTCATAAGTGCATCAATCACTATTTGCTAGACATTGTGATCAACCATCCGTCCTTGGAACGAATCTGATTTATCAGTTATTACTACTTGGGACAACCGTACACTTGCGGTTGTGGTTCGATTAGCATTTGCATTTATTTTTAGAACACACAAAAGACCACCATTGGTTAAATGGGATTTTACCCAAGTGTTGATCATATTTACGATGATAGTCGGTGACTCGATTTAAACAAATGATTCAGATATAGATACATTTATTCCAGTTGTAAAGATTAACGTAATATGTTCACTTGATTAAAATCATTTGAAGTTGAATAAAAAACTGAGTCATATAATTTGGAGAATTTAAAAAAGATAAAAATAATAACAATACATGTTATTTATTTTATTTTTATTTCTTTTGGTTATAAAGAAAAGCAAAACAAAAAAAAAATTGCTAGAGTGTTCAAACCTAGACCATCTAACTTATTGCGCTTTTGGGCCTTAGGCTCATACCATCTGGACCAGCCAAGTTTTGGCTTTTGTTTAGTAAACATTGTATCTTATATTCGAAACAACGTGTCTTCAAATTAAATATCACAACTCTTTGCCAAGCCACCTTTTCATTTTCTATAAATAGTTGGCCAATTCAAACATTTTATTCATTCAGTGTTTTAAAGCATTATGGGTTAAAAAATATAAGAGAGAGATAGAAAAGAAGCAACTTTATTAAGTTTGTTGAAATTTTTAAGAATTTGTGTGTAAGTTTCTTTTGAATAGTTTTCGTTGTATCCTGGAGGTTGAAACCAACAAACGTATACGTGGCCTAAATACCTTAAAGACATAGATACTTTTATTTTATTTTATTTTTGCATTAGTTTTATATTATTTTACTGGTTTATACAACTAAAATACAACAGTCATAGCAATACATAAAAAACAGAATATCAGAATTGAAAATAAAAAAATTTAAATATTATACATAGATATTAGTTGGTCTCATCCAAAAATGTAATTTTTTTGATTTCTTAAAATTTAATTATGAATTATTTTTAAAAAATATCACGGACGCGTGCGTGTGATGGAATTATTTGGTGGTGACGACGGTGGCAAAACTAGTCGGTGGTGGTTGTGGATGAAGGTGGTGACGAGAATAATGGAGGTGGTGGTGGTCGGTGGAGAATGTATAGGGTGCTGGTAGTAGTCGGTGGTGAATGCATAAGATAGTGGTGGTTGATGGCAGTAGCTGGATTTAAAAAAAAAAGAAAATAAAATAAATAATATTATGAACATTATATAATAAAAATAATAAGTAAATAATTAAATAACAGTAAAAATAATTATTGTATAAAGTTGTCTTTTATATAATTAAGTAATATTTTTTTTAACCAATGATAAGTAGAAAATTAAAATCCTTTTTTAATAAATTGTGATGAAAAGTATAAATTTATAATTAATTAGAATTTTTAAATTTGTAATTAATTTGAATTATTTAAAAATATTTGTTCTATATCTTTTATGAGTAATGATATTTGTCACCCTTTTTGTATCACCCTTTTATCACCTCCTACGTGTATGCCTACATGTACCAATGAATTGATTTCTCTATCCTATTTAATTTTTCTCTATCTTCTATTCAAGGAAATCAGAACATATATATAGAAGGGTGATAAAAGGGTGACATAAAAAGGGGTGACATATATCATTACTCATCTTTTATATAAATATGTAACTCTGAAATATAATATTTTCATAATTGTATTTTATTTAAGAAAGGAAATGTGATGGGTATTGCATGAAAGAGTGATAATGACTTTAATTTACACGGTTTGATTTGTTCTATATATGAAAAGTGAGTTGGTGCACTGAAAGTAGAAAATATGTGGATGGAGATATCCAAACTCTTGATTAAATGACAATGATTGCATATGCACATTTTAAGGGTTTTCCTTACAAATGCAACTTGCATACTTGGTAATATGTCTTCCCGCGTTCTTGAATTCCCTAGTATTATTCTCTCGCACCGCACGAAACCAGCAATAAGCTTCGGGGCCGGGGCGTTATATTATTTTTTATAAAACTAATAATAAAAATTTCTAAACTATTCCCACCTCCTCCCCCTTCTTCAAAATTAAAATAACATATAAATTTTTTTCAAATTCACATCTTAAATATAATTTTTATTTGAGATAATTCCCAATTAATTACGCTTCCTCATTTTTCATTCTAAAAAGAAAGGAAGGAGGAAATTACTTCCTATTTACTCACAAATTTTCAACTTAATTCTCAATTAATCACATGGTCTTACCTTCCATTATTGCCCTTATATGGTTTTTATTTTATTAAATATTTATATTTAATATCTGAATTTATTTTTCATTTTTTTAAATAATTTTTTTTTCCGACTTTTTTTTTTTCTCGAAGATTTTTTCATTAACACACAAGTCCATACTGTTTTGTGTTACTGTAACTCATACATCAAGCGATTGTGTGTTACATTAACACACAATCAGATGTTCAGACTATCTGTACACTATTATCTATTTATGTATACATATATTCCGTATATCTTATTCTGTGTTCCTGCAACACACAATTGTTATTTGTGTGTGTTTAAGCAGCACAAAACTGTAAATGACACACAAGTCCATACTGTTTTGTGTTACTGTATCTCACAAATCAAACAATTGTGTCTTACATTAACACACAATCAGATGTTCAGACTATCTGCACACTAGTATCTATTACTGTGTACAAATATTCTGTATATCTTATTCTGTGTTCCTGCAACACACAATTGCTATTTGTGTGTTTAAGCAACGCAAAACTGTAAATGATAAACACATTGTGTGTCTTACCAACACAAATCCCATACTGTTGTGTGTTACTGTAACACATACTTCCAGCAATTGCGTGTTGCATGAACACATAATCAGCCTACATATACATTATTCTATACCTTTGTGTACAAATGTTCTGTCTGTCTGATTTTGTGTTCATGTATCACACAATTTGTTATTTATGTGTGCTTAAGCAACTCAATATTATACATATTGGGTGTTCATGCAACACACAATTATCATATGTACTAATCTTACATCATGGAAAAAAAATTCGGGGGAAAAAATCGAAAAAAAAAATCAAAAAAAAAAATTCCAAAAAAAAAAAAATATTTTTCAAAAAAAAAATATTTCCAAAAAAAAAATTCGAAAAAATAAATATTTTTAAAAAAAACTGAAAAAAATAAATAAACATTAAACTATAATTAATAAAATATATAATTAAAGTAATTAATAATAGGTGGAAGGATATTTTGGTAATTGAGTAATATTTTGTGCTTAATTGGGAATTAAGTTGAAGTTGTAATTAATAGGGAATACTTACCTTCTCCGCGTAATTAATTGGACGTTGTCTCTTTTTATTTTCGTTGAGCATTTTTGTTGTATTATTGAAGTATTTACATTATTTTAGTGTAATTAGTGCATAATATATTTTTTGCCAAAAATAATAATTTATAGCAAAATGTAATAATATAATTTTATTTTGCTGTCTATAGTGCAATTAGTATAAAAAATAGGAACAGTTTTTCTTTTCTAATAACAAAAATTTATAATGTAACTGATTAAAAAAAAAAAGAGACGGCTGTCTTTAAACCTCTTTATCCTTGATTCTAAAATAAGAAAACATTATAGTATAATTGGCTATGCCTTTGGGTAAGACCATCAAGACGGCCGACTTAGGCTCTATTTTTTTTATATAAAAAGGGCTCTAATTTTATTAAAATAAATTTTTTATAGTTACAAAAGACCCCGAAAAATAAATCTTGCTTTAGGTAATTAAGCATATTTTAGTTTCTCGGACCGGTCCTAATTGGCTAAGAAAATAAACAGTTTCAACTGTCCTCAAACTTTTTTACATTTGATTTTAAAATAAAAATTTGTTTTGTCCCTACTTTTTCCACATCCAAATGGTTTTTTAGGTTATGGTTTATATTTTTTTTTAATCCATATATCATGGGTGGTTGAAATATATAAGTGCCCGTTTGGAAGTGCTTTTTTGAAAAAGTACTTAAAAATGCTTTTAGCATTTTAAGAGTTTTTTTTACCTTGAAAAACACTTTTTTGAGAAGCACCAAATATGTGCTTCTTGAAAAAAGCACTTACAATAGTTTTAGATTTCAAAATTATTTTTAATAATTTTTTTAAATTTTGAATTTTATTCCAAAAGTGCTTTTTTACTCTAAAACAAGCACTTTCAAACGAACCCTAAATCTGTTTTATACAATGTTACAAATTTTTTGGAGATGCAAGATGATAAAATTAACTAGAATTTATTTTAGTGCGTTAGATCTAGATGAAATTGTTAATCCTCAATAAGGAAATGTCGAAAAAGAATCGTTTCAAAATATATGAAATTCAATGAGAATTTGGTGTGCAAAGATGGTTATGGTGGTCTTTTGTTGTTGGCAAAAGTTATACTCTTTCTCTTTGATGAGGTTTGTTGATTTGTTGTCATTCTACAACCATCTTGTATAAAAGCGGAGTTAGAAAATTTTGTTACCTTAAAAAAAATTGAGATTATAACCCAAAAAAAGGTTTAAAAACACCCCCTATTTTCAATCTAAACTCTATTTTTCTACTTTTTTTTTTTACTAAAAACCTCATATTAAATCTTACACTATAATCTTTTTTTTTTTTATAAAAATCCTACACTATAATTCAAAAACCTTCTTACTATTATACCACTTTTTTGTTTTCTTATTTTTCTATATATACTAATTTCCCAAACATAATTTTAATTTCAAGAAAAAACTTTTTATAAAACCTAGTCTCTCTCCTTTAGTTTGCATCCATGGCTGCTGAGCCAACACAATATCGCTGCAATCTCGCAGCCACCGGAGTTGTCATGGCCTGAGTTGCAGGAGGCTGCTCGAGATTTGAGCAGGAAGCCACTAGAGCACGACGACTTTCGTTGCTAAAGAAAACGGAAGCAGAAGGGGATCTTCCACCACCAGCAGAGCTGCTTGATCTGGAAAAGACCACCACCACTGCCATGTTGATGCAAAACTTCCTCAGAAGCCAACCCTGCGCGAGCCTGAGAAGATTGGCGACCCTGTTTTACAGATCTGCTGAGAAGACAAACACCGTTCATGGATTCAATCAGGCGTAATTCATGGCTTCAACACCATGGAAGCTTCGCGCTGGTACAACCTGGTGAAATCGACACATTCCAGCTCTACTCGCCAGCAATGGAGCTTGGTTCTCGTTCCAGGTACACACGAGCTCCAACTGGTGTTTCTTCAAACGGAGGGAGGCCTCGCGTGTAGATCTGAAGTATCGAAGATCAGCTCCGCCGTCCTTCTCCATCGTGCGTGAAGCTCCACCGGTTCGTCCCGTTCGCGCGTAGATCAATGGTGATGGTTGGCTTCAATGGTGATGTGTGAATCAATGGCTCCAAGAAGAGCTTCAGTGGTGATGGTTCGGGCTTTTTTTGGTTCGTAAGCTTTAAGTAAAGTTTGACCAGATCTAGATCTTGTCAGTTTTTTTCTTTTTTGTGGACGAAATAGATTATTAGGTAGATTTAGTTTGTTTTTTCTTAGTTGTTGTAATTTTTTAGCTGATTGTTATAATAATTGGTTAATTAAAATAGAAATAATTTTTTTTAGTAATACTCTTTATTTTGCATAATACTTTATATTTTTTATAGAGTAATCCCTGAATTTTATGGAGTACTCACTAATTTTTATGGAGTACTCATCAAGATATACGATACTCAAATTTTTTTGTTCCGATACTCATGAATTTTTTTCCGATACTCATCAACTTTTGTAGAATACTCGTCAATTTTTATAGAGTATTCATCATATTTTATAGAGTAATCATCAATTTTTTCCGGTGGTCGGTTGTCGGAAGTCGGAGGTAGGTGGTAGGGAAGAGAGATGAACATTGGCATCACTCATTTTTTTTCCTTTTAGTGTTAGTAAGGGTAGTATTTGGTCATGTTTGGACTCTTTTTAAAAAAAAAATAAGATTCTCACTAATTACTATAGGACAAAAAACTAGTCTTCAAGATCCTATACGTCAATCATTTTCTAAAAAATTCTACCCTAATTACACTATATATGCTAAAATTGCAAGATATGTCTTTATATAATGCAAAACCACATTATAGGTCTCTATATTGCGTAAAGATTGTAATATAAATTTTGATATTAATTTTTTTTATTTAGTTATCTTATATATTTATTTTACAAATTAACATATATTTTGTTGTAAAAAAACCTATAAATAAAATAATAGGATAATTTCAAGTTAATTATCTCAAACTCCATTCCAAAAAAAGGAAGGAACAGATTAATTACTACTTACTTATTGATTAATGACTTAATTTTTAATTAAATATTTTGGTATGTTTGCCTTCACTACTATCTTTAATGTGATTATTTTTATTATATAATATTTATAATATATAATTTATTTATTTTATTTTATTTATATTCTAAAATCTGGCCACCGCTACCAACCACTACTACCACCTCGTGCATTTACCACCGACTATCACCACTTTCTCATACATTCTCCACCGACCGCCATCACCACCACTACCACCACCTTCTCCCATAACCACCACCACCTCATGCATCCAGCACCACCACCACCACCTCATGCATCCAGCACCACCACCACAATCACCACCTCATGCATCCACCACCACCACCGCCTATACATCCAACACCACCACCACAAACACATGCATCTACCACCATCACAACCACATGCATCCACCACCACCACCACCACCATCTCCATTATTCTCTACCATCACCTTCCTCCATAACCACCACCTAGTTCCGCCACCGGCATCACCACCTATCACCACTAACTAATGTTGGCCTAACGTCCTTTTAATCTTGTTTTAATATTTTCCAAATCGTGTTTTAAATATCCCCAAAATAGTGCACTATACTTGTCCTAACTAAATATCTATTATTCGTGTCTTTAACACTATTTCTTAAGATTTCTACACCAGCCGGACCGGCTTACCGGCGCCAGGACCGGCATACCGGCGGGCGAATAGAGCTTTGGTATGGTACACTGCACGGACCTCGCGGTACATCTAAACTTATTGTCCATATTACTAAAAATAGTGTCCCAAAATTATTGTCCAGACGCTTTTTTTAAATTTTTTTTCCATTAAACCCTTATTAAAAAAATAAAATTTATATTTCCAATATATACTTAAAATATCAAGATACTTTTGTAGGGGTAATTTTGTAATGTGTATACAATTATTAGGTTTCTTAATTTGTGTGAAAAACTAATTAGACATTATTTTTTAGATGAGGGGAAGTATATGATATATTTAAAAAATTATGAAAAACAATTTTAAAATCTAAAAGTCATTTTAAGTACTTTTAAAAAAAACACATATTTGGTCCTTCTCCTATAATCTAAACCACTTTTAAAGATTTAGAAGCATTTTTAAGTGTTTTTTAGAAAAAACACTTTGAAACAAGCACTTACTAACTAACTAATACTGATATTAAAATTAATCCAATCTAAACCTAAGTGAAAACCAATTTCATAGTTTTGTAAATTGAATAGAAAAAAAGTAGACTAGAATGAATTTGCTGAAGAAGAAAGTGCGCCGATAGTAGATAGTGAATCAATAAAATATAGTAGATAATTGCCTAAATCCTCTATTCTAAATCCTAAAGACCAAGCATATCATCCACTAAACTACAATGTCTTTAGTACTTTTAAGCATGTGTGTATATCGTGGTTTAGTTTGTTTTTTTTTTAGAATAGTACATTTGTACGTAAAATTTAGGGATTCATGGGGGTTTGAGCCCCTTCTGGGCCTTAGATAAATCTGCCCCCTGGATTCGACGTTGTCAAAGTGGTGCCATCATAAACAAAATATGTAGAATAGTATCGTTATGGTGGTAGGGTGGTGAAATGGTTTCTTTGCAGTTAGAGTAGTTTATTCAAAGTCGTGGTGGTGATGGTGGATATGAGTCGCAATAGTTGTGGAATTTTTTGTCTTTACTTGGAAAAGAGAATTATTAAGGATTAAAGAAGAAATAATTTGCAATTCAAACCTCAATAATTTGATGAGACTGAGGCATGGGACAAGAAATTTGAGAGCTTGGACTTAAAAAACAAGTCAACTTGTGAAAGTTAGAGAGAGAATAAAAGAAACTATATATATATATATATATATATATATAGAGAGAGAGAGAGAGAGAGAGAGAGTCTTATTTAACTGAAATTGGAAAAGCGTCTGGTGTCGCCTAAGGTGTGATAAAAAGATGTATAAAATAAGTGCAAATAAACACCCTAGGCTGAGCACGATTCTGCAAGTATTACCGGACGTATGCAAGTTTTAATGATAAGAAGATTCGTTCATCAGAGACTACGAAAGTTAGAGAGAACTTATGAAAATTATCAAGTGCGGATATGAGAGCTAGAGATAATAATAATAATAATGAAGAGTAAGGAAGAGAAAGATAGATTTTTATTTGATTTTTAAATAAGAAAATTAAACTACTAAATTAAAGACAGAAAATTAAATAAAAGAAAAGAAGATAGTATGATAGTTTAGCCTGAGTAATTAGCAAGTCATCCCCACTAGTTTTGCCGTTCTAAACATGTAAGGGTGAATCATGTAGTATTTCAATAGTTGGTTTTAATTGCGCTAGGTAGTTCTAAATAGGATTTACCTGTGTCAATAAGAACCTAAGCAAACTTTTCCTGCAATTGATTAAATAGCAATACACTAAACCATTGACTATCTAGTGAGGCTGATTTGTCAGATCTACACCTTATTCTAGACGTTGGGTGCTAATCCTGTAGTTAAATATACCGTTGTCAATGGTTATCTAACTACTATGATGGTAATCATATATGTTGTACACCGCAAAGAACACATAATATAAATCCAACACATAAACAGAGAAATCAAAACATAAATTCAATTTAAAACATAGAATTCCCGAATTAGATAGATGTCAACCGAAACTAGGGTTCATACATATATGCTAAAACTCAAGCTAAATTTATTTAATTCATACTAAGAAAAGAAAAGAAAAGAATTACAGAATTGAAGGTTGAAGAAGACATGATTGATGCACAGCTCCTTCCAAACTTCTCTTCTTGTGTTGTAAGCTTCTTCCCGGCTTAAGGTTTAGTCAAGGATGATTTCCTAATGACAAGAGGCTGTATTTATAGGGTATAGGAATACCTAACTCGTTTTCTTGAAGGAGAAGGTAAGTAGTGGACTCCTAGCCCAACTCAAATTCGTAACCCTAAAATATGGAATCAGCCCCATTTTTGTTTTGGTCCTAACAACTTCAATACTTATCCGTTTGACGCGAATGAGTAGTCGAAATTCATCGTCTCGGAAAGATATTTAACTTTTTTCTTGACCTTTCTACCAAATTCTTCACTGATTTTGAGATATGAGCTGATATGTGGATGTGGGTGATGAAATTCAGATTTATGGCAGCTTTTTCTTTTCTATATTTTTAGCTTTTGTTTCCTTATCTTCAATTTCCATGTTTATCCTCTTTCCTTTAGCTCTTGAAACCAACTTGGACTCTAATTAATTACCATATATCTTTGAAGCTACACACTAAATAAAAAATAAAACTCAATATGCTCTAAAAATAATAAATCATTAAATCAAGACTAGAAATAGGAAAGTGTACTAAATCATGATAAAATCGACCTATACTCTAATAAATACACCTAAAATGATGTCTCCAACTACTAATAAATCATCACAAATGGGGAGACATCAACGTCATAATTGTTAATCTTGAGTGCCTCCTGAAGCCAACTTCCACGTTTACATGTAAGAGTTGATCGGTCCCACGTTTACAAGTGAGGTCAAAGAAATTCTCACCCCAAAGCCTTTCCATCATTTTCAAGTGCTCAAAACCGAATTTGAAGCTGAATACGCAACAGTTCCTTTCTCTGGGTACACCTGGACATCTCTTGAGAGATGATATTGTAATTGTTAATGATAGTATAAAAAAAAGACAAGTTGAGCCTCACCCATCATTGGTGGGACAAACTATTTCCAATATTGTTTAAATATGTCACACTAACCAGCTTTAGGATTTCCCTCTTCACACAAGTGTTCAAAAATGCCATTTCAAAGGTAAGCTCTACATGTAAAAGAGAATCGTAAATTTATGGGGACTAACTAACCATATAAATTTGACAATGGATGTAAATATGAACCCAACTTTACACCTAGATTTAGCCTCACACTAAAGATGGTAAGTATATTACAAAATTGGGATACCATTTTATAATCCAAGAAGAGGTTGATATTGTAGGACAAAGCTCGTATGCAAGGGAATCATATTATAGTGAAACATGGACAACAATCTGGAACTCAAACATTCTGGAAAAAATGAGATTTTCCGCATGAAAAGTTATTAATGGAGTTTGACAAAGAATAAACTGAAGAAAGAAAATGAATTGAAGACCCAACCTGTGGATAGTGTGAAATGGAAGAGGAATTAGACAAACCTCTTTCTCAAATTCCCATGTAGTTGTGTTGCTTGGGTGTCTTAAAAATGCAAACTAAAGTTGATCGTGACTTTAGTGGCCCAATTGAGGAATGGATAAATACAACCAGTAAAAGTATCTTGCGTAACAAATGGGATAAGAAATACTCGATCTTTTGTACATTGTGGTACATTTGAAAAAAAAGAATGGAAGGTCTCTTTGGGAAAAGAAAATGGGACATTCAAAGAATTAACTGTAAAATTAATAGGCTTATGGATGAGATTTTTGAATTTAATATTTCGGGGAAAGACAAGAGGACAAGATATTAGTTCACACAAACAATAAACTTATTCATGGTTGTGCTTGGTCTTTCCTTTGTAACAGTGTAGAAGAAGTCAAGCTATTAGGTGTGCGCATTGGACCATATTGTCAGCAATCAACTTCCAGTTTGAAGATATAAGAATTCTTAGTGACAACAAGGTGGTGGTGGGCTTGTTGTATCACCCCAAAGCGCCCTCATGTGCTACGCATAGACTTTTATAATGATTTTAAATTAAGTAATGATATTTGTCACCCGTTTTTTGTTCACCCTTGTATCACCCCTTATGTGGCATTAAATCAAAGAGAGAGAGAGAGAAAAAATAATTAGGAAAGAGAAACACTCTTATTGGTTTTAAAACCTCCACATAGGAGGTGATATAAGGGTGACGAATATCATTACTCTTTTAAATTTTTTAAGTTGTAATAGACTAGTTTCCTTCTTTTATATTCCTATGAAAGAGAACACTAACTTTTTAGTTTATTGCCTAGTGATTGGGTTGTTAAGCCTTATCCCCGATTTGTGCAACTACTTGTAGTCTCCTCTATATCTCGTGGTATATGGTGAGTTGTTTTATCTTTATCTGTAAAGACGCTTCTGTATAGTTTGGATTCACATTATCAAAAGAAATGAAGTGATAGAAATATAAAAATAATAAAAGAATGGAAAAAAAGTGATAACCATGTCTGGATTATAGTTATAATACTAAAAGAAAATAAAGTAATTAATTATAAAATCATGTGTTTGGATATATATTATTCAACCGTTAGTGATAACAGAGAGGAGTCGCATCTATGACAACTAATAGAGAAGGTAATATAGTTCACAAGGTTGTGAAGAGGGGGAAAATTAAATCATGCACATAAGGGGAGATTTGGGCTTTCCTTGCAATGAGATCAGCGGGTGATCTCAATTTTAAGAGTAGTTCTTTCTACTCGGACATCCTCAAGATTGTTCATGGAATTAACAATAAAGAGGGAATTGACTAGAGAATCCTATCAATCATTTAAGAGATGTAAAATAAATATAGATACTGAAGTTCCCGAACTGGAAAGTGTACTGCATCAGTAGAGATTTAAATGGTATTGCAGATAAAGCTGCAAAGTGTGCAAGGATGGGAATCGATGTATCAAACTAGAAGGTTATCTTGATCGTCGATAGCTATAGTTATTTGGGATTATAATTTCCATAACTCATGAACTGGTTCAACATGCCTAAATCGGAATTAAATCAGACAGCTTGAATTACTGGATGGCAAATCCCTAGCGGTTGAATTCAAAATTGTTCTCCTTGATCAGGAATTCTTTGTTCTCTAAGTGGATTATTCTGAACGTTGGGTGGAACTCCTCCATTAGTTTGTAATGGTGGTTGAACTCCTGGAGGAACATGATTTTGATTGACTTGTTCCATCCCAAGCGAGGGTACAACCTCTTGTATTGAGATTTGATTTCTATCATCATCTAGACTAAGTGGTGCGCTCAAATTGGTCATTGCTTCTTTCTGGCTTTCTTTAAGCTCGAAGGAACCTCGTTATTTGTGAGCATACACCAAACCTAAGAACCTGTGAAAGAGACAAAAACAATAGCAAGTGTAAAAAAACAACAACTAATTCTACTACACAAAACAAAAATGACAATAATTAACAAAATAGTCTCCGAAAACGAAGCCTTAGGTTTGTTCTAGTTTCCGAAAATGACGCCCTTAGCTCAACACCCTTAGAGATCACTCCTCTCAAATTTACGGGTTGTTCACAAGTAATAAGTAAGTATCAAAGTATCGTTCTCCATATGGACTATGAGGTTAAATCGTATCACATTTTTAGAAATCAAATAGGATTTAGAAAGATAATATTTGGTAGGTCTTTCGATTATCAGACTATAGTGCAAATAAATTAAAGTAAGTATAAATTAAACTAAGAATAAAACTAATAAATACATAAATAACGAAGAGATAAGAATGAGAAGTTTAGCGTAAGTTTGCTAGTATAACTAACGCATACCTAACAAAGATGATTACAATCTAAACTGTTTTTTCTTAACTAACAAATTAATAATCTTTCATAAATTTTATAATGGAAAAAGTATATACTAATTTACCATTCGATAAAATTAAATCTCAAAAGTTTGAAGATTTGAATTCACCCAAATACAAAACAAATCGTAAATCACTAACCCTAGAAAAACACTAAAAGAACTACTAAAAACAATTTTAAAATCTAAAGATCGCTTTTAAGTACTTTTTAAAAAGACAAGTATTTGATCCTTCTCCTAAAGATCTAAACCACTTGTAAAGATCTAGAATCACTTTTAAGTGTTTTTTTATAGAAAAAACACTTCTAAACAAGCACTTACTAGCTATTACCGATATTATAATTAATCAAATCTAAACCTAAATAAAAACCAATTTCACGGTTTTGTAAAGAGAATAGAGAAAAAGTGGGCTAGAATGAATCTGTTGAAGAAGAAAGTGTGCAGATCGTAGATAGTGAATCTATAAAATATATTAGATTGTAGCCTAAGTTTAATAGATCAGAGTTCAATCAAAATTTGGAATAAATATGGAGTCTCACTTTAGATTCTACCAAGAAAGGATTCAGAAGAAAAAATAAGGGGGGCTTGGTATATATAGGGGTTCGGGGACTATCACTTTCAATTTCTTTAAGCTAAATATAAAAATACATAAATTTGTAATTACCATTGTTAAAATATAAACATGGACATATCATTTAAAAAAAAGATAAACCAATTGTTATGTTTCGAACACACAACCTCTATTCTAAATCCTAGAGCCAAGCATATCATCCACTAAACTACAATGTCTTTAGGACTTTTAAGAAAAGATTATATTTGTATATCGTAAAATTTACGGATTCAGGGGGGTTTGAGCCCCTTCTGGGCCTTAGATAAATCCGCCCCTGGATTCTACGGTGTCAAAGTGGTGCCATCACAAACAAAATATGTGAAATGGTATCGTTATGGTGGTAGGGTGGTGGAATAGTTCCTTTGCAGTTAGAGTAGTTTATTCATAGTGATGGTGGTTGTGAGTCACAATAGTTGTGGAATTTTTCGTCGTTAGTTGGAAAAGAGTTTGGTGAAATAAAATTAAATATAATGTGGATCATTTTTTTTTAAAACTATGTGTTATTTCTAGGTACAATGGCTGGGGCTTAAAAAAGAAAAGAAGAATTGTTTGTTATATGTTATTTCTCACTGTCCCAACATTAATGTTCATATTATATAAAGTAGTGTCCCAAAATTATTGTCTACTTAAAATATCAAGACACTTTTTTTCAATTTTTTCTATCATTACTTTATTAAAAAAATAAAATTTATACTTCCAATGCATATTTAAAATATCAAGATACTTTTGTAAAAGTAATTTTATAATGTGTATATGGAATTATTATGTTTCTTAATTTGTGCGAAAAACTAAGTAGACATTAATTTTAAGACAGAAGAAATATATGATATATTTAAAAAAATATGAAAAGCAATTTTAAAATCTAAAAATTAATTTATAAACTTTTTTAAAAAAGCACATATTTGGTCCTCCTAAAATCTAAACCACTTTTAAAAATCTAGAAACACTTTTAAGTGTTTTTTAGAAATAACACTCTCAAACAAGCACGTAATAGATAATACTCATATTATATTTAATCAAATCTAAACCTAAGTGAAACTTGTTTCACGGTTTTGTAAATTGAATTGAAAAAAAATTGACTAGAATGAATCTGCTGAAGAAGAAAGCGCGCCGATCGTAGATAATGAATCGATAAAAGATCATAGCCTAAGTTTAGTAGATCAGAGTTCAATTAAAATTTGGAATACATATGGAGTTACAGTTTAGATTCTACGGTGTCAAAGTGGTGCCATCACAAACACAATGGTGGTAGGGTGGTGGAATGGTTCATTTGCAGTCGAAATAGTTTATTCGTAGTCGTGGTGGTGATGGTGGTTGTGAATCACAATAGTTGTGGAATTTTTCGCCGTTAGTTAGAGAAGAGTTTGGTGAAATGAAATTAAATAAAATGTGGATTTTTTTTTTTAATATTTGTTATTTCTAGGTAAAATGGTCAGGGCTTAAAAAAGGAAAAAAGAATTGTTTGACCTACCTTTAAAACTAAACTTATTTAGGAATTATCCACAAACACAAAACAAAAACAAAAACAAAAACACAAACACAAACACAAACACAAACATAAAATAAACATAAACGCAACTGCACCTGTTAAAAGTTAGAAAAATAATTAAAAACGTTACATCAAAGAAAGCATATAAAGAAAAGAGAGTTGGAGTGAATATCTTCTAACACCTTATCTACTCTCACCATATCGTAGTTGTTAATCTTGAATGCATGCTTGACCTGTCACATTATAAACAGAGCAAGTCAATGTTGAATTCACAAACTAGTCACCAATCTCGTACTTAGTCACTATTGTGCTTTCAAATATTTGAGTGGTATGGGCGCCTCATACCACACCATAATATATTATAAAATGCACGTGAAGTGAGGGACACGAGATTGGTGATGATTCATCAATATAATAATAATAATAATAATAATAATAATAATAATAATAATAATAATAATAATAATAATAGTAAATAAAGAAGATGTTAAGGTCTGAGACTAAACAAATTCTCTCCTGCAATACACCAAAACAAATTGTTACGAACGTAGCTTTTAACAAACATTAAAAAGAAGAAATGAGATGAAATGCATATGAGATGAGATGCACATGAGATGAAATGCATATGAGATGAGATGCATATGAGATGAGATGCACATGAGATGAAATGCATATGAGATGAGATGCATATGAGATATATGAGATGAAATACATATGAGATGAGATGCATATGAGATATATGAGATGAAATGGTTATGAGATGAGATGCAATGAAGAAAAGAAAAGAAAAGAAAAGAAAAGAGTTAGGAGAAGATACTAGTTAGTTGTGAGGTGAGATGAGATGGAGATGCCTGCTCCGGAGCATTACTATGATATATGTGAAGAAGCTTAGTTAGAAGAGGAGACTGTTGAATGGGTCCCACACACAATGGAAGAGTAGTGTGTGTACCTTATCTCAGCAAGCATACACAATCCCTACATAATAATATGTGAAGAAGCAAAGTTAAATGAAAAGTTGGGATGGGTCCCACACACAATGAAAGAGTAGTGTACCTTATCAGTCTTCTGCAGCTTTCACCTCCCATGACCCTGGTATCAGTTTATCTGATTAACTAAACATATACAAAAGCCACAACTTGTAAATACTGTTGCTATGCAAATCAAAAAATATTTTTAAATGACCAATCCTCACCAAGCAATTGTGTGTGTATTGAGGATGGTTGTTCCATGACCAATCCTCACCAAGTAATTGTTTACTTAGCATCTGTATCCCCAAAACAATACATCGTTAGTGCATCACACAAATCATTTAAAACAAGGGACACATAAAGAAAATTACTCTTCTCAGCAGCCTTGTGTATGTATCGTACCCTGTATCTTGTATAGCAGAAAGAAACATAAATCTGAGCCTTTGCCTTCATCTACTTCAATTCAATCTCTCCTATAAGATAATATAAGATGGAAAAGTTTAAATTCATAAACTGAAAATTTAAAATTCAATATACCTCAAACTTGACTGCTGAGAAGGGTAATTTTCATAAAATTAAATCCATCTTCGTTCACTAAATATCCCGTTGAATCTGCAAATGTGATATTTGGTTGAGTAATTTAGGTATTGTACCTGATAGGAAGGGACCATAAGCATTAAACTTGTCTAGGACATAAGAGTGTGATTTTCTAGAGCCTCAAGGTCTGAGCAGAAGTACAAATGAAGAAGCAATGTTAAAAAAAAACCTCAACATCACCATTCTCGTACTTAGTCACCATTCAAATATATTTGAGTGGTATGGGCGCCTCATACCACTCCATACTATTATTAAATTTAAGAACCAGCACGAGATTGGTGATGATGTTATTAATTAAATAATACTAATAATAATAATATTATTAGAGAAAATAAATGAGATATTTGAGACTGTAGCGAAGGTGAAAAGATCTCAGCGCTTGCTCTCTCCATGCAATCTGTACATCCATCACATGGGACAAGAATAAGACACTAAAACAGGGTCTAAGTAGCAACTTGTTTTACTCGGTTAGGGAAACTTACAAATACAAGCATATGCTGACTTGTGAGCTGCTCCTTATCTGTCTAGAAAGCTTCCTTGATCTCCCAAGTTTCTGTCATAATTTCATATCAAACTCCACCAAATTTTCATAAGAAAAGGAAAACAAGATATACAAAAATACTCATCTATATTCTGAGTAGCACTGCTGTAAAAGAAGAAAGAATATTTACCTTGAAAAGAATTTACTCGTTCAAGAGAATATCTTCTGATCCGCATACTCCTATTTTTACAGATGAAGTTACAGTCAGTTGATGATCATAAAGCAAGTGAGAAAGAATGTTGTGTTTATGTAAATTCACATGGTTGAATGAATTGTTGCCTTTGGAGCTACTTCTTTTTCCATGAGTTTTGAAGAGCACTGAGAACTTCAATCAAAACTAATTCCCTTCTCAATTTCTGACAAACATAAAGACTACGATAAATGATTTGACAAGCTTCCATAAAAAACATTATAAGAAATGATACATTAGCCTAGTTTGCTCAAATTTTGTTTACCCAGTTACTTCAGCATATGCATGCAACAAGCTGCTGAGAATATTCCCATGAAAGTTGATCTCTCAATCTTCCCTGCAATATTACCAGATTACCCTTTCATTCAGTACCATGCTTAACCGATATAAGTAAACTCATACATACTTGCACTACAAACCAATAAAGCTGCATTTCTAGGAACTAAAGATAGACTCATCATTCCTCCCCTTTATCTGCTCATCACACGAGCTAAACATTCATTTGAGCTCAATAGTAAGATACATAAGAAATTAAAAATTAAATTTTACATGCTTCTCAATCTGCTAAGTGAAGGCAAAACGAGGCCACTACAAGCGTGAAAAAAGCAGAATCTCGATGTCCTGCACATTATAAAGCACGACATATAGTTAAATACTTGGAGGTGAACCTTTTCAATTTAGATAGTTCTTGAAAATGAATTATAATATTGCTGACCTGATAATCATAATGCATATGCTAAATGAAATAGGGCCGTTAAAAAGCCATGAAGCTTGGGATTTCTCAGTTTTCTATATACATCGAAACGTGGTATATAACTTAATACGAGAATATATAAAAAAAAATAAGATAACGAGTAAAAATAAAAAAAATGGCGTAGTTTTGGACCTGAGAGTGACCTGTGAGGCGCCTGTAGTGTCCATGTCACCCATTCCCACTGAAGTGATGAAAAAGATGAGTAATTAAGAGTATCATTTTCAACCCAATTAAACGGCAAGAAACTGACTTCTAGATTACCTTGTCAGCTCTTAAATAACTATATAATTCATTCATCAAATTCTGACAGCAACGCATATAAAGAAAGGGGAGTTGGAGTGAATATGTTGTAACATCTTATCAACTCTCATCATATCACATAGTTATTAATCTTAAGTGCCTGCTTACCTGCCATATTCATAAAAAAACAGAGCAAGTCAAGATTAATGTTTATAAACTAATCACCATTCTTGTACTTAATCACCATTCTGCTTTCAAATATTTGAGTGTTATGGGGCGCCTCATACCACTCCATAATATTATAAGAAGCAGATAAGGTGAGGGGCGCAAGATTGGTGATGATGTCATTACATAAAATACTAATAATAATAATATTAATAATATTAAAGAAGATGAAAAGGTGTGAGACAGAAACAAAATCACTCCTGCAATATACCAAAACAAATTGTGACTAACTTAGCTTTTAATAAACATTAAAAAGAAGAAATGAGATGAAATGCATATGAGATGCAATGCACATGAGATGCAATGCACATGAGATGAGATGCAATGAAAAGAAGAAAAAAGTTGAGAAGATACTAGGTAATTGTGAGATGAGATGAAGATGAAGATGCCTGCTCCGGAGCATTAGTATGATATGATATATATGTGAAGATACAAAATCAAAGAAGGAGACTGTTGGATGGGTCCCACCCACAATGGAAGAGTAGTGTGTGTACCTTATCTCAGCAAGCATACGCAATCCCTACGTAATATAATATGTGAGTTAGATGAAAAGTTGGGATGGGTCCCACACACAATGGAAGAGTAATATACCTCATCAGGCCTTTTGCAGCTTTCACCTCCCATGACTCTGGATTCAGTTTATCTAAGTACCTAACCATACACAAAATCCACAAGTTTTAAATAATAGCCACAAGGGTCTGAAATTCAAAAGTAGTAGGACCAAACCACAAGTAGCCTTTACTCCTATGTTATGCTATCATAACAAGCAAGAAGAGATGCACATCGTAAATATCCTTAAATGACTCGTAAACATCTACATGAAGAAGAATAAAGTCAGTCAAGTTCCATAGCATTAAAGCTGAAAGCCAAGGGAATAAAGAAGAAGTATTTTGCAATAGAAACCTCAGAAGGAACCTGTCTTACCGCAGAATCCGAATGTATGTGAATATACAGGAAAATAGCTCTGCTACATGCAATAGTTAAAGTGCAATTAAAGCATCATTCAAAGAGCTTGAGAAAAGTTACCTGCTCTTCCACCATTGACCCAGCCAGTGCACAGCACAGAGTGTGTCTGTGTGTGTAATTTTCAAGAAATTAAAAATCCATCTTCGTCCACTAAATATCCCCCGTTGAATCTGCAAATGTGATTTTGTTGAGTAATTTAGATACGAAAGTAGTTTAATTTGGATGTGAATGTACCTGCTAAGCATTAAACTTGTCTAGGACATGAGATGCAATGCATATAAAATGAGTGCGATATTTCCCAGAGCCTCGAAATCTGAGCACAAGTATTAATGTTAAAAGAAAACCTCAACATCACCATTCTCGTATTTTGTCACCATTTAAATATTTGAGTGGTATGGGCGCCTCATACCACTCCATAATATTATTAGATTTAAGAACAAGCGCGAGATTGGTGATGAGGTCATGAATTAAATAATATTAATAATAATAATAATATTAGAGAAAATGAAATGAGATATTTGAGACTGTAGTGATGGTGAAAAGGTTTGAGAAGAAGCAATCTATCCTGCAATATACTTAAACAAATTGTTATGAACTTAGCTTTTAAACACATTAAAAAGAAGAAATGAGATGAAATGCATATGAGAGATGAGATGAAATGCAATGCACATGAGATGAAATGCAATGCAATGATGCAATGCCATGTGCACATGAGATGAAATGCATATGAGATGAGATGCACATGAGATGAAATGCACATGAGATGAGATGCAATGAAAAAAAGAAAAGAAAAGAATAGAAAAGAGTTAGGAGAAGATACTAGTTAGTTGTGAGGTGAGGTGAGATGAGATGGAGATGCCTGCTCCGGAGCATTACTATGATATATGTGAAGAAGCTTAGTTAGAAGAGGAGACTGTTGAATGGGTCCCACACACAATGGAAGAGTAGTGTGTACCTTATCTCAGCAAGCATACACAATCCCTACATAATAATATGTGAAGAAGCAAAGTTAAATGAAAAGTTGGGATGGGTCCCACACACAATGAAAGAGTAGTGTACCTTATCAGTCTTCTGCAGCTTTCACCTCCCATGACCCTGGTATCAGTTTATCTGATTAACTAAACATATACAAAAGCCACAACTTGTAAATACTGCTGCTATGCAAATCAAAAAATATTTTTAAATGACCAATCCTCACCAAGCAATTGTGTGTGTATTAAGGATGGTTGTTCCATGACCAATCCTCACCAAGTAATTGTTTACTTAGCATCTGTATCTCCAAAACAATACATCGTTAGTGCATCACACAAATCATTTAAAACAAGGGACACATAAAGAAAATTACTCTTCTCAGCAGCCTTGTGTATGTATCGTACCCTGTATCTTGTATAGCAGAAAGAAACATAAATCTGAGCCTTTGCCTTCATCTACTTCAATTCAATCTCTCCTATAAGATAATATAAGATGGAAAAGTTTAAATTCAAAAAATTGAAAATTTAAAATTCAATATACCTCAAACTTGTCTGTTGAGAAGGGTAATTTTCAAGAAATTAAATCCATCTTCGTCCACTTAATATCCTGTTGAATCTGCAAATGTGATATTTGTTGAGTAATTTAGGTATTGTACCTGATAGGAAGGGACCATAAGCATTAAACTTGTCTAGGACATAAGAGTGTGATTTTCTAGAGCCTCAAGGTCTGAGCAGAAGTACAAATGAAGAAGCAATGTTAAAAAAAAAACCTCAACATCACTATTCTCGTACTTAGTCACCATTCAAATATATTTGAGTGGTATGGGCGTCTCATACAACTCCATACTATTATAAGAACCAGTGCGAGATTGGTGATGTGATGATGTCATTAAATAATAATAATATTAAAGAAAATGAGATGAGATGAGATATTTGATACAGTGGTGGAGGTGAAAATGTCTCAGCACATGCTCTCTCTCTTTAAGATATAAACCATGCAATAAATTGTTATCTTTGTCATAATTGAAGCTACTTCTTTTTCCATGCAACGACCAGGCCACCATGACATGTGAGCACCTGTGCATCATAGGGTAAGGAAGATGGCGAAATTACATTATTAACCTTTAGAAAAAACACGTACCTTATTTGTAACTTGAATAGAATTTACAAAAATGTTCTTCATCTCCGTTTGAAGGCCAATTTTATTTGGTATTTAAGTAGCTTGCAATCTAGGAGCATCCTTCTTTACTATAACACAGAATTAGAGAAAGCTTATGAACGATGCATATATATACCTTAGTTATCGATGATATATTTAAGTATGAAATGACTAATATCAAAAAGTAAGACAAATTTGATGTACATTTTAAATGGTTGAGAAAAACACTCACCCATTCTCATTCACCATCATGTCACAAGCATATCTTGAAGTAACAAAAGTTGGATCAGCATTTTTTTGCACCAGGCAAGGAAAAGGAGGGTTTAGAATACATCACCTCTTGTGCAGTCCAGATTTTTTAAGGAGAGCATGCTGAAGGAATGTATTCTTGGCAGTGTTACTTTCAACTTCTTTATTATCCTGCACTATACCAAACAAAACATTAAAAACAGGGTCTATTATTTGACTTGGTCAGGGAAACTTACATATAGTACCTTGTCCAGTTGCCTTGTAAGCACTAAGAATGCTTTACTCTAAGATTCTAAGTAAATGTCTTTCCTTGTTATCAAGTCGATCAAAATAGCAAAAGGGGCCGAGATTGGTGTTGTCATTAAATGTAATATAAAACGAGATAAGATGCACATGAGATGAGATGCAATTCACACGAGATGAAATGAGATGCAATGCATATGAGATGAAATGCATATGAGATGCAATGCATATGAAATGAAATGCATATGAAATGAAATCCATATGAGATGCAATGCATATGAGATGAAATGCAATGAAGAAAAGAAAAGAAATGAGTTGAGAAGATACTAGTTAGTTGTGAGATGAGATGAATGCCCGCTCCAGAGCCTTACTATGATATGATATGATACATATGTGAACAAGCAAAGTTAAAGGAGGAGACTGATGGATGGGTCCCACACACAATGGAGCCTTATCAGGTCTGAAGCTTTCACCTCCCATGCCTCATACCTAACCATATACAAAAGCCACAAGTTTATAATAATAGCCACAAAATCAACAAAACTCTGAAATTCAAAAGTACTAGAACCGAATTACAAGTAGCATACCCGATTTTGCAAATGCTCCCAAATTCCTCCTTACTGCGCTGCTATGATAACAAGCATTGAAAATATCCACCTTCTTCCTTAAATGACTCGTAAACACTTAAATGAATAAATATATTGTGAGTCAAGTTGCATAGCATTAAAGATGAAAGACAAGGCACTATTAGGGAATAAAGAAGAAATATTTTGTAATTCAAACCTCAATAATCTGATGAGGTTGAGAGCTTGGATAGAAAACCAAATCAAGTACCTGAAAAGAATGATCAAAATTCAAGATATCAAGATGTTACGCAAAGTGTTTGAGATTCATCACCATTCTCGTACTTAGTCACCATTCAAATATATTGAGTGGTATGGGCGCCTCATACCACTCCATAATATTATAAGAACTAGCGCGAGATTGGTGATGATGTCATTAATAATATAATAATAATAATAATATTAAAGAAAATGAGATATTTGAGATGGTGGTGGTGGAGGTGAAAAGGTGTCAGCGCTTTCTCTTTCATCACATGAGATAAGAATAAGACAATGCTTTGCTCCCAGATGAGATCTTCCTTCTTTGCTAATGCTTTTGCAGTAACCCTCTATTCAATAGCCAAAAGAAATATCAAATAGCAATTGAACAAATCACATAATAGTTATTTCAAATGTGTACCTTATGCAGGCAAATCAATCTTTGACATCCATAATCCTGGAAGCCAAAAGGAATATCAAAAGGGTATTTATGTAATTTCACATAAAGAACAAGGGTGGATTGTTGTTACCTTTCTTCTAATTGGAGCAACTTCTTTCTCCATGCAACTTGAGATTGAGCAGCCTAAACCTGCAACATAGTTTATCACATGAAACTTGACAGCTACCAAAACTGGATAAAAGCTTAAGCTAAGACCACTAAAAACTTTAAAGCCGGGAAGATGGTATAAATAACACTTATACGGCTATTTTAGTCTTTTATCACAATATTAATAAACGCCTATAATGTAACTATATACAGACAGGGACTAAATTGTTAAAGAAAAAGGACCAAATAGGTAATTTACAAAAACTGAAACAAGGACTTACCAAAATAGCTCTTGAAACAGAGAACAGGTTCCGTCATTTCGAATTCTTCTGAAGAATGTTTGAGGGAGTTCCATTTCGGCTAAGAAAGCAAGACCAGAATCTATAAATTAAAAAAAAAAAAAATCCTTTAAAAAATATTACAAAATATAAAATACCAAACCTGTCTGTTACAATGACTCCTTTCCCACGAAAGTCGAATTTGATTCGTCCTCCTAGTTGTGAACCTTTCTTGTTCCCCACAGCTCCTAATTCACGACATTAATTTAGTTTTTAAAAAATAGATTAATTTAATTTAGTTTATTACCTGTTAGCAAATTGAACAAAAATCCACATCACCTCTTGTGCAGTTCAAATGTTTTAAGGAGAGCATGCTGAAGGAATGTATTCTTGGCAATGTTACTTTCAACATCTTTATTATCCTGCACTATACCAAACAAAACATCAAAAACAGGGTCTATTATGTGATTCGGTCAGGAAAACTTACATATAGTACCTTGTCCAGTTGCCTTGTAAGCACTAAGAATGCTTTACTCAAAGATTCTAAGTAAATGTCTATCCTTGTTATCAAGTTGATCAAAATGTCGAAAGGGGCCGAGATTGGTGTTGTCATTAAATGTAATATAAAACGAGATAAGATGCAATGAGATGCAATGCATATGAGATGAAATGCATATGAGATGCAATGCATATGAGATGAAATGCATATGAGATGAAATGCATACGAGATGAAATGAGATGCAATGCATATGAGATGAAATGCATATGAGATGGATGCAATGAAGAAAAGAAAAGAAAAGAGTTGAGAAAATACTAGTTAGTTGAGAGATGAGATGAATGCCTGCTCCAGAGCCTTACTATGATATGGTATAGTAAATATGTGAATAAGCAAAGTTAAAGGAGGAGACTGATGGATGGGTCCCACACACAATGGAAGAGTAGTTTAGTGTGTGTACCTTATCAGGTCTGAAGCTTTCACCTCCCATGCCTCATACCTAACCATATACAAAAGCCACAAGTTCTAAATAATAGCCACAAATCATCAACGCTCTGAAATTTAAAAGTAATAGACTGAAAATCACAAGTAGCATACCGATTTTACAAATGCTCTGAAATTCCTCCTTACTGCTATGCTATCATAACAAGCATTGAAAATATCCACCTTCTTCCTTAAATGACTCGTAAACATCTAAATAAATAAATATATTGTGAGTCAAGTTTCATAGCATTAAAGATGAAAGACAAGGGAAGACTATTAGGGAATAAAGAAGAAATATTTTGTAATTCAAACCTCAATAACCTGATGAGGTTGAGAGCTAGGATAGAAAAACAAATCAACTACCTGAAAAGAATCATTAAAATTCAAGATATTAACATGTTATGCAAACTGTTTGAGGTTCATCACCATTCTCGTACTCAGTCACCATTCAAATATTTGAGTGGTATGGGCGCCTCATACCACTCCATACTATTATAAGGACCAGCGCGAGATTGGTGATGATGTCATTAATAATATAATAATAATAATAATAATAATAATAATAATAATAATAATAATAAAGAAAAGGAGATGAGATAAGATATTTGAGATGGTAGTGGTGGAGGGGAAAAGGTGTCAGCGCTTGCTCTTTCTTTAAGATAAGAAGACCATGCAATCTGTACATCCATCACATGGGAGAAAAGAAGAGTGAACCGAAAGTAATATCAAAGGGGTATTCATGTAATTCACTTAAAGAACAAGGTTGGACTGTTACCTTTGTCATGATTGGAGCTACTTCTTTTTCCATGCAACTTGTTACTTTGAAGAGCACTAGAAACTTCAAAGCCGGGAATAGAATCTAAGCTAATTTCTTCACTTCTTCGCATATTGTCTCAATTTCTGAAAAACATAAGACTGTGATTAATGATTCACAAGCTTCCATGGAAAAAACATTTATAAGAAAAGACTACCTCTACTTTGTTGAATATAAAGAAAAAATTACACTAAAGGTCCTTACTTTCTTGTCAAATTGTGTAGCCTTCAAGAATCGTCTTGTAAATTCAAATCCAGTAAGAACTCTCATATTAAACTACATTAATCTCTCCTGCACTATACCAAACAAAATATTAATAATTTAGCTTTTATCTAAAGTAACAGACACGTGACTCAGATTTATTATTTCCATATCTGCAGATAAGAAAAGATACAAGGGCAGCAAAGATACTTTTAAGATATTACCTGATTATTGAAACACCAAGTTTACCTGTTTATGGAGATATTAACTGCTCTCTATCAGCTTCGAAAGCTTTCTATAATTCACCCAAAACCTGAAAGGTACATTTTAGAAAAGATAAATCAATATTTACAACAAATAAGTTTTAAATACCTCAAAAAGTTTACAACAGTGGAAAAAAAGAAGCTAATATAGACATGGGACAGTTTTTTGTTCCAAAATATATATATATATATATGCTGATTACTTTCGGGTAAATTTTCTAAAATCATTTTCTAAAACAGAGAACAGGTAGTACCCTAATACTTGCAATTGGCAAGTTCCTCTGTCCATTCATAGAGGTAACTCTATTACGGTATCTATCTATCTATCTATCTATCTATCTAAGAGCTTCTCTAAGGACAAATACTATTAAAGTTCATCTTTCACAACTTTTTCAACTTAAGCCTTCACTTATACTCCTAGAATCAGTACAAACCCGGCTCAAACAAACAATTATAGAGAGTAATAAAAGCAATGAGAGAGAGATACTCACATCAAATCCCAGATCAGTGCAGTGCAATGCTTGAAACAAACAAGTATATTCATTATCTCTCTCGGCTATGTGTGTATTGTAACTGACTGAGATGACGCTTTCATCAACTGCAAGCAAACCTACATGCATTATAATATGTCAAAATGAGACGAGAGGATTTTTAACTTGTATTTTAACATGCTCACATTGCCTACAAACTAAAATAACATAAAGGATAAAATTACTTAATACATGAGTAGGCATTGTGTTTAATTTCAAGCACTGACAAAAAGTTTTCCGCATTTATTCAGGCAACAAAGCATTTTATCTATAGTTGTTAGACAAAGCTCTCTTTGTATTACCTTTTCCCTAAATGACCCTGATCATGACTGAAAGATTTCCCAATTTCCTCCTTCTCGATGCTATGTTTCTTTAACGTTCAATTGAAATCCATAAACAAAAGGCCTTGTTTATGTGAAATAGTCATTACCCCCCTGTTTCAAAAACTAGTTAGTATATCCCTGTTTTACTCAAGTGTTCTAAATCTGCTCCTCACAGGTAATATTTGCTATTTTTTGAAACACATGGTATATATATGAGTATTTCACATAACACGTGGACCAAACTATACAAAGGCATATATATACATACCTTCCTGCACCTGACCAGCCATGTACTTTCTCTTCCAGTACATGAACATGCTCTATCACTTTCTTCAGCTTAGAATTCTGCATTTATATTGAAAATTGTTATGTTATCCAACTAATTCAACATTATTCTACACCTTTCTAAGGAAACCAAAACCATCCCTATAATACACATAGATATACATATTACATGTTATGCACTCAACCGCACATATCAACACACATAAACATTTGCACATACATTGCCATACGTATAGAATTCATATTAATATGCATCTAAGAATGAAAAATCCATACACATATATACATATACGAATCACCAGAAAAAATTGCAAATTCTCCAGTTTATACAAATTCTTGTAAAATATATGATACAGCAAATTATATTTACTATGAACAGCAAGAAAGCAAAGAAATAAATTCTATAACTGACATTGAGCAACAAGTACCTGAAAAAACTGGTGGTCCCATCTCATTTTGAAATCTGAAACAGTATTATGGATAGATATCTATTACATTCATCTAACATGTTATGATACTCTAAAATAACACACCGATGCAATGAATCTAATGAAATGATAGCTTTCAAGAATAACCAAAAAAACAGGAAACTAGACCATTAACTGCATTCTTGTAAAAGAATATGGGGTACCAATTGCAGAAAACTGGACTCATACCTTCCCATATTCAGATCTACTTATCTATTCAAATTATTAAGTTTTTATAAAAAATCACTTATTGAATCCACACAGCACTATTCAAGTATTAACCATGATGACTATATTTTACCCTAAATAAATTAGAATATACTTATAATCAAAATGACTTAAAGCAGTTAGTTATTCATTTGATACTTATTATACAAAAAAACAGGGGCCTAAATGGCAAAAAATGAAAAACTCGGTCAGGAAAACTTACATTCTCTTCCTCGCTATTAGCATTGCTTTGCTTTGAGATGCGATTTTCCAATGCTGAAGGAAGATTTGCTTCAAGAACTTACAGTAGAGCAAAATTAGAGTAGAATTTTCTACGATCCAATGCTGCAGATAAGAAAATTTAGCAATAATTTAGTTTTAAACAAAAGAATCAAGGATCGTAGAAACACATATAATAATTACAATAAATTACATCTAAGAAAGGAAGAATTTCCGAAACACAAAAAAGAACGTATATACCTAAGCGTCCATACGTCGAAGAACTGACAGGACTTCATGGGCCCGTTTTGTGGAGGCTCCGACGAGAAGAGGTGGCGCCCCTAGAACAATCTCTCTTAGCACCGCTACTTAACGGGTGAGGAAGAAACGTCAAAAGAAAGGTTGCTCGGCGAGGGGATGATCCGAAACCGTTGGAGTATTCAGGTAAGGTTGAAGAACTCGTCTGGCTGAAATGAAGTTGATACGGAGGAGATTGGTGGTGTTGCTGCAGCCGCGGCAGCTGTTGGTGATCGTAGTCCGAGGGGGATTTGGTGTAGTGTTGTACTGTGTGAGTTCAAGACTTGAGTGATTATGTGTAATCGGAAAAGCTAAAAGACCTTTGAGAGAGAGAGAGACATTTCGGTTTTTTTGTGTTCAATGAATTACTTAGTATCCAATAAGTGACGTTTAAAGCTTAACAAAACAGAATAATGTTAAAAGCTGAGAGAGAAGGAAATCTAAGCCGTTCAATAAAGCCATTTGCCTTAGATTTTTAACGGATATTTATTTTCAAATTTTAAAACTTTAAGTAAAACTAACCAAATTCTTATTAATCTGTCTTTTATAATATATTCCTATAACGGTAAAAAAACTACATACCACATTATTTCAATTTTAATTATTTCACAATTTTATTCTATATTTATTATTTATTTATAATTTTAATTTAACTTACACTTTTATAGTAATGATACTATACAAATAAATATAAGGGCGGTGTGAACTCAAGGGGATTTTCAAATGATATTATAAGGGCATGTCGGGATATACTATCTTCTAGGGAAGGGTTTGAGCTAGTATGGTGCTACAGAGAAGCTAATAATTGCGCAGATTGGTTGGCAAAGCGTGGAGCGTTTAGCGAAGAAGGGCCGGTTCCTTATCAACACCCTCCGGATGGGCTATGGCGTCTTTTAACTAGGGATAGGTGTGGGTGGACTACACCAAGAGTTGTTTTAGATGCTTAATAAGTTGTAGGAAGTGATCTTCCTGGTCTACTGACCTCATATGTAATACAAAAAAAAATAATAATAATATGCTATTCAATTTTAACTTAGACTGATGGATGGGTCCCACCCACAATGAAAGAGTAGTGTAGTGTACCTTATCAGGTCTGAAGCTTTCACCTTCCATGCCTCGTACCTTACCATATACAAAAGCCACAAGTTTTAAATAATAGCCGTTAAATCATCAACGCTCTAAAATTCAAAAGTAATAGAACCGAATCACAAGTAGCATACCGATTTTACAAATGCTCTGAAATCCCTCCTTACTGCTATGCTATCATAACAAGCATTGAAAATATCCACCTTCTTCCTTCAATGACTCGTAAACATCTAAATGAATATATATGTTGTGAGTCAAGTTTCATAGCATTAAAAATGAAAGACAAGGGAACTATTAGGGAATAAAGAAGAAATATTTTGTAATTCAAACCTCAATAATCTGATGAGGTTGAGAGCTTGGATAGAAAAACAAATCAAGTACCTGAAAAGAATAATCAAAATTCAAGATATCAAGATGTTACGCAAAGTGTTTGAGATTCATCACCATTCTCGTACTTAGTCACCATTCAAATATATTGAGTGGTATGGGCGCCTCATACCACTCCATAATATTATAAGAACTAGCGTGAGATTGGTGATGGTGTCATTAATAATATAATAATATTATTAAAGAAAATGAGATATTTGAGATGGTGGTGGTGGAGGTGAAAAGGTGTCAGCGCTTGCTCTTTCTTTAAGATAATACCATGAGATCTGTACATCCATCACATGAGACATACAAAACACACTTCCCTAAAATTATCGTATCAAAACAAGACATTAGACTCGAGTCGGTTAGGTAAACTTACAATAGATGATCACTTCTTTCTAATAATGCTTTGCTCCTAGATGAGATTTTCCTTCTTTGCCAATGCTTTTGCAGTAACCCACTATTAATTAGCCACAAAAAATATCAGATGTGACAGCTTTCAAGAACATTTTAAAATAGCAAATAAACAAATCACATAATGCTTATTTCAAATGTGTACCTTATGCAGGCAAATCAATCTTTGACATCCATAATCCTGGAAGCCAAAAGGAATATCAAAAGGGTATTTATGTAATTTCACATAAGAAACAAGGTTGATTGTTGTTACCTTTCTTCTAATTGGAGCAAACTTCTTTCTCCATGCAACTTGAGATTGAGCAGCCTAAACCTGCAACATAGTTTATCACATGAAACTTGACAGCTACCAAAACTGGATAAAAGCTTAAGCTAAGACCACTAAAAACTTTAAAGCCGGGAATAAAACCTAAACTAATTCCCTTCACTGTTTATTATTTTCATACTTATTATAGGCTTTACAATTTAATGTTGTCACCATTTATACAAACGTACATGTAAAGGAATTAAAAGGCATTTAAAACAGTCTCGTCTCACAAGTTGGTATGATTTTGACAGATTATAGACATTATATTTGGTTTCTGACCTTGTATGTTGTTTAATCACACACCCCTCCCAGATAAAATGCAAATTGTACAAAAGCCTTCCTGCAATTATTACAACTAACAGTAAGATGAACACACAGATTTTCAAGAAACTAAGAAAAACACACAGATATGAAGCTGTAAATAATCTTTAGATGTGTATTTATCTTGGATTTAGAGCTTACTTTGAGTTCAATGGATGAGAAACAGAAAGTCCAATCCAGTTCATGCGATGATTTGGTTTCAAAGTGAGCAACTGTTGTCTTGTTTCACGCATTTGTGCCTGTAAGACACAGAAGATGGTATAAATAACACTTATACGACTATTTTAGTCTTTTATCACAATATTAATAAACGCCTATAATGTAACTATATACAGACAGGGACTAAATTGTTAAAGAAAGAGGACCAAATAGGTAATTTACAAAAACTGAAACAAGGACTTACCAAAATAGCACCTGAAACAGAGACCAGGTTCCGTCATTTCGAATTCTTCTGAAGAATGTTTGAGGGAGTTCCATTTCGGCTAAGAAAGCAAGACCAAAATCCATAAATTAAAAAATCCTTTAAAAAATATTACAAAATATAAAATATCAAACCTGTTGGTTTCAATGACTCCTTTCCCACGAAAGTCGAATTTGCTTCGTCCTCTTACTTGTGAACTTTGCAACCTTGATATAGCTTATTCCCCACAGCACCTAGTTCAAGACATTAATTTAGTTTTCAAAATTAGATTAGTTTAATTTAGTTTATTACCTGTTAGCAAATTGAACAAAAATCCACATCTTTTTCCAACAAGGAATCACCGTATTGAGAGAAAACTTGCTTCAAATGCTCGTCCTAACCACCAACAAAGATCTGCATTTAAAACATAAATTAAACAGTTGTATTATTCGGATCACTAGTTGCAAAATACACGCACATGTGAAACTGAACTAAACAAATATTTACAAAGTGGGTGGGCCCCATTACACAGTCAACAAGTACAAAGACGTGTCCCTAGTTTGCTCTTTACTAATACTATAATACAGATAAATCATGTCATAATAGTGAATAATATAAAGGAAAAGTGCACTTGTACCCCAGTACTATTAAAGAATTGATAAATCTTGTGCAAACACGTAATGATAATAATAATAAGATAAACTTGGATCAAGAGGCTTCTCATATTTATGTACCTGCAACTAATTATGAGCTAGACCTTGTAAATGCTTAGGAGTTGTAGTAATTCTGAAAAGACAAGAAAATAATATGTATTAGAATAAGTTTGGAAGGTTGAAATAGCAAAATAGAGAAAGATTTACTTACATTATTTAAACAGAAGAAGTTGAATTAGCATTTGTCTTGTGATGCAAGAAATCGTGGCCTGGCCTGTTCATTCCATATCAAACAACAAAAAGAGAATCAAATACTGATCCTAAACTAGATCAGACATAACAATATATAACAGTGGGATGCTTTATTACGAAAATTATATAATTTATAAAGATTACCAAAATTCTTGCTCGAAAAACATCCATAAGCTTTCAGAAATAAAACACAAATCAGCCATGCAAGACAAGAAAATACAACATATTCAACAACTAATTAAGCTTTGTCTATATATTCCATATCTGCAAACATTTATTCTATATTTTTGAAAAACATCAGAAAAAGAAAAAAAAAAGATTGAATATAAAATTTGCATACGTTAGTTAATGGAAAATTGCACAAAGGTATAATTTGCTATTTCACACAACATAAGGACCAAAATAATGCAAATTAACACAAATATTTGCTATTAAACCCTAATTATGTCCCATTAATAATAATAAAATTAAAATTCTCAAGAATTTCAAAAAAAAATGTAAAGGATTGTACCTAGAGTGGGGCGCCATTTGAGGAGAACAGGAGAGGAGAGGGTGACGCCACCTTTAGCACAGCTACCACCGCTACCAAAAGTTGGCTTGGGGCTCGGCCACGTGGTCGACGGAAGAGGAGAGGTTGAAGAATGGAGAGGCGCCATTGAAATGTTGGCCTCGGGATCGGCCACGGAAGAGGAGAGGAGAGTAGGACGGGATCGGTGACGTTGAAGAAGGGAGAAGCGGTGGAGTCTTTAGTTAGTTACAATGGTAGACAGGTCTCTGTTGATACGGAGGAGAATGGTGGTGCTGCTGCTCATTTGGATGGAGTTTAGTGTACCCTAGTCTCTAGGTGTAATTAATGAAAGCTCACTCCCCTTCATTTTCGTATCTATTAGTGAAGCTGGAAAGACTCGAGACTAAATTTAAATTTATTTGGTTTGGTCTAAACAAAATCTTTTTTGACCGTTAATAAAACAGATAAAAGATTGTAATGATATGTATGTAATTATTTTTGAATTTTAAAATGCTGAGGAGATTTTGGTTTGAATTTGTTTTGGTTTAGTCTTTTTTTTTTTTTTTGGTTTAGTCTTAAAAAAACCTTCTTTTAACCGTTAAAAAATGAAATGAAGATTGTATGAAATTTTTTTAAAATTTAAAAAGCTAAAATGTTTTTAGTAAATAATCATAATCTTGATTTATATTTTAAAAATAATTATTATATTGAAAAATGTAAAAATAATATCAATAAATATCTATTTTAATATTAATCATCATTAATTATTTAAACTAATTATCATTAAAAAAAATTATAAGACTATAATTAATTCTTTATTTTATCATGATTATAACCATAATATCCTCAAACATTAATTAATAAATTCTTCCATTCTTTTAGTTACATTGTCTATAAAAGATTTAGAACCAAAAAGAAAAATCTATAAAAGTCCTAAAAAAAATTATACCTAAAAACCCTTTGTTTTAATTTCGATAGAAGCACAATTCTTTGATATTTTCCCCATACCTGATTTAGACTCAAATCTCATAACCGTCATGCGTCTTTGTTTATCTTCTCCGGTAATCGGCAATAGAGTCGCCACCACCAATGCTCATATATTATCAATTATCTTCCACGATAGATCCACTCTGATAGATTTCTCTCACAATGCGTTTATAATATTGAAATGAGAAGGGAAATTCTGGTCTGTGGAGTTAGGTTACGAAGTCTTCCATTCAAATTCTTGATTTTACAATCAAACTAATGTTAGAAGCCAAGCCAATCAGGTAGAGAAAGGGGTGGTGATGAGAGGGGCTTTTACTGGGAGAATTTGAGTGGGCTAATGGTCGACGAACGAGCACGGGAGATTTATTTCATGGTACTTTTCACTACTTTAATCAACTCGTTATCCAAAACTAACATTTTATTAGATGTGAATTGAGAAAAGGCTACAGTCGAATACTCGTGTTTATGACTCGTTAATTAATGGGTATTATAAGATAGGAATGATCGAAGAAGAATTCAACCTTTTCGATATGAATAACTTTCAGTCTCGATAGATTCTAGCCCACTATGTATTCCACAAGTTCTTTATTTCTTTTCTTATCAAGATAGTTGGGTTTGCTATTATGCTTTTGAAGCTCTATATAACACATCAAAGGTGGGAGTGAAGATAGTATTGTATGTACAACTTATATAACTAAGTAGTTAGGCTTACAAATTTCTATTTTGCAGGTTATGGGGGGAGATTTGTAGTGTTCTTAATAATATGCTACAAGTTTCATTTGGAGGGGCAATGAAGATCACTGATAATATTTAAAATTTTGATCTCGCATTTAACCTGAGGAGAGAAGATGATACACAGTTGTAGAATCGTGAAGATGGTGAAGTTGGAATTTCAGGTTGTGATTATGCATTGGTCCCTGGATAGTCATCGGTGCAAGCACTCAAATGGTTAGTATCCATGAAAATTATGCCTTTTCTCAGTTTTTTCTTACAAACTTGCATCATTATGCTAAGATATATATGGTATAAAGTATGCTTACTAACAAATAAAATTTTAAGGTGACATATTTAACTTTTAACCTTGCATCGTTATTACTTATGAAGCCCTTTTTTTCGTAGGTTTTTGGATTACATTCATGAAATTTAATTAAGTTCACCTTTGGCAGTAATGTATAATGAGACATATAAGCTAATTTTTCATACGAACTTAGTTGTATGTTTAACATCACTCAACTATATGTGTTTGTGATAAAAAGTTCATTCTTAGTATTAACTTGTCATACTGTTTGGGAAGCCTTCGCTATAACTTGGTCCCTAAAGGAACACGTTTAGCTTAACTAATTTTGGTAAGAGATATTTTTTACTAGACTTCACATGCATCTCCATTAAAAAAACTTATGACATTAGTTATGAAGCTTGTATTATGACCAAAATAATCCTGATTTATCATCTGCACACCTTTCTACTTGATCTTTTGATTCGTATTTGTTTTACTCCTTTAGTTAATTTGAATGTTTGATTCTTTATATTAGGGCTCGTTTGGAAGTGCTTATTTTAGAGTAAAAAAGCGCTTTTAGAATAAAACTTAGAATTTTAAAAAATTATTAAAAATAATTTTGAAATCTAAAATTATTTTAAGTGCTTTTTTCAAGAAGCACCAATTTGGTGCTTCTCAGAATAGTGCTTTTCAGGATCAAAAGAACTCTTACAATGCTAAAAACACTTTTAAGTGCTTTTTCAAAAAAACACTTCCAAACGAGCACTTAATATAGTTGGCAGATTGTTGCTGTCATGTCTTAGATGGAATCTTAACGCCCTTGTTTCATTGAACCTAGAAGAAGTGCCCTGGAAGATGATGTTGAAGAAGTGCCAGTAGTAAATTAAGAATGTCCTTGGGAGATGATGTTAAAGAAGTGCCTTTGTTAGTAAATGAATTGGGGTGTGTAGGTGTGTGCAAAAAAATTAATTAGTTTAAGTTTTTTTTATAAATTTTATGGGGTCAAATACAAAATCAGGAGGTAGTTGTAACAAAAAAATAATAAGTTGTGGGTTTCTTTTAGATATTTTGGAGTTTATGGTAACTTAATGATTATGTATTTTTTGGAATTTAAAAATTATTTAAATCATGTCTTCACAACCAAAATGGACGAAGGGAAATAAGGGGACACATGACATACAATAAAAGTATCCATTCTTTAGTTTTCATTCATGCCACCACATAACAAAAGCAAAAAGGTTGTGCCCATGAAGAATTGCTATCAGATACACGACATGAGCTCCAACTATTTTGATATTTTTCAAGCAGGCTCTTCAAGGTAAGGTAATTATGTTTTCTTTTTTCTTATTTTTTATATAAAGTATAAGTATTCGTTTAATACCATAATTATTTACAGATATTTTTTCATGTTATCGATATTGCCTTGTAAGTTTTAATAGATATAGGCTTCGTATTAATTTGTTTGTAATGACACTTGACCATAAAGTTGTATATTTATGATGACTAAAAATGTTGCATTTGATCTATGATAATTATAGATGTGAATTATCTATTTCATAACTCATTGTTATAAGCATACAACTCATCAATTATGACATCACAAATCATCAATTTTACAAATCAACAACCTATTGGTTTCTAAGTAGACATCTTTGTTTAATTACTAATTATCCATTATTTTTGTACGAGTTTTTTCGATTTTTTGCTCACGTTTTTTATACTGTCATCCACTATTTTTGTATAGTCAATCCACCACGTTTTATCTATACTTTTAACCCCTGATTTCTAATTGGTTTTATTTTTGTTTTTATATGCACATGTTGGTTTGACGATTAAAGGAAGTGATTTAATTTAATGTTATAAAATAGAAAATATTATGGAATTGGTTAGTTTTAGAATAAGGGATATTGTAATTATAGATATGTTTCGCTTTTAGAATTTTGGAATTTTGGAATATTTTAATTATATAGATTTTCAGTTATCAAAAGTAAATATTTCTTTATGGACTGATTTAAATATTGCTTAGTTTTAGAATAGGGAATATTGTAATTATAGATATGTTTTGCTTTTAGAATTTTGGAATTTCGGAATATCTTAATTATATAGTTTTTTAGTTATCGAAAGTAAATATTTTTGAAATGACTCCGAGTCCAAAGTGGCTCTCTCATGTACTAAAAAAAGTAAATATTTCTTTATGGACTGATTTAAATATTGTAATCCATTTTTGTTCTTTCATTCCAGGTAAAGGCCCCTTGAGGTATCAACTAATGGAGAAGGAACTATATTAGACAACCCGCCCCTTTTCTTATTTTTTTTTCACAAATAGGAAGTTTCAGATCGAATTTGGATATTAAAAGGATTACCATATATAACACAAAATTTCTCTGCCAATTTTTTGTTCTCGAGTCTCTCTGTCTGTCATTATACCTCGAGAAATAGAAAGAATTACACTACGCATCCCATCTAAAATTCTAGGTATTCGTTGATAGTTTGAATAGATTCGTAGACCGGAGTGACTGATTCGTTTTGAATTTAAAATATTCTGATTAGGTCTTTTCCTATTCCTTCTATGTTGCAAGGTTAAAACCAAGAAAGATTTGTTGTTTTCTCGATGTTTCCTCACGTTTTTGATAAACCCTTCTTGTAAAAGTATTTAAACAATGCTTTCAGTAATATTAGTAGATGCTATACGAACCACTCTTTTTCTATCCATATCGGCATTTCGTATAGAGGTTATTATCTCAGCAATAGTGTCCCTACCCATGATGAACTAAAATTATTGATGCTCCAAATTTAAATATAATAAACATGTTTTTTTTACTCAGTTTTTATAAATATGAATTATTAAAGGTATATGCGTAAGACACAATCTACTAATGAATCTATTTTTTTCAAATATCCCACCACATCCCAATCTCATTTGTAATACATTGGGAGCCAATGAAACTATTTTAGTAAAATTTAATTGTCAATTCTGAGCGATCGCACCAAAAATTCAAGTTCTTTTTGGATTTCCTTCTCGATCAATAACAACTGTAGCATTGTCACCGTATCGTATAATCATCATTTGTCGCGTTTGAGTTCTTTACAGGTACGCACAATTATAGCTCTCACTACCTTTGATCTTGCTAGGGGCGTATTTGGTTTTGCTTATTTGATTACAGCAACAATAACGTCACCAACATGAGAATATCACTGATTGCTAGCTCCTATCGTTCGAAAACACATCAATTCTCTAGCCCCGCTGTTATCCGCTACATTTAAATGGGTCTGAGGTTGAATCATATCATTTTAGAATCTGTTCTTTCAATGCAAATGACGGAAAATAATTGTTTGTCTAAAAGGAACCTCGTGCTTTTTTGTCAACCCTGATACCCATTTCTGTTGGTTCTATATTTTATCCCGAAATAATGAATTGAGTTCGTATAGGCATTTTCGATGTTGCTATTGAAATAGCCCTTCTAGCTATATTTTCTGTTCCCCCACTCATATCATAAAGTATTCGACTCGGTTTAAAGACAGCTACCCAATATTCAGGAGATCATTTCCCCGAACCCATGCGGGTTTCAGCGGGCCTAATTGTAACAGGGTTTTCTGGAAAATACGTACCCATATTTATCCGCCATGACGTCCATTTGTGCCATTGCTCGCCGACCCGGTTCTATTTGTCTAGATGTGATCCATGTTGGTTCAAGTGCCTGAAGAGCATATTTACCAAAACTATTATGATTACCTCGATAAGATATTTCCCGCAATCTTCCTGTATGTTGTTACGAAATCTGGTTCTTTTGGGGTTATAGTTGATGGTTGTTTCCGAATTCCACCTCTACTACGAAACCGGACGTGAGAATTTCTTCTCATCCGGCTCCTCAGAAAAAAATAAAAGATAAGATAAAAGAATTCAAAATATTTAATTTGAATTAAGATAACAATTTTTTTTATAATTTATCAAAAAAATAATATTGTTTTTTATACTATTCTAACAAAACTTTATTTCGTTTTACACCTATAGTATTGACTCAAATTTCTCAATTAAAAAAAAAATTCGCGGGCGAATATTTACTCTTTCAATCTCTATTTCAGTTGTAGGGTTAGCTCGCGACTTCTTAGAATAGATAAACTGATTTGCGGTTCGTTCCGCCCTCCCAAACAATGAATTATTAAGATTCATTTTTTAATCAAATATTTTACATTCACAGGTTCCATCGTTTCCATCGCTTCTTATTTAATGGTTAGGTCTGAATTTTACAGTGGAGCTAATGATGAAATTCACTTTGTTCTTGAGTCAATTTTATCAGTCTTTATTGGCTACGTCGTGCATCTTGATGCTCGATTCCTACACACAAAAAAAGCTTTAGGTGGTCAACTCGGTTTGGGTCCATGAGAATTAGTGGATTTTCTTTTTTTTAACCGAGATAGGTTTTTTCCTAGAAGGTACAAGAGACCCTAAATCTAACAATTTACAATAATAACAATGAGATGTATCATAACCAAGTTTTTCACAATAGGTGCATGTAATAGAAGATTTTGAAGAAGGAGTAAAATGAGAGGAGTTACATTTAACAAAAGCATTTTTTAAGAATTTTTGTTTGTTCGTCGGCTCATACCTAATACCACTTATTTCAAAAGCCATTTTTTGAGATCCTACGATTAAATCCAAATTTCCTTGTCCTTTAGTAAATTTTAAAATTATGGCATTTAACTCCTCAACCTATTTGGTTAAAAACACATTTTATTTCTAAAGATAACTTTTTTAAAAAAAAGTTGTTCATTTTCATGTATAGACTCATCATTTTGATTTTTAAAATCCTCCAAGGCTTTTAAAATCTCTTTGCTCCTATTTCGTTCATTTTTTAAATCATTTGTTAAAATTTTGTTTGTTTCAATCTAGTTCAAAAATCATTATAAATGGAATTGCATGCATCACGAATATATCCCTCACTAGATAAAGTCTTCATTAGATAAAGAAAGGCTAAAGTTAGAGGTTAACTCATCATTTTTTAATTCATGAGTGCACATTGAGTTGAATCATCACTCACCACTTCTAGTTGAGTAGCTATCATCCCAGCTAGCATACTCATCCTTTTCATTGTCCATCATGAATGCGACTAAATTTACATGCTAAATTTCACGTTCTTCTTGATCGGAATTTTGATCATCACAAGTGATATTGTCATGTAAGGCCTTCTTATATTTCTCTTTGCGAGGGTTTGGACAATAGGTTTTGATACACCCTATTTTCTTGCAATGGTAGCAAGTAGATTCTTCTTGCTTGATAACTCTCACATTCTTTCTATGATGTGTGGCAGAGCTTCCTTTCGTGTCAATACGTTTGTATTTCATAAACCTTTTCAAGCTAGCCATCCCTTCATCTTCACTAGTCTCTTCTTCCTCTTCACTTTCCTTTCTTTCCTTCTTTTTACTATTTCAAGCACGAAAGGTAATGGATTTATTTGCTCTCTTATCTTAATTTTTTACTTGTATATCTTTTGAAGAGCATATAGAAGTTTTCAGCATTGCTCCTTGTTTTAATAGGTTTGACCAAGAGTCTTCAAGTTTTTGATAATTGACGTCTCTATTTTTGTGATGGATAAATCCATTCACGAGACATTATTTTAGGAGTTTATTGGGCCTTAATGAGGTAATCTTCCCTATTATTCGCTATATGGTACTTTTGCTTCTAGTTTTGGACATAATACTATTTATAGAGCTTTTGTTCCTTAATTATGTATTAAGTGTGTAGCTTTTAAGTACATGGTTGATACAAGGTTCTAATATGAGAAGAATAAGTCAAAAAGTCAAGAGAGCTCAAAGGCAAGGCGAAATTTGAGTTTAGAGTCCCTTTGGGAAGTTGGAGCCTTTACCGGAGAAATCTGTGCACCTTAGTGTTTTAGTCATTACGACATATTGGTAAGAGTTTTGGATCTGGTTCTTTTTTATTTCAAGAGAGATTGAATTCAGCGTCGCGTGGGAAGTGGAGGAAGTCAATTTGAAGTTAAGATGAAGAAGTTATGCCATTTGCTTCCACCGTGACTTGAACCAGAATTTTGTTAAGTAAAACTGGTTGAGCCCCTTCTAAACCTAATTAAGCAAGCCAAAAGGGAACCCAGTTTTTTATTTCATATATAAGCCATTTATCAGCCCCTATATCATTATCTTTCAACACACAACACAATTTATCAAAGGGGGGAAGCGCTTATTTCAGAAGAACAGAAGAGAAGGAGAGAAGAAAAGAAAGGTCTGTCTATGAACCCAACGATTCTTCCTCAACTATCCATTATTTTCATTCATCATTAAGAGTAACTTCTATTTAATTTTACTTTTGAATATGATTACTCCGTTAATTTTAACTAATTTTTCTTATTTTATTATAAACTAAACCCTCATTGCTTGAGGATGTTTATGTAAGAGTTTATGCTTTACTTGTTAATGAACTTAGGTAGTGATTGGTATGATGTAATGGATTTGGTCAGTAATGTAATGAGTTCAGTAATGTAATGAGATTGGGAATGTAATGAACTTTGTAATCACTATACAATGCTTGGTATGCTATCTAAATAGGGATGTAATGGTTTGGTTGTTTCAACCTTGTGCTAATAACTAGTTTAATTAAATAAGATTGTAAATAAATTATTTAAGATATAAGATAATCATTTTATTATTATAAAATATAAATAATTTTAATAAAATAGAATATGAAAAATAAATTATTTTACTAATTTTAAATAATTTGTATATATAGTGCGATAAATCTTAGATTTATACATTTCGGTTTTAACTTTTATTGAGAATGTTTGATGGTATTATGATTGATGTAATTTAAAATTCAATTGGTTAGTTATTGGTTAGTTAACTTGTTTAACTGTTATAGAGAAGTAAAATTTTAATAATTTAATTAAAATTTTAATTTCATGTTAATATTTTGATAAATATACTGATTCATGATTTATGCGTATGTGAGAAATAATAAAATTGTTATAATTCAGTATATTATGGTGAAATATATCACCGATATATAAAGATTTTATATAATTATATACCATTTATGTATGTACGCAGTAAATATAATATAATTTTTTTTTAGTTTCTAAAAATAATAATCTGAATTTTTACAGATTTGATTTAATGAAAAAAAATGTAAAAAATGTGTAATATATTAAGTTTAATAAAATTATTTTAGTTTGTTAAAAGAAAATATCCATTACGATTACGATTGTAATGGGTCATTCATGGGTAGTAGCTATGTAATGAAAAACCCCATTGTCATTGTAATGTGATTACGGACGAAATGGTATTACGGAGTTGATTACGACGTACCAATCACAGTAATCATGTCTGAATCAGTAATGCCATTACATTACTGATCTCATTACAACATACCAATCACACCCTTATTGTATTTGGAAGTATTTAAATGAGTTTGGTTAGATTATTTATTCATATGTCGTAATGGGTAGCTGTAGTAATTAAGCTATCGCCCGGACGAGGGGTTTAATTGCATATATAATGTATATGCGCCTAATACGAGGTATTGAACCGAGAATTCTTGCCTGTTAGGTAGTCAACATGGTAAGAATTTAATTCATTCAAAATTCAATTGGCGTGTAGGATTGCCTTCTAAATCTACTTGGACGGGAGTTAAAATGATAGTTGAGTGCGGTCACGAATCCACAGTAAAGCTCCAGCAGCAGCTCATCTTCGTTCTCCTTCGCTTCACGAACGGATCTCAGGCAAGCTCACGGCGGAAGGAGAAGATCTACTATACAAACGTAAAAGAAGGCTCTAGCTCACGACAGATCTGGCTCCGCTGCTGCTTCACGGACCATGGCTTCTCGGAACTTCGCACCATGCATTGTTTCATGAACGGATATGCTTTGCTTTGTTGCACCATAGCTTCTTCGGCGAGCTGCTTTGCTTCACGAACAAGAGAATCCGGCCATGACTTGTTTTTCTGCTGCATGAGATGAAGGAACCAGCTGATAAACGAGAGAGAGGAGAGATAGTGTAGCCATTAGGGTTTTAATAAAATAATTTCTGAAATAAAACACCATATATATAGGAAATGAAAAACAAAAGAGGGAAAATTTGTAAATGTGATTTTTGACTATAGTGTTAAAATCTACTTGAGGTCTTAAGTGAGAAGTGCTAAAAGATGGGGTTGAGTTAGGACTAAGAGGTGGGTGTTCAAGACCCCCTAGGTCAAAACCTCTTTTTCCTTTTGATTCTATAGTGTTAAAATCTACTCTCATAAACGTTTCTCACTCAACCCAATGAATTCTTTGATGCACAATTTAGCATCCCCAATAACCCAATTAAAGCATAAGATGTTCACATAAAAATTCCTCTTTGCCGGTCCGAATATATATTCTTTTCAAATCATTATTTTTCTTTGTATAGCTATGACTCTCTTTTTAATGTTGAGATATCACGCTATTTTTTCTCATATATATATATATATATATATATTTTCTTTTCTTTTTATGCCCTTGTTGGCAAATCTAGCTCGTAGCTTCTTTTTCATTCACTATTGCCCCGGCAAAGGGTTACAATATAATCCTATGAATCATCATCAATATAATAACAGAGCACAATTAATAAGCTCAAAAATCACATCCCAATAACAATTCCCATAATGGTGGACCCACCACCCCAAACTCAAGCTCTAAAACAATTGTCTATGCATCGCGATTCGAGTGCGGGTCATATGGAAAAGTCCTTTAATCTAAATGGACATGGCTTATAATGTGGCTAATAAAAAGGATTTATAAAGGCTAGAAGGGGCTAAGAAGGATATATAATATTAAATTAAATAACAGGGTGAGAAGGTATAAAAAGGCTTCAAGTGGCTTCAATATGAAAGAACTGCCTTAATCACTTTCTACACCATGCAATTTCGTTATTCTCTTACCTTTAGCACTTTCATCAAATGGATTTGTCAACTAGATTGGATCTCACGGCCTACAAACCACTCATGGCTCCCTGAGATCGAACATACTTTCTATCGCATTGCTAACTAATCTTTTCTTTACAATCAATGTGTGTTTTCCCGCAAATACTTCAAAGCATACAAAATAAAGCAGCTCATAAACATACTACTTTCTATCATCAACTTACTGAGCTTATGCTTTCAAGCTATTAAACACACTCTACCTACATCTAATCCATCTCATAAAAAATTTAATTTTACCTAAAAATAGAAAAAATGGAGATGAGAGACAACGAATCCCCACACCCCCAACTCAAAAATGAGTCGTGTCCTAACGACTCGAAAAGACTCAAAAATAAAATAAAAGAAAATTAAAATTTTACATATATTGCACATAAAGAAAATGTAAGGAAGAAAGAAAACATACTCTTCGAGGTTTTTTACCTCGCCTGATCAATACCCGGAATAAGGTGCAGTGCTTTCCATGTATGTAAATTTCTAGTATCACCAATTTCGCTTTCCCTTACATCTTCTTATGCTCCATCCCAATCAATCACACTCTAGAAATCTCTTGTTTATCTTCTTCCAACTTTGCTCTTAAATAATCTCTCATGTGACGGTTGTTCATCCAGGAATATGTTTTGAACACATCTACTAGCGTCCCAGAAGCTTTCATTCATCTCTGATATAGGAATCTTTTATTAGAAGAGGTATTGGCATCTTCTGCTCCCTAATCACAATTGCTTTCTTTTTAGGATTTGAATCCACCAAAAACCGGTTACTCTCTAATTGCTTGACTCGAATTATCTTGTAATTTATTCCCGAACTAGTACCCATCTCAATTGATTTCTTCTTGAACTTACCCAATACCTTGCATTGATTCTTCATATCCTTTAATAATATCTTCGTTCTTTTCATCATCTCTTTTGACCCCCAACTCAAAGATTTGAACACTCTTGAAATTTGTAACTCTTGATCATAGGTGGAACAAGCTTTAATTGGGTTGGGAAAGGTGTTAGGATGACAATTTTCTATGTGGGTATAATGGAATCAAGATTTAATGATGTGGGTTTAAGGAATTTGATAAGAATATTTTGAAATACATGGTTTTGATTCTTGGTTTCTAGGTGTTTTGATATGATTTGGGTGATTAAATCTTCTTGGTAATGATGTAAGGAAGGATTTGAATGTTAATTCATGGTGATTAGGTAGTGCTTTGATGTTGGATGAAGGTTTGTTGAAGCTTTAATGGAGTCGGGAGAGGTTTGGAGAAGAAAGTGAGGCTTAAGAATTGAGAAATTCAGACTAGAACTCACCTCCTCTTCTTTATAACCTTAAAAACGTGAAATTTTTTCTCTCCAGCGTCATCGGGAGGTATACCGGTCGTAGGGCCCTGTATACCGGAGCTACTGTTCTCCCACGCTACGTCAAAATACCCGAGTTGTAAACATGTGGGCACGGGTTTTGTGTTGGGCGGTATACCGGCCGTAGGGCCCGGTATACCGGAGCTTCTGTTGTTCGATTTGGGACCTCTCGGCAATGAACACGTGGTGATACCCGTGGCCATGGGTTTTCTGACCTGCGGTATACCGCCGGTAAGGTCCGGTATACCGGTGGCAGGTCAGAAAACTCCCAAAAAAATTCGTTTTTGCTTCCCAAACTCGATTTCTTTAATACCTAACATCCAAAAACACTAATACCTTTCTCAAATACACAATATCAACTAAAAACAACTAAACTAAACTAAAAACATGAAAACATAAAAAATTACTATGGGATGTCTCCCAGAGGGCACTTTTGTTTAACATCTTTCAAAGTTAGACGAGTTACCTCGGTTATTTCCATTTAAAGCCTCCCCAGCAGTGAGTGAGATGAGTAACACTTACCAATCTGAGCTTGCAACCCTCGATAGCTTTGATTTCGACTTCTCCTTCTGAGTTGATTTGCGTGATAACATAGGGCCCCTTCCAAGAACTGCTATGTTTGGGGTTGGGAGGTTTCCATGCCACCTCGTCTCCTACCCCAAACTCAATCTTTTTCTCTATGGTTTCTTGGGGGCTTACAAGTTCTTGCTTCTTGGTTACAACTCTGATTGGATATAGTTCTTTTGACTCGTTTTTCTTTTTCTTCTTCCCCGAAACATAGAATGTTTCAGAGTTATCTTCAATACGGAGAGTCACGGTTCCTTCACTCACATTCACTGTAGTATCGCTGGTGGCTAGGAATGGACGCCCAAGAATGAACGGGACGTTCTTATCTGCTTTATAGTCAAGAATAATAAAGTCTGTGGGAATAACAAGGTTACCTACTTGGACGAGTACATTCTCAATTACTCCCCACGGCTTTGCTGTTGATTGATCCGCCAGTTGTAAGACTACGGAAGTCGGTTTCGCATCACTAATACCAATCTTCTTGAATATACTTTTGGGCATGATATTTACACTTGCCCCTAAATCGCACATGGCTTTTCCATGAAATATACCACCTATTTTGATTGGGAGGTTGAAACTTCCAGGATCTTTAAGCTTCAGTGGTAATTTTTGCTGAACTTGTGCTGATATCCCTTCATTAAGTGTCACATATTTGGATCTTGTGAACCTTTCTTTATTGGAGAGTGCTTCCATAAAGAATCTATCATAGTTTCGCCTTCCTTCCATAGCTTCGAGTAAAGGGACATTAATTTTCACTTGTTTTAACTCCTTTATACACTTCTGTTGTTGCTCATTTGGATAAGCGGGATAGTGGCAATGTATGGGTGGTTGTATTGCTCTACTTCTCTCTTCAGTTCTTGGTTTATCAACCTCTCTTGGCTTCTTAATCTCACCTTGTTCAACTTCTTCAACCCAATCTTCAACAATTATCTCATCTAAGTGCATCCGACTTAAGTTTGACTTGTTTGGTAGAACACCCCCTTTTGAGGGAGATGGTAGCGGTGATTATCTCACCGTGTTCTTTTATCTTTTGAGCTTGAAGACTAATAGTCTTAACCTTGTCGTCAACGTATTGGATCTTCTTCATGTTAGTAGTTGTATCGTGGGTCAATTGTAGGAGTTGACTTTGCATTTGTTCTATGATTGTAGTGAGCCGTATCACATTCTTCTCTAAAAGTTGATTATGTTGTTTAAGATCTTGATTCTGTTGTTGCAGGATTTGCACTACTGATGCATAGATCTTCGATTCAAGTCTGCTCATATTATCCTTCGAGAAGTTGATGAATTGACTAATAGTCTCTTTTAACTCAGTGATTTATTCTTGAGGACGTGATTGATCTTGACTTACATTTTGTACATTGCAATCTGGTGGTTGTTTAGCTTGGTTTTCATAGGCTTGTTCTTGCAGGTATAACTGTTGAGGTGGCTTTGTGTTGCTCTTCTTAACTGTTATAGCGAGTTGTTGTATTTGATCTTGCAAGCTTGAAATCCTCGCTTCTTCTTCTTCGTTAGTGGTAGGAGTTTGTTCTTGTGGCCAACTTATGTCAGTCTCAATGATTGTTTCCATACCACTCTTTGCTTCTTTCGGATCCATAGAGACAAAGTTACCACGACCCATATCATCTGCTCTCAGCCTTGACTCTCTATCGAGTCCATTATAGAACATGGATAATTGTAATTGTGGCGCGTATCCATGTAGTGGACATCTTGCCAACATCTTTTGAAATCTCGTCCATGATTCGCCAACACTTTCTCCGGCTTCTTGTAAGAAATTCATAGGCTCCAATAGTTCCTTCACTCGCATACTTGTAGGATAAAATTTATCGAGAAATCTTTCTTGAAGCTTGTCCCAATTTGTTATTAGCTCGGGAGGTTGATTATCTAACCAATCGCTTGCTTTCCCGGTCAAGAAAAATTGAAACATTAAATGATACATCTGTTCTTGCGTAACACCTTCATTAATGTAGGCATCACGGAATTGCATGAATTTCTGAACAGATCTGACCGGATCTTGATTTGTATCACCATTAAATTTTCCATAGCTCGCGAATTGATTAATTAGATCAGGATCAGGCTTAAATCTAACGGCTTGGATAGTTGGGATGCGAATCCCAATGGGTTGCACTCGAAATTTACTAGGAAAACCCAGCTCCAACCGTTGATTAGCCATCTAAAACCTGAAGAAGACTAAAACGAACGCGTAAAACTGAAAACAAATAAAAACTACTTCACTAAAAAAACACAAAATAGATTTAACTTAAAGATAAATCCCCGGTAGCGGCGCCAAAAACTTGGTGGGGGCAAAGGTGTGATAAAATAATAGATAAATAAAGATAATAATAAAGATCACACACCCTTGAGAACCACATAACTCACTGCAAGTATCACAGATCGTTTGCAAGTTTTAATGATAAGTCAAGTTCGTTCGCAGGGATTGTATCCGTTAGATCTACTTATATTTAACAAGCGTAGATGAATTTAGATGTTTTAGAATAAAAGATAAAATAATATGAATAATTATCTGATGAGAAATAATAAATAAGAATGCAGATAAATAAATATGGATGTAAGTCTAATAGATTAGGGTCACTAATATGAGTCTATTTTACTAAGTTGTTATTTTAATCTGTCACAGATTAAGCATTATATATTAACCAGGATTCTAAATTCTACCTAGCCTCTATTAGGCTTAGGAGCAACCTCTCGACTACCAAGGATTCCTGAGCAATGATCGATGATTATATCAAACCTTTATGGCTATCTAGTTAGGCAATAGATCAAAACTAGACGATTATGTGGTGTTGTCAATAACTAAGAATAATCCTAAGATTGGTCAAATCTAAGGTTGTAACAATAAGTCAAAACACATAATAACAATATACGCCAAGCTCAATCAATTAAAATAACAAAGAGTATTATTGAATTAAATAATAACCCAACAATTAAAAGTAAAACTTACAGAATAATAGCTTAGAAATATGGTTGAGCATAAATCTATAGCTAAATACCCTAAATATAGAGAAGGTGAGATGTAGAAGAGGAGTTTGTCACTCTCCAACTTCTTCTTCTTGTCTTCCTCTATAGGTCATCTTGCCTCTTGGATGAATAACTTGATTCTAAGGATGAATAATAAATATAAGGACTAAGCTATTATTTAAAACTGAGAAAATACAAGTAAGGACTAAGCCTAAGCTTGAAACTGAGCAAGGACATGTTTACAATGGTATAATGGTGTATTTATAGGTGTTTAGGAACCCTAATTCGTTTTCTTGAAGGAGAAGGTAAGTAGTGGACTCCAAGCCCAACTCAAATTCGTAAACCTAAAATATGGAATCATGCCCGTTTATGTTTTGGTCCTAGCAGCTTCAATACTCATCCGTTTGACGCGTATGAGTAGTCAAAATTCATCGTCTCGGAAAGATATTTAACTTTTCTCTTGACCGTTTCTCCAAATTCCACACCAATTTTGAGATATAAGCTGATTTGTGGTCGTGAGTGGTGAAATTCAGATTTAAGGCAGCTTTTCCTTTTCCATGATTTTAGTTTTTCTTTCCTTATCTCCAATTTCCATGCTAATCAATTTCCATATCTCCTAGTCTTTGACTTGGAATCTAAGTAATCTCCATAATTATCTTTAAAGCTTCACACTAAATAAATAATTAAACCCAATATGCTTTAAAAATAATAATTTACTAAATCAAGACTCAAAATAGGAAAGTGTAGCATTTCTCAAGAAAATCGACTAGAATGACTTCTAAATCACTAAAAATGATGTCTCCGACTAGGATTAATTCATGACAAATAGGTCAGCTAATAAATATAAGGACTAAGCTATTATTTAAAACTGAGAAAATACAAGTAAGGACCAAGCCTAAGCTTGAAACTGAGCAAGGACATGTTTACAATGGTATAAGGGTGTATTTATAGGTGTTTAGGAACCCTAATTCGTTTTCTTGAAGGAGAAGGTAAGTAGTGGACTCCAAGTCCAACTCAAATTCGTAACCCTAAAATATGGAATCAGGCCAGTTTTTGTTTTGGTCCTAGCAGCTTCAATACTCATCCGTTTGACGCGTATGAGTAGTCAAAATTCATCGTCTCGGGAAAATATTAAACTTTGCTCTTGACCGTTTCTCCAAATTCCACACCGATTTTGAGATATAAGCTGATTTGTGGTCGTGGGTGGTGAAATTCAGATTTAAGACAGCTTTTCCTTTTCCATGATTTTAGCTTTTCTTTCCTTATCTCCAATTTCCATGCTAATCTCTTTCCATATCTCTTAGTCTTTGACTTGGAATCTAATTAATCTCCATAATTATCTTTAAAGCTTCACACTAAATAAATAATTAAACCCAATATGCTCTAAAAATAATAATTTACTAAATTAAGACTCAAAATAGGAAAGTGTAACATTTCTCAAGAAAATCGACTAGAATGACTTCTAAATCACTAAAAATGATGTCTCCAACTAGGATTAATTCATGACAAATAGGGAGACATCAGCCATGTTACCCCTTGTTTTCCTTTTTCGTTCATTTTGGTTGTGAAGACGTGATGCAAATCATTTTTTAATTCCAAAAATTAAGTAAACATTAAGTTACCCTATAAACTCCAAAACATCTAAAAGAACCCCAAAAATTATTATTTTTGTTACAACTACCTCCCAATTTAGTATTTGACCCCATAAAATATAACAAAAAAAACTTAATCTAATTAAATTTTTTGCACACACCTACCCACCCCAATCCACTTACCCCCAAGGGCACTTCTTTAACATCGTCTCCCAAGGAACTTCTTAGTTTACTACTGGCACTTCTTCAACCTCATCTTCCAGGGCAATTCTTCTAGACTCTAATGAAACAAGGGTGTTAAGATTCCATATAAGACATGACAGCGACAATCTGCCAACTATATTAAAATCAAGAATCAAACATACAAATTAAATAAAGGAGTAAAACATGTATGAATCAAAAGATCAAGTAGAAAGATGTGCAGATGATAAATCAAGATTATTTTGGTCATAATATAAGCTCCATAACTAATGTCATAAGTTATTTTTAATAGAGATGCATCTGAAGTCAGATAAATATCTCTTACCAAAATTAGTTAAGCTAAACGTGTTCCTTTAGGGACCAAGTCATAGCAAAGGCTTCCCAAATAGTATGACAAGTTAATACTAAGAATGAACCTTTTATCACAAACATTTATAGTTAAGTGATGTTAAATACAACTAAGTTTGTATGAAGAAATTAGCTAATATTTCTCATTATACACTACTACCAAAGGTGAACTTAATTAAATTTCATGAATTTAATTCAAAAAGCTACGAAAAAAGGGCTCCAGAAGTAATAACGATGCAAGGTTAAAATATAAATATGTCATCTTAAAATTCTATTTGTTAGTAAGCATACTTTATACCATATATATCTTAGCATAATGATGCAAGTTTGTAAGAAAAAGTTGAGAAAAGACATAATTTTCATGGATATTGACCAGTTGAGTGCTTGCACCGATGACTATTTAGGGACAAATGCATAATCACCGATGACTCTATCGCCGATTACTAGAGAGGATTAACAAAGACGCATAACGGTTATGAGATTTGAGTCTAAATCAGGTATTGGGGAAAAATAACAAAGAATTGTGATTCTATCGGAATTAAAACAAAGGGTTTTAGGTAAAAACAATTTTAGGACTTTTATAGATTTTTCTTTTTGGTTTTAAATCTTTTATAGACAATGCAACTTAAAAAATGGAAGAATTTATTAATTAATGTTAGAGGATTATGGTTATAATCATGATAAAATAAAGAATTAATAATAGTCTTATAATTTTTTTTAATGATGATTAATATTAAAATAGATATTTATTGATATTATCTTTACTTTTTTCAATATAATAATTATTTTTAAAATATAAATCAAGATTATGATTATTTACTAAAAACATTTTAGCTTTTTAAATTTTTAAAAAATATCATACAATCTTCATTTCATTTTTTAACAGTTAAAAGAAGGTTTTTTTAAGACTAAACCAAAACAAATTCAAACCAAAATCTCTTCAGCATTTTAAAATTCAAAATAATTACATACATATCATTACAATCTTTTATCTGTTTTATTAACGGTCAAAAAAGATTTTGTTTAGACCAAACCAAATCAATTCAAATTTAGTCTCGAGTCTTTCTAGCTTCACTAATAGATACGAAAATGAAGGGGAGTGAGCTTTCATTAATTACACCTAGAGACTAGGGTACACTAAACTCCATCCAAATGAGCAGCAGCACCACCATTCTCCTCCGTATCAACAGAGACCTGTCCACCATTGTAACTAACTAAAGACCCCACCGCTTCTCCATTCTTCAACGTCACCGATCCCGTCCTACTCTCCTCTCCTCTTCCGTGGCCGATCCCGAGGCCAACATTTCAATGGCGCCTCTCCATTCTTCAACCTCTCCTCTTCCGTCGACCACGTGGCCGAGCCCCAAGCCAACTTTTGGTAGCGGTGGTAGCTGTGCTAAAGGTGGCGCCACCCTCTCCTCTCCTGTTCTCCTCAAATGGCGCCCCACTCTAGGTACAATCTTTTACAATTTTTTTTGAAATTCTTGAGAATTTTAATTTTATTATTATTAATGGGACATAATCAGGGTTTAATAGCAAATATTTGTGTTAATTTGCATTATTTTGGTCCTTATGTTGTGTGAAATAGCAAATTATACCTTTGTGCAATTTTCCATTAACTAACGTATGCAAATTTTATATTCAATCTTTTTTTTTTTCTTTTTCTGATGTTTTTCAAAAATATAGAATAAATGTTTGCAGATATGGAATATATAGACAAAGCTTAATTAGTTGTTGAATATGTTGTATTTTCTTGTCTTGCATGGCTGATTTGTGTTTTATTTCTGGAAGCTTATGGATGTTTTTCGAGCAAGAATTTTGGTAATCTTTATAAATCATATAATTTTCGTAATAAAGCATCCCACTGTTATATATTGTTATGTCTGATCTAGTTTAGGATCAGTATTTGATTCTCTTTTTGTTGTTTGATATGGAATGAACAGGCCAGGCCACGATTTCTTGCATCACAAGACAAATGCTAATTCAACTTCTTCTGTTTAAATAATGTAAGTAAATCTTTCTCTATTTTGCTATTTCAACCTTCCAAACTTATTCTAATACATATTATTTTCTTGTCTTTTCAGAATTACTACAACTCCTAAGCATTTACAAGGTCTAGCTCATAATTAGTTGCAGGTACATAAATATGAGAAGCCTCTTGATCCAAGTTTATCTTATTATTATTATCATTACGTGTTTGCACAAGATTTATCAATTCTTTAATAGTACTGGGGTACAAGTGCACTTTTCCTTTATATTATTCACTATTATGACACGATTTATCTGTATTATAGTATTAGTAAAGAGCAAACTAGGGACACGTCTTTGTACTTGTTGACTGTGTAATGGGGCCCACCCACTTTGTAAATATTTGTTTAGTTCAGTTTCACATGTGCGTGTATTTTGCAACTAGTGATCCGAATAATACAACTGTTTAATTTATGTTTTAAATGCAGATCTTTGTTGGTGGTTAGGACGAGCATTTGAAGCAAGTTTTCTCTCAATACGGTGATTCCTTGTTGGAAAAAGATGTGGATTTTTGTTCAATTTGCTAACAGGTAATAAACTAAATTAAACTAATCTATTTTTGAAAACTAATTTAATGTCTTGAACTAGGTGCTGTGGGGAATAAGCTATATCAAGGTTGCAAAGTTCACAAGTAAGAGGACGAAGCAAATTCGACTTTCGTGGGAAAGGAGTCATTGAAACCAACAGGTTTGATATTTTATATTTTGTAATATTTTTTAAAGGATTTTTTTTAATTTATGGATTTTGGTCTTGCTTTCTTAGCCGAAATGGAACTCCCTCAAACATTCTTCAGAAGAATTCGAAATGACGGAACCTGGTCTCTGTTTCAGGTGCTATTTTGGTAAGTCCTTGTTTCAGTTTTTGTAAATTACCTATTTGGTCCTCTTTCTTTAACAATTTAGTCCCTGTCTGTATATAGTTACATTATAGGCGTTTATTAATATTGTGATAAAAGACTAAAATAGTCGTATAAGTGTTATTTATACCATCTTCTGTGTCTTACAGGCACAAATGCGTGAAACAAGACAACAGTTGCTCACTTTGAAACCAAATCATCGCATGAACTGGATTGGACTTTCTGTTTCTCATCCATTGAACTCAAAGTAAGCTCTAAATCCAAGATAAATACACATCTAAAGATTATTTACAGCTTCATATCTGTGTGTTTTTCTTAGTTTCTTGAAAATCTGTGTGTTCATCTTACTGTTAGTTGTAATAATTGCAGGAAGGCTTTTGTACAATTTGCATTTTATCTGGGAGGGGTGTGTGATTAAACAACATACAAGGTCAGAAACCAAATATAATGTCTATAATCTGTCAAAATCATACCAACTTGTGAGACGAGACTGTTTTAAATGCCTTTTAATTCCTTTACATGTACGTTTGTATAAATGGTGACAACATTAAATTGTAAAGCCTATAATAAGTATGAAAATAATAAACAGTGAAGGGAATTAGTTTAGGTTTTATTCCCGGCTTTAAAGTTTTTAGTGGTCTTAGCTTAAGCTTTTATCCAGTTTTGGTAGCTGTCAAGTTTCATGTGATAAACTATGTTGCAGGTTTAGGCTGCTCAATCTCAAGTTGCATGGAGAAAGAAGTTTGCTCCAATTAGAAGAAAGGTAACAACAATCAACCTTGTTTCTTATGTGAAATTACATAAATACCCTTTTGATATTCCTTTTGGCTTCCAGGATTATGGATGTCAAAGATTGATTTGCCTGCATAAGGTACACATTTGAAATAAGCATTATGTGATTTGTTTATTTGCTATTTTAAAATGTTCTTGAAAGCTGTCACATCTGATATTTTTTGTGGCTAATTAATAGTGGGTTACTGCAAAAGCATTGGCAAAGAAGGAAAATCTCATCTAGGAGCAAAGCATTATTAGAAAGAAGTGATCATCTATTGTAAGTTTACCTAACCGACTCGAGTCTAATGTCTTGTTTTGATACGATAATTTTAGGGAAGTGTGTTTTGTATGTCTCATGTGATGGATGTACAGATCTCATGGTATTATCTTAAAGAAAGAGCAAGCGCTGACACCTTTTCACCTCCACCACCACCATCTCAAATATCTCATTTTCTTTAATAATATTATTATATTATTAATGACACCATCACCAATCTCACGCTAGTTCTTATAATATTATGGAGTGGTATGAGGCGCCCATACCACTCAATATATTTGAATGGTGACTAAGTACGAGAATGGTGATGAATCTCAAACACTTTGCGTAACATCTTGATATCTTGAATTTTGATTATTCTTTTCAGGTACTTGATTTGTTTTTCTATCCAAGCTCTCAACCTCATCAGATTATTGAGGTTTGAATTACAAAATATTTCTTCTTTATTCCCTAATAGTTCCCTTGTCTTTCATTTTTAATGCTATGAAACTTGACTCACAACATATATATTCATTTAGATGTTTACGAGTCATTGAAGGAAGAAGGTGGATATTTTCAATGCTTGTTATGATAGCATAGCAGTAAGGAGGGATTTCAGAGCATTTGTAAAATCGGTATGCTACTTGTGATTCGGTTCTATTACTTTTGAATTTTAGAGCGTTGATGATTTAACGGCTATTATTTAAAACTTGTGGCTTTTGTATATGGTAAGGTACGAGGCATGGAAGGTGAAAGCTTCAGACCTGATAAGGTACACTACACTACTCTTTCATTGTGGGTGGGACCCATCCATCAGTCTAAGTTAAAATTGAATAGCATATTATTATTATTTTTTTTTGTATTACATATGAGGTCAGTAGACCAGGAAGATCACTTCCTACAACTTATTAAGCATCTAAAACAACTCTTGGTGTAGTCCACCCACACCTATCCCTAGTTAAAAGACGCCATAGCCCATCCGGAGGGTGTTGATAAGGAACCGGCCCTTCTTCGCTAAACGCTCCACGCTTTGCCAACCAATCTGCGCAATTATTAGCTTCTCTGTAGCACCATACTAGCTCAAACCCTTCCCTAGAAGATAGTATATCCCGACATGCCCTTATAATATCATTTGAAAATCCCCTTGAGTTCACACCGCCCTTATATTTATTTGTATAGTATCATTACTATAAAAGTGTAAGTTAAATTAAAATTATAAATAAATAATAAATATAGAATAAAATTGTGAAATAATTAAAATTGAAATAATGTGGTATGTAGTTTTTTTACCGTTATAGGAATATATTATAAAAGACAGATTAATAAGAATTTGGTTAGTTTTACTTAAAGTTTTAAAATTTGAAAATAAATATCCGTTAAAAATCTAAGGCAAATGGCTTTATTGAACGGCTTAGATTTCCTTCTCTCTCAGCTTTTAACATTATTCTGTTTTGTTAAGCTTTAAACGTCACTTATTGGATACTAAGTAATTCATTGAACACAAAAAAACCGAAATGTCTCTCTCTCTCTCAAAGGTCTTTTAGCTTTTCCGATTACACATAATCACTCAAGTCTTGAACTCACACAGTACAACACTACACCAAATCCCCCTCGGACTACGATCACCAACAGCTGCCGCGGCTGCAGCAACACCACCAATCTCCTCCGTATCAACTTCATTTCAGCCAGACGAGTTCTTCAACCTTACCTGAATACTCCAACGGTTTCGGATCATCCCCTCGCCGAGCAACCTTTCTTTTGACGTTTCTTCCTCACCCGTTAAGTAGCGGTGCTAAGAGAGATTGTTCTAGGGGCGCCACCTCTTCTCGTCGGAGCCTCCACAAAACGGGCCCATGAAGTCCTGTCAGTTCTTCGACGTATGGACGCTTAGGTATATACGTTCTTTTTTGTGTTTCGGAAATTCTTCCTTTCTTAGATGTAATTTATTGTAATTATTATATGTGTTTCTACGATCCTTGATTCTTTTGTTTAAAACTAAATTATTGCTAAATTTTCTTATCTGCAGCATTGGATCGTAGAAAATTCTACTCTAATTTTGCTCTACTGTAAGTTCTTGAAGCAAATCTTCCTTCAGCATTGGAAAATCGCATCTCAAAGCAAAGCAATGCTAATAGCGAGGAAGAGAATGTAAGTTTTCCTGACCGAGTTTTTCATTTTTTGCCATTTAGGCCCCTGTTTTTTTGTATAATAAGTATCAAATGAATAACTAACTGCTTTAAGTCATTTTGATTATAAGTATATTCTAATTTATTTAGGGTAAAATATAGTCATCATGGTTAATACTTGAATAGTGCTGTGTGGATTCAATAAGTGATTTTTTATAAAAACTTAATAATTTGAATAGATAAGTAGATCTGAATATGGGAAGGTATGAGTCCAGTTTTCTGCAATTGGTACCCCATATTCTTTTACAAGAATGCAGTTAATGGTCTAGTTTCCTGTTTTTTTGGTTATTCTTGAAAGCTATCATTTCATTAGATTCATTGCATCGGTGTGTTATTTTAGAGTATCATAACATGTTAGATGAATGTAATAGATATCTATCCATAATACTGTTTCAGATTTCAAAATGAGATGGGACCACCAGTTTTTTCAGGTACTTGTTGCTCAATGTCAGTTATAGAATTTATTTCTTTGCTTTCTTGCTGTTCATAGTAAATATAATTTGCTGTATCATATATTTTACAAGAATTTGTATAAACTGGAGAATTTGCAATTTTTTCTGGTGATTCGTATATGTATATATGTGTATGGATTTTTCATTCTTAGATGCATATTAATATGAATTCTATACGTATGGCAATGTATGTGCAAATGTTTATGTGTGTTGATATGTGCGGTTGAGTGCATAACATGTAATATGTATATCTATGTGTATTATAGGGATGGTTTTGGTTTCCTTAGAAAGGTGTAGAATAATGTTGAATTAGTTGGATAACATAACAATTTTCAATATAAATGCAGAATTCTAAGCTGAAGAAAGTGATAGAGCATGTTCATGTACTGGAAGAGAAAGTACATGGCTGGTCAGGTGCAGGAAGGTATGTATATATATGCCTTTGTATAGTTTGGTCCACGTGTTATGTGAAATACTCATATATATACCATGTGTTTCAAAAAATAGCAAATATTACCTGTGAGGAGCAGATTTAGAACACTTGAGTAAAACAGGGATATACTAACTAGTTTTTGAAACAGGGGGGTAATGACTATTTCACATAAACAAGGCCTTTTGTTTATGGATTTCAATTGAACGTTAAAGAAACATAGCATCGAGAAGGAGGAAATTGGGAAATCTTTCAGTCATGATCAGGGTCATTTAGGGAAAAGGTAATACAAAGAGAGCTTTGTCTAACAACTATAGATAAAATGCTTTGTTGCCTGAATAAATGCGGAAAACTTTTTGTCAGTGCTTGAAATTAAACACAATGCCTACTCATGTATTAAGTAATTTTATCCTTTATGTTATTTTAGTTTGTAGGCAATGTGAGCATGTTAAAATACAAGTTAAAAATCCTCTCGTCTCATTTTGACATATTATAATGCATGTAGGTTTGCTTGCAGTTGATGAAAGCGTCATCTCAGTCAGTTACAATACACACATAGCCGAGAGAGATAATGAATATACTTGTTTGTTTCAAGCATTGCACTGCACTGATCTGGGATTTGATGTGAGTATCTCTCTCTCATTGCTTTTATTACTCTCTATAATTGTTTGTTTGAGCCGGGTTTGTACTGATTCTAGGAGTATAAGTGAAGGCTTAAGTTGAAAAAGTTGTGAAAGATGAACTTTAATAGTATTTGTCCTTAGAGAAGCTCTTAGATAGATAGATAGATAGATAGATAGATACCGTAATAGAGTTACCTCTATGAATGGACAGAGGAACTTGCCAATTGCAAGTATTAGGGTACTACCTGTTCTCTGTTTTAGAAAATGATTTTAGAAAATTTACCCGAAAGTAATCAGCATATATATATATATATATTTTGGAACAAAAAACTGTCCCATGTCTATATTAGCTTCTTTTTTTCCACTGTTGTAAACTTTTTGAGGTATTTAAAACTTATTTGTTGTAAATATTGATTTATCTTTTCTAAAATGTACCTTTCAGGTTTTGGGTGAATTATAGAAAGCTTTCGAAGCTGATAGAGAGCAGTTAATATCTCCATAAACAGGTAAACTTGGTGTTTCAATAATCAGGTAATATCTTAAAAGTATCTTTGCTGCCCTTGTATCTTTTCTTATCTGCAGATATGGAAATAATAAATCTGAGTCACGTGTCTGTTACTTTAGATAAAAGCTAAATTATTAATATTTTGTTTGGTATAGTGCAGGAGAGATTAATGTAGTTTAATATGAGAGTTCTTACTGGATTTGAATTTACAAGACGATTCTTGAAGGCTACACAATTTGACAAGAAAGTAAGGACCTTTAGTGTAATTTTTTCTTTATATTCAACAAAGTAGAGGTAGTCTTTTCTTATAAATGTTTTTTCCATGGAAGCTTGTGAATCATTAATCACAGTCTTATGTTTTTCAGAAATTGAGACAATATGCGAAGAAGTGAAGAAATTAGCTTAGATTCTATTCCCGGCTTTGAAGTTTCTAGTGCTCTTCAAAGTAACAAGTTGCATGGAAAAAGAAGTAGCTCCAATCATGACAAAGGTAACAGTCCAACCTTGTTCTTTAAGTGAATTACATGAATACCCCTTTGATATTACTTTCGGTTCACTCTTCTTTTCTCCCATGTGATGGATGTACAGATTGCATGGTCTTCTTATCTTAAAGAAAGAGCAAGCGCTGACACCTTTTCCCCTCCACCACTACCATCTCAAATATCTTATCTCATCTCCTTTTCTTTATTATTATTATTATTATTATTATTATTATTATTATTATTATTATATTATTAATGACATCATCACCAATCTCGCGCTGGTCCTTATAATAGTATGGAGTGGTATGAGGCGCCCATACCACTCAAATATTTGAATGGTGACTGAGTACGAGAATGGTGATGAACCTCAAACAGTTTGCATAACATGTTAATATCTTGAATTTTAATGATTCTTTTCAGGTAGTTGATTTGTTTTTCTATCCTAGCTCTCAACCTCATCAGGTTATTGAGGTTTGAATTACAAAATATTTCTTCTTTATTCCCTAATAGTCTTCCCTTGTCTTTCATCTTTAATGCTATGAAACTTGACTCACAATATATTTATTTATTTAGATGTTTACGAGTCATTTAAGGAAGAAGGTGGATATTTTCAATGCTTGTTATGATAGCATAGCAGTAAGGAGGAATTTCAGAGCATTTGTAAAATCGGTATGCTACTTGTGATTTTCAGTCTATTACTTTTAAATTTCAGAGCGTTGATGATTTGTGGCTATTATTTAGAACTTGTGGCTTTTGTATATGGTTAGGTATGAGGCATGGGAGGTGAAAGCTTCAGACCTGATAAGGTACACACACTAAACTACTCTTCCATTGTGTGTGGGACCCATCCATCAGTCTCCTCCTTTAACTTTGCTTATTCACATATTTACTATACCATATCATAGTAAGGCTCTGGAGCAGGCATTCATCTCATCTCTCAACTAACTAGTATTTTCTCAACTCTTTTCTTTTCTTTTCTTCATTGCATCCATCTCATATGCATTTCATCTCATATGCATTGCATCTCATTTCATCTCGTATGCATTTCATCTCATATGCATTTCATCTCATATGCATTGCATCTCATATGCATTTCATCTCATATGCATTGCATCTCATTGCATCTTATCTCGTTTTATATTACATTTAATGACAACACCAATCTCGGCCCCTTTCGACATTTTGATCAACTTGATAACAAGGATAGACATTTACTTAGAATCTTTGAGTAAAGCATTCTTAGTGCTTACAAGGCAACTGGACAAGGTACTATATGTAAGTTTTCCTGACCGAATCACATAATAGACCCTGTTTTTGATGTTTTGTTTGGTATAGTGCAGGATAATAAAGATGTTGAAAGTAACACTGCCAAGAATACATTCCTTCAGCATGCTCTCCTTAAAACATTTGAACTGCACAAGAGGTGATGTGGATTTTTGTTCAATTTGCTAACAGGTAATAAACTAAATTAAATTAATCTATTTTTAAAAACTAAATTAATGTCGTGAATTAGGAGCTGTGGGGAACAAGAAAGGTTCACAACTAGGAGGACGAAGCAAATTCGACTTTCGTGGGAAAGGAGTCATTGTAACAGACAGGTTTGGTATTTTATATTTTGTAATATTTTTTAAAGGATTTTTTTTTTTTAATTTATAGATTCTGGTCTTGCTTTCTTAGCCGAAATGGAACTCCCTCAAACATTCTTCAGAAGAATTCGAAATGACGGAACCTGTTCTCTGTTTCAGGAGCTATTTTGGTAAGTCCTTGTTTCAGTTTTTGTAAATTGCCTATTTGGTCCTTTTTCTTTAACAATTTAGTCCCTGTCTGTATATAGTTACATTATATGCGCTTATTAATATTGTGATAAAAGACTAAAATAGCCGTATAAGTGTTATTTATACCATCTTCCCGGCTTTAAAGTTTTTAGTGGTCTTAGCTTAAGCTTTTATCCAGTTTTGGTAGCTGTCAAGTTTCATGTGATAAACTTAAACTATGTTGCAGGTTTAGGCTGCTCAATCTCAAGTTGCATAGAGAAAGAAGTAACTCCAATTAGAAGAAAGGTAACCACATTCAACCTTGTTCTTTATGTGAAATTACATAAATACCCTTTTGATATTCCTTTTGGCTTCCAGGATTATGGATGTCAAAGATTGATTTGCCTGCATAAGGTACACATTTGAAATAACTATTATGTGATTTGTTCAATTGCTATTTGATATTTCTTTTGGCTATTGAATAGAGGGTTACTGCAAAAGCATTAGCAAAGAAGGAAGATCTCATCTGGGAGCAAAGCATTGTCTTATTCTTATCTCATGTGATGAAAGAGAAAGCGCTGACACCTTTTCACCTCCACCACCACCATCTCAAATATCTCATTTTCTTTAATATTATTATTATTATATTATTAATGACATCATCACCAATCTCGCGCTAGTTCTTATAATATTATGGTGTGGTATGAGGCGCCCATACCACTCAATATATTTGAATGGTGACTAAGTACGAGAATGGTGATAAATCTCAAACACTTTGCGTAACATCTTGATATCTTGAATTTTAATGATTCTTTTCAGGTACTTGATTTGTTTTTCTATCCAAGCTCTCAACCTCATCAGATTATTGAGGTTTGAATTATAAAATATTTCTTCTTTATTCCCATATAGTTCCCTTGGCTTTCATCTTTAATGCTATGCAACTTGTCTCAAAATATATATATTCATTTAGATGTTTACGAGTCAGTTAAGGAAGAAGGTGGATATTTTCAATGCTTGTTATCATAGCAGCGCAGTAAGGAGGAATTTGGGAGCATTTGTAAAATCGGGTATGCTACTTGTAATTCGGTTCTAGTACTTTTGAATTTCAGAGCTTTGATAATTTTGTGGCTATTATTATAAACTTGTGGCTTTTGTATATGGTTAGGTATGAGGCATGGGAGGTGAAAGCTTCAGACCTGATAAGGCTCCATTTTGTGTGGGACCCATCCATCAGTCTCCTCCTTTAACTTTGCTTGTTCACATATGTATCATATCATATCATAGTAAGGCTCTGGAGCAGGCATTCATCTCATCTCACAACTAAGTAGTATCTTCTCAACTCATTTCTTTTCTTTTCTTCATTGCATTTCATCTCATATGCATTGCATCTCATTTCATCTCATATGCATTGCATCTCATTTCATCTCATATGCATTTCATTTCATATGCATTTCATTTCATATGCATTGCATCTCATATGCATTTCATCTCATATGCATTGCATCTCATTTCATCTCGTGTGAATTGCATCTCATCTCATGTGCATCTTATCTCGTTTTATATTACATTTAATGACAACACCAATCTCGGCCCCTTTTGCTATTTTGATTGACTTGATAACAAGGAAAGACATTTACTTAGAATCTTAGATTAAAGCATTCTTAGTGCTTACAAGGCAACTGGACAAGGTACTATATGTAAGTTTCCCTGACCAAGTCAAATAATAGACCCTGTTTTTAATGTTTTGTTTGGTATAGTGCAGGATAATAAAGAAGTTGAAAGTAACACTGCCAAAAGAATACATTCCTTCGGCATGCTCTCCTTAAAACATTTGAACTGCACAAGAGGTGATGTATTCTAAACCCTCCTTTTCCTTGCCTGGTGCAAAAAAATGCTGATCCAAATTTTGTTACTTCAAGATATGCTTGTGACATGATGGTGAATGAGAATAGGTGAGTATTTTCTCAACCATTAAATTGTACATCAAATTTGTCTTACTTTTTAATATTAGTCATTTCATACTTAAATATATTATCGATAACTAAGGTATATATATGCATCGTTCATAAGCTTTCTCTAATTCTGTGTTATAGTAAAGAAGGATGCTCCTAGATTGCAAGCTACTTAAATACCAAATAAAATTGGCCTTCAAAACGGAGATGAAGAACATTTTTGTAAATTCTTTTCAAGTTACAAATAAGGTACATGTTTTTCTCAAAGGTTAATAATGTAATTTCGCCATCTTCCTTACCCTATGATGCACAGGTGCTCACATGTCATGGTGGCCTGGTCGTTCCACAGAAAAGAAGTAGCTTCAATTATGACAAAGATAACAATTTATTGAACATTGATATTTCTTTTTTGGTCCACTCTAATTCTCCCATGTGATGGATGTACAGATTGCATGGTTTATATCTTAAAGAGAGAGAGCACCTGCTGAGACATTTTCACCTCCACCACTGTATCAAATATCTCATCTCATCTCATTTTCTTTAATATTATTATTATTATTTAATGACATCATCACCAATCTCGCACTGGTTCTTATAATAGTATGGAGTGGTATGAGGCGCCCATACCACTCAAATATATTTGAATGGTTACTAAGTACGAGAATGGTGATGTTGAGGTTTTTTTTTTAACATTGCTTCTTCATTTTTACTTCTGCTCAGACCTTGAGGCTCTAGAAAATCACACTCTTATGTCCTAGACAAGTTTAATGCTTATGGTCCCTTCCTATCAGGTACATTACCTAAATTACTCAACAAATATCACATTTGCAGATTCAACAGGATATTTAGTGGACGAAGATGGATTTAATTTCTTGAAAAATACTCTTCTCAGCAGACAAGTTTGAGGTATATTGAATTTTAAGGTACCCATTGTGTGTGGGACCCATCCATCAGTCTCCTTTAACTTTGCTTGTTCACATATATATCATATCATATCATAGTAAGGCTCTGGAGCAGGCATTTATCTCATCTCACAACTAACTAGTATCTTCTCAACTCATTTCTTTTCTTTTCTTCATTGCATCCATCTCATATGCATTTCATCTCATATGCATTGCATCTCATATGCATTTCATTTCATATGCATTGCATCTCATTTCATCTCATATGCATTGCATCTCATTTCATCTCATGTGAATTGCATCTCATGTGCATCTCATTGCATCTTATCTCGTTTTATATTACATTTAATGACAACACCAATCTCGGCCCCTTTCGACATTTTGATCGACTTGATAACAAGGAAAGACATTTACTTAGAATCTTTGAGTAAAGCATTTCTGAGTGCTTACAAGGCAACTGGACAAGGTACTATATGTAAGTTTTCCTGACCGAGTCACATAATAGACCCTGTTTTTGATGTTTTGTTTGGTATAGTGCAGGATAATAAAGAAGTTGAAAGTAACATTGCCAAGAATACATTCCTTCAGCATGCTCTCCTTAAAACATTTGAAATGCACAAGAGGTGATTTGGATTTTTGTTCAATTTGCTAACAGGTAATAAACTAAATTAAATTAATCTATTTTTAAAAACTAAATTAATGTCGTGAATTAGGAGCTGTGGGGAACAAGAAAGGTTCACAACTAGGAGGACAAAGCATTCGACTTTCGTGGGGAATGAGTCATTGTAACAAACAGGTTTGATATTTTATATTTTATAATATTTTTTAAAGGATTTTATGTTAATTTATGGATTTTGGTCTTGCTTTCTTAGCCGGAATGGAACTCACTCCAACATTTTTCAGAAGGATTTGAAATGTCAGAACCTGTTCTCTGTTTCAGTAGCTATTTCGGTAAGTCCTTGTTTCAATTTTTGTAAATTACCTATTTGGTCCTTTTTCTTTAACAATTTAGTCCCCGTCTGTATATAGTTACTTTATAGGCGTTTATTAATATTGTGATAAAAGACTAAAATAGCCAATATAAGTTTTATTTATACCTTCTTTTGTGTCTTACAGGCACAAATGTGTGAAACAGGACAACAGTTACTCACTTTGAAACCAAATTATTGCATGAACTGGATTGGATTTTCTGTTTCTCATCTATTGAACTCAAAGTAAGCTCTAAATCCAAGACAACAATGACTCACTTCATACAATGCATGTTATTGTATGAAGATAATAAATAGTGAAGGGAATTAGTTTAGGTTTTATTCCCGGCTTTAAAGTTTTTAGTGGTCTTCGAAATCTGAGTAAGATCTATCAATTACATATTGCAAGATATAAACAAATAAACTCCTTATGAATAGCTTAAGCTTTTATCCAATTTTTGGCAGCTGTCAAATTTCATGTGATAAACTATGTTGCAGGTTTAGGCTGCTCAATCTCAAGTTGCATGGAGAAAGAAGTTGCTCCAATTAGAAAAAAGGTAACCACATTCAACCTTGTTCTTTATGTGAAATTACATAAATACCCTTTTGATATTCCTTTTGGCTTCCAGGATTATGGATGTCAAAGATTGATTTGCCTGCATAAGGTACACATTTGAAATAACTATTATGTGATTTGTTCAATTGCTATTTGATATTTCTTTTGGCTATTGAATAGAGGGTTACTGCAAAAGCATTGGCAATGAAGGAAGATCTCATCTGGGAGCAAAGCATTGTCTTATTCTTATCTCATGTGATGAAAGAGAAAGCGCTGACACCTTTTCACCTCCACCACCACCATCTCAAATATCTCATTTTCTTTAATATTATTATTATTATTATGTTATTAATGACATCATCACCAATCTCGCGCTAGTTCTTATAATATTATGGTGTGGTATGAGGCGCCCATACCACTCAATATATTTGAATGGTGACTAAGTACGAGAATGGTGATGAATCTCAAACACTTTGCGTAACATCTTGATATCTTGAATTTTGATCATTCTTTTCAGGTACTTGATTTGGTTTTCTATCCAAGCTCTCAACCTCATCAGATTATTGAGGTTTGAATTACAAAATATTTCTTCTTTATTCCCTAATAGTTCCCTTGTCTTTCATCTTTAATGCTATGAAACTTGACTCACAATATATTTATTCATTTAGATGTTTACGAGTCATCGAAGGAAGAAGGTGGATATTTTCAATGCTTGTTATGATAGCATAGCAGTAAGGAGGAATTTGGGAGCATTTGTAAAATTGGTATGCTACTTGTGATTCGGTTCTATTACTTTTGAATTTCAGAGCGTTGATGATTTGATGGCTAATATTTAGAACTTGTGGCTTTTGTATATGGTAAGGTACGAGGCGTGGGAGGTGAAAGCTTCAGACCTGATAAGGCTCCATTGTGTGTGGGACCCATCCATCAGTCTCCTCCTTTAACTTTGCTTGTTCACATATGTATCATATCATATCATAGTAAGGCTCTGGAGCAGGCATTCATCTCATCTCACAACTAAGTAGTATCTTCTCAACTCATTTCTTTTCTTTTCTTCATTGCATTTCATCTCATATGCATTGCATCTCATTTCATCTCATATGCATTGCATCTCATTTCATCTCATATGCATTTCATCTCATATGCATTGCATCTCATTTCATCTCATATGCATTTCATCTCATATGCATTTCATTTCATATGCATTTCATTTCATATGCATTGCATCTCATATGCATTTCATCTCATATGCATTGCATCTCATTTCATCTCGTGTGAATTGCATCTCATCTCATGTGCATCTTATCTCGTTTTATATTACATTTAATGACAACACCAATCTCGGCCCCTTTTGCTATTTTGATCGACTTGATAACAAGGAAAGACATTTACTTAGAATCTTAGAGTAAAGCATTCTTAGTGCTTACAAGGCAACTGGACAAGGTACTATATGTAAGTTTCCCTGACCAAGTCAAATAATAGACCCTGTTTTTAATGTTTTGTTTGGTATAGTGCAGGATAATAAAGAAGTTGAAAGTAACACTGCCAAGAATACATTCCTTCAGCATGCTCTCCTTAAAAAATCTGGACTGCACAAGAGGTGATGTATTCTAAACCCTCCTTTTCCTTGCCTGGTGCAAAAAAATGCTGATCCAACTTTTGTTACTTCAAGATATGCTTGTGACATGATGGTGAATGAGAATGGGTGAGTGTTTTTCTCAACCATTTAAAATGTACATCAAATTTGTCTTACTTTTTGATATTAGTCATTTCATACTTAAATATATCATCGATAACTAAGGTATATACGCATTGTTCATAAGCTTTCTCTAATTCTGTGTTATAGTAAAGAAGGATGCTCCTAGATTGCAAGCTACTTAAATACCAAATAAAATTGGCCTTCAAAACGGAGATGAAGAACATTTTTGTAAATTCTATTCAAGTTACAAATAAGGTACGTGTTTTTTCTAAAGGTTAATAATGTAATTTCGCCATCTTCCTTACCCTATGATGCACAGGTGCTCACATGTCATGGTGGCCTGGTCGTTGCATGGAAAAAGAAGTAGCTTCAATTATGACAAAGATAACAATTCATTCAACATTGATATTTCTTTTTGGTCCACTCTAATTCTCCCCTGTTATGGATGTACAGATTGCATGGTTTATATCTTAAAGAGAGAGCACGTGCTGAGACATTTTCACCTGCCCCACTGTATCAAATATCTCATCTCATCTCATTTTCTTTAATATTATTATTATTTAATGATATCATCACATCACCAATCTCGCACTGGTTCTTATAATAGTATGGAGTGGTATGAGGCGCCCATACCACTCAAATATATTTGAATGGTGACAAAGTACGAGAATGGTGATGTTGAGGTGTTTTTTTAACATTGCTTCTTCATTTGTACTTCTGCTCAGACCTTGAGGCTCTAGAAAATCACACTCTTATGTCCTAGACAAGTTTAATGCTTATGGTCCCTTCCTATCAGGTACAATACCTAAATTACTCAACAAATATCACATTTGCAGATTCAACAGGATATTAAGTGGACGAAGATGGATTTAATTTCTTGAAAATTACCCTTCTCAACAGACAAGTTTGAGGTATATTGAATTTTAAATTTTCAATTTTTTGAATTTAAACTTTTCCATCTTATATTATCTTATAGGAGAGATTGAATTGAAGTAGATGAAGGCAAAGGCTCAGATTTATGTTTCTTTCTGCTATACAAGATACAGGGTACGATACATACACAAGGCTGCTGAGAAGAGTAATTTTCTTTATGTGTCCCTTGTTTTAAATGATTTGTGTGATGCACTAACGATGTATTGTTTTGGGGATACAGATGCTAAGTAAACAATTACTTGGTGAGGATTGGTCATGGAACAACCATCCTCAATACACACACAATTGCTTGGTGAGGATTGGTCATTTAAAAATATTTTTTGATTTGCATAGCAACAGTATTTACAAGTTGTGGCTTTTGTATATGTTTAGTTAATCAGATAAACTGATACCAGGGTCATGGGAGGTGAAAGCTGCAGAAGACTGATAAGGTACACTACTCTTTCATTGTGTGTGGGACCCATCCCAACTTTTCATTTAACTTTGCTTCTTCACATATTATTATGTAGGGATTGTGTATGCTTGCTGAGATAAGGTACACACACTACTCTTCCATTGTGTGTGGGACCCATTCAACAGTCTCCTCTTCTAACTAAGCTTCTTCACATATATCATAGTAATGCTCCGGAGCAGGCATCTCCATCTCATCTCACCTCACAACTAACTAGTATCTTCTCCTAACTCTTTTCTTTTCTTTTCTTTTCTTCATTGCATCTCATCTCATATGCATTTCATCTCATATATCTCATATGCATCTCATCTCATATGCATTTCATCTCATATGCATCTCATCTCATATGCATTTCATCTCATGTGCATCTCATCTCATATGCATCTCATCTCATATGCATTTCATCTCATCTGCATCTCATCTCATATGCATTTCATCTCATTTCTTCTTTTTAATGTTTGTTAAAAGCTACGTTCGTAACAATTTGTTTTGGTGTATTGCAGGAGAGAATTTGTTTAGTCTCAGACCTTAACATCTTCTTTATTTACTATTATTATTATTATTATTATTATTATTATTATTATTATTATTATTATTATTATTATTATATTGATGAATCATCACCAATCTCGTGTCCCTCACTTCACGTGCTTTTTATAATATATTATGGTGTGGTATGAGGCGCCCATACCACTCAAATATTTGAAAGCACAATAGTGACTAAGTACGAGATTGGTGACTAGTTTGTGAATTCAACATTGACTTGCGCTGTTTATAATATGACAGGTCAAGCATGCATTCAAGATTAACAACTACGATATGGTGAGAGTAGATAAGGTGTTAGAAGATATTCACTCCAACTCTCTTTTCTTTATATGCTTTCTTTGATGTAACGTTTTTAATTATTTTTCTAACTTTTAACAGGTGCAGTTGCGTTTATGTTTATTTTATGTTTGTGTTTGTGTTTGTGTTTTTGTTTTTGTTTTTGTTTTGTGTTTGTGGATAATTCCTAAATAAGTTTAGTTTTAAAGGTAGGTCAAACAATTCTTTTTTCCTTTTTTAAGCCCTGACCATTTTACCTAGAAATAACAAATATTAAAAAAAACGATCCACATTTTATTTAATTTCATTTCACCAAACTCTTCTCCAACTAACGGCGAAAAATTCCACAACTATTGTGATTCACAACCACCATCACCACCACGACTACGAATAAACTATTTCGACTGCAAATGAACCATTCCACCACCCTACCACCATTGTGTTTGTGATGGCACCACTTTGACACCGTAGAATCTAAACTGTAACTCCATATGTATTCCAAATTTTAATTGAACTCTGATCTACTAAACTTAGGCTATAATCTTTTATCGATTCATTATCTACGATCGGCGCACTTTCTTCTTCAGCAGATTCATTCTAGTCAATTTTTTTTCAATTCAATTTACAAAACCGTGAAACAAGTTTCACTTAGGTTTAGATTTGATTAAATATAATATGAGTATTATCTATTACGTGCTTGTTTGAGAGTGTTATTTCTAAAAAGCACTTAAAAGTGTTTCTAGATTTTTAAAAGTGGTTTAGATTTTAGGAGGACCAAATATGTGCTTTTTTAAAAAAGTATATAAATTAATTTTTAGATTTTAAAATTGCTTTTCATATTTTTTTAAATATATCATATATTTCTTCTGTCTTAAAAATAATGTCTACTTAGTTTTTCGCACAAATTAAGAAACATAATAATTCCATATACACATTACAAAATTACCCCTACAAAAGTATCTCGATATTTTAAATATGCATTGGAAGTATAAATTTTATTTTTTTAATAAAGTAATGATAGAAAAAATTGAAAAAAAGTGTCTTGATATTTTAAGTAGACAATCATTTTGGGACACTATTTTATATAATATGAACATTAATGTTGGGACAGTGAGAAATAACATATAACAAACAATTCTTCTTTTCTTTTTTAAGCCCCGACCATTGTACCTAGAAATAACACATAGTTTTAAAAAAAATGATCCACATTATATTTAATTTTATTTCACCAAACTCTTTTCCAACTAACGACGAAAAATTCCACAACTATTGTGACTCACAACCACCATCACTATGAATAAACTACTCTAACTGCAAAGGAACTATTCCACCACCCTACCACCATAACGATACCATTTCACATATTTTGTTTGTGATGGCACCACTTTGACACCGTAGAATCCAGGGGCGGATTTATCTAAGGCCCAGAAGGGGCTCAAACCCCCCTGAATTCGTAAATTTTACGATATACAAATATAATCTTTGCTTAAAAGTCCTAAAGACATTGTAGTTTAGTGGATGATATTCTTGGCTCTAGGATTTAGAATAGAGGTTGTGTGTTCGAAACATAACAATTGGTTTATCTTTTTTTTAAATGCACATAGAATATAAAATTATTTTCACTTAAATACACATAAAATAGAAATTCATTTACAAATAATTTTAAGAAAATGTATTTTGAAAGAAATTTTAAATTTTAATATGATTTCATACTATCTGGACTACTTGCCTTTATTCTTATATTTTAATATTTTTAAAAAAATCTTTATTTTAAGTTACAATTTTATCAATTTTCATAACTTGTAATATAGATTGTAATTCATTATACAAGAGGCTAGATTTGATCAAAAAAATAAAATTGAGGCTAGCAATACTTTAACATATTATTTAATACAATTATAGTATTTATTTTTTGAAATAATTAAAATATGAATATGATATTATAAAATAATGATATAATATTAGTGATGCTATGTAAAATAGGTGTGATGGTGTTTTTTTTCTAAAATATAGTTATTATGGTGTTATTTTGTATCATTTTGAGGTAAATGCTAACTTGTAAGTTCAATTTATTGAACGGATGAGAATTACAATAGTGTTGCATGTCCATGTTTATATTTTGACAATGGTAATTACAAATTTATGTATTTTTATATTTAGCTTAAAGAAATTGAAAGTGATAGTCCCCGAACCCCTATATATACCAAGCCCCCCTTATTTTATCTTCTGAATCCGTTCTTGGTAGAATCTAAAGTGAGACTCCATATTTATTCCAAATTTTGATTGAACTCTGATCTATTAAACTTAGGCTACGATCTAATATATTTTATAGATTCACTATCTACGATCTGCACACTTTCTTCTTCAACAGATTCATTCTAGCCCACTTTTTCTCTATTTTCTTTACAAAACCGTGAAATTGGTTTTTACTTAGGTTTAGATTTGATTAATTATAATATCGGTAATAGCTAGTAAGTGCTTGTTTAGAAGTGTTTTTTCTATAAAAAACACTTAAAAGTGATTCTAGATCTTTACAAGTGGTTTAGATCTTTAGGAGAAGGATCAAATACTTGTCTTTTTAAAAAGTACTTAAAAGTGATCTTTAGATTTTAAAATTGTTTTTAGTAGTTCTTTTAGTGTTTTTCTAGGGTTAGTGATTTACGATTTGTTTTGTATTTGGGTGAATTTAAATCTTCAAACTTTTGAGATTTAATTTTATCGAATGGTAAATTAGTATATACTTTTTCCATTATAAAATTTATGAAAGATTATTAATTTGTTAGTTAAGAAAAAACATTTTAGATTGTAATCATCTTTGTTAGGTATGTGTTAGTGATCCTGAGGGGCTAGACTAGCTGGATAATCATATAGGGTAATTACCATTACCGCCGAGCATTCGTTCAAATTATACTAGCAAACTTACGCTATACTTCTCATTCTTATCTCTTCGTTATTTATGTATTTATTTAATTTATTCTTAGTTTAATTTATACTTACTTTAATTTATTTGCACTATAGTCTGATAATCGAAAGACCTACCAAATATTATCTTTCTAAATCCTATTTGATTTCTAAAAATGTGATACGATTTAACCTCATAGTCCATATGGAGAACGATACTTTGATACTTACTTATTACTTGTGAACAACCCGTAAATTTGAGAGGAGTGATCTCTAAGGGTGTTGAGCTAAGGGCCTCATTTTCGGAAACTAGAACAAACCTAAGGCTTCGTTTTCGGAGACTATTTTGTTAATTATTGTCATTTTTGTTTTGTGTAGTAGAATTAGTTGTTTTTTGTTTTACACTTGCTATTGTTTTTGTCTCTTTCACAGGTTCTTAGGTTTGGTGTATGCTCACAAATAACGAGGTTCCTTCGAGCTTAAAGAAAGCCAGAAAGAAGCAATGAACAATTTGAGCGCACCACTTAGTCTAGATGATGATAGAAATCAAATCTCAATACAAGAGGTTGTACCCTCGCTTGGGATGGAACAAGTCAATCAAAATCATGTTCCTCCAGGAGTTCAACCACCATTACAAACTAATGGAGGAGTTCCACCCAACGTTCAGAATAATCCACTTAGAGAACAAAGAATTCCTGATCAAGGAGAACAATTTTGAATTCAACCGCTAGGGATTTGCCATCCAGTAATTCAAGTTGTCCGATTTAATTCCGATTTAGGCATGTTGAACCAGTTCATGAGTTATGGAAATTATAATCCCAAATAACTGTACCTATCGACGATCAAGATAACCTTCTAGTTTGATACATCGATTCCCATCCTTGCACACTTTGCAGCTTTATCTGCAATACCATTTAAATCTCTACTGATGCAGTACACTTTCCAGTTCGGGAACTTCAGTATCTATATTTATTTTACATCTCTTAAATGATTGATAGGATTCTCTAGTCAATTCCCTCTTTATTATTAATTCCATGAACAATCTTGAGGATGTCCGAGTAGAAAGAACTACTCTTAAAATTGAGATCACCCGCTGATCTCATTGCAAGGAAAGCCCAAATCTCCCCTTCTGTGCATGATTTAATTTTCCCCCTCTTCACAACCTTGTGAACTATATTACCTTCTCTATTAGTTGTCATAGATGCGACTCCTCTCTGTTATCACTAACGGTTGATAATATATATCCAAACACATGATTTTATAATTAATTACTTTATTTTCTTTTAGTATTATAACTATAATCCAAACATGGTTATCACTTTTTTTCTATTCTTTTATTCTTTTTATATTTCTATCACTTCATTTCTTTTGATAATGTGAATCCAAACTATACATAAGCGTCATTACAAATAAAGATAAAACAACTCACCATATACCACGGGATATAGAGGAGACTACAAGTAGTTGCACAAATCGGGGATGAGGCTTAACAACCCAATCACTAGGCAATAAACTAAAAAGTTAGTGTTCTCTTTCATAGGAATATAAAAGAAGGAAACTAGTCTATTACAACTTAAAAATTTAAAAGAGTAATGATATTCGTCACCCATATATCACCTCATATGTGGAGGTTTTAAACACCAATAAGAGTGTTTCTCTTTCCTAATTATTTTTTCTCTCTCTCTTTGATTTAATGCCACATAAGGGGTGATACAAGGGTGAACCAAAAACGGGTGACAAATATCATTACTTAATTTAAAATCATTATAAAAGTCTATGCGTAGCACATGAGGGCGCTTTGGGGTGATACAACAAGCCCACCACCACCTTGTTGTCACTAAGAATTCTTATATCTTCAAACTGGAAGTTGATTGCTGACAATAGGGTCCAATGCGCACACCTAATAGCTTGACTTCTTCTACACTGTTACAAAGGAAAGACCAAGCACAACCATGAATAAGTTTATTGTTTGTGTGAACTAATATCTTGTCCTCTTGTCTTTCCCCGAAATATTAAATTCAAAAATCTCATCCATAAGCCTATTAATTTTACAGTTAATTCTTTGAATGTCCCATTTTCTTTTCCCAAAGAGACCTTCCATTCTTTTTTTTCAAATGTACCACAATGTACAAAAGATCGAGTATTTCTTATCCCATTTGTTACGCAAGATACTTTTACTGGTTGTATTTATCCATTCCTCAATTGGGCCACTAAAGTCACGATCAACTTTAGTTTGCATTTTTAAGACACCCAAACAACACAACTACATGGGAATTTGAGAAAGAGGTTTGTCTAATTCCTCTTCCATTTCACACTATCCACAGGTTCGGTCTTCAATTCATTTTCTTTCTTCAGTTTATTCTTTGTCAAACTCCATTAATAACTTTTCATGCGGAAAATCTCATTTTTTCCAGAATGTTTGAGTTCCAGATTGTTGTCCATGTTTCACTATAATATGATTCCCTTGCATACGAGCTTTGTCCTACAATATCAACCTCTTCTTGGATTATAGAATGGTATCCCAATTTTGTAATATACTTACCATCTTTAGTGTGAGGCTAAATCTAGGTGTAAAGTTGGGTTCATATTTACATCCATTGTCAAATTTATATGGTTAGTTAGTCCCCAGAAATTTACGATTTGCTTTTACATGTAGAGTTTACCTTTGAAATGGCATTTTTGAACACTTGTGTGAAGAGGGAAATCCTAAAGCTGGTTAGTGTGACATATTTAAACAATATTGGAAATAGTTTGTCCCACCAATGATGGGTGAGGCTCAACTTGTCTCTTTTTTTGATACTATCATTAACAAGTACAATATCATCTCTCAAGAGATGTCCAGGTGTACCCAGAGAAAGGAACTGTTGCGTATTCAGCTTCAAATTCGGTTTTGAGCACTTGAAAATGATGGAAAGGCTTTGGGGTGAGAATTTCTTTGACCTCACTTGTAAACGTGGGACCGATCAACTCTTACTTGTAAACGTGGAAGTTGGCTTCAGGAGGCACTCAAGATTAACAATTATGACGTTGATGTCTCCCCATTTGTGATGATTTATTAGTAGTTGGAGACATAATTTTAGGTGTATTTATTAGAGTATAGGTCGATTTTATCATGATTTAGTACACTTTCCTATTTCTAGTCTTGATTTAATGATATATTATTTTTAGAACATATTGAGTTTAATTATTTATTTAGTGTGTAGCTTTAAAGATATATGGTAATTAATTAGAGTCCAAGTTGGTTTCAAGAGCTAAAGGAAAGAGGATAAACATGGAAATTGAAGATAAGGAAACAAAAGCTAAAAATATGGAAAAGGAAAAGCTGCCATAAATCTGAATTTCATCACCCACAGCCACAAATCAGCTCATATCTCAAAATCGGTGAAGAATTTGGTAGAACGGTCAAGAGAAAAGTTAAAGATCTTTCCGAGACGATGAATTTTGACTACTCATTTGCGTCAATTGGATATGTATTGAAGCTGTTAGGACCAAAACAAAAACGGGGCTGATTCCATATTTTAGGGTTACGAATTTGAGTTGGGCTAGGAGTCCACTACTTACCTTCTCCTTCAAGAAAACGAGTTAGGTCTTCCTATACCCTATAAATACAGCCTCTTGTCATTAGGAAATCATCCTTGACTAAACCTTAAGCCAGGAAGAAGCTTACAACACAAGAAGAGAAGTCTAGAATGAACTGTGCATCAATCATGTCTTCTTCAACCTTCAATTCTGTAATTCTTTTCTTTTCTTTTCTTAGTATGAATTAAATAAATTTAGCTTGAGTTTTAGCATATATGTAATATGTATGAACCCTAGTTTTGGTTGACATCTATCTAATTCGGGAATTCTATGTTTTAAATTGAATTTATGTTTTGATTTCTCTGTTTATGTGTTGGATTTATATTATGTGTTCTATGCGGTGTACAACGTATAGGATTACCATCATAGTATTTCGATAACCATTGACAACGGTATATTTAACTATAGGATTAGCACATAACGTCTAGAATAAGGTGTAAATCTGACAAATCAGCCTCACTAGATAGTCAATGGTTTCGTGTATTTCTATTTAATCAATTGCAGGAAAAGTTTGCTTAGGTTCTTATTGACACAGGTAAATCCTATTTAAAACTACCTAGCGCAATTGAAACCAACTATTGAAATACTACATGATTCACCCTTACATGTTTAGAACGGCAAAACTAGTGGGGATTACTTGCTAATAAAAAATTACTCAGGCTAAACTATCATACTATTTTCTTTTCTTTTATTTAATTTTCTGTATTTAATTTAGCAGTTTAATTTTCTTATTTAAAAATCAAATAAAAATCTATCTTTCTCTTCCTTACTCTTGCGTATTATTATATCTGGCTCTCATATCTGCACTTGATAATTTTCATAAGTTCTCTCTAACTTTCGTAGTCTCTGATGAACGAATCTTCTTATCATTAAAACTTGCATACGTCCTGTAATATTTGCAGAACCGTGCTCAGCCTAGGGTGTTTATTTGCACTTATTTTATACATCTTTTTATCACACCTTAGGCGACACCAGACGCTTCACCAATTTCACTTAAATAAGATTCACTCTCTCTCTCTCTCTCTTATATATATATATATATATATATAGTTTCTTTTAGGATTATTACCCAAGAAACACCTCAAATTAGAATTAATGCCCCCTCACCCCCGCCGCTTTCTTCTTGCCCATAAAAGGCACTCCTTTTTTTTCTTTCCTATTTTACCCCCTTACCCCAGCCTCCGTCCGTTTATTAGTCGTTAGTTCGTATACATTGAGTTAGTTATATATATTTCCTCTGTCTCTCTCTCTCACCCTTGGCAGCAGCAGACAGTACAAAAGTGTACGTGCACGAGTGTTGGGAAACATTCCCATTACTCAACATTAGCCCACAAGTACAAAAGTGTACTTGCACGAGTGCTGGGAAACATTCCCATTACTCAACATTAGCCCACAAGTACAAAAGTGTACTTGCACGAGTACTGGGAAACATTCCCATTACTCAACATTAGCCCACAAGTACAAAAGTGTACTTGCACGAGTGTTGGGAAACATTCTCATTACTCAAGATTAGCCTACAAGTACAAAAGTGTACTTGCACGAGTGCTGGGAAACATTCCCATTACTCAACCTTTACAAAAGTGTACTTGCACGAGTGCTGGTAAACATTCCCATTACTCGCCCTTGGCAGCAGCCGCAGACAACAGTAGACAACAGTAAGGGCATTAAGGTATATTTACCTTAAGTGCCTTTTATGGGCAAGTGTCTAAGGTGGCAGGTGCTTATTGGGCATTCACCCTTTCTTTTATTCTTTCTCTAACTTTCATAAGTTGACTTGTTTTTTAAGTCCAAGCTCTCAAATTTCTTGTCCCATGCCTCAGCCTCATCAAATTATTGAGGTTTGAATTGCAAATTATTTCTTCTTTATTTCCTAATAATTCTCTTGGCCTTCAGCTTTAATTACAGTCTCCCACTCTAAGTTTGGTTCTTCACATATATATCATATCATCCTAATGCTCCGGGAGCAGGCATCTTCATCTCATCTCACAACTAACTAGTATCTTCTCAACTCATTACTCTTCTTCGTTGCATCTCTTCTTATCTCATCTCATATGCATTGCATCTCATCTCATCTCATATGCATTTCATCTCATTTCTTCTTTTTAATGTTTGTTAAAAGCTATGTTCGTAACAATTTATTTTGGTGTATTGCAGGAGAGAATGTGTTTCGTCTCAGACCTTTTCATCTTCTTTATATTATTATTATTATTATTTATTACTATATTGATGACATCATCACCAATATCGTGCTCCTCACTTAACCTGCTTTTTATAATATTATGGTGTGGTATGAGGCGCCCATACCACTCAAATATTTGAAAGCAGAATATTGACTAAGTACGAGATTGGTGACTAGTTTGTGAACTCAGCATTGACTTGCTCTGTTTATGATGTGGCAGGTCAAGCACGCACTCAAGATTAACAATTACGATATGGTGAGAGTTGATAAGATGTTAGAAGATATTCACTCCAACTATATGCTTTCTTTATATTCTTTCTTTAATGTAACATTCTTAATTATTTTTCTAACTTTTAACAGGTTTGTTTTCGTTTATGTTTGTGTTTGTGTTTGTGTTTTGTGTTTGTGTTTGTGTTTTTTGTTTGTGGATAATTCCTAAATAAGTTTAGTTTAAAATGTAGGTCAAACGAACCTTCTTTCCTTTTTTAAGTATTTTGGACCATTATACCTTGAAATAACAAATAATAATAATAATAATAATAATAATAATAATAATAATAATAATAATAATAATAATAATAAACGATCCACATTTTATTTAATCTTATTTCACCAAACTCTTTTCCAACTAACGGGTAGATATTCCAATCCATAACCACTGTGACTCACAACCACCATTACCACTACGACTTTGAAAATTCACTACTCTAACGGAAAAGGAATCATTCCACCACCCAACCACGATGGTAATACCTTCCCACACAGTGCATTTGTGACAGCACCACGTCGAAACTGTAGAATCTAAAATGCGATTCCACCACCCAACCACCTTGATGATACCATCTCCACACATTGCATTTGTGATGGTACCACTTCGACACCGCAGAATCTAAAGTGCGATTCCACCACCCAACCACCATGATGATACCATCCCACGCATTGCATTCGTGATGGCACCACTTCGACACCCTAGAATCTAAAGTGCGGTTCCATATTCATACCAAATTGTATTTTATTGAACCCTGATCTACAAAACTTGGGATATGATCTACTATATCTACTCAGATTTACTATATTTTATTGATCCACTCGTAACTATGATCTACACACTTTCTGTTTTAGCAGTTTCATTTGTCTTTTTTCTTTCTATTCTTTTTACAAAACCGTGAAACTTTGGTTCACTATGGTTTATATTTAAATAATAATAATATCCGTAGTAGCACTTAGGTTTGGCAGTGTTTCTTTTTTAAACCCACTTTTATGATACACATCAAATATGTGGTTTTTTGAAAAAAGCACTTCAAGTGATTTTTAGATAGGGTATTTGTTAATAGAAGCCTACCTAATTATTAATGATCCCTCCAATATTTTATTTTATAAAAAATACCTAATGAAATAGTAATTTATAAAATATATTCTTTTTATCTTTTTTAAATATATTATTTTATGTTAATAGAATATTTTTTTTAATATTAAACAAATAACAGGGTACTTCCACCATCACCATCACCACCACCACCACCATGTATTTAACCATCAACCTCCACAACTACAAACGCCACTACCACATCCAGCACCACAACCACAACCACCACCACCACCACCACCACCTATTACTAATTATTTCATACACGCTCGTCGGTGGTTTTTTTTTTAAAAAATTCGTCATTACTAATTCTAAAAAAATCAGAAAAAGAAAAAATTTGTATTTTTGGATAAAGCAAGTTAATTTTACGTCTATGATTTTTTTTGTTTTCTTCGCAAATATGATATTCACTGTTCAAAATAGTGATTTTTTCGTAAATATGAAATTCAATGTTTGAAACAATTAATTTCGTATCTGCGAAAAAAAAATTCAAAAAAAATCGAAACATAGATGTAAATATTAATTTGATTTAAATGCAATTTTTTTATTTTTCATAATAGTATGACGATTTTAAAAAGAATTTCACGGTCACACGCGTGTGTGATGAAATTAATAGTAGATGGTAGTGGTGTTGGTGGTTGTGGTGTTGTTGTTATGGTGTTTGTTGTGATGGTGGCGATAATAGGGTGATTGTGGTGGTTGTGGTGGTGGCGTGGTGGTGGTGGTGGTTGTGGGGGTGGTGGGTGGTAATGGTGGTGGGAAGTTGTAATAGGTTGGTTAAATATAAATGATAAACAATAGAATAAGTAAAAAGATTATATAAGGGTATTTTTGTCAAAGGATGTTTGTAATAAATAATTTTACTAAGGGATGTCTTTAACAAATAAGTTTTTAATAGGCATTTATGAATTAATGGCCCTTTTTAGTTTTTAAAATTATTTTAATTATTTTTTAAAATATTTTATTTTATTCTAAAGGTGTTTTTTACGCAAGCACTTTCAAATGTGTCCTACATTATCAGATATTGGGTTAATGATTTGTTTTGAATTTCTGGGTAGATTCAAATTTTCATACTTTTGAGATTCAATTTTATCTAACGGTTAATTAGTATATACTTTTTCTATTGTAATTATCTTTTTATTAAGAAATAAAATTTCTGAAAAAATATTATAATTTTAATTTAAGATTTGCAATCAATTATATCGAACTAATAGTCCAAAAATATAAATTTTATTGTACACTTCAATATTTTATAAATAATTTTTAATATATATATTTATAGATCTTGCACACATGTTTATCTATTGCCTAGGACTGAATCTATTTTTGAAAAAAAAAAATCCTTGATCATGTCATTTTAGTCAACCATCAACATTCAGTAAATATCTCGGGTAAGATTTATTTGTTAATTTAGAAAAAACAATTTAGATTGTTGCCATGTTGTAAAACAATGTGCAATAATATTTTATTGGAGTTAAGATTAAAGAGTTATTAAAGTAGGCTTGAACTAGTCCATTCTTCCTTTGAAATGTTTTTGGGTTGACTTGGGCCATTGAATAAGGGCCCACAACCCCAAAAACACTTGGAACCCTTAATATATCATCATATTTATTTTAAAACGGGTTAGACATTCATGCCACAATATTAGACGCGCCTGAGGAAGGAGAGTGAAGAAAAGATGCATGGAGATGAAGAAGGCCTACCCCACCACTCCTTCACCAATTCCATTCAACCATTAGAGTAATTTGTATTTTTTGTGCTTTAAACGTGATTTAGTTATGAACTAATCCTATATTAGCTTGAGTATTGCTTTGATGACTTTTTATGTTATTTGGGATCAATTGATATTCAATTGAATTGGTAATTGATTATTGTTGTTTATGAAGTATAAATTGGTAATTGGTAATTGGTAGTTAATTATCTTTTTGTATCCTGATCAAGTATAAATTGACCATGTTGCACTAAACTATCACCCTGGGGGGGGGGGGGGGGGGGGTGTAGAGGAATAAAACGAATTCATATATGTTCATTATATGTGTTAGTCATTTTGATGGGCTTGACTAGCCTTCTAAGCTACCCGGAAGCGAGTTACAAGGAAGTTAGAGTCCTGATTAGCATAACTTCTTAATTTTTCCTTATAACTAGAGTCATTGACTCATTACGCTTTGGGATTACTAGTAAACTTCCGTATACTTCTCATTCTTATCTCTTCGTTACTTATTTACTTTGCTTTTAGTTTAATTTATTTGCCCTATAGGCTGCTGATCGAAATACCAACCAAATATTATCTTTTACTTTATGTCTTTTAGTAATCACAACTAAATCTTCTACGCTTTCTAAAAATAAGACAGTAGTCAACCTCATAGCCCATGTGGAGAACGATATCTTGATACTTACTTATTACTTGTGAACAACCCGTTAACTTGCGATCTCTAGGGGTGTCGCTTGTTAGATTATTTTATCACACCTCTATAGACAGATAAGTTTTTGTCGTTTTTTCCGGGGACTATTTCGTTAATTATTGTATTTTTGTTTAGTGTTGTAGAGTTAGTTGTTTTTTGTTTTACGCTTGGTTTTGTTTTTGTCTCTTTCATAGGTTCTTAGGTTTGGTGTATGCTCTCAAATAACGAGGTTCCTTCGAGCTCAAAGAAATCGAGAAAGATTCAATGACAAATTTGAGTGCACCACTTAATCTAGATGTTGATGGGAATTCAATCTCAGTATAAGAGGTTGTACCCTCGCCTAGGATGGAAGATTTCAATAAAAACCAAGTTCCTCTGGGAGTTCAACCACCATTAGAAGTTAATGGAGGAGTTCAACCTAACGTTCAGAATAATCCACGTAGAGAACAAAGAATTCCTGGTCAAGGAGGCCAATTTTGAGCTCAACCGTTCAAGCTGTTCGATTTAACCCTGATTCAGACATGTTGAACAAATTTATGATTTATGGAAATTATAATCCCAAATAACTTTAGATATCGATGATCGAGATAAATTTCTAGTTTGATATGTCGATTTCCCTCTTTGCACATTTTGCAGCTTTGTCTGCGATACAATTCATTTCTTTACTGACGCGGTACACTTTCATGTTCAGGAACTTCAGTATCCATTTTCACATCTCTTTGATGATTCATAGGATTCTCCAGTTAATTTCCTCTTTGTTATCAATTCCTTTAATAATCTCAAGGTTGTCCGAGTAGAAAGAACTACTCTTAAAATTGAGATCACCCGCTGATCTCATCACGAAGAGGACATCCCAAGTCTCCATTTCCGTGCATCATTTAATTTTTCCTCTTTAAATAACCTTGTGAACTATGTTACATTCCCATCCTTCTGTGTATGATGCATCATTAAGCCAGACAAGTTCCGCATCATCTCTTCAAACAATCAAAATTTCCTCCATCGCTCTTCTCTCAACCTTGTTTTCCTTCTTATCTTTCCTTTGAATATTACCTTTAAAAATCTCGTCGATAAGCCTATATTAATTCTCCCGTTAATTATTTAAGTGCCCCATTTTCTTTTCTCAAAGATACCTTCCATCCTTTCTTTCCAAATGTACCATAGTGTACAAAGGATAGAAGTCGTTGAGTATTTCCTTATCCCATCCGTTATTCGAGATACTTTTACTAGTTGTATTTATACATTCCTCAATTGGGCCTTTAAAGTCACAATCAACTTTAACGTACTAGTCCAAATTTTGGATGCCATCATCCTATCAAGTTTTTCTTTAATGTACTAGTCCCCGCTCCTTTTGTTCGAACACGTATAGAAACGCCTTTTGATTGGGATTTCGATAAAATACTTGACGTTGATAAAGTTATTAAACCGGATTATTCTACCAAGGTTCAGAGGCAATTTAACTTCTCTTTTAGAATTTTTTACGATCTCATTAAAATATCCAATGATAAGATCTGGTTCAGTAACTGAGGCTTTTGAGGCATAAATTTTTTACATATAACTTTGATTCTTCACATAATATTTTGTAGGGATTGTGTATGCTTTCTAAGATAAGGTACACGCACTACTTTTCCGTATGTTATTTTGTATAAAAAAAGGAAATTTATTAGATGATTAATTTTAAAAAATAAAATCCAGACTTATATTGCAATCTTTACACAATATAGGGATTTATAGTGCATTTTAGCATTATATAAGGATCTATCTAGCAATTTTTTGCATAATATGTAGACTTATCGTGCAAATACGGTAAAATAATTTTTTTCGGGGGCGTTGCCCCCTTAGCCCCTTAGCCCCCCCTAATAAAAAAATCCTGGCTCCGCCCCTGCATATATGTACAATAGATTTATTTATCTTTCACTTTATGTTATTTTTGCATATGCATAGCATATTAGACTAAAGTTTGTTAATTTCTAAATAGATATGCAAAAACTAACGTGTTATTGAATACTCTTAATGGGTTAATTAAAGGTAGACGTATTCTCCATTCTTTGGTGCTTATGTTTTCTTCTGTTATATTTCGTTACTAAGTTTTCATCATGGAAATGCCAAGAATATGTAACTGGATAATCAATATGTTGTTTAATTTAATTTGTTTAATGATTTTTTAGATGCTTGTTTTGGATCTGTTCGTATGGCTTTCAACGCATTAGATGCTTTCATAGGTTCATTTGGTAGTTTGATTTTCGTTCTGTATATTTATATTTATTTATATTTATGTATATTTTTGTTTAATTTCGTACATATATGCTTTTATATTTAGGTTTTATAGTCCTAATCCAACTCAAACTCTTATTCCTTAATAAATAGACTCGTAAGCCTATAGAGTTTGTAAACTCATATCTCATTCGTTATAGCTCCAAATCACTTGAAATTAGTTTCCACATGAACGTAATCCAAATATCTTAATGGATATAAAAGGTCTCCTTCAAATTCTCTATCTATTTTATGAAGCATTCAAAATACTACAGGTTCTAAGTCTGGCAGGCAGCTTTTGCACTTTCCAGAAACAACTTCTTTGAGCTTTAAACTTTTGATAACATCTTGGATATTCTTATTTCAACTCCTCAACATTTATTTGGCATATAATATCATATTTGTACCTAATAGCTTCACATTTAATACACAAATTACACAAAAAATGCTTTAAAAGTTACAAACCTCTAAAGCAAGGCAAGAATTGAGAAACTAACAGTTAATGAGGAAAATCCCTCAGCTAAGCACATAATACACCTAAAATGATATCTCTAGACTATATTATTATATCACAAATATGGATACATCAGATATACATGAATCCTATGTGATTATCCAACTAGGCAAGCCCGTCGGATCACTACCGCACACTGAACGTATATGAACCAGTTCTATTCCTAACACCTCCTTCCCTCTAGGGTGATAGTTTAAGCATTTAGGTCAATCTATAAGTGATCAAGTTATAGAAAGCATAATTTAAAACAATTCATATTCAACTAACAAGGATATTCCAATTCAATTAAAATTAATTCCCAAATAACATAGAAATATCTAATAGTATTCAAGGTTTATAAAGTAAAGCAAACTCAAGATAAGGGAATTTAGTGCATAAATAAAGAAAGAAAACTAAATAGTAAAAATAATAGAATCATATTAAAGACAAATTACCCTAATAATAGAGGTGGAATGATGTAGAAGCAGTGCAGTAGGATTCCAGCTTCTATTCTCCTTTTCTCTTGGCCGTCTCTCTCTCTCTAAAAACTGAACCGGGACTAATTCAGACCCTTTTATAATGTTAATTTATGATATATATATATATATATATATATATATATATATATATATATATATATATATATGTGTGTGTGTGTATATATATATATGTGTGTGTGTGTATGAGTCCCAATACGCTTTATGGGTTGTGTGCTTCTTTTAAGTGACCTAATCCAATCCAAAAATGTTTTCTATGTAAAGTGGACTAGTACGATCCACGATAGCTGCAACTTTAATAACATTTTCAGTTCAGCTCCATTCATGGATTGTCAGTTTGTACGCGTTCTTAACTCCTATTACTAGCTAGAAAGCAAAGGGATCATCTAGAATCTTCATCAATCTCGTGTGGTAACTCGAACAAGCCACTTTCTAAATCTGGCTAGCAATTGATTTTACTTTCCAAAAGTGTCCACTTGGTTCTTTATCTCTTTTGTTTGGTTTTGAACTTCTTTTATCAACTTATACTCCTCGTCTTGGTATCTCATACCATCTAAGTACCTAAGAGCTGCACACTTAACACTCAAATTACACACAAAAAGCTCTAATAGTAATAATTTTCCAAAACTAGACAAGAAACAAGAAACTATCTAAATATAAGGAAGAATCCCTCTAATATGCAAAATATAACCCTAAAATGATGTCTCGTAACTAAAGTAATCTATCTCATATATCAAAACATCAGCAAAGCTTGTAAAATATGCTTAATTAGGACTTGTTTACCCCATCCCCCATCTGAAAGTAGTCTCTCTTTCCATCCTAAACAGTGTTTGCAAAATTTATCCTTTAGTCATTAGAGTGTCTTGATTTTAAATCTTGTGTAGTTTCTTTGGATGCCTAGGTATTTATCAGTTGAATCATATTTTCTAATGTTAAGGGAAATCATCGTATCATTTTCAACTGAATTAGGAGTTCCTTTGTTGAAATTGGTGGGGCCTAGGGTGTGATAAAATAAGATGTAAAATAAGTGCAAAAACACCCTAAAACTACACGGTTCTGCAAGTATACAGATCGTATGCAAGTTTTAGATAAAGATTCGTTCCGCAGAGACTACAGAGGTTAGGAGAATCTTATGCAAATATCAAGTGCAAATAAATTAAAGCTAGAACAACTAAACACAAATAAAAGTAAAGACAAATAGATTTTTGTTTGATTTTTCTAATAAACTAAATTAAACTAAGAATAATTAAAAGACAGAAAATTAAAGATGAAAGAGAAGTAATATGAGAATATAGCTTAAGTTATTAGCATGTAATCCCCACTAGTTTTGCCGTTCTAAACATGTAAGGGTGAATCATGTAGTATTTCACTAATCGGTCCCAATATGCTATCGGTAGCTTAAAATAGGATTTACCTGTGTCAATAAGGCTTCCTAAGCAAACTTTTCCTGTAATTGGTAAAGAGTCACAAGACTCAACCATAGTGATTATCTAGCTAGGTTGGGTTGTCAGATCAAACCTAAAACTAAATGTTATGTGCTAAACATGCAATTAAACACCGTTGTCAATGGTATCCTAATTACTAGATGGTAATTCTAATGGCGGCCGTCCACAAGAACACAGAATATAAATCCAAACACATAAACAAAGAGTAAAAACTATAATTCTATTTAAAACATTAAATTCCCAAATTAGATAGATGTCAATCAAAACTAGGGTTCATACATATATGCTAAAAATTAAGCTAAAGAAATTTACTTCATGAAAGAAAAGAAAGAAATTACAAATCTAAATGTAGAAGAAGACATTGTTGATGACAGCTTCTTCCAGACTTCTCTCTTGTGTTCTAAGCTTCCTCTTGGTTTAAGGTTTCACCAAGGATGATTTAAGAGTGTTAAGAGGTTGTATTTATAGTGTAGAGGTTGACCTAAATCGTTTGGTGGAGATAACTTCAAGTAATGGACTCCTAGCCCAACTCAAATTCGTAAGGAAAACACTGCTGCGCTATTTTGAGTGTATCTTCTTCGTTATTGGTCGGATTTTGCTCCACAAGATACCAAAAGAATCGCAACAGAATTATCTAGGCCCTATAGAAGGAAATTACCAAAATCAGTCTATTTCTTAGGTAAAAACGCCAATCTTCAGATGTGTATGCAGAATCCCAGATTTAGGCAGCTTTTCCTTTTCCATCTTTTTAGCAATTCTTTCCTTATCTCCAATTTCCATGCACATCTCTTTCCATAAGTTGTAGTCTTTGACTTGGACTCTAATTAATCTCCATAATTATCTTTAAAGCTTCACACTAAATAAACAATTAAACCCAATATGCTCTAAAAAATAATAATTCTACAAATCAAGACCCAAAATAGGAAAGTGCACTAAAATAAGCTAAAATCAACCTATAAACTAATAAATAAGCCTAAAATGATGTCTCAGAAGTATATTATATTATCACAAATGAGGAGACATCAGAAACAAAATTTAGATTCGCTAAGATTGATTTGATAACCCAAACCTTCACAATATTGAGATATGACCTCCTTGATTGTAGGTATTTCAGTCTTATTAAGGTTATCGAGGAAGGAATAAGTAATCATCCACAAACAAGTGATGCGTTAAGTTAGTCATTCCTTTGCTAATTTTAACCAACAGATATTTCCATTGCGCCAATCAAAATTGATAAGACCCACCAAAGTTTTGGCAAGAATACAAAACATAAATAGGGATGTATAAAATGAGATTGGGTTTATCACATCATGTTTGAGTGGGAGAATGTTATAATTTGGGTCGGGTCAGACGTCCATGATATGCAAACCCATGACCCATATTTGAACTTTATGAGGGAACGATTATCATTTTGGATTCAAAAAGGAAAAAAACCTATATAAAAGCTATTGAGAATTTGTTCTTGGATCAAGGTTCTAACGTCAGACGTTGACAAATAAAGAATAACCTCCAAGAAAAAGAACCAGTTCATCCTACATTAATTTCTTTCATCTCTCAATAAAAAAATCATGAAAGGTATCATAATTTGTGGATTCATTTATTTATTTGCGTAAGAAGTCGCGTCAATTGGCAAGACAATTTTTATAAAAAAAATTGTTTCCGTTATAGGGGTAATTTGTAATACCCCTTTTTTAATTGTTTACAGTAAGAAAAAGTATTTTATTAAAAAAAATCTCGAGACTATTTAATTTCCACTCAAAATATAAATTTTAAGGGTGATTTACTCATAAATTCCATGACCCACAAAATTCGACCAAAAAAGTTCAATCCAAACAAATGTCCAAGATATCCCTTTTCAGAAAAATCCTTACATACAAAATATTTACTTTCGATAACTAAAAAACTATATAATTTAAAACATTCCGAAATTCCAAAATCCTAAAATCAAAACATATCTATAATTACAATATTCTTTATTCTAAAACTAACTCAATCCATAATATTTCCTATTTTATAACAGAATATTAAATCACTTCCTTTAATCGTCAAACCTGCATGTGCATAAAAAAACAAAAAAAAAAGTCAATTAGAAATCAAGGGTTAAAAGCATGAATTAGTGGATTGACAGTACAAAAATAGTGGGTGACAGTTAGAAAACCGTGAGAAAAAAATCAAAAAATTTGTAGAATTGATTATTTGTGAAGTCATAATTAATGGGTTGTAGGCGATAACAGTGATTTATTTAATAAATAATTCACAACTATAATTATCATAAACCAAATTCAGAGTTTTTTACTTATCATAAACACATCATACAACTTTAAAGTCAAGTGTCAATAGAAAAAAAAGTTATACGAAGCCTATATACATTTAAACTTACAAGGCAATATTCAATAACATGAAAAAACATCTGTAAATAATTATGGTATTCAATGAGTACTTATACATTATATAAAATATAAGAAAAAAGAAAACATAATTACCTTACCGTGAAAAGCTTGATTGAAAAATATCAAAATAATGGGAGCTCAAGTCGTATGTGGTAGCAATCATTCATGGGCACAACCTTTTTGCATTTGTTTTGTAGTAGCATGAATAAAAATTAAAGAACGAATACTTGAATGAAAAATAATTATTTGCTAAAAACATGCTAGTATTTTCATTAATATTTCTATAATTCTGCGCTTTAATTAAGATTGTTACTTAATGAAAGGTAAATTGTTATGCATTAAAAAAATATAATAAATGTGCAACATATATTAGGATTGGTGGATAGTTAAAATTGACCTTTTAAGGAGTTAAAAAAAACTGAACATATTAGAGGTGGATTATTGGGTATTTATACTCTTTAGACTAATAGTTCAAATTTAAAATTAGACTATAAATGATATGTATATTATTAATTTATTATTATTTTTCATTAAGTATACATTTTAACTAGGTATTATTTATTATATATCTTAAAGTTTAAAAAGAAGAAAAATATACTATAATTTTACCCCTAAAGTTTTAATCCAAGTTGACGCTTCATTACTGATAAGTTTGAAAGTCTAAATTTATTATTTAGTTGAATATTTGTTATACGAGAAGAATTTTTATATATTTAATTTTGGGGTAAGTTTTTTTTCTTTTTGTTGTTACTAAACACATGTTGTTGGATGCTCATAAATTTCTATAGTAACAGTTTTTGTTGTTTAATAATATTTTAGTTATGACCCGGTACATGAAGGTACTACAAAAATATTTTATCAATAGGGTAGTGACCCCTCCCTCTTCGTGTGTATATATATAACCAAAAAATAAATTGGGGCAATATCTTAAACTCCATCAAGTTTTCTAAATTTTAGCTTTCATAAAAAAAATTAGATTCACCAACAAATAATATGGTAAAATATATTTCCATTAAATGCCTAGACTTATCGTGATCTAATGGTTGACGAGATCCATACATGAATAAAGTGGTAAGGGATGTTCTTAGTAATATCCTTTTCTTTTTCAAGGTTCTTAGAAATATCAATGTATGTACTATCGTGATCTAATTTTTTTTTTGTTCCAAATGCTTATATTAAACTAAAACAAATTACAATATATGTTAGCCTATCCCCATAGGAGACAAATCAAGGCATAACAATTCATCAAGTTTAGTTGGAAAGGGACTTGCACAAAAGTCATAAGACTCACCTAAAGGCAAATTTTTGCAAGTCCAATCCGCTATTCTATTTCCATCTCTTCTAACAAATGAAAAGGATAGATTACATAATTCGGAAACAAAATAAATACTTCTAACTATGTTATCAATACATGGAGAATTAAAGGTAAAATTGCTAATTAAAGGCTTCATGAGGGAAAGATTGTCATTTTCCACTATGCAATGAAAGTTATTGAGCTCCTTAGCCCATAGACAGGCTTTCAAAACTCCCAATCCTTCGGCCTCCAAGCTATTATCAGCATTAATTCTCCATCCTTGGCATTTTAGCACAACTCCTTTATAGTCCCTGGCAATACACGCAATACTATCGTGATCTAATGATTGATGAGTGCCATCTACGAAATATATGGTAAAGGATATTCTTAGAAAATATTCGTTCCATCTACGTATGATGGGTCGGTGTCAATTGATCCCCATTTACATGTCCCACGAATGGAAAATAAGTTGGTTGAGCAAATAATTATCCATATGCAAGGTTGTCTAAAACAAATATCAAATTTTAAGTTTAATTAAATATGTAAATCCATATTTAGTTAATAAAATTATTGAATAACATTTAGGTTTTCTTGCTCAATAGTCAGTTTCGCAAAGTAAAATATAAAAAATTCAAAATGTGAGTTGATAATATTTCGTCTTTTTTAGTGGTTGCTAAATGAATACCAGAACTTCTAAGACTCTAGACTTTAAAGTTTAAAAACATTTAGTAGTGAAAGGACCCGAGGAAACTTACTTTAGAAGTGAAGTTTGTTTTCAAATTTAAAGTACAATACCTTGAATTCCCACGAAAATTCAACCCATATTGTTCTAAATGAAGCATCATTTACACACAATAGGAGAGATATAATCCAATATATATATATATATATATATATATATATATATATATATATATATATATATATATATATATATATATATATATATATGTGTGTGTGTGTGTGTGTGTGTGTGTGTGTGTGTGTGTGTGTGTTTGTGTGTACGTCATCAAGTACAACAACACTACGCTCTTGAACATTCAAAGTCTCATAAACTACATTTCCAAAAATAAGCCCAGACTCAGTTGAAGCTCAACCAACTTCAGATCCCTTATTGTAAACCATACTCATCCACGATGCAACAAATATAATCATGCTAACCTGTCAAAATCAAACACCCAATGACACAACTCTTATTTTTATTTGAAAACAAAGTCAAACTTTAAAAATGGGTAGCAATCGAATTCTATTTTAAATGAAAAACAAATGAAACTTTTTAAAAAAATAGAAACAGAAGAAGCAAACCCAAGAAAAATTATTCTTTACATCACTATATACATGCATATAATTTACCCATATACCATTTGAAGGCAAGATTCCAGTACAAACTCTGTAAAATTTAGACGGATATGTACAATATTCTGTCTGTAACAAAGAGAAAAAAATATTCAAATAAATAAAAAAAATCGATAATTAAAAAAACCTCTTTTGAGTGATGATGGTTGTGAACTTATTCTAGGGTACCACCAGACTCTCTTGAAACTGCACCAGGGTCTCATTACAAAAGATGGAATGGAAACTTCGTGAAAACAATAAAAAATTGAGATCAAAGGAGCAATTTGATATATATATATATATATATATATATATATATATATATATATATATATATATATATATATATTGGATTTTTACCTTTCTAAAATTGAGATCACAACGTCCCATATTATCCGTTTGTGTATACATTAAAAATTGAGAAATAAAATAATTTTGTACATTTATAGGGTTTCAGAAAGAGAGTAGGTTGAACGGATAGGAATAACGGTGTTATAGTAGTGATTTGGTGGTGAGAATGATATCCTTCCTTGAAGTGTGACAGTTGTGATAATGGATTTGAAATTTGGTGGTGATAATGAAGTAAGACTAGGGGTGGAAATCAGATCCGAAATTTCCGATTGCTGACTTTTCCTATCCGAAAATTCCGATTTCGGAACAGATTTTTAAGGTTCCGAAATTCCAGATTCCGATTTCCGATTTTTCCGAAAAAATTTCCGAAAAATTTCGGGTTTTCCGATCCGATTTTATTTCCAAATTATATTTCCGATTTTACATTCCATATATTAAATAAATAATAAATATTGAGATAAAAGAAAAAATTAGACAACCAAAAATGTTGAAAATTTCAGAAGAAAAAAAGAAAAGAAAAAGTAAATGTTGAATTAGAATGAAATATTTATATATTGATTTAAGTATAATTATATTCGTGATGTTTATTATATTTTTATACAAATCCAATAATGGCCATTTTATGATTGTTGTAAACCTTTTACTTAAAGTGATTAAGTATATGGAAAGTGAGTGGTGGTAAATTTTGTGGTCTATAATTTGTCGTGACTGTTGAAATGAAAAAATATTAAACATATGAAAAAAAATTGTTGGAATGAGCAATTTTGTTTTTTTTTTACTGTACTTTTTGAATGTTGTGCAATAAATATCAATTTGAATTGTTTCTATTTTTTAAAATTAGAAAAACAGCGGGTAAATATTACATAGTTCCAATTTTGAACCATTAGTTCCGCAATTTCAAAACCAAAAGTTCCGAAATTCCGAAGCCAAAATTCTTAAATTTCCGAACGAAAAGTTCCGAAATTTCCGTGCCGAAATTTTGAATTTCAGAATTTCCGGTAAATTCCGAAATTCCGAATTCGGAATTGTTTTTTCCAGTTCTGAAAAAATTGATAGGAATTAGAATGGAAAAAATCTATTCCGAAAATAATTGGAATTTTTCCGAAAGACACTATTTTCGATCTGTTCCTTCTGATTTCCACCCCTAAGTAAGACAGACATAGAGGGTTTTGGCGAGTGTGTGAATATATGACTTGATAGGATCAGCTGAGGAGTAAGTTCATGGTTATGAGATGACATCTTTTCAGTGTGACGATAGAGCTAATAGATGCTTAGACGGGTGATAGCGGTAATGGTTGTGTGGTATGTGAAACGGCAAAAATAAAAGGGGAAATGGGGTTAGGTGAGCTATTGGAATATGAGACCCACACACTGTCAAACGAAATATAAATTTGTGAGTGAAATGAAAATAGAATTAATGCTAAGAAATGATTTAAGTGACGAAATTCTAAAAACCAATTTCACATTTTTTTTTATAAATTAATAGAAGTATTTCATATCATAAATTAAGATGGAGTAAAATAAGAGTTTTAAAATGATCCTGGTCGCTTTTTATGTAAAATATTTAAGTCATGAAATAGTTTGTTATATAATATAGATGTTACTTACTAAAGATAAAAAAACCTAAATAAATAACTTTTTCTAATAAAAATAATTTATTATATTAATGAAAAATAATAAAGTAATATAATTATTGTTAGAGAAAATTTTCCGACGGGTGTTGAAGACCTTTCTTATAGACCCAAACACCCCTACCTAATCCACTCTTCTTACTACAGACAACTAATGAGATTTTACACTATAACCTAGTTTTTACACTACCTATTATACCCTTAAAATGGTGTTTAGACACTATATATATTATATAACTTCCCAGAACCCAAAAAGTATCCCATACCCACTTATTCACTCTTTATTTATGTTTTTTATTTGTAGCTCATTCTCTCCTCTCTCTCTCTCTCTCTCTCTCTCTCTCTCTCTCTCTCTCTCTCTCTCTCTCTCTCTCTCTCTCTCTCTCTCTCTCTCTCTCTCTCTCTCTCTCTCTCTCCCTCTCTCTATTTCGTCTCCTCCCTCATGCGAAAGTTTTTTTGTTAATAAATCTCCTGCAAAACCTCCAGTACTCAGATGTTCAAGCTTTATGTTCAAACTTCTCCAGCAAAACTTTCGTAGCAGTTAGTTTTTCCAGCAAAATCTTCGTAGCTTCTCCATTTTCCGATCTTTATTTTCGCACAACAAAATTTGAGTTCTTAGAAGGAAAGCTCCGAGTTCATGAAGAAGACGAAGTGGAAGCTTTATTTTTGTGTAAATGTCAGTAACTTTTGTGTAATACTCAGTTATTTTGCGTTAGTGCTCAGTAATTTTATGTAATATTGTTAATCAATTGTAAGTTCTATAGTCTATTTGTCAATTCTCAATGATTTTTGTGTTAATATGATTCTACGTAATTCTCAATGTTATCTATTTTATACTCGGTGGTTGAGTGTTAATATTCAGAAAATCTAAATAATACTTAGTGAATTTAATTGATACTCAATGAATTTACTGAGTACGAGTGATAATCTTTAGCATGCATGTTCTTTAATAATTTTACTAAGTACCTAGTGTTTTTTATTGAGTACTAAGTGATTTTACTGAGTAGCTAATTAATTAATGAGTATTTAAAAAAATCATTAAGTATTAACACAAAAATACTGAGTATTTCAAAATCACAGAAAGTACAGTTGATTAATGAGTATTAATGCAAAATCACTGAGTAGTAATGCAAAATTACTGAGAATTACATAAAATCACGGAATGTTTGCTAGCAAAATCATTGAGAAGACGTAACTTCATAAACTCGAAGCTTCATGAACGGATCTGCGAGGTTTTATAAACTCGAAGCTACAGATCTTCATGGCTGCTGATCAAAACTGTCATGGTCGGGAAACTTCATAATTCGAAGCTTCCTAGCTACCTAAGTTTGAAAACGAAAAGTTTTAAACTTAATTAGCAATGGTTGTTATGCTTGAATCGATAAAGAGAAGGGAATAGAGAGAAATGTAGGAGAGGATATGTAATGTGTAATAAAAATATAATTTTTGGCTTATATATAGTCTAAGGGGTATTTTTGACCCATAAGAATTCACAAATTCAATAGGAGAAAAATATGTCCACACATTTCCTAATATACTCAAAGATGGTCTCCAAAACTCCTTACTACCTCCGTTTCATAAATTGTGTCCACATTATTAAATATAGTTGTCTCATACTATATGTTTAGTTTGAAAAATAAAATAATTTTGTAAAATGTATACTTACTTTCTTCTTAATAAAATATTAAAATTCTGTCTTTTTAATAAATATTTAGGGTGCATGATATATAGGGTCTTAGAGACTGTTTTTTTGCGTTATAAAAAATGGTGGGATTCTTGTTTCTCTAAATAGACCTCTAGTATGACCAAATACTAAAAAACTCTTTCGTATAAGACAAATATCACTAAAAGACAAAAAACAAATGATTAGATTATTAATTCAATAAGTATCAACTTGTTGAGTATTGACACTGTTCGAATCCTGCCACCACCGACCACTGGCCACCGACCATCGCTGCCACCGACCATCGTTGTTACCAGTGGTGTACTCAGAGAATAAAAAACACAGAGTATCAGAAAAAACACAGAGCATCTGAAAAAATACGGAGTATCGGAATTAAAATCCTGAATATCGAAATATAACACTGAGTAATGTTAAAAAACACGGAGTACTCAATAAAAAAATGGAGTACTCAATAAAAATATAGAGTACTCAATATAAATATAGAGTAATATTAAAAAACACAGAGTAATATCAAAAATATTATATTTTATTTAAATTTCAAACAACCTACACTATTATAACAATCAGCTAAGTACCATAAACTAAGTAATGTAATTTTGAACAAAAAGGAAAAAAAGAACACATCCGTGAAGCTTCGTGGGAAAGAACTTTGGCGAGAAAACCACCGCCACTCTGGACTCCCATCAGCAACCCATCAATGTTCCCAATCCAAACATCACATCCTGGCGCCCCTCCACACCTCCATTTCTGATCCAACACAACAACAACCTTTCGAAGGCCAGAAAGAAATCAGCTTTGCCGGGAATCTTCACCTCGAACAATGCTTCTTCCGATCTCGAACAGATTTCGTCACCGGAAATCTTCGCCTCGACCGTTGCTTTTTCTTCGCCTGCTTCATCAGACGTCTGCTTCTCAGGGATGCCATATCTATTGAGCATGTAATACTCATATATAATATATAAGACGACCCCTCCTGACAGCTTAAGTTTTTGGGAGAATCGGTTATCTAACATGGTATCAGAGCCCAGATCCATAAGAGGTCGGTGGTTCGAGTCTTGCCGTCGTCACCCAATTTAAAAATTCACGTAGCAAAGACTAGACATGCAAATAAATGACATGAATCTAGCTTGCACGTGAGGGGGCGTATTGAGCATGTAATACTCATATATAATATATAAGACGACCCCTCCTGACAGCTTAAGCTTTTGGGAGAATCGGTTATCTAACAATATCCAGCGCCGGTCTATTTCCCCGCGAACGTCGGTGAACTTGAAGCCGTTCGAACAAGCTTCACGAACAAGCTTTGTTCGAAGGTGTTCGCAGTGACATCTTCTTCACAGAGTCTTCTCAGGCGAGCTCGAACCAAGCTCAAGGTCTTCATGCCATGGCTGTGCTATGAACGAGATCTCAAACGAGATCTCCTTCTGCTGGAGTTGATCATATTTGTTGCTCTCTTTCCGGCCATCGATCTAGAGCTTTCATTGCCAGAGCTTCGCTGGTCCAGAAAATGAGCGAGGAGGAAAGATCTGCATGGCGAGGCCCAATCTTCACCATGGAGCGAGGAGGAGCTTCGCTCGTAGAGGTGGTTGCCTTGTATAAGTGGTTTTCTTTGCAGTCATGGAAAGAGAGAAAAAGCTTAACGTGCTAGAAAGATGATGAAAAAAAATATTATCTTTTTAAAAAAATTTATCATATATATATATATATATATATATATATATATATATATATATATATATATATATATAAAATATAATAAAAATGGGGTAAGTAATTGAAATTTTGGATTATAGTGTAAAATTTTATTTTAGATTTTTAGTACAAAAAAGGAAGATAAAGTGGGTAAATAACAAAAAAAGGTATCTTAAAAATCTCAAATATTTAAGATTTCAATTATAAAATTATTTATGAAAAATATTTTAATAATTCGGATATTAATAAATTACCTTTTTTTAATTTATGTTAAAAAGTGAAGTGGACTGGGACGGAAGGAGAATTGTTTATCTCCGTATTAACGTGAGTTATGGAAGGTATGAATGACATAGCATGTTGGGAGCAGTTGTTTCACATTGAGCAGGCATCCTTTCGGACCACAAAAAAGATGGAGCCACTACCTGTGGCCCTATCACAATCCACAAATTATCAATCACTTTAACTATTAATTCTGTATATATATCGAGATTAGTATATGACTAGTCTCTAGTCATTACTTATTTAAAAGATTATTGTCCAAAAAACACTTCAAATTAAAATTAATGTCCCCTCACCCCTGCCGCTTTCTTCTTGCCCATAAAAGGCACTTCCCTTTTTTTCTTTCCTATTTTACCCCACCCCAGCCGCCGTCTCCAAATTTTCCCTCCTTGTAAAGCTAAGCATATCACTCTCTTCAGCTAATTCTCTCACTTCCCCCACGATATTTACTTTCTCTCTAAAACACCAATGCTAAGCTTCTCTATGTTGGTAAAACCGCGGGTTATCATAGTAGAACTCAGGTTAGATTTTTATTTTTTTATTTTTTATTTTTATTTTAATTTTTATTTTTAAACATCATAGAAATTCTGTTCAGGAAGAAATTCATGAGTTGCTTTTGAGTTTTGCTGAAGTAGGAGCGAATGTTGTGAGACTTAAAGGCGGGGACCCATTGGTAATTTACAAAATTCTAATTCAATCTTTTTAGTTAAGATTATGAGAAGAAATTGAGTTGACATGAAACAGGTGTTTGGAAGAGGTTGAGAGGAGATGGATTATCTTTTTTTTTTTTGCATACATCGGAGGCTAAAAGCCGAGTTGAAAACAATCAACTAATTCCTCATAGAGGATCTAATACTAGTCTAGGAACCATGTGTCCACTCCTATCACTAGTGATGTTCTTCCAAAGATAGTCCGGGGGGTCTACCAAAAGTTGCGGTTCTCCATTTATCAACGCTCCATTCTTCGCTAGAAGATCCGCACACGTGTTAGCTTCCCTAAAAATACAATCCACCTCAAAGCCCGGGTTATCTCTCAAGATATTTCTACAGTCATGTCCAATATGGCAATTCCAACTCATAGAACTACCACCGCCCTTCACTAGCGCGTGAAGTTCTCTAGAGTCAGTTTCGACATATAATTCTTTGATGCCTTTACTTACTGCCCATCGAAGACCATAGTGCAAAGCCAGCACTTCTGAATAACTAGGAGACTCCATTATACACGGCCCAGAATATCCAGCTACAAACGTACCTTCTTCGTCTCGAATTAAGCCTCCTATACCCGCTCTTCCCATTTCCGCATTATAGCACCCATCCACATTCAACTTCATCTTATTCTTCGGCTTTACCCACTTTATTAATTTGCTTTTTGCCGCTTTGATTATTCCTCCGTCACATTCCTTGCCCCACGCGGATATAAACTCACTAGCTAACCTCACGGCTTCATATTTTAAGCCAAAGATCCTTGGGGTGGTACTTGAGTTCTCAAATATCGCCTCGTTGCGCCTTGACCAAATAATGCTTAAGGCTGCAATAAATAACAGCTTCCATTCAATGTCCCCGTACATATCTCCAGATTCAAGATTTTCCTCCATCCATTTCTTCCATACAGTAGATAACGAACCTTCCTCCTGCTGCACATTTTGGTCCGCGGTCCCTGCAGCTCTCCAGGCTGTTGCGAAGGCATTGATCAGCCTGCGCGAGATTCCAGTATCATTTTCTGCATAATCAGACCCCATATGGCCTGCCGATAGCAATCCAGTAGCTGAATGAGTGCTTACTGGTCCACGGCGAGGGGTAAACAGGCCCAGTTCCGTCCACATTTTCGATGCTACAGTGCAGCGCAAGAACGTGTGTTGCAGGTCTTCTACCTCTGTTCCGCATACTGCGCAATACGGATTATCAATTATGTTTCTTCTATAAAGGTTAGCTGCAGTGGGAAGTCGGTTAAGTACTAAACGCCACAACATAACCCTCATTTTCTGTGAGCATTTTGCTTTCCAGATTCTGTCCCACCGAAAGGAAAGATCAGGGACCTGTGCTGCAATATTCTTAAACGCTGATTTGACTGTGAAAAGCCCAGAAGCTTCAAACATCCACCTATACCCCGGAACACCCATTCTTTCGTCCTCTACAACCCCATTTCTAAGCACCTCTGTACCAGCCATTATTGCCTTGCAAATACTAGAGTCTCCAGCCTTAGATACCGTTTGAAGCAGTCCATTTTTGAAATATTTATGTTTAAAAGCATCAACCCATGCGACTCGTTGGTTTTGAAGTATTTTCCATCCGAGTTTTGCCAACAGCGCCAAGTTAAATAATCTTGCCTCACGAATACCCAATCCACCACTTGATTTCGATTGACATACTTTTTCCCACGCTACCCAATGTATCTTTCTCTTCTCATCCGAAGACCCCCAGATAAAGTTACGTACTATCCGATCAATCTCTTTACATACATAAATTGGTAACTTCATTACTTGCATTTGGTACGTTGGTATTGCACACAATACAGATTGGGCAAGAGTAATCCTTCCAGCAAGCGATAAGGTCTTCGCCTTCCAGATTGCCAATTTATCTCTCATTCTTTCAGTGATACTTTTGTAGAAGCCTTTTGGTAACCGCCCTGAATGTATGGGTGTTCCCAAGTACTTCCCAAAAGAGTCACTTAGACAGAAGCCACTAACACCAGCTAACTCATCTTGCAATGCCATTGGTATATTTTTAGAGAAGTAGATAAGTGATTTAGCCGCACTTATGGTCTGCCCAGCCTCATTACAGAATAGATTAAGCGTTTCCTGCAAAAGATTAACCTGCGATAGAGAAGCCTCACAAAACAATATCAGATCATCAGCAAAAAAGAGGTGAGATATTTTCGGGCCTCCTCTTCCCAAAATGATTGGTTTCCAACTACCATTATCACACAATTCTTGTATCAAGATCGATAGCCGCTCCATACATAATATAAAGAGATATGGAGAAAGTGGGTCACCTTGCCTTATGCCTCGTTGAGGTTTAAAAGATGGGAGAGGTTCCCCATTCCATAAAACTCTCATTTCATTCTCAGCCATACTTGTCATAATAATTGACACCCAACTATCCGGAAATCCAAAATTCACTATCGTATCTTTTATAAACTCCCATCTAATTTTGTCATAAGCCTTTGCCAAGTCGATTTTGACCGCCATAATACCAACCTTTCCCTTAAGGTGACGCATTCGATGATCAACTTCTCGAATAAGGACTATATTATCAGTAGTAGATCTTCCAGGCAGAAAGCTACTTTGACACGGGCCAATTCTCTCAGCAAGTAGTGGTCGGAGTCTGTTCACCATCGCCTTCATAATAAACTTACACGGAGAATTAATCAGGCTAATCGGTCTAAAGAGGCTTACTCGATCAGGATCCTTAACCTTCGGAATAAGATGGATTAATGTACCATTTAGATTCGAAGGAAGGCGACCAGTATCTAGTGCTTCACGAAACATGTCCTCCACGGAGATTGCAACTATTTCCCAACACTTCTGATAGAATGCAGCAGACATCCCATCCGGCCCCGGTGCTTTCATCGGATTAGATTGGAAAACTGCTTCACGGATTTCCTCCTTCGTAAACGGTGCATTAAGTTCTTGAGAAATTTGTCCTCCTAGTGATTCGACATTAGGAAGAGTAAACCACCCAATAGTATCATCCGGACCCTTATATAATGATTCAAAATATTCCTTAACTAGGACTTTCAATCCGATCTCATCCTCAATCCACTCATTATTTTCATTCAATAGTCTAACGCACTTCGCTTTCTTCCTCTTTATAATTCTTGAGAGGTGGTAAAACCTTGTATTACGTTCGCCATCTCTAATCCAAATATCCCTTGATTTCTGAAAATACATAACTTCCTCTTGCTTCAATACACTCTCATATTCGTTCATCAACCTGTTACCCATTTGGCGGAGTGACGAATTATATCTTACTTGAAGTGATTTCTGAATACCCCTTAGCCTAGCCGCCAATAGCCGTTTCTTCTTGTGAATATTACCAAAGCTTTCGAATTTCCACTTATCAATATCCGTCTGAATGTCCTCCACACCCAATCCGATCCCAACTTCGCTACCCTTCCATTTCTCTCGTATAAATTCCTGAAACCCTTTCTGAAGACACCAAGCTGATTCAAACCGAAATTTTCGCGAACGGATGGTTGGATTCTGTGCCGGGCAAATTTGTATTAGGATTGGAGTATGATCCGAGTGGACACGAGCTAGGTGAATCACTCGCGCCTTCGGAAATAAGCCAATCCACTCCGAATTACCATAGGCTCTGTCTAATCTCTCCATCATTCTCTGTCCTGAGTTCCATGAATCACACCACGTGAAGCGCGGCCCTTCAAACCCAAGATCTATCAACCCGCAGCTTTCCCTCCATTCTTCAAAAATTTCCATTCGTCTCGAAACACCTTCCACCCCTCCTTTTTTATCTTCTGCTTTCCCAACTTGATTAAAATCACCAGCTACTAACCATGGAATTGTTAGATTATGAAATGCTTGGTGTAATGCATTCCATAGCTCCAACCGTTCTTTATGGTGAGTGCGCGCATAGACTGCTGAAAAAATCCACGGTTCACATCCTTCCTGGCTCACTTCTATGTTAATAACTTGTTTCCCGGCTGATAGCACCCGAATCGAAACGTCTGTATTATCCCAAAGAAGCCATATACCACCTTTGTAACATTCAGAGTCAACTCGTATAGAATTATCTTTTTGAAGTGAGTTGATAACCCTATCCGCGTTAACTCCACTAATTCTCGGTTCAACAATTACAGTAAGCCACACTCTATTTGCTATCATCATATCACGAACAACTTGTCGGAATCTCTCACTAGCTGCACCGTGACAATTCCAAACCATGATGTTTAGGGGATATTTTGATCTTCCCCACCTATTGTCTGTATCATCTTGTATATTCATTAGTAAAAACAAATTTAAAATAGTGAGGGGGATACCCGAAGTGTATTAGTTTGAAGATGAAACCATCTCCACGTCATCATTTGAGCGGTCCCGAGGTTCCTGATCTTCAGTCCCCTCGCGCGAGTTATGATCTTGTGTTTCAAAGACCATGTGGACTGCTCCTTGTTGTGCTGCTCCCTCCTTGGCGGGTCCTCGATCATGATCCAGCTCGGCCAGGCTTCTAGTGGGATTTGCAGCAGACGCGTGAGGAACTGCAGCTCCTAGCTGCTGCGGTTCCGGTACTGTTGAGTGCCTCTGTGCCATATTAATCCTAGACCCTTCATTTTCTAATATTGCAATATTGCCCCTTGAAGTTCTGTTAGTCCCCTTCTCGGTCCCTGCCACATTCACCATACCCGCACCAGTAGCACCAACTTGTGCTGAGACATTTCCAATTACAGTAGCATTTTTTATCATCAAGCTTTGTTCATTATTAACACTTTTAATTACCCCGTCTTCATTACTAGCTTGCCCTCTCATTGTTCCAGCTGTGAACTCCCTAATTTCTAGCACCGAATTGAGTGTTTTTTGTTGCTCAAAAGTCGGAGTAGCTATTATTTTATGCCCAATATTTCCTTGGTTTTTGCCACGCGCCTCGTTCCCTCCAGACACTTTTTTCCCCTTATTTTGTTTATTGTTTACACCCGAAGTTTGCCCTTTGCTTTGGTATTGTTTTCCATTTCCACCTTCAGACCCCCACACGATATCTTCTATACGAAGCGCTTCATAGCGAGATCCCAACCCTTTTGCACCTACTGATTTTTGTCCATTTTGACCGTTATTAATTTTTTCCTTCCCGTATCCACGATTGTTTCTCCGAACAGTCATCCATTCCCCATATTTTTCCGTCGGTTCTTTCCTCGCTTCCACTTGTAGGTCCATTGGAGTTTGTGTTGCTCGTTCCGTTGCATTATTCTCATAGCCTCTTGGTGCATTCGGAGGACAATCAATTTTCCGGTGTCCGAATTTCCCACACCCGAAGCAAATAAGGTGTAACCCCTCATATTCCACTTTACACACATCCGACCCAATGCGTACTTCCGGTTCCAGGGGCTTACTTAAATCAATTTCAATTGCAAGCCTCGCATAATTCCCCCTAAGTCTCCCTTTAGTTAGCGGATCGATTCTAATTGTTTTTCCAATTTTGTCACCTATTTTCCTCAATATCCTTGCGGTATAGTTTTGCATTCCCACATTAGATATCCTTACCCATGCAGTAGTAGTAGTAATCGAATTCGTTAAGGCATTAAAGGACGGTGTCCATTCACGAACAACTAGGTAGTGATCTAATACCATCCAGGGGCCTCCTGCTATAGCAAAGTTAAAGTCTTCTCTAATTTCAAACTTCACCATATAGTATCCATTCCCCACATCCACTAGTTCCATTTTGCCAGTTGGATTCCATATTTGACGGAGTTTATTGGAAAGATACGTAAAGCCTACCTCTCTTCCCAATAGCCTTACCACCACGGTGTTCCTCCAAAGTCGAATACCTTCTCTTATCTCATCGCGTGTACGTAAAACAGTCGGAATTGAGTCCATAACCTCCTCTACATCATCCTCCACTAGCGCTTCCAACTCCGTAAGATCCTCTTCATCCACTACCTTCTTACCCTTATCTTCTTCCTCATCGATTATAATCGGAATCACGTTATTGCTACCCGTCACCAAATTCTTCCACCCTCCTAGCTTTAGATTAGGGTTAAAAGTTCTTTTCCCATAGTCCTTCACTGTGTTAGCAGTAAGGAAAGTTCCTGGCATAATCGATGGCCCTGCGCGAGTATTTGTTGCTGCTGGACAGACATTACTACCTATCGGCGGCGCTATCATCTCCATACCAGAGCCACGCTGTCTTTTTCCTTGACGTACAGTTCCCACAGTGTCCAACAATGTAGGAAACTCTTCTCTGCTGTTCTCAGCCATGGTCGTGTCCGGTTGTTTCGAAGATTCAGTGGGTTCATCAGGTTTCATTGGTTCTGTGGTTTCTAGTTGTGTTATGCCGTCCGGCGTGGCCGGTGGCGGCCGCTGATGGTCTTCCATGCGTCGTGAAAAGCTGTTATGGGTGAGTAGGGTTCCTACTTTTACGGAGCTTTTTTAATTTTTTCTTTTAAGATGGATTATCTTCAACAACATGGTATTGAAGTGAAAGTAATCCCAGGTACGATAAAATAAACCTTCTTAATTGATTTAATATAATTCGAAATTAATTATTATTTTACTTTTCTGGTAATTTATTTGAAATTAAATTTTAAATGTTTAAATACTGATAATCGTGTTTTTTGGTAATTATTCTTTAATTTATTTCAGATGTTGAAGACAGTACAAAAGTGTGCTTGCACGAGTGGTGGGAAACATTCCCATTACTCAACATTAGCCCACAAGTACAAAAGTGTACCTGCACGAGTGGTGGGAAATATTTCCATTACTCAACATTAGCCCACAAGTACAAAAGTGTACTTGCACGAGTGGTGGGAAACATTCCCATTACTCAACATTAGCCCACAAGTACAAAAGTGTACTTGCACGAGTGGTGGGAAACATTCCCATTACTCAACACTAGCCCACAAGTACAAAAGTGTACTTGCACGAGTGGTGGGAAACATTCCCATTACTCAATATTAGCCCACAAGTACAAAAGTGTACTTGCACGAGTGTTGGGAAACATTCCCATTACTCAACATTAGCCCACAAGTACAAAAGTGTACTTGCACGAGTGTTGGGAAACATTCACATTACTCAACATTAGCCCATACAGTACAAAAGTGTACTTGCACGAGTTGTGGGAAACACTCCCATTACTCAACATTAGCCCATACAGTACAAAAGTGTACTTGCACGAGTTGTGGGAAACACTCCCATTACTCAACATTAGCCCATACAGTACAAAAGTGTACTCACACGAGTTGTGGGAAACATTCCCATTACTCAACATTAGTCCATACAGTACAAAAGTGTACTTGCACGAGTTGTGGTAAACACTCCCATTACTCAACATTAGTCCATACAGTACAAAAGTGTACTTGCACGAGTTGTGGGAAACACTCCCATTACTCAACATTAGCCCATACAGTACAAAAGTGTATTTGCACGAGTGTTGGGAAACATTCCCATTACTCAACATTAGCCTATAATTACAAAAGTGTACTTGCACGAGTTGTGGGAAACATTCTCATTACTCAACATTAGCCCATACAGTACAAAAGTGTACTTGCACGAGTTGTGGGAAACACTCTCATTACTCAACATTAGCCCATACAGTACAAAAGTGTACTTGCACGAGTTGTGGGAAACACTCTCATTACTCAACATTAGCCCATACAGTACAAAAGTGTACTTGCACGAGTTGTGGGAAACATTCCCATTACTCAACATTAGTCCATACAGTACAAAAGTGTACTTGCACGAGTTGTGGGAAACACTCCCATTACTCAACATTAGCCCATACAGTACAAAAGTGTACTTGCACGAGTTGTGGGAAACACTCCCATTACTCAACATTAGCCCATACAGTACAAAAGTGTATTTGCACGAGTTGTGGGAAACACTCCCATTACTCGCCCTTGACAAAAATTGTACTTGCACAAGTCCACTACTCGCCCTTGGCAGCAGCAGTAGACAGCAGTAAGCATTAAGGTATATTTACCTTAAGTGTCTTTTATGGGCAAGTGGCTAAGGTGGCAGGTGGTTATTGGGCTAAGGGCATTAAGGTATATTTACCTTAAGTGCCTATTATGGGCAAGTGGCTAAGGTGGCAGGTGGTTATTGGGCATTCACCCTTATTTAAATCTATTAACGCGAGACAGGTGGACTTCAGCTCATGACACTTCCAGCGTTTCAATTTAGTGCTTTGATAATTTATTCACCAATATCTGCTTACAAGATCCTCTTTGGAAACTGCACCTTTTTCCATTATTCATTATCAATCTGATTTGTGGACAAAGTTTGTAAAGGCACAAGTAACATATTACTCCCTCCATTCCTTAATAATTGACTCTTTAGCCAATATAATTTATTCCACAATATATGTCACATTTCAAGTTTCAATACAAATTAAATGACCTCTTTCCACTTTTACCCTTATTCTTAAAATCTTTCAATTTTCTCTTTCTTAAAAGTAGGGATATTTTAGTCATATTAAACTAAGTTTTTCCTACTTTTTAGATTCCTTAATATGTGTGAAAAGCTTTAAAGAGTCAATTATTAAGGAATGGAGGGAGTAAATAGGAAGTATTACTACAATGTGAATCTTGTTTTAAATTTGAGTCCAGATTAGTTTGAATTTAATAAAATCTGTCTTAGACAAAAGAGAGACTACTTGTTTTAAAGAGATGGAGGAGATATTCGGGATAGTGGATCGAAATTGGGTTTTTCTAATGGTTTATGTTAGGGTTTAGAAGTATCATTCTTTTTCCTAATCTCCACCATTCTTATGGTGTTTTGTGAGCTATATGAGTTGGGGTTTGTGATTATGGTTTTGTGAATTCTATGAAAGAATTAAGTTGGAGAAAGAACGCTATAAGATTAGGTGAAAAAATACACTGAGTTAATCAAGATTAATTGTCTAGTTAGGGTTCGTAAACTTGATAATTTTAGAAGTAAACTTGGGATTTTATGATAGACTTACCGGGAAAAAAGTTATTGCACGAGTTTGAATGAGATTATATAAAATTATCTCTTGGTATCCCTATATATCATGTTTATCTGAAAACGTACTCAATTTTGTTTGTGTTGATTTATGAAAAGATTTGCAAAAATAAAAAAGCAGTGTGTGGTTAAGTATGGGTTTGGATAATAGTATTACCATGATTACCATCATCGAATTAGAGTGCATGCAATAGAAGGGTTCATTAGTAAAATATTTCTTTTTTTCATGCAACGGAAGTTAGAAAGTCCTTGCATGAAAAAAAAATCCTGGTAATGATATTCCATAAATAATCTGGACGATCTACCAATTCTCAAGGGCTAACACTCGCTTCAGCTCCTTCCCTTGGTAATATATCTGCACAACGGTTCGCCTCACGGTATATATAAGCCACCTCAAAATTCGGATGTGTACGGAAGATATCCTTACAGTCTCGCCCAATATGACAATTCCGATCTAAGGAATTCACACTGTCCTTCACTAGCGCGTGGAGTTCCCTTGAATCAGTCTCTATTTCCAGTTCCTTCAGCCCTTTATTTACCCATCTCAACCCAAAGTGTAACGCTAATACCTCTGACAGAAAAGAAGATTCCACCACACACACACCTGAAAAACCATAAATAATTGTACCATCGCTATCTCTTACAATTTCCCAATCTCGGCTCTACCTCTTGCCAAATTAGAGCTTACATCTATATTCAGTTTCTACCTTCCAACTGGTTCAACCCATTTGACCAACAGATTCTTGGAAGACTTAATAACCCCACCATCACACTCCTTCCCCAAGCCAATGCAAAATCGCTAGCCAACCTTACCACATCACTCTTTAGTCCATCCATTTGAGGGACACAATTCTGCATAAAAAGTGCTTTATTTCTACTATCCCATACTACCCAAATTGTTACAGCAAACATTAAATACCACTTTAGGCCTTCAAACAGTACTTTAGAGCCGAGATGTCCATCCATCCAATGCCTTATGTCATCAATCACAAGCCCACTAATTTCATGTACTGAGCACCCCTCCCCCCTCTCTACCCACCCCCACCCTCATTACTACTTTACTGACTAGTACAAGCCCACTAATTTCTTGTAATGGTTATACATCAGTTGATTGTAATATATATTGATAATGCCACAGTTAAACTTTATACCAATTTTGATCTTTTTTTTGGGTTAGGTAAACAGTTGTATAAATAGAAAAGAGCTTTACACTTTACAAAGGAGTTACCTATGTAGGACCTAAAGTTTAAGGTAGCAACAAAGAAATATAGGCAACTAACTCATACTCATACAAGTTAATGTCTCACAATCATCCAATAATGAATGATGAGGGAACAAGGAATACAAAATGGAAAAAAATACACCACTTGACTTCCTTGATAACCGTAATCCTAGAGGTTAAATCACTTCTCATAGCAAGGTGAACTCTCGCCTTCTAAATGCATTACACGGTAGCTCCAAAACCAATCATCCATGCCTTTCTTTTCTAATTTTCCCTAGCTTCAAGTTTTTTAAGCCATTTCAAAGCACTAAAGAGAGAATTCTTTTATTTATTATCCCTAGCTAAGTCTTTATCTCATCCCCAATCTCTTTTGCATAAGCACAATCAAAATAAAGATGCTTGTTTGACTCAAATTCCTCACCACATAAAACACAAAGTGGATCCAACTCCAAATAAGTCATGCGATATTTTGTTTTAAGCCTCTCCATCAGTGTCATCCAAACAATAATTGCATAATTAGGAGTTACACACGAGTCCCAAACAATATTAGTCCAAGGCTTCACAAAAGTTTATCGGCGAAATAATTTATAAGGTTTTACTGGACACCTCATGAATTATTGGGTGTGTACTTCCAGAGGAGAACCATAAAGCCAAGATACACTCTCTTAATTCAACTCCTATTGACCCCTGAATAATCTCCTTAAACTCCCATAAATTTTTCAAGAGAATCTCCCTTTTTCGGGGTCTACTCCCAAAAACTAAAAAGTTGAAAAATACTCACCATGGATCCACTTAATCCAAAGCGAGTCTTTTTTATCCACGATCTTCCCAAGAATTTTTAATAATAAAGCTTTATTCCATGCAAATAAGACTTTTAATCCAAGCCCACCTTCTTCTTTCGGTACACAAATCTTGCTCCACCTTACTTGAGGGGGCTTCATATTCTAATAAAAAATTCTGCAAATACTAATAACACGATCTCGAACACAATTAGGAACCTGAAATATAGTGAACTAAAAACGAATAACACCTTGGAGGATGATCTAATTAACTCCAATCTCCCCGCAAAAGGGAAGAAGCATTACAAGATCTCACATACCCCTTCTGATTTATCAAAAAGTGGTTTATAATCCCTTAAAAGTAGAACGAAAGAACCAAGAGGGACTTCTAAATAACATAAAGGCATACCACCTTTCTCCAAAAGTGTTGGTGCCAAACCATTCACAATATTATCATATGAAACCGCGATATAATAAATATTAGACTTTTCCATATTTAAACGAAGCCCCGAACAATCACCAATTTTTTTAAACAATCCATGAGAATTTTAACAGACTCTTTATCTCCTTTAGAAAGAAGCATTAGATCATCCGCAAAAGCAACGTGAGTTATCTTTTCCTTTATACATTTCAGATGATATTTAAAATTAATATACGTATTTTTCTTCAAAAGCCTAGAAAAATATTCAAGGCAAAGGATAAAGAGATAAGGAGAAAAAGGGTCACCTTGCCTTTAGTCTTTTTCTCCTCTGAAGAAACCATGAATTTCACCATTAATGGCCACCGAATAAAATGGAGAAGAGACCCAAACCATTATCCAATCCACAAACCTCTTTGGAAATTTCAATCTTTTTAGTACCTCGTGAATAAATTCCTAAGAAATCGAATCGTAAGTCTTTCGATCGATTTTTATTGTACATCTCGAGGAGCTACTATTGTTATTATACCCCCTTAATATTTCTTGCATAAGATGTCTATTTACAACCATCGATCTTCCCTCCACAAAAGTGTTTTGGGATATCTTTGAAACAAGTTGTGGTGTTCTTCGATGGCTATCTTTGAAAATCCAAATTCCATAATAATAATATCACAAGCTTAAGATTTATCTATAAAAGTGTTTTTTTCTACGAAAGAAAAATAATACCAAACTTTATCATTTTTGGATTAATAAATATTATGAAGAACTGATGTATTTAAGATGAATTTTGCATTAAATAGATTTCTCAGACCGTTCTTGATTGGTGTTCACTAATAAAGATGACCACAAACACATCTTTTTTTGATTGGGTTAATAAAAATATATTAAAATGAAAGAATCATAATATATACATTGTTTTTGGAATTAATTGGTCAACAATCCCTTTACCTTAATTCTAGCAATGAGCTAACGAAAAGAGAAATCTACTATTATTCCTAGGGGTGTGCGCGGGTCGGTTTTGTATGAAAAATGATCAACCCACAAACCGCCCGTTCTTGTGCAGATTTTGAAAAATAAAACCCGTACCCGCCCAATACATTACTTAAACCATTGACTTTCGGGTGATTTAGTTCGATTAGAAGACGGATTTGTATCCATATTCATTTGGCGAGTCAAATTTATAATACAAATGAAAATTATAACGAAAAATATTGTTTAGGATACGCATATGCATTTCAAATCATATATGATTAAAAGATATAAAATGAGATTTTAGGAAACTAAATATATGAATTGAACAAAGAGTACATATAATATCATAATTGAAATGAATCATATTCATTAGATAAAATATTATTGATATATTGAGGGAGTTCAAAATATTTTTAAAAAAGGGGGAGGAATAAAAAAATGTAGAGTGAAAAGCACATGACCTCCCACTATTTTATTTGAATAAAATGAGCAATACGAATTTTTCTAATTTTTATACTATAAGGTAATCGAGTATATGCGGGTATGCGGGTTTGCGGGTTTCAAGTTTTAAATCCACAACCCGCAAAAATGTGTATATTTTTTCAAAAATGTAAACCGCAACCCACCCAATTAAAAACTAACCCGTATAATTTCGGGTTAGTGTAATCGGGTTGGTCGGGTTATGCGGGTTTTCTAACCCGATGCACACCCCTAATTATTCCCATAATAGGCCTATACAAAGAGTTTAGGTGGGAAGAAACAAAAGTCCACTATCTCGCGAAAAGACATGATGAGAATACAATGAAAATAAACAACGATAAATATGAATTTTAATATTATTTACTACGTCCTCCAAATTGGGAAGCACAACCTCCATACTAAAATTATTCTGAACTTGCTAAATCAAATACACGTTCATCGCGAATTCGATTTCTCATGCCTTCCAAACTACTCTTCTCTTGTATTTTTTCAACCACTAAAGCACGTTTTGTATAATATACACAGATCTCTCTCTCTCTCTCTCTCTCTCTCTCTCTCTCTCTCTCTCTCTCTCTCTCTCTCTCTCTCTCTCTCTCTCATCTAGGGGTGGAAATCGGATCTGAAGTTCCCGATTTTCAATTTATCTGATCCAAAAGTTTTGATTTCGGAACAGATTTCAAATGTTCCGAAATTTAGAAATTTCGATTTCTGATTTTTCCGGAAAAAAAAAACAGATCAGAATTGGAAGTACATATAAATTTTTAGAAAATTACCCAAAGGGTCCTGAAGACACACCCCAAAGACCTAACAAGATCTCCCCAATTCCTTCTTCTTACTAAAGGGCACAACTAAAAACTAACACTTTAAGTCAAATTTTCAATTACAGTTTTACCCCTTTTATTATTTTTTTAATCCTATATATATTAATTTAGGAAAAATGACCCAAAAAATCAAAATAATATTATTTTCAGCCCAATAACATCAATGACAAAATTTCTTCCCAATAACATCATTAACTAAATTTTGTCCTTGATGGGAATCGTCCTTGACGGGAATCGTCCTTGACGGGAATCGTCCTTGATGGGAATCGTCCTTGACGGGAATCGTCCTTGATGGGAATCGTCCTTGACGGGAATCGTCCTTGACGGGTAAACATGTAATCTTATAATAGTAAGTTAATGGATGATTCTTTGGGGCAAGTATAATATTATTTTGATTTTTTGGGTCATTGACCCATTAATTTATTCAAAAATATTTATAAAAATATAATAATTATTTTCTCACCTTTCTCTCTCCACTCTCACTCCTCTCACGTAAGGACTCTCTCTTCCTTTTATTTTTAAGCAGCAATACCAAATCGGAGATCTGCATTCTTCTCTTTAATGTCGCCACTCGATTGCGGGGTCTATTCCACTTGCAACCATTCGAAATCTCTTGGCGAAGCACATAAAATCTTCCTTTGTAGCTGAAGCTCACGGTGGAACCCTAGCTGGTGAAACTAGCAGTGAAGGAGCGAAGCTCGATCTTCCATCGGAAGTGAAGCTCACTGCGGAACCCTAGCTAGTGAAGCTCCGTCAAGTCTTCACGTCGTCATTCTTCACGTAGGAAGCTCTGATATCGAAGCTCCGTTCTTGAATATGCTAGCCTCGAACGTATCTCCTTTTTCTCCGACCAGAACTCGCAACAGCTCGCACTACCATCAGAGCTTCCTCGTCGCCACTCACCGCGAGCTCTTCGAGATTTGTCTTCTCCGATCTGGTTCGAGAAGCTGTAAAGAAAGTTGCTTCGAGACTTCACAGCGACGTATGGTACTTTTGTGCTTGAGTATGGGAGACTTCACAGAGGCTTAGAAGCCATTCGCTGCTTTATCGGGAGAGGAGAATATGTCTCTGGTGGATGCTCGAAGACTGCCGGCGGTTTCCTATAATACTATGATTTCTGGTTGTTAAACTTGTTTTTTCCTTTCATATTCAAGTTGTAATAGCAGCAGAGACATGTGGAGCATTAGGAGGTATGGTTAGAAAACTTTTGATCGATCAGTTTGAGAATGGAAACAGATCTTGAGCAGCTCAGCAAGATCACACTATACTCAACAAGTGGTTCACATTGTTATTGAAATAATAATGAATATTTTATAATTTCTTGTGTATGAATCTTTTAGCATTATTTTTTTTCTTTGATGATTTTTGTAGTGTAATATTACATATTATGAATTTTAATCTATTTTATTTTAGCTATTGTTTAATTACTAAGACTAATCAATGATTTTGCATTGATTTTCGTTAAAATTCTCAAAAACGCAATAATTTTTTGATACTCAGTAAAATTACGGAGCGTACGAGCATACTTAGTAAAGTTACTCAATAAAAAAATTCGAATACTCAGTAACTTTTTCGATACTCAGCGCTTTTTCCGGCGACTTAGTACTTTTTCCGGCGATTCAGTAACTTTTTTCGGCGACTCAGTAACTTTTCTCATACTCAGTATCTTTTTTCATACTAAGTACTTTTTTCAGCGATGATCGGCGATGGTCGATGGTTGTGGTTGGAGTTGGAAATTATTGATACTTAATGAAAGAGGAGAGAAAAAAATGATACAGAAGAGAGAGATTAATGGTAATAGAGGAGAGAGAAAAATGGTAATGGAGGAGAAAGAATAATTTATTTTTTTGTCTTATATACACTATAAGGTCATTCATGACATTGGTCATCTTAGAGACCTATTTGGAGGAGAGAGGATTTTTTTTTCAAGAGGAGAGAGGATTAGAATATTACTTTTGAAGCACTAAGATGGTCTCCAAGACCCTATAGGGTATTCATCCATAAATTTTTAAAATTTCTGATTTTCCGATCCGGTTTTTTTTTTGTTTGATTTGTATTTCCTATTTTAGATTCTAAATATCAAATAAAAAATAAATTTTAAGATAAAAAAATTATACAACCGGAAACGTTGAAAAAAAAAAGGAAAGTAAACATTGAAAAACATTGGAACATTTTTTTTATGTTAGAAAAGAAAAAAAAAACAATGAAACATGATAAAACCTGAATTATTTTTAGGATTAATGCCCAAGAAACCTCTCAAGTTAAAATTAATTCCCTCTCACCACAACAATCATTTTTTTTACCCATAAAAGGCACCATACATTTTATTCTTTTCTTTTTTTCTCATAAAAAGAGCAATTTGAGTTATGGTAAACTTCTCAGAATTCAAATTCTGAGCTATGGAAAAATTCTCAGAACTCAAATTTTGAGTTTTGTGAGTGAAATCAAGATATCTTAGAAGGGTAAAAAGACAGTGTCTTTTACATGATAGTGGACAAGACTGGAAGAGTTTATTAAGCATAAACCTGTATTTTTAATCTATAATCTGTCATAATTGTTGGAGTGGACAATTTGGTCTTATACTATATTTTTGAATTGTTTTACAGTAAATATCCATTTGGTGCAACAATTGGATATGGTCTAACACAGTGTTCTAAAACAAGGTCGCCTAGGCGCTCCGTCTAAACGTTCCAAAGTACAATCCGTCCAGAATTTCTCTCCAAGGTGGCTCGAAAGTTTGTCTACGCATAATCTAATCAATATACTACCCAATCGGATTTATCGCCCAACCAGAATGCCACCTAGTTGCTAGCCCATGAATAACTAATTTAATGTAGTCCAACCCAGCACATAATCACAATATAAAGAAAAATCTACTAAGGTTAGAGTTTGAACGTGCGAGAAAAGAAAAAGGTAGGATTTTTCAAATTTCAAGTCTAGATTTCTTGAATTGGTCATTTTTTAAGTTAATAATAATGAATTATTATTTATAGTTACATATATGTTATTTATGTTAAATTGATTAACTATAAGTATATTAGGATATAAATATTATTCAAATCGATATATTTGTAATATATAATTTATATAAAACCGCCTAAATTCTGACTAATGAGCTGCCTAGCCATCTAGGTGCTCGAAGGTGGTTGACTGCCCTAGTAGCGCCTAGCGCTTTTTAAAACCATGGTCTAACATAATCCAAAAAAAAAATTCTTCCTGAACTTCCGAATCGAAAGTTCCAAAATTTTTGACCCAAAAATTCCAAAATTTCTGAATTTCTGAATTTGGAAAAAAATTTCCAGTTCTGAAATTTCGTATAGGAATTGGAACAGAAAAAATTATTCCAGAAAAATAGAAAATTTTCCGAAAGACCATTTCTCTAATTTCCACCCCTACTCATATCTCATTGGTGAGCATTCAAAGAAAAAGATATTTCTCCATCTCTATATAGTTCTTCGTTATAAAACATACATATCGAATGTAGTTCCGTGTAAGTGTTAGATCTCTTGTGTTATTTCTCCCCCTGAAATGATTGCATATTTTGGATCCATGTAGGTAATTGGATCTTTTGTGTTAATTCTCTCCCTCTCCGTGAAATGATTGTATATTTCAGGTTGATGCAAGGGTTCCAAACTATCATGATCCAAGGTCTACCAATGCCCTTTCTTCTAAAGAGGTCTCTCATGGAGTAGGGACTCCAAGGCAATGGAGGAAACAATGAGGTATGCCAGGGTAAGGAATTCAAGACAATGGGCAAAGGAAAAAGTAGCGAAAAAGCAACAACAATAAATATCTTTAGGTTTTGGGAGAAAAGAGAGGGGTTGGGTACTTTTTTATAGTTAGTTATATTGTAATCCACCCGGATCGACTCTATCACACTGTCACTAATTTGATTTCAAAATTCTTCTATATACAAAAGCAACATCACCAGAACCCATAGTCTAAGATATTAACAGCAACTAGAAGTTGTGAATAACTTGGACTCTTTCCTTTCCCTCCTTGTACAATGAAAACATCCACTTGCATATATATTTCTAAAATCCAATCTCCATCTCCATCTATTCTCTTCTGCATTTCTCAAAATCAATTCAACTTTTTTTTATTATTACCTAATATGTCAATACAATATGCATCTCATCCATACTATATGCATCTCATCCCTTTTATTATTTACCTAATATCACCATCTCTTAACAAGTTGCCTCACCGAACTTACAATATATACTATTGTTTCAATCTTCACATAAAACTTTCCAACACAGTTTTCCAAGGTGTTGATCAACAATAAATACCTTAATCACAGGTTATCTTATTCCAACTACAACTATATATGATATGATCAACCCATCTACAAACAGAAAGGCCAAAACAGGATGAAAAATATGAAGGGATTACCTGATGACCGACCCCCCTGTGGTTGACTAAAATCACCCTGATAATAATAATAATAATAACGCAAAACATTTCCTAAAAAATCCCGCATTCGCATTTCAGAATAGTTACAACAAACCAAGTTTGGAAATTTTAATCTAATGAAATTACAAACACGAGAAACGCAAGTTCATCAAAATAAGGAAAAAAAAAGGGTAGGGGATAAAAGAGCATTCATGAAGAGTATCAGTTCCCACCTCCCTGTCATCATTAAAAGTTGGGCTTTTGGCCCAAAAAGCATCCATCCATCATCCATCCTAAGTCTAAACACTATTACTTGCAAATTAATTTAACATAAACTTCTTCCTTTTTCTCAATCCTAACTTTAACTTGTATCCTTCTTCCTTCACTTAAACTTGTTGCATAACCACACCACCTTCTTGTTGACCACCACCAACTTCAACATTTACTTGTACACTTGCACCACCACTTGCCCCCGCAACCCCAGCCTCAGTCACCAACTCTTCCAACTGCTCCAAAGCATTCATTGCATCAACTGGAAACCCACTTCCAATACAAGGCTTTATTATGCCTACTGTTTGCTTGATCCGAATTTGCTGAACATTTTTATTAAATAATATATCAATAATAATAATAATAATAAAATTCTATTTGCTTAAATTTAAGAGATTAACAAGTTGCAACTTACCAGATACTCCAGCTTGTTCTTCATCTCTAGATAAGCAGCCAAATTCTGGGACTTGTCCGGCTTTGCTATGTTCTGTATAATGCCAATTTCAGTTACTTTAACAAACAAATATCATACTATCATTCAAATGTAGGACATGATTAACCTTACTTCACTAAATGGAGCAACATGAAGAAGAAAAACAATAGTTTTTATATGCATTTTAATTGAGCACTAAATTTTAAAATTCAATTCTAATTTAGGCCGATATGGCCATAACCAATAAGGTATGCTGCCTAATTCTTAAACATTCAATTAATATTAAATTTAAAAATAATAGAGTAAAAAATATACCTTTCTAGGCCTTCCCAGTTTACCAGTAACATTCCTGGGCTTCTTTAACATCCCATGCCCCATAGGTGGCCTGCCTCTTCTCTTAGCAGGAGGAGGAGGAGCAGGAGGTGGAGGACCTCCATTACCCGCCACAGGAGCAGAAGCAGCAGCATCTTGAACTTGAGCATAGGGCACCATCACTGCCCCTGGTACCGATGCGGATATTCCCACATGTGGTACAAACATGGAAGAAGGGTTATTAGCCGGTGCTTGTTGTTGATTAGCAGAAGTAACGGCGGCTGCTTGAGGGATCTTAGGCTTACGTCCACGTTTTTTGGGCTGCATCCCATTCATCCCCACCGTTGGGGCACTCCTTTTGGGCCTTCCTCTAGGCTTACCCGTATATGGTGGCCTAACTGGGGAAGCTAAACCACCACTACCATTAACCACCACTGGGGTCCCAGGAACAGGCCCATACTTAGCTGGCCTTCCTGGTTTCCTTTTAGCAAACTCCGGTTGCGATTCAGTTTCATTGGGCTTTTGTTGGGGTGGACCCCCCAAATCTGACCTCCTTGGACGTCCGGGACGTCTCTTAGCAGCAGGGGTCTCATCGCTTAAGCCCAGAGAAACAAACACCGCCTCAGCCCCATTCATCTCACCTCCATTGCTCTGGACCATGGGAGTGGGCTGTGAAGGGATCTGGTGGGCCACCGGAGGAGCAGGCTGTGCTGGAATGGGGTGGGCCACAGGAGCAATCTGGGTAGGGATGTGGTGGCCCACAGGAGCAGTAGGAGGAGTAGGCTGGGCCCCAATGGGAGTTCCAAGGCTGGATTGGGCAGGCTTGGGCTTCGCTGGGCGTCCTGGTTTTCTCTTTTCACTTAGTGGCGTGGGCCCAACAGATGGACTATCTGTAGGCCCAACAGAAGAGCTGAAATGTTGAGGAGGCCCGTTTTGAGGCTGGGGCTGTGGTTGGGTAGGAGAAATGGGCTCGTTGGGCTTAATCTTAGGAGGACGACCGGGCCTCCTTTTGGGCTGAGCTGAAGGGGGGGCCACTGCAGCAAACTGGTCTGGATTAGCTGCAGATCTAGGCGGTGGTGCGAGTGTATAAGAATTTCGAATCTTCACAAGCTGACCGGTGGACCTTAACCGGTCTAAATGATGAGCCAGCAGGTTAGGTTGTGCCTGCGAGATATTGTAAACACGGTCAATATACTTAGCGATGGCCGTTTTACTTGAACCTTCTCGCTCTTTTAACGCCGCGATAGCACTCGTTATCATCTATTCAAGAAAAACCACAAAACAAGTAAAAAATTAAAACTCCGAAAACTAAAAATAATATAAAAAATATAGGTGCTTTAGGTACCTCTGCGTACGGGGGGTGGTTGGGGGAAGGCGCCGACTGGTGAGGGATTAGGTAAGCAACCTGAGCCGGGACGCTCGAAGTTTTGTCAGTGGTGGTGCCGGAAGCTGTGATGAAGCTGTTGTGAACCGGTGGAGGTAGATCCATGGGGATAGCTGGGTGAGGGTCCATGTATGTGTATGTACTACTGGTATTTATGATGTATGTATATGTGAGTATCTTCTATATGTAGATAGAGAGAGGAGAGAACTATGTTTGATAATTATTTTGCCAATTTAGGGATTAAGGGATTACAAGGAAAAAGTTGGGGTTGGGGGTGTTTTGAGCCGTTGAAGAAGGAAAAAAGTACTCAATACAAGTGTGCTGAGGTAGGGATTCTGTGGATTTATCTGCTTTACTATTGAATGCATCTATTATTTCTTTATATGCCTTATGTTTTTTTTTAATTTCCCCACAAAATTTTCATTTTCTATTTTTAATTCTCAAAAAAATTCCAAAATAAAAACATCTAATTCCAATATCATCCCCTTGTGCCACAAAAAGATGAAAAGAAAATATGCTTTGAAAAATAAAAATTTATTTAACTGAATTTTTTATGTGCAAATATTGAATAATTTTAGAGTCATTGTTTCAAAAAAAAAATTACATATTAAAAAAATAATGATATTAATTCAAAATAAATTGAAGAAAAATAATAATCTGTCATTCAGTGTCGAGGTGTCGAAATTTGACTGGCCTAATTAAAAATATAGAATTTCTATTCGTCGAAGTGTGTCAGAAATATCATAAAGTCGGTGACCTAATTAAAAATATTAGTATTTGACATTTTTTAGAATTTACAGTTGGAAATAATTAATAATATTAATTTATAATAAAGCGGAAAAAAATATAACTCGACGTTCAATGACGAGACGACAAAATATGACTGGCCTAATTATAAATATAAAATTACTATCAATTAAAGTGTGTAGAGATAAGAAAGTCGAATTTAATATATTAATGTGTAGTACTTCGTACAGTTTACAGTTGAAAAAATTAATGATATTAGTTCAAAATAAATTGAAGAGAAAAAAATATTCCGTCATTCAGTGTTGAGATGTCGAAATTTGATTGGCCTAATTAAATATATAGAAAGCGTGTTAGAAATATCCAAAAGTTCAAAATAAATTGAAGAAAAATAATAATCTGTCATTCAGTCTCGAGGTGTCGAAATTTGACTGGCCTAATTAAAAATATAGAATTTCTATTTGTCGAAGTGGGTCAGAAATATCAGAAAGTCGGTGACCTAATGAAAAATATTAATATTTGATATTTTTTAGAGTTTACAGTTGGAAATAATTAATAATATTAATTTATAATAAAGCGGAAAAAAATATAACTCGACGTTCAATGACGAGACGACAAAATATGACTGGCCTAATTATAAATATAAAATTACTATCAATTAAAGTGTGTAGAGATAAGAAAGTCGAATTTAATATATTAATGTGTAGTACTTCGTACAGTTTACAGTTGAAAAAATTAATGATATTAGTTCAAAATAAATTGAAGAGAAAAAAATATTCCGTCATTCAGTGTTGAGATGTCGAAATTTGATTGGCCTAATTAAATATATAGAAAGCGTGTTAGAAATATCCAGAAGTTCAAAATAAATTGAAGAAAAATAATAATCTGTCATTCCGTCTCGAGGTGTCGAAATTTGACTGGCCTAATTAAAAATATAGAATTTCTATTTGTCGAAGTGGGTCAGAAATATCATAAAGTCGGTGACCTAATGAAAAATATTAATATTTGATATTTTTTAGAGTTTACAGTTGGAAATAATTAATAATATTAATTTATAATAAAGCGGAAAAAAATATAACTCGACGTTCAATGACGAGACGACAAAATATGACTGGCCTAATTATAAATATAAAATTACTATCAATTAAAGTGTGTAGAGATAAGAAAGCCGTAGATCTAATTTAATATATTAATGTGTAGTACTTCGTACAGTTTACAGTTGAAAAAATTAAGGGTGAATTAACCAAGGGGTCTTGAGAAAAATTAGTGTGTCACCTAGAAGCTACCAAATTTCTCTCTCCTACTTAGAGGCCACAAAAATGTAAAATGTCATCATTACCCTTACAATTTAAAAATCATAAAAATATTATAGAGACTCTTCGTTACCCGCTCAAAACACTTCTCAACACTACACTCTCTCTCATCTCTCTTTCTGCAACTCTCTCTCTCTCTGATTACCACGGCCACTGAAGCGACACTCAGCACTCCGGTGACCGCGAAGCCTGTAACCGCCGCTCAGAACTCCGTTAACATCTCTAAACAACAACCGATCAACGTCCGATCAAAACTCAGAACTGTAACCGACTTTCTGAGGAAAAGCAGAGCACCGATCAACAATACAGCAGCGATAGACGGAAAATATTCAAGCGCGACGGTAGATTACTGATTAAATCGACGAGTTACTGATTAAACTCAGAAAAATGGCTAGTTTATCGCGCGCCAAGAGTTCGAAGTCAAAAAAGGTATAAAAGAGCTTTATTTTTTAATTTTTGCTGTGTTTTTCGTATTTTGTTGAGCATTAATACGAACCTTAGGATTATGTTTGGTTTTGATTAATGCTCAGCAAAATAAGAATGTTTAATTTCTGTGCATGTTAAGATTTATGTTTAGATTGTGTTGATTAGGTTTTGCATGTTCTGATTATGTTAGATTTTCTTATGAACTGTTAGATTTTGTTTTTTATCTGTGTATAAATACCATTGAAATTTACCTATTTGGTCATACTCAGTGAAATTGAATAGTTTAGTTGATAACAGTAAGATTAAAAGCTCAGAAAGATTGAAATCGTATGATGTTTGGTTAATAATACTAGTTTGAATGTTGAGAAAGATGATAATTATTACATTAGTGGTGGTCCTTTGTGTGTTCTAAAATAAATGTAAAAGTAAATCGAACCACAACCGCAAGTGTACGGTTGTCCCAAGTAGTAATTCTGATAAATCAGATTCGTTCCAAGGACGGATGGTTGATCACAATGTTTAGCAAGTAGTGATTGATGCACTTATGAAAATAAAAGACAATAATATATTTGTTTGGTTTTTGTTATTAAAGCTAATGAATGGAAGACAAATATTAAAATGCAAATAAAAGCTAAGACGCAAGTAAAATAAGTGAAAACGCAATATGAGAAGTAGCACTTGAGAACGCAAGGATCCTCCCTATCCTATTTCTTAACTTATGTTGTTTAAGGGCTAAATTAGTCAATTACAATGGTCGGGATTCTAATATCCTTATACCCCCGTCAGGGTGGACTATAAGGCGATCCTAAAGTGTCACTAGTCCCGTCAGGGTAAATATGATCCACCGTTGGATGATTAAGTGTTATTACCTCATTGGCCCTAGGATTAGCTAAGCTCGTCAGAATCATTAACTTCTATCCTAGATTGAATAAATAGTTCCGTATTTAAACCCCCCGTCAGGATGATCCAATTGCCACTTATTGGAATAGCCTAAATACTATTACCTGTTCCTAGTTCATGACGCTAAAAACAGTAAACATTCATAATTTATCGAAAAGAGTAAAAGCCCTAATTTAGTTTAATTCATTAAAACCCAAATTCAACATTCGTTAATTAATAGGAATTGGGATTCACCCATTGTTGTTCTCAAGCACTAAATAAAACTTAACTCATATTAAAATGAAATACGAAATTAAAATTAAAGGAATTCATATTGTTTACAGAATTAAAAAGATAAAAGAACCTAATTTCCGGAATCGGAATGACTACGAACGGAGATATAGACCCTCTCCAGCTCTTGTAGCTTCTTCTCCTTCCTTCAGTTGCTTCTCTCTGGTGTTTTTAATCTTGCAGAATGTGAATTGTGTGTAAAATAGAAGTCAAGGGCTGATTTTATAGTTAGAAATTCGGACTTGGACCTAGGCTTTTAATTAAATGAAATATAAAAGGCCCAAGTCCACTAACTTAGCCCAAAATCCCGTAACTGCTGATATGCCTTCACTAAAACTGCTTTTCCCGATGCGTTACAACTCCGATTGACCTCATTCCAGTTGCTAAAGTTCCGTAATTCGATAAGGAATGATTTCTCTTCAAAGGTCAACAGCTAGATCATCGCTTAAGCACCTCGAAATCAGCAATCTATGGCCTGGAAAATGGATTTTCAGCTCTAAAAATAATATCTTCGGGATTTCTTTTCAAGTCTTGACTCTATCTTTTGATCTTTGACTTTCTCCTTAGACTCCTCTTCTAGCTAAAATCTAAAACCTGTAAAATACTCACTAAAAATACCAATATTACGCGCAAAAGCTTAATAAATCAAAAATGCTAGAATTAAAAGAGGAAAATCATATTATTGCATATTTAGTCCAAAAGTCTATCGAAATGATTAAATAAACACCAAAAATGATGTCTCCTAAGGGTCGAAAATAAGAACACTTAAGGAGACATCAAGACCCCCAACTCAAACCTTTGTCGTCCCGACAAAGCAAAACAAAACAAAACAAGGGGTGGAAGTAAACGCAAGAACAACTAGAAGCTTAGCAAATAAACCTAAAGCAATTCTAACAAATAAATCTCATATAGCAAAACTTTAAGAACGAACATATACATACACTAATCATGCAAAATCAAACATAAATAATCTCAATCATAAAATTAAAGTTGCAATGCTTGAAGGTTACACTTGTACTCATATCTGTATGATGGCTATAGGATGGTCATTAATCATAAATCGCTTTGAATGTTCCACCTAAATATTCCCTATCAACAGAAGTATAAATTCACTATGTATTTAAGAATCAAGAGGTCTTTATGGTTTTAATATTGGCTTAAGGACGGTATGGATACATATTTGGTAAATTTGAAGTGAGCTTTTGGCTCTCTCCTCACTTACCATCCACATGTCCTCGAGCTTGAGTTACGCTCAAAAATGTTCTCACTCACCCATTTGACGCGCTAAAGTTGCGTCCCCAATGTCAACCCAAATACATCTAAGATGATTTCTAAAAATATTCTACTTTGCCGATTTATTCATTTTTTTTCTTTCTTTTTATTTTCTTTTTCATTTCTTTTTTGTACAAGATACCCATGACTATCGTTTTGATGTGAAAAGTCATGTTTCTTATAATTTTCTTTTTCTCTTTTATTTTTTTTTTTTTTCAAATATCGGCAAAGGGTTACAAATAAAAATATCATCTTTCATTTTTGTGCCTCAATACAAACACATATAATCCCTTCCCAACGTAAATTCCCAAATGTGGTCCCACCACCCCAAACTCAAGCTCGAGACAAGTCTCAGGGTTGTGATTCAAGTGCGGGTCATTTGGTCATGCCTAATAATCTAAAGGATAATGGGCTTATATCGTGGCTACAAAAGAAAAGGCTTAAGGCTCAAAATTGGGCTAAGACGGATAAAATTATAATAAGGGATAGCAAGCTAAAAGGATTCAAATGGCTAACAAAGAACTGCCCCTATCATTTTCCTAAGTACATAGCTTGTCTTTAGTTCATATCTAGGTGGGTTCTCTACTAATTAAGATTTCACGTTCTACACACCAAACATATTCCTTAAGTACAAGCTTACTTCATTTGCATTGTTCATTAATTTTTCCTATCAATTACCTATGTTCGCATGCAATTGTAAGTGCGTTCTATATCAATCCCTAAAGTCCACTATTTACTATCATAGATTCATCAAAAGTATGCTTAAAGGGACATTTAAAATCTTCTATAGTCAAACGCAACTCCGAAAATTATTTTTATTGAAAGCAAATAAAACATATAACACATAAAAATTGGGATGAGGCAACGAACCCCACCCCAAACTCAAAAATGAGTCGTGTCCCCACGACTCGAAAAGACTCAACGCAAAAAAATAAACTAACTAACTAAAATGCGAAAGGGATAGAAAACGTATCTTAACCAGCACGAGGCTGGTTATCGATGTTGCGTCCACGAACTTTCTCCTGTGTAAGAATACCATAGGTGGCGTGTTGAATTGTGCTCACCCCCATTAACATGTTTCGGAGAAGTTCTAACTCTTTTGTAACGTTTCCTAAAGACGCAATCATCTTCACTTGGTTCTCTTCTAACACCTTCACTTTAGCTTCCAACTCATCAGTTGTATGCATCTTCTTCTTTGGAGGAGCTCTAGGATTCCTTGTTGCTTTAACCACCTCATCATGAATATTCTTGATCAAAGTTAAACCCATGCTCTCACATACTACAACACGATCCATCTCTGCGTCTTTACGCGGAACCTTTGCATCTAAACACAAAGTAGTGACAGTACAAGGAAATTTGAGATTTTGTTGTGAAGTAGGAATTTTAGCAAATTCCATGATGGTATCATATATCACCCGGGCAACATCCATGGGTTTCTCCTCAATAATACATTTAATGAACAAAAGATGCTCCTTCTTTACTTCCGATATGTGTTTAACTCCGAAGAAGGTAGGTATTATGAAACGTGACCAAATCTTAGCACATGGTAGCAAGTTACTACTATACATCTGTCCAGGATATCTCTCTCCGTCGGGAATTGGGTGGGCTCCATCAACAATCACTTTCCCCCAAAGGGATTCATAATCAAACGAAGGCTCTTTAAGAGATTCTTGAAACGGACATATTCCGGAAAAGTCGGGTAATTTTAATGATTTACGAATAAGCTCCACGGAGAAAGGAACTACCTTTTTGCGAATAATAACAGCTTCTTTTGAGAAGGCGATTCCTTCATAAAAATCTTGCACCAAGGTAGGAATATACTCAAGCTTCCTTTCTCTCAATTCCTTCCAACCCAATTTATCACAAGTAACACCATAATCTTTATAAGCACTAGTCATAATACCTTTAGGAAGATTCATCTCCTCACCAAACTTCAAAAATTCAATTCGATCACGAACCTGAGTATCCCAAGGAACGAAGACTCTCTTAGGCTTTTGAGCCCAAGCTTTCCTACGCGGAGCTTTCGGTTGTTGCACTGGTTCTTCGGGAACTTCTTGTTCAGTTTCTTCAATTTCTTCTTCAACTTCTTCCTCACTTTCTTCATCACTCTCATCAATTAACCTGCTCTTTTTCGGATTAGCCTTACTCGGATTTGCTTTTCTTTTCGGAGCAATTGGGTTTTGGACAGTCTTTTTGGATCTTGAATCCGGAATTACAATTGCTTGGTCTGGGCTAGCTCCAACAGTGTTCCTGTTTCTTGGTATGTTTCTTCGATAGTTACACATGGAATCGGTTCTGTTAGTCATCTCTTTTCACCCCAAACTCAAAACTTCAAATAGAGAAAAAGCTAGAGAAAAGCTTTGAAATTTGATGTTTTGAGGCTTAAAACTTGAAGAACTAGGCGTTATATGAGATGGGTTAAGGTTATTAGAGAGAGATTTGGAAAGAATTGGGTTTAATTTCAGGGTTGGGAAGAGGAAATTTTTTTGAGAAAAGGTGAAATTTGATGATGTTTTGTAGAAGCTATGAGTTGATTTTGTGTTTTTGTGATGATAGAAGGCTTGATTTGATGATTTTATAGCTGTTTGTTGATGATTTTTGGAGTAGGTGGAGGCAAGAATTCGGATTATAAGGTTTGGCTTGGAAAAGAGGCAAAAAACTAGGTTTAATGAAGTTAAAACCGCCTCTCGTAACAGCTGGCCGGTATGCCTTCGGATTCGCCGGTATACCGGCCGATTCCGCCGGTATGCCGGCCGAGAGGTCGGCGAAATTTTTTTTTTTTTTTTTTTTTTTTTTTTTTTTTTTTTTTTTTTTTTTTTTTTTTTTTTTTTTTTTTTTTTTTTTTTTTACCTCAAAACGCAAGTGCATTGCGTCGTCGCTGACGCAATGGTCAGGGAATTTGAAATCCTTGACCGGCTAGCCGGCGGATTCGCCGGTATGCCTGTGAAATCTCGATGGCGCATTTGATGACGCAGCAACCTTGCGTCATCGCTGACGCAAGGACCAGAACATTCTTCCTCGTTGGCCGGCTAGCCGGCGGATTCGCCGGCATGCCGGTGCTTTCTCGCTGGCGCGAATGAAGACGCAGCATTGCTGCGTTGTCGCTGACGCAGTGGTCAGGGAGTTGGGGTCTACCTGCTCGTTTGGCCGGTATGCCGGCTAGCTCGCCGGCTAGCCGGTCAAACCTGCTGTGGACTTCAATTTTTCTCCGTTTTTCCATCGTTTGACCCCAAACTCATGACCATTATACCCCTGAAATCATCAAAAACAAACACCCTTCCTCATTTCTTAAAAATAAAACTAAAATAAACGAAAACTTTAACTAATATACACTACGGAAATTGAAATACTTAAACTAATATACAAGAAATTGGCTTTTGTTTAACGTCGTTAAGCTCGACGGGTTACCTCGTGCTTCTAAGGAGCTTCGAGGAGGTACATGACCTCTCCGGGATGTGGGTCTTTTGCACGATCGGTGTCTTCACCTCCATGATATATCTTTAAACGATGACCGTTCACCATGAATGTACGGTTCTCAAGTGGATGTTCTATCTCTATAGCTCCATGAGGTGTAACCTTGGTTACAATGTAAGGACCCGACCACTTCGATCTTAATTTCCCCGGATAATTACTAAACTTCGAATTATATTTCAACACTCTTTGTCCCACTACAAAGTTCTTTTCTCGAATTCGATTATCATGCCATCTCTTAGTATTTTCTTTATAGAGCTTAGCATTTTCATAAGCATGTAATCTAAATTCATCAAGCTCATTAAGTTTCATCATTCGATTCTCACCAGCTAGTGTAGGATCTAAATTTAACTTTGCAATAGCCCAATAGGCACCCATTTCTAACTCAAGAGGTAAGTGACAAGCCTTACCATATACCATCCGATACGGAGAAGCACCTACTGGAGTTTTGAAAGCAGTTCGATATGCCCAAAGTGCATCATCTAATTTCATAGACCAATCTTTTCTAGTAGGACCAACGGTTTTCTCTAAAATAGATTTTACCTCACGATTTGATACTTCGGCTTGACCATTGGCTTGTGGATGATAAGCGGTAGACACACGATGTCTGACTCCATATTTCTCTAGAACAGTCTTCAGATACTTATTAACGAAATGAGTACCTCCATCGCTAATAATCACCCTTGGAGTTCCATGTCTAGTGAAAATATGTGATTTTAAGAACTTAATCACCACTCTAGAATCATTGGTTGGTAGAGCCACCGCTTCTACCCACTTAGACACGTAATCAACAGCTAATAAGATGTAGAGGTTACCATTTGACGGAACGAACGGACCCATAAAATCTATACCCCAAACATCGAATATTTCAACTTCTAACACATTATTACGTGGCATCTCATCCCTCTTGGATATGTTTCCGGTAAATTGGCATCTATTACATCTTTTAGTATATTCATGACAATCTTTTATAATAGAGGGCCAATAGAAACCAGATTGTAATACCTTAGCAGCAGTTCGATCTCCTTTGAAATGTCCACCGTAAGGTGAATCATGACACCCAGCTATAATCGCCTCAATTTCTTCCTTGGCTACGCATCTTCTTACCATCTGATCAGCACACACTTTATAGAGGAACGGATCCTCCCAAAAGAACTGTCTTGCACGGTGAGCTAATCTTTTTCTCTCTTGATAAGTTGAACCTTCAGGAAAGGAACCACTTACCACTAAGTTTGCAATGTCTGCATACCAAGGGGCTTCATAATCGCGAACTTCGAATAAATTCTCATCAGGAAATTCTTCTCTAACCGCTTCAATACCACTATTCAACTCTGAACCTTCTAATCTCGATAGATGATCTGCAACCTGATTCTCGCACCCTTTTCTATCCTTGATCTCTAAATCAAACTCTTGAAGCAATAAAACCCATCTGATTAACCTTGGTTTAGCATCCTTCTTCTCCATAAGATATCGAATCGCTGAATGATCTGTATAGACAATAACTTTCGCTCCAAGAAGATAAGAGCGAAATTTATCGAATGAGTACACAACCGCTAGCAACTCCTTTTCTGTAACTGTATAATTAATCTGAGCACCATTAAAAGTTTTACTAGCATAATAAATCGAATGAAAAACTTTCTCTTTTCTTTGTCCTAATACAGCTCCCATACATAAATCACTCGCATCACACATAACCTCAAACGGTAAATTCCAATCTGGAGGCACTACTATAGGTGCAGAAATAAGCTTTTCCTTGATTGCTTTGAAAGCCGCTAAACAAGCTTCATCAAAAAGGAATTTGGACTCCTTTTCAAGTAAGTTGCATAACGGTTTCGCAATCTTAGAAAAATCTTTGATAAACCGCCTATAAAAGCCAGCATGGCCTAGAAAACTTCTTACCCCTTTAACAGAAACAGGAGGGGGAAGAGTTTTAATTACCTCAATCTTCGCTCTATCGACTTCCAATCCAACATTCGAAATTTTGTGACCCAGAACAATACCTTCGCGAACCATGAAATGACATTTCTCCCAGTTTAAGACCAAATCTGTTTCCTTGCATCTGATTAACACTTTCTCCAAATTGTCTAAGCACTTATCAAAATCATCACCGAATACAGAGAAATCATCCATAAACACTTCAAGAAAGTTATCGATCATATCCCAGAAGATGGCCATCATGCATCTTTGAAAGGTAGCAGGAGCATTACACAACCCAAATGGCATTCTACGATATGCAAAAGTGCCAAAGGGGCATGTAAATGTTGTTTTATGTTGATCTTCTGGAGCCACGTAAATTTGATTATACCCAGAATAACCATCCAAGAAGCAATAATACTCTCTTCCGGCTAATTTGTCTAACATCTGATCTATGAAGGGTAAAGGAAAATGATCTTTTCTGGTAGCCTTGTTCAGCTTTCTATAATCCATGCAAACTCTCCATCCAACTACCGTTCTTGAAGGAATCGCTTCATTTTTATCATTAAGAACTGTTGTCATTCCTCCCTTCTTCGGTACACACTGAACCGGACTCACCCATTCACTACTCGAAATGGGGTAAATAATCCCCGCATCTAAAAGCTTGATCACCTCTTTCTTTACCACATCCTTCATAGCGGGCATTAATCTTCTTTGACCTTCAACTGAGCGTGCGTTAACATCTTCAAGTATGATTTTATGTTGACAATAGGATGGACTAATGCCTTTGATGTCAGCAATTGTCCAACCTATTGCTTCTTTGTTGGCTCTTAACACACGCAACAGTTTATCTTCTTGAGGACCTGTTAAATTAGCTGAAACAATAACAGGTAGAGTTTCATTAGTACCTAAATACGCATACCTCAAGTGTGCTGGCAATGGTTTTTCTTCCAATTCCGGAGGAGATTCAATTGAAGGCTTCTTTTTAGGAACAATCTCCCCCGGTTCTCTCACAGGTTCATAGGCAGGACGCCTATACTTCGGATTTTCAGAATTGAGAGCTGCTATTGTTTCAGTAAGCTCCTCCATCATCTCAGGTGAATCTAGTGTTAAAGCAGCCTGCAAGATATCATCAAAATTTAGACAATTAAATACCTCTTGCGATGCTTGCTCTACTACATCCATTCTGAAGCAATCTTCCTGAGAGTCTGGGAATTTCATAGCTCGAAATACATTGAATTTCACTTCCTCATCTTGTATCCTCATTGTTAATTCGCCATTCTCTACATCGATCAATGTTCTCCCTGTAGCTAGGAATGGTCTACCCAAGATAATGGGGACATTTCTATCTGCATTGTATTCAAGGATTACGAAATCAACAGGAAATATAAGTGTACCTGCCTTAACAAGGACATCCTCAATGCGGCCTTCAGGATGCGCAAGAGACCTGTCCGCCATTTGCAAGACCATAGAAGTGGGTCTTGCGTTTCCAATTTTTAGCTTATCAAATATCGACTTGGGCATCAAATTGATGCTAGCTCCCAAGTCACATAGCGCCTTTCCTTTCCATTCTTCCCCAATTGATATGGGAATCGTGAAACTCCCCGGATCAACCAACTTCGGAGGTAATTTACTTTGACAAATCGCGCTACACTCTTCTGGAAGACCAATCATCTCGTTATCACAATAGGGCCTTTTGTTAGTGAGGGCCCTCTTCAAAAACTTAGTGTATTTCGGAATATCTCGAATCGCCTCAAGTAACGGGATATTAATACTTAGACCCTTCACTCTATTAAAGAATTTCTGAAAATCACCCAAATCACCCTTTTTCTGAACTCGCGATGGAAACGGTGGTGGAGGGCGATTAATCACCATATCATCTTTCTTTTTCGGAACTTCTCTTGGTCTCACTATTTCTTCAACCTCACTATCTTTCTCATTTTCTTTCTCTTTCTCCACCACTTCCTTTCCTTTTCTTGGTACTTCTTTCTCTTTCATAATGGGAAAAGGAGGGGGAGGAAGGTTCTTACCACTTCTCAATGTAACAGCATTACAATCTTCGCGTTGCTTCGGATTCTCAGTATCGCTAGGAAGTTGCCCTTGTGGGCGCTGATTTAGCTGTTTATTAATTTGGCTTAGCTGATTCTGGAAAATCTTCATATTCGCTTCAGCTGCGTTCTGACGTTCTAAGGCTTGTGTTTGAAGAGCAATTAAATTTTCCACGGTTTTCTGAAGGGTAACTACTCCTTCTTGTGGATGGGCAGGTAAGGCTTTTTGGTTTAAAGTTTCATCGTATGTATTCTGAGGAGTATTCTGAGGAGCTTGCCTTTGTACATAATTTCCCTGATTCTGTCCTCCTTGATAATTGTTGTGTGGTCTTGGATTATAGTTACTACCTTGGGGACGCGGCTGATACGCATAGGTAGGATTGGCTGCCCCATTAGGATTTGAGTATTGAAACCCAGGATGGTTTCTGTTAGGCTGATATCCATTACCACTTGAATTGAAGTTACCTCTATTGGACATGAACATCACGGATTCTTGGTTATTTGGACAACTTTCCTCATCATGATCATCTACCTGACAAATCGAACACATATAAACCTCTTGTGCAGCATGCACAGCTACCTTCTTACCCGAAAATCCTTCTTTCACAGCTAAAGTAAGCTGTTTTAATTGTTGCTCAATAGTACTCTGAATCTTGTTCTCAAACGTAGCAAATTTCTCTTCCATATCAACATTATTCACTCCCTTAACCGGTGTTCTTACTGAATTCCACCCAACTTCATTCTTGACTGTTCTCTCTAAGATAATTTTAGCATGAGCGGGTTGAACTTGAAGAAAACCTGCACCACATAGCGTATCCAACTTCTCTCTTGACTTCCCATCAAGGCCTCTATAAAAGATCTTAAGCTGTTGTTGTTCTGAATACCCATGATTGGGAACTTTTCGTAAACACATCTGAAATCTTGTCCAACTCTTACCCAAAGTTTCTTCATATTCTTGACGGAAATGCGTCAATTCTAATTCAGCATCTAACCTCATGTTACTTGGATAATACCTGTCAAAGAACGCAATTTCTAATTGGTCCCAATTGGTGATCTTCGTAGGATCTTGCGTATCGTGCCATTCACTTGCTCCCTCAGTAACAAAGAACTTAAAAGCAGCAAAATACATCTGTTCCCTTGAGACCCCTTGTGTGATGTAAGAATCACATATCTGTTTGAATTTCTGTACTGCCCTGAGAGGATCTTCTGCTGGTCTACCACGAAAATTACCAAAATTCTGGAACTGAGCTAACATACCCGAATCTGGACGAAAACGTGGAACATTAATATCTGGAGCACCTACTCCTATAGCTGGAGCACGGAATGGAACTTCTGGAGGACCATTAGTAAACCACGGATCATGATTCATCACTATCTGGACTGGAGCATTGGGATTTAGTGGTTGAACTGGAGGAATAACGCCCGGAGCTAAAGGTTGGCCATTTGCATCTAGCTGGCCTTGTCCATTATTCTGTTGATTATTTTGAAGATTGATGTCTGCCATTCTGTTACTTAACTCTTCTACCTCTAAAGCTTCTCGTTCTCTTCTTCTCTTGTTTGCAAGTCTGATCAACGATTCTGGATTACTAAGGATCGGAGGTGTTGGCTCTAGATCCTTGAATAGCCTTCTTCGCATACACCAAACCTAAAAACCTGAAAAGAAACTAAACAAAAAGCGTAAAACTGATAAAATAAAAATGCACTTATCACTAAAGGATAAACACCGTGGTCACACGCTACCGTCCCCGGCAGCGGCGCCAAAAACTTGGTGGTCCTTTGTGTGTTCTAAAATAAATGTAAAAGTAAATCGAACCACAACCGCAAGTGTACGGTTGTCCCAAGTAGTAATTCTGATAAATCAGATTCGTTCCAAGGACGGATGGTTGATCACAATGTTTAGCAAGTAGTGATTGATGCACTTATGAAAATAAAAGACAATAATATATTTGTTTGGTTTTTGTTATTAAAGCTAATGAATGGAAGACAAATATTAAAATGCAAATAAAAGCTAAGACGCAAGTAAAATAAGTGAAAACGCAATATGAGAAGTAGCACTTGAGAACGCAAGGATCCTCCCTATCCTATTTCTTAACTTATGTTGTTTAAGGGCTAAATTAGTCAATTACAATGGTCGGGATTCTAATATCCTTATACCCCCGTCAGGGTGGACTATAAGGCGATCCTAAAGTGTCACTAGTCCCGTCAGGGTAAATATGATCCACCGTTGGATGATTAAGTGTTATTACCTCATTGGCCCTAGGATTAGCTAAGCTCGTCAGAATCATTAACTTCTATCCTAGATTGAATAAATAGTTCCGTATTTAAACCCCCCGTCAGGATGATCCAATTGCCACTTATTGGAATAGCCTAAATACTATTACCTGTTCCTAGTTCATGACGCTAAAAACAGTAAACATTCATAATTTATCGAAAAGAGTAAAAGCCCTAATTTAGTTTAATTCATTAAAACCCAAATTCAACATTCGTTAATTAATAGGAATTGGGATTCACCCATTGTTGTTCTCAAGCACTAAATAAAACTTAACTCATATTAAAATGAAATACGAAATTAAAATTAAAGGAATTCATATTGTTTACAGAATTAAAAAGATAAAAGAACCTAATTTCCGGAATCGGAATGACTACGAACGGAGATATAGACCCTCTCCAGCTCTTGTAGCTTCTTCTCCTTCCTTCAGTTGCTTCTCTCTGGTGTTTTTAATCTTGCAGAATGTGAATTGTGTGTAAAATAGAAGTCAAGGGCTGATTTTATAGTTAGAAATTCGGACTTGGACCTAGGCTTTTAATTAAATGAAATATAAAAGGCCCAAGTCCACTAACTTAGCCCAAAATCCCGTAACTGCTGATATGCCTTCACTAAAACTGCTTTTCCCGATGCGTTACAACTCCGATTGACCTCATTCCAGTTGCTAAAGTTCCGTAATTCGATAAGGAATGATTTCTCTTCAAAGGTCAACAGCTAGATCATCGCTTAAGCACCTCGAAATCAGCAATCTATGGCCTGGAAAATGGATTTTCAGCTCTAAAAATAATATCTTCGGGATTTCTTTTCAAGTCTTGACTCTATCTTTTGATCTTTGACTTTCTCCTTAGACTCCTCTTCTAGCTAAAATCTAAAACCTGTAAAATACTCACTAAAAATACCAATATTACGCGCAAAAGCTTAATAAATCAAAAATGCTAGAATTAAAAGAGGAAAATCATATTATTGCATATTTAGTCCAAAAGTCTATCGAAATGATTAAATAAACACCAAAAATGATGTCTCCTAAGGGTCGAAAATAAGAACACTTAAGGAGACATCAATTAGTATGCTCAATATGTTGTTTATGAGGTCATAGATGCAATGCAAAGAACTTTTTATCAAATACTCAGAACTTTTTGTGCATACTCAGAACTTTTTACACATATACTCAGAACTTTTTCGCATACTCAGAACTTTTTACACATATGCTCAGAACTTTTTGCGCATACTCAGAACTTTTGTTCATATTCCCCATGCTTTATTCATAGTGTTATGCCCAGAAATGTTATGTTAAGTAGTGTTATGCTCAGAACTTTAATCCTCAGAACTCTTATGCTCACTAAAATTTGTTCTGAAATATTTTGTTGCAGGTGGAGGAAAAGCAACCCAAGGATAAGTCTGATCTACAATATAGATCAACAGTTGTTGGATTGTTCACTATAATAAAGAATGACAAATTCAAGGTAGAGTTTCTCGGGAAATCCGACAAGACACCCTTCCACCGACTGTGGATGGGTTTATTCGAGAAAAGAGAAGAATACAAGGTTTTTAAGAAATCTGATCTCGTTACTAGACAACTTATAGAAACTTTCGACAGAGAAAAGCAAAGATTCATCATTGCGGGTAAGCGATTGAAAATTACTGCGAAAGAAGTTAAGATTATTATGGGTATAGAGTGTGGGAAGGTTGAGTTGCCTGATTTCACAGTAGATGAACTAAACGAGCACAGTGAATGGTACACACGAAACTTTGGCGATCTAAATAAGGGAAACTTAGCCCTGCCAAAGCTGGAAGGAAGAATAAAAGAGATAATAGGTGGACCGGTTACTGTGCAAGCTCAGGAGGATATTGCGATATTACTGAGCATGTACACAGTAACGGCGCTTTTGTTTGCAACTAGACATTATAATGTTAGGAAGCCCTTCATAAAGTTGTGTGAAGACCTACACAACATGAAGAGGTACAATTGGGCTTCGGCTATTGTGGATGATACGATGGTGGGGATAAATACTTTCACGGACGTGCATTCCGTTACTGGTGGATTGTCTATACTTATGGTAAGTAATATTTTGATTTAAATTTGTCCTTGCTCAGAGTATTGTTCAAAAAACTCAGAACTTTTTTGCCCATACTCAGTACTTTAGCTAATGATCATCTTTAACCCTTGCAGGCATGGTACTATGAGCATGTTGAGGTCGGTTGTTTGAGGGACGCAGCTGAGAAACCAAGATTTTTAAAATGGGATTACTTCACTGGCTTTAGAAAGGCAGACCCACTTCGGGTCACCGCGGACAAGGTAAATAAAGAATAGTATGTTTTTTTTTTTTTAATGAGTATGAAATATTAGTAGTTTATTTTGTTGTGTAAATGTTTATAGGTGCATAGAAGGAAACTACAGCCAACTGAGGAAGAAGAACAATGGCTTGTAGTACCCATAATACCCGAAGCTGAAGAACAGAATCAGGACAATGTTGAGGATAATCAAGGTGTTGAGCTTGAGGGTGGTAATCAAGCTGTTGATGTTGGTAATCAAGCTGTTGATGGTGGTAATGAAGGTGTTGAGGCTGCTAATGAAGGTGTTGGTGTTGGAGTTGATAATCAAGATGTTGGTGTTGGAGTTGATAATCAAGATGTTGGTGTTGTTAATCAAGGTGTTGAGTCTAGTAATGTAAATTTAGATGATGTTGTTGTTAATCAAGGAGTTAATACATATGATGACATAAATGAAGATGAGGGTGCTAATAAAGATGCTGTTGAGGTTGATAATGATAAAAATGAAGATGATAATGAAGATATTGGAGAAGGTGGGAATGATGAGCCTGAGGATAGGAATGATGAGCCTGTGGATGATTGGCTTAACTCTCATGGGGATGGTGAAGAAATTGTTAGGGAAGATATGGTTAATAATGAGATGGTTGACGATGAAGAGCGACGAACGGATGTATCGAGTGATCCAGAGGAGATGGTAGTGGACGACTCGTTAGAAGACGGTCCACCAAAAGGAGGTGAAGACGAGAAGATGGAAAGTGCTGAGTTCTCTGAGAAAGCCAACACAGATGAGCCTGAGGGAGTTAAAACCGGCAAAATGGTGGAAAACGAGGAGGCGGGCTCTTCAAAATACAGATCCTGTGGTGCAAAAGAGATGAGATCGGGGTCGAAGAATCCTTTAGTGTTGAGCATGCGTGAGAGAATAAACGATGCCGTGTGTGAAATTGAAAGATTGACAGAGGAGATTCAGACACTAGAGAATGAAAAAATGGCGTTACAGGTGTTTGAGAATAAAAATGTTGACCTTCAGTTAACTAACAAACAACTGAGCACGAGGCTGGACTCAGTTGTAGTAGAAATGAAGGACTCAAAAGAAGTGTGAATCACAAGAAACAGAGAACAATAATCTGAGAAAAGAGATAAATAGACTCGTTGAAGAGAACAAGAATCTGAGCGATAGACTCAGAACAATAGAAAAGGAATACAAAATAATGGAGGATGGACATGAATCGCTTGTTAATAAAGCTTTGCAGATAGACAAAGAAAATAAAAAACTCAAACAAGAGATCGCATCGCTCCATGAAATTAACAAGATGGTGAGAAGAAGGGAGGTTGAAGTGGAAGAAGAAGATGAGGAGAAAAAGGAGGGGGAGGGAGATCAGGTTATGAGTCGGGAGGAGGAGGTTAAACTCGATGGTGTGGTAAAGATGGCGTGTGAGAAAAACCAGGGGACCACGAGTCAGACAGTTGCGGGACCCAGCAAAAAACAAGATACAAATAAAGAATATCGAACATATACTCCGGGATCGATTACCCGGAATGTAGAGTTAAATAAGCGATCTGTGAAGATCGCTTACCCGGATATCGTGGAAAATCAGCCGGCTAAAGTAGCAGAGAAAAGGAAGAGAGTAACATTACGAGAGAAAAAACCTGCAAAACTTGTCAAGAGTATCACAAAGCCTGAGGAAATCAGATCATCGCAACCACGATTCGATCTTCTGAGTGCAACACCGGACGATGATGAACAGCCAAATCAGAAAAAAATGAAGAAGCCACTCGAGAAGCCGGATAAGGGCAAGCATGTAATTGTAGAAGAGGAGAAAGGTCCAAAATGGTTCTTTAAGAGTGTTGCAAACAAAGTAGATTTTGATTGGTTGATAAAGAAGACGAAAAAGCAACGGAATGACCCCGTATGGGCGAAAGATGCAATTGCGGTATCGGGAAACGAAGCACTGAATGTTGCACACAGAGGTGCATTGCCATCTGAGGTATGAATTCTCACCAAGTTAAACAAAACAACACTCAACAAATAGTTCTGAGTATTTAATATATACTCAGCAGAACACTGGGGGATAGTTGAAAACTCAGAACTATTGTTGAGTGCAAACTCAGAACTTTTGTCATGCAAAACTCAGAACTTTTTTATAATCTCAGGTACTTGAAGCTATGCTTTTCATGATGCATGAAGAATTTGGTGATGGAAAGACAGGTCTTCTACACAAAGTTACGTATCAAAACACAGAATGCTACGTAAGTGAATCATATACAATTACATAAAAGAATAGTTTTAATAAAGTAAACTACTATAATTGATAATTGTATTGTGTTTTTTAACAGCAATACATAGACCGGGATATGGAAGAGTCAAAGAATGTGTTGGTAAAGGGAGCTTTCGCTAAGAACTGCAAGGAGTTCGATTATACGCTGCTGCCAATTTTCGTAAAAGACGGTCAGAGTGGAAGCCATTGGAGCTTGATGGTGTATGACAAGCAGTATTGTACCTTCAACCACTACAACTCGATATGCAATAAAGGCGAAGGGTCGATAGGTTAAAGACAGAAATGGGTGCACAAAGATATCGAGATTACCTAGTGGATTCGGTGCTCAAGGCAAATAATCAAAACCCAGGAGAAGTATACAAACTATTTCACATGGAATCGCCTCAGCAACAACAGGGCAGTTTAGATTGTGGTGTCTTCGTTCTCATATGGGCAAAGAACTTCTATAAGGCAGGAAAATTCTCGAGCTACCCAATCAAACAGAGTGTGGTAAATTCAATGAGGGCCGAGATTGTGAGTAAATTGTTACGCCACGATGAGTTTTCTCAGAGGATCACCTGTGATTGAAAATCAGGACTTTTAAATCTTTTGTCATTTAAACTCAAAACTTTTATCATTCTAACTCAAAACTTTTCTCATACAAACCCAGAACTTTGATGATGTATTATTTTGTTTGAACTAATCTTTATCGTTTTTTATCGTACTTGTATGTTTATGGTTCAATTGATGTTTATCATATTTGAATGTTTATCGAATGTTTATTGTTTAATTGATGCTTTTAGAACTCTAAGTAATCAACAAAGTGTAGAAAATGTAATCAACAAAGTATAGGATAAAACTACTGAGAATAGTGTACATACTCAGAAAAACCTTGACAAGCGACAAAAACGCGCTAAAAATGCTAAGTAAAAAGTTCTGAGCATAAACTAAGTATAGAAGTATAAACTAAGTAAACTAAAAATGAAAATATGAAAAATCAATGTAAAAAAACCTAAGTAAAAAGTTCTGAGCAAGAAAACCAATAAAAAAGTTCAGAGCATAAGCCATGAACTCAGAAATGTTCTGAGTATGTATAGAATGTTATGAAATTCAAATGTAAAAAAAACTAAGTAAAAAGTTTTGAGCAAGAAAACTAATAAAAAAGTTCTGAGCATAAGCCATATACTCAGAAAGAGTTCTAAGTATGGGCTATACACTCAGAAAAAGTTCTGAGCATGGACTAAATAATAAAAAACAAAAGTTCATTACAAAAGAATCATATGGCAGCCCTGCATGTTGAGCGGTTGTGAGTTCCAATCTTGTGACACCTTCCACATCGCATGAGCCTAACTGGTTTCTCGGTAAATGAACGATGACGCTTAGACTGAGGCCTGCCAGGTGGAACTCTACATGGAGGAGGATGGATAATCACAGAATCATCTAGTGGGACGGCTACCTCAAAAGTCGACATGTGAGGAATATTCTTTGCATAAGATTTTCTGTAGGAATCAACATGAAAATACGACTCAACGTATTCAAAAGGGTTAACAACTCCAGCAGACGACAACGCACATATCACGTGTTGACAAGGGAAACCGAGTTCTTGCCATGAACAACAAGAACAAGACCGAGCTACGATGTCTACAACCATAACGGGATTTGACCCGACCTGGTACAGATTAAGAGTTGACTGTTTAACGGCCCATGTGGAGCTAAGTCCAACATTTGTATTGTAAAGTGTCATAATAGACGGGTATAGTGGCGTGGTCCACTTAGATGAGGTTAGCGAACGATCGTGGTACCATTGCATCAGTTTAACTCGCAACGCATCGATAAGCTGTGAAATGGGAAGACTCCTTTGCTCTAATATCCAATAATTGAAAGATTAAACTGCGTTTGAGGTCATCTCACCGTAACGTCGCCCAGGGAAGTGAGCATTAGCATAGTTCTCCTTCGGTAATGAACTGAGAAAATCGATAATCTTTTTTTTCCCTTCAAGAAGCCATACTGACATAAAGTGGCCATAGTGTTGAGTCGTTGGAGCGCGTGCAACTGTGTTCATAAGATGAACCATTCGATCCTTGAAAAACGTTGAACCCTTCACCGAGACACGAATATTTTCTCTATATGTTTTGTACAGAAACTATGGCTTTTGTTCGGGAAAACAGATTTCACCGCGTTTAATAGTCCCTTATTACGGTCAGATATGAAAGTAAGTGGTCGACCACTTACGAGAGGTTTCAAGAATTCCAGGAATCCGGTCTAGCTAACTGTATCTTCATTGGGAGCTACACCAAAAGCAACAGGAAATAACCCTGTGTACATACAAAAAGAACTGAGTATGGTAAAAAAAGTTCTGAGCATGTGCCATTGGCTCAGAAGAGTTCTGAGCAAAGAACCATGGACTCAGACTAATAAGTGGGTTAACTGTGTATTAAACATCAAAACTTGGTATCATGCTGAGTATGGACCCTAAGACTCAACAAGTTACTGAGTATAAGTTGAATACTCATGAAAGTTGAATACAAAAAGTAAATTGCTAACCTTGGTTACCATCTTTAGCAGTAGCAATAACTAACATTCCCTTGTATTTGGATTTCAGGAAAGTGCCATCCAAAAATAACATCGGACGACGTGATCCAAAACCAGCTAGGGATCCACCAAAAGCAAAAAAACAACGATGGAATACACGAGAAACAGGATCACACTCGACCGAAAACGCTGTATCCGGGTAAAGCGCTTTAAGGTTCTCAAACTAAGTCTGCAAACGATTAAACGAGGAATCGATATCGCCGAATAGATGGTCCTTCGCCTTGTTGACCGTGCCCCAAGAAGTTTTGTAAGAAATATCAAAACCGTAGCTCTTCTTTAGAATAAATTGAAATTCTCTTGGCCTAAGAGAAGGATTCGCATGAACCTCGTCTGAAATAACATGAGATAACACACTAGAGTCCAACCTATCGCTAGACATCTTCTTGTAAATGTGTCTGCATGTATGAGTAGGCCTATAAGTCCTCACGTACCAAAAATCGTTAAATTTCTCTAGAGAAACATAGACGTACCATTTTGCAGCCCTTGCTAACCTTATAAAAGCATTGTGCGCTAATACGACTCTTATTGTTATGAATAAAGTCAAAATCAAAACCTTCAACTGCGGCTTGTTTACAAAGAATTAAGCGAAATTGTTCGGCACTGCCCATAAAACACTGCCCTTTATATTGTAAACCAGATTTCCACGAGTCGTTTCTTAAATCCTTTACTTCGTGTGTGTAAAAGGATGGATCAGGGTCGGATATGAAAGGGTCGGGAATAGATTGTATAGGCGCGGATTGAATGAGTTGAACAGCTGAACGGGATGAAACGGTGTAAGGTTTACTAAAAGGTAAACAAGCTCGTTTGTCGGAAACACAAATATCCATCTTATCGTATTTTCCACGCTCCAAAATCCACTTGATCGTGGTGAATTCAGATTCATTATCTAGTCTGGAATCTTTGTAATCACCAATAGTATACGATAAACTAACAGAACCGTCAAACGAACCCCATCTTTTGACTGCAAAATCCTTTATCGAATTGAAGTCGACCAACTTGTTGAAAGGCAAAAAGACATGCTCTATACCAGCCTTGAACACAACAAGAACATCGAAATCCATATCACCTGGAAATTGAGAACTCAGTAAACAAAAAACTTATACACACACAAACAAAGTTCTGAGCATAGGCGTATAGTACTGAGCATAAGAGTAACTAGTGCTGAGCATAGGCATAACACAACAAAAAAGTGCTGAGTATTAACTAATGCAATAACTAGTGCTGAGCATAAGATAGTGCTGAGCATAAGAGTAACTAGTGCTGAGTATAGGCATAACACAGCAAAAAGTACTGAGTATAGGCATAACTAGTACTGAGCGTAAAACAACGCAAAAAGAAAGTGCTGAGTATTAACTAATGCAATAACTAGTGCTGAGCATAAGATAGTGCTGAGCATAGGATTAACTAGTGCTGAGCATAGGCATAACACAACAAAAAGTACTGAGTATAGGCATAACACAACAAAAAGTACTGAGTATAGGCATAACTAGTACTGAGCGTAAAACAACGCAAAAAAGAAAGTGCTGAGTATTAAATAAAAACAGATAATTACTGAGAATGAATGCATGCAAGTACATAAACACGTATTATAATCATAAACGAGCAAAAATCTTCTGAGAGTGTGCATTAAACAGAAGATTAATGAGATACAAAGCATATCGCATGACGTAACAGAGAAACAATAGAAAACTCACGATGAACAAAAAAATTCGATGAACACAAACGATGAATAACGATAAACAACTACTCAAACATGCAACAATTAACAAAATAAACAATTCTAGCAAAAATAAACACAGAATCAAAGGAAAAAAAAAACCCAGCTAAAACAAGCAAAAAAGGAAGAATACAGTAACTTACGTGAGCGCGAGAGGGAGAAAAACAAATTTGATAGCGAGAGAGAGAGAAGAATACCGCGAGAGAGAGCAGATGAAGATTATGAGCGATAGATAGAAGAAACCAGCGAGAGACGAAGATGAAGATAGAGAGCGAGAGAGAGAGAGACCGGAGCTTTAGTGTCTTAGCATGGATAGAGAGAGAAATATGTTACTATGTGTTAGTTATGTGTTAGTTATGTGGGAGAGTGTGTTAGGGTTTTATAATTTATTATATATAGTGTCCAAAAAACAAAGAAAAACATTTGAGGGTAGAAAGGTAATTGCAAAACTAGGGTTCTAGTGTTAAAATTAGTTTGTGGCCTTTAGTAAGAAGAGCCAAAAGAGGCGGTCACCTTTTCACGAGGTGGTCTTTTCAAGACCCTTTGGGTAATAATCTCAAAAATTAATGATATTAGTTCAAAATAAATTGAAGAGAAAAAAAATATTCTGTCATTCAGTGTTGAGATGTCGAAATTTGATTGGCCTAATTAAATATATAAAAAGCGTGTCAGAAATATTCAAAAGTTCAAAATAAATTGAAGAAAAATAATAATCTGTCATTCAGTGTCGAGGTGTTGAAATTTGACTGGCCTAATTAAAAATATAGAATTTCTATTCGTCGAAGTGGGTCAGAAATATCAGAAAGTCGGTGACCTAATTAAAAATATTAATATTTGATATTTTTTAGAGTTTACAGTTGGAAATAATAAATAATATTAATTTATAATAAAGCGGAAAAAAATATAACTCGACGTTCAATGACGAGATGACAAAATATGACTGGACTAATTATAAAAACAAAATTACTATCAATTAAAGTGTGTAAAGATAAGAAAGTCGTAGATCTAATTTAATATATTAATGTGTAGTACTTCGTACAATTTACAGTTGAAAAATATAATGATATAATTTAAAAATAAAATGAAGAAAAAAATAACAATCTGTCATTTAGTGTCGAGGTGTCAAAATTTGACTGGCCTAATTAAAGATAGAGTAAATACACTGTTTACCCCCTGAACTTTACCCCGATTGACAGACTGCCCCCCAAAGTTTAAAATGCGACTAGTTGCCCCCTAAACTTTTATTTCGTGACTCGATGCCCCTTGTGTCCATTTCCGTCCATATTTTCCGTTAAGTTGCAACGTGCATTACACGCGCGCCGTTAACATTTTTTTTAATTAAAAAATTAATTTTTTTAATTAATTTTACTTCTATTTTTTTAGAGGGGTAAGATTGGTAAATCACATTTTCTAGTAAGTATAAATATACAGAAAATTTATAAACAAAAATAAAAAACAACAAAATTAAACTCTCTCTCTCTATCGCGATTTGGGGAAGAACAGAATCGAAGAACCCTAACTCTGCAATTTTTCATTGTTCCCTTTTTGAACTCGGCAAGTAAGAGTCTTGTAACAACAATCATGTCGCCCTACTCATCTGATAGTGTGGGCTCCAGTTCTTCTCGCGCTCCCTATTGCAGGTGTGGATTCCAAGCCAGAGATCACACTTCTTGGACTGATGCGAATCCAGGTAGGAGATTTTTAAGGTGTATGTTTTGGTGTTCGTCGAAGGATTGCAATTTCTTTGCTTGGATTAACGATCCTATGGGAGAACGTAGAGTTTCGGTATTTCGTGGGCTATTGAGAAAAATCGAGTACTACCCGTTAGAACTTGATGCAATGGAGAAGAAGATGAATCTGTTGGTTTCGGATTTGGAGGAAATGGATCAATTAAAAAACAAAGCTTGGGAAGACTTGAAGATGGAGTCTGCAAAAGTGAAGGAGTTGGAAGTCGAGTTTCAAGGAGTTGCGGAGGAATTGGATGAATTGCGAAAAAAAGAAAACAAAGCTTTGATCTTCGAGTCTGCGAAAGTTAGGGTTGTAAAAGATGAGATGCTCCGTCTTAAGGGGGTGATGAAGGGATTGACAAGAGAGAACTTGATTTTGAAATGTAGTTGTCTGTTGATGATTATCATCATCCTTTTCAAAACTTGTGGGTTCAGCTGCCTGATGTATTAGTTCTAGTTGTATGGTTTATGTTGTAGTTGTGTTGTTTTGGTTTGCTATTGTTTTAGTTTTAGTTTGGTGTAGTAGTTTAAGTCAGTTTGTTCTGTTATCTGGGGATTGAGTACTGTTATGTGTAATGTGTTGTTGTGTTTTCAATGAACTGAATGTAGAATTTCTTTTGTTATGTAAAGTAGTGCAATTCAGTATGTCTAATGTATAAATATAGCTGCTAGGGAGACAGACAGTAGTAGCTTTCACATTGCCTGCACTAAATAGTGGACCACAAATCCATAAACATCAATTTTCTTACCAACCAAAAGTGACACATTATTGTTATTGTATTTGTCAGATACTGTGATAATTTAGGGGGCAGATAGGCACATTTTGTATTTGTTAGGGGGCAAACTGGCACGAATTGTATTTTATAAGGGGTAGACTGGCACTTGTTAAGGGATAGAGTGTACAAGTTAGTAGACTGTTTTTATAGGTGTTTTTTTAAGTGGTTGTGTTATTATATACAATATTAGATTAAACTACGTATATAGTTGTTTGTTTTATTATTGTAATAGAGTATGGGTGTACATTTGCGTAACTAAAATGTTGTCGTGTTAGTGAGATTGTGTTGAAGTTAATGCAATTTATTTCATGAAATAATTAATGAGTACAGAAATATAAAAGTAGTCAAATTTAAAGCAGATTCCTTACTTACTGGCATGACATAGTGTTCCACAATAGATAAATATTCAAATGCACAAAAGTACAAAAAACCCACAACTTGCACTAAAGTCTTAACTTTTTGGTCCCAGTGCACTAAAAAGTCTACCAACCAAAAACCCTACCACAGGATAAGAAATAAAGTTCATTTAGCCCTAGACTATTACATCCACAATAGTTCTAGAGTGAGCATAAATTCTTTAATAGCTACATATAAATAAACTGTAAATAAATTATGCAGATCTTTCTTGCTTGCTGATGGATAAGAAGATCATTTTGGTTTTGGTCCATCCTTTGCATGAGATGGCTGTTTGGCAGCAGCTTTCCTACGTCGAAGTGCTTCGGCAATGGTCATGTAAGCCAGGTTCCCTTCTCTCATCACAACACATTCTTTATGCTAAATAAATGGTTTCTTCGCTCTTGGTTCCTCATTGGTTTTATCCTATCAGCAAAACATGTAACAAACATTAACACATATACATTTTCATATTTTATTTGATTTGAACATTTAACATCTAGCATACATGTACCTGATGTCCTTCTTTAGCTAAAGTCCTTTTAGATCTGGGCTTCTCTGGAGGATTCGGATATTTGAACTTAAACTGTAGGGGGTGAAGGGTCATTAAAAAGTATAGGGGGGAAACTGACAAGAACTTAAAAGTTTAAGGGGTAATCTGTCATGTCAATAATGATTTAAATGTTTAAATAGAACTTACCCCTGGTATACTTTTCTTTAATTTTGTTTCTCCTTCTGGCTCATCACTATTTATGACTTTAGCTGGCGGGATGAAGGGCTTGTTTGTTGTGTGTGGCCCTTTGTTCTTGTCCTAGCACCCAACAAAATAATCATCATTATCTAAATATATACACAACTAAATGATTTTGAGGTACCTGATCAGCAGGTACTGACATCTTAGATCTGGTTTGCGCAGGTGTTGTTTTGTGCTTGAAGACATACTGGTAGTTAATTTTGGGGGGTGATTAGTCAGTGTATTAAAAGTATAGGGGGTAAATTGACAACTTACTTCTTTTGTTTTTCCCTTGTGCACTTCTGTTGTATTTGCAGCTTTAACAACTACTTTTGATTTTTTTACTTTGTCTATGGGTATCTCTGTTTTTTCTGTCTTTTTTTATTTTTCTTTAACTATGTCATCATCCTGTTGTCAGAATAAAACCAATACAAAATTAGATTTTAATGAATGTAATCTAATATACACCCCTAAAGACAAGTACTTACTATTGTTATAGGCTTTGTTTGTGAACATCCACCTAGTGTTTTAAACCCCATACTCTTTAATCTGTTGCTTTGTCTTGTAGGGTTTTCTACTTTACCTTTTCCCTTATCTTCAACTTGAACTTGTTTTTGTGGTTTGGTTTTAACTGTTTCTTCATTTTCTGATGCAGATTCCTCATCAGTTTCCTCACCAGATTCCTCACCAGGTTCCTCTACAACACCCTGAACATTCACACCTTCAGTGTTTTCACCCTTCACTAATCCATACACTCTTCCACCTTCAGTGTTTTCATCCTCCACTACTCCATCCCCTCTTCCACCTTCAACATTTATATCATCAACTCTTACATTCTCAGTGTTATCATCCTCAATTCTTCCATCAACTCTTAAACCTTCAACATTATCATCCTCACCCCTTCCATCAACTCTTAAACCTTCAACATTATCATCCTCACCCCTTCCATCAACTCCTACACCTTCAACATTTTGATCCTCAACCCTTCCATCAACTTTTACACCTTCAACATTTTGATCCTCAACCCTTCCATCAACTCCTAAACCTTCAACATTTTCATCCTCAACCCTTCCATCAACTCTTGCATCAACATTTTGATCACCACCTTGAGTAGTTCCATCTTTATCTTGTAGTTTTTCTTTACAAGTCCTAGAATTATGTCCACTTAATCCACAAATCTTACAAGTCATCACCCTTCTCAAACATGTTACCCGTTGAACACTAGATATTGTGCGTTGTTTTCTCCATTTTTTTATCTCTTCCTCATCAACCTCCTTGGTCCTTGCCTTTTTTGGTCTGCCAACCAATTTAAATGCCACAGGAGCTTCAACAGGCACATTGCTAGAAGTATTTCACATTGATGGACCATTCACGGGATATATCATAGTGGTGTATGCCTTCATATATTGCGCCTTTGAGTAGCAGTTATGTACAAATTTCTCTGCGTCTTGTCCAATGTGTTGTATGCATGCAATGGCGTGGTAACACGGTATCCCAGATAGCTCCCATCTTCTGCAAGGACAACTCCACAAATCCAAGTCTACAGCTAATGACTCTGTATCTAGGTTTCTCACCTCAAGCTTCATCTCGCCACAAAATACAGCGTGCCACTTCCCACAATTTTTTTTTGCTTTGTTGAGCAAATGCCTTATCTTAGGACAAATTTCTCCTTCATACTTGGCCATCCAAGATCTTTTTGCTTGTAACCTCTTCATTGTATACAACCTTAGCCCCTCTAGTATGAAAATTAGTGACTTGTCCCTATAAAATAACAGCATAACATCTGGGTTAGAAGATAGGTACAACATACTATAATAGTCTAGGGGGCAATTAGACATTTAATTAAATAGTACAGGGGGCAAGTAGTCATTTTTTTAAAAAGTACAGGGGGCAATTAGTCATTTATTTAAAAAGTACAAGTGGAAATTAGACATTTACCTGCATTTTTTAATCGCATTATTATAACTTTCGCAGAGGTTGTTCAGTAGAACATCACATGTTGTGGCTGTGCCGATATGTGATCCTGTCTAACACTTAGGATCTAGGTTGGATAGCCAATTGAACGCGCTCTCATCCATATCTTTTATTACAGCCATCACCTCTGTAAGTTGCCTAACTGTTGGGGCCCTAGCTGCTTCCCATAATATGTCTTTCAAAGCCAACCCTGGATGCTTGATCTTAAAGTTATTGTACAAGTGTCTTACGCAGTGACGATGTTCTATATCTGGTAGCATGTCACTAATTACCTGGAGTAATCCCTGCAACATAACATATAAAATGTCAAATATTATTCACAACATTTACACTGTTTACCCCCTGAACTTTACCCCAATGGACCGGTTGCCCCCCAAAGTTTAAAGTTTAGGGGGCAACTAGTCAATCGGGGTAAAGTTCAGGGGGTAAACAGTGTATGTACTAAATTCATACCAACCTTTTGTCTGTCAGAAATAGATGTCCACTCTTGTTTATTAGAAATACATAAATCCTGTACGAGCAGGTTCAAAAACCATCTCCATGAGATACTGTCCTCTTTTTCAGCCAGGCAATATACAATTGGGTATATGCAGTTGTTACCATCTATACCTACTGCTGTCAAAATCACCCCTGGGTGTGGACCTTTAAGGTGACATCCATCAATGCCCACAAATTTCCTACACCCTTCTAAAAAGCCTCTTCTACAACCATCAAGACACACATAAAGCCTTTGAAATCTATCAACACCAGTGACCTCATCAGTACAAGTTTCCAATGCTACAGTACTACCAGGATTACTTCTTCTGAGTTCCTCACAATAGTCATGTATCTTCTTGTATTGATCCTTATATTCTACTTCAATCATTTCTTTTGCTAGGCTATATGCCCTGTAGCATGTTCTAGTGCTTACATTGACATAAAGGTCTCTATGCACTAATTGTTGAAAATCACTTACCTTACTATACAAATTTAATCTAACCATATCCTTGAATGTCTTAGCTAAAAACTTTACATTCACATGTCTGTGGTTAAGGTCTTTACCACATTTGTGTTGATTACAAAGGGTTACAATCACCAATCCACCAACTTCTTCTTTATAGGATGCATACACAAACCATCCACAACCTTCTCCCTCGCAAACAGCCCTTATTCTATACCAATCATTTTTCACAAACTTTATTTTAACCACTTTGTTGATAGCATGTCCTCTAATTGCCTCTCGTAGCTCTGAAGCATTCGCAAAGGTTAAACCAACTACAAACCTTGGATTTTTCATGTCAGTTGAAGGCTTGGACCTTGGTAACTGTTTTCTTTTTTTTTTCTTAATTTTATTTTCCCCTAATCCATCTGAGTCAGAAGAATCAGTAGCAGTATCAAAATGTTCAGAATCATTTAAAACATCTTCTGAATCAGTTTCACTTTCTTGTCCTTCAGTATGACCACCAGAAGAATCAACCTCTTGTGCTTCATCCCGCACTCCTTCCCACTCAAGGTCTTTCTCTATATAGGAATTGTAATCTTGGTCATCCTCACCCTCGCTTAAATCAATGTCAGAGTCAATAAGAAACTCCTCATCACTTGTGGAGAACTCATCTTCATCCATGACCTTTCTCCTTTGACTATCTTTACTCGTAGGACCACTCTTCTTATAACTCTCTCCCTTTGTTCCACTAGGGCCAACACCATCACCATGATGTTTCACACTAGCCCTATACATTGTCTTCAGATAAGACTTATATGTATGAACTTTGGCTCTATATTCATCATATTTCTTCTTCTTCAAGTTGTTCTTACCAACTTTATTCATTTGCCTCTTTCTAATAACTTCTTCCTTTGTCTTGTTAAAAATAACTGATAGTAACTTATTTTTATCACTAAAAATATCATCATCATTCTCATCATCTTCACAAGTGGTAACTGTCTTCTTATTATTTGGCACTTTTTCAATAACTCTGTTCCTCTTCTTTTGTTGTTTTTTTCTCTTCTTTTGTGGTTTTTTTCCCTTGTCCACATCAGTAGGCAAGACATCACAAGTATCTATGTATTCACCACTAGCATCATCCTTGTCCATTTCCTCATCAATGACTTTGAATCCAGTATCTGAATCATCAGTTTCATCCACCAGCTTGAAAGGTACTCTTGAGTCCTTCCTCCTGGACCTCTTCAACAATTCATCATCATCTGCACCTTGCCCACTATTTAAAGCACTCAAAAGTTTATCTAAATCAGCATCCACAGATTTCTCCATGACTGATCTTTCATCATATGAAACATCTGAACAGGTCTCGCCATCTACACCCCTGTGTGGCACTTTTTCTTGCTCACAGTGGCCTGTTTTAGGGCTAGAATTGTTATCATTTGCTTCCTCATCTACATGGTTGTCATCATTCTGATCACATCTCTTATCAAAGGTTTCATTCTCTATCTCATGAGCTTGAGTAGCTTCCTCAACTACTGTGTTTGCTTCCTCATCTACATAGTTGTCAACATTCTGATCACATCCCTTATCAAAGGTTTCATTCTCTATCCCATGAGCTTGAGTAGCTTTCTCAACTACTGTGTTTGCTTCCTCATCTACATGGTTGTCATCATTCTGATCACTTCCCTTTTCAAAGGTTTCATTCTCTATATCATGAGCTTGAGTAGCTTCCTCAACTACTGTGTTCTCACCACTTGGAACACAACCCTTAGGTAATAAATCACTAACTCTCTCCTCAGCTAATGTATCTTCCTCTTCTAATGGATTAGCAACACCATCAACACATCCCTTGGGTAAGGTTTCCCTATCTTTCTGCACATCAATTGTAGCTTCCTCTAAGTTATCAACCACATTATCATCCACCTTCAAACTTTCCTCCTCCATTTCTTCATCTTGAATACAATTTTCACCTTCACCTTCCTCTAAGTTAGGTTTCTCCACTACTACTTCTTCCTTCCATTTAAGTAGTAAAGGCATAAACACTGGAATGTCAACTGCATCTCCTTCTACAATCTCTGGTAAACGCACTACAAACATATCAATTGTTTGGTTTTCCTCTATCAAACTACCCATCTCCATAACTTTCTCGTCATTATCTAAATAGACAAGACCCTCTGGTAGTTTTTCACCCAATTTCAGATAGTATAGGTCTAGTCAACCTCTAATTCCCAGTTTCGCACATGCTTTCCGGAGAACAGGTATACTGAGACTGTCATAGTGACAGCCCGTCAAATACTCGATCCTTACCTCTCTGTACTCGCTATTATCTTCTTTTGAAGTACCCATCAAAATGAATGCGTAATGAAAATTTATCTGTTAAACATGGAAAAATACGAGAGTGTGAGTTAAAGAATTTAAGGGCGTACGAATTTATGCAAAAAAGGTAAACTTGTAACCACCCACTACGAATAAGGTAAGGAAATCTCAATAATTAGTTCCATTAACAACTAAATCCCGAGATTTAAGCACAAATTCAAAAAAATAAACTGTTTTTGTAAAATAAACTAAAGTTAACATTTAAACCAAACCAAACTGTTTTTATAAAAGGATAATTCCCAATTAATTACAATTTCACACTTTACATTCTAAAAAAAAGGAAGGAGCAAATTACTTCCTACTTACTCACAAATTATCAACTTAATTCCCAATTAAACACATTGTCATATTTATCTTCCATTATTTCCCTTATGTGATTTTTGTATTTTTTTTTTCAGATTTTTTTCAATTTTTTTTAACTTTTTTTTTCGAAAATATTTTTTCCCATTTTTTTCCAATTTTTTTTTTCAGATTTTCTTTTCAAAACTTTTTTTTCCCGACTTTTTCGATTTTTTTTCCCCAAATTTTTATAATTTTTTTAAATCGAAATTCCGGGTTATATGTTGCTATATCACACAAATATAGATTTACTGTAACACACAAAGTCATAAAATCGATCTAAAGAATTCTCTTCTTTAACAAAATTGTTTTTTCTCTTTATTAATCGCATATACCCTATTTTTATTCATTTTTAACTATCTTGATATATATTATCTTTTTGTCCAACACTTTTTTATTGTTTTTGTGTGTTTATGTTTTAGGGTTTTATGTGTTACATGTCACACAAAACTTGATTTGTTTATTCCAATTCTGTGTATTCTTGGAACACACAAATCTCAGAATTGTGTATTCTTAGAACACACAAATATAAGATTTGTGTATTCATGGAACACACAAAACTCAAATTTGTGTATTCATAAAACACATAAAAATTGAATTTATGTATTCCTAGAATACACAAAACTTGATTTTGTTTGTTCAAATCTCAGATATGTGCATTCCTAGAACACACAAATATCAGATTTGTGTATTCATGGAACACAAATATCTCAGATTTGTGTATTCATGGAACACATGAAAATCAAATTTGTGTATGTAATATACAAAACTTGATTTTGTTTGTTTTAATTCTATGTATTCCTGAACACACAAATCGCAGAATTGTATATTCTTGGAACACATAAAACTCAAATTTGTGTATTCATGGAACACATAAAACTCAAATTTGTGTATTCATGGAACACATAAAACCCAAATTTGTGTATTCTTGGAATACAAAATTTTAGATTTTGGTTGTTCCAATCCTGTGTTTGCTTGCAACACACAAATCTCAGAATTGTGTGTTCATGGAACACATTAAAAAAAATTCAGGGGGGAAAAAAATTTCGATAAAAAAATTAAAACAAAAAAGTTTTAAAAAAATGAAAATGAAAATAAATAAAAAATATTATTATAATTAAAGTAATTAATTAATTGCCTATGGGTATTTTTGTAATCTTCAATTTTTTTGTGCTTAAGTAGGAATTAAGTTGAAATTGAAATTAATTGAGAATTTTTACACTCCCCGTGTAATTAATTGGGCGTTGCCCTTTTTATAAAATAAACTAAAGTTAACATTTAAACCAAACCAAACCAAGTAACCAAAATTGTATTTAAAGTAGCTAAACAAACTGTTTCTATAAAATAAACTCAAGTCATTTAAACCAAACCAAACAAAAAATGTATCAAAATATGAATAACTTAACTAAATCAAACCAATTTTATAAATCAAACTTAACTATAGTTTTTATACATAAACTATAGCCTTTGAAAAATAAACTCATATTTGTTTTTTATAAATAAACTTATACTTTTTTTTATAATTAAACTATAGCTTTTGAAAAATATCTTATGCATGTTTTATATAAATAAACTTATACTTGTTTTTTTATAAATAAAACTATAGTTTTTAAAAAAATAAAGCTATATCCTTTATTTATAAATAAATTGTAGCTTTTTAAAAAATATTCTTAAATCATACTTGTTTTTTATAAATAAACTAATACTTTTTTTTATAAATAAACTATAGTTTTTTAAAAACAAAGCTATATCCTTATTTTATAAATAACTATAGCTTTTTTATAATAATCTTAAATAAAACTTGTTCTTTATAAATAAACTTATACTTGTTTTTTTATAAATAAACTATATTTTTTTTTAAAATAAAGCTATATCCTTATTTTATAAATAAACTATAGCTTTTTAAAGATAATCTTAAATCGAACTTGTTTATTAAAAATAAACTTAAACTTGTTCTTTATAAACAATCTCAACCTTATTTATTAGAAAATAATCTCAATATTTTTATTAGAAAATAAACAACTATATTTATTAGAAAATAAACAACTTTATTTATTAGAAAATATATTCAACCTTATTTATTAGAAAATAAAATAAACCTTGTTAAAAATAATCTCAACCACGTGTATTTAGATACCATGTCTCAGTCACGATCTAGTGTGCGAAATGGTGGTCGTGGGGGTCGTGCACGTCCAAACCAACTACGAGCTAAAGAAATACAAGCGCAAATAGACGATTTGATGGAACAATGTCGGGGGCTAAGCGATAATAGTGTTTTTAACAAGTCTTAAGGTATAAACCTACTACACAAAAACGATTTAAAAATTACGCTTAACAATTGAAGATATCGTATAACCGTAGGTTTGGACGCCGACACTTATCTAGACGGTACAAGAAACACGATGGACACTCAACCAGATACAACGATGATGGACACTCAACCCGATGTAAACGCAACGCCGGAGCCCACCCCTCCACCCAGGGATGAAAGTAATGCTCATGACGCACAACAACCAACACCAAAGTTAAAGCTCCACGGTCTTTAGCGTGGGATATCTTCGTGAGGGACAAACCATGTGTGGGTATGGCATAGTGTAAGGTATGCAAAACATCATCAACTTGGCTGCTGATAAATCTACTGCAAAATTTATTCAACATATAAAAAATATCCATAAGATGGGTAGCAGTAACCTAACTCAAACTACTATTGACCCCCATACCGGAAAAACCTTCACCCCTAACATAGAACTTACTCGTCAAGAAATGGTAATATACATATGTTCCTTTGCTCAGTCTTTTAGTCACGTAGAGAGCCCACATCTAGCCAGATTCATAAGAAACTCACAAAACCCTTGTTAAGTCTAACGGCGGTTATGAAAAAAAAAATCCATAAGCAACTTAAGTTAAGTCTTGCCGACGAATTGAAATATCTAAGCAGCAGATGTTGCTTAACTGCCGACTTGTGGAAGGCTAAAAATGGCTTGAAAATACTAAGAATAACCTGTCATTGGATTGATCCAAAGTGGTTACTCCAGAAGCGCATAATTTTTTTTGTGTAGTTAGTGAACATTCTACTAGTAGTAACATCAATGATTTAATAACTGCTATTGCGTTGACCTATAGTATAATTGATCGTGTGCTTTCGTGTACATTTGTCAATGGGTCAAATATGGTTGCCGCTATCCCCGACCTTGTTAAACACTTCACCGATAGGTCAAAGTATTACCACAAGCCTTTTCATATCCGGTGTAACTGTCACATAAGTAACTTGATAGTTAGCGACGGTATTACGTGTGTGGGTGTGACTTATAACATGGTGTTAGGTAAGAAAATGGTGGGACCGAATATAGTAAAGAAGATTAAGAAAGCATCCACCAACATTAGAAACACTCCAGCCTTAATGAGGTCCTTTAAAAATAAATGTAACTCAACGGGTGTTAAGTATAAGAGATTGCGATTAGTCTGTCCTACCAGATGGAATTCAACATACTTGATGTTGCAACGTGTTTTGGAGTTTAAGGTTATTCTAACAAGTATCAATAACTAGAACTTTAGCAACAACTTTATTGAAACTGCGACTAGGGACATTATTAGCAAATTAGTCGGTTTCCTCCACCTTTTTAGCTATACCACAACAGTTTTATTGGCAACATACACTCCCACGAGTCACTTGGTATCAGAAATGATTTATGACATGGAATTACATATGAAAGAGTATACTTTAACTAGGGGACTCGAAGATATAAATCTACCGATGATGGAAAAGTTCTTAAAGTACTATGACCCTTTCACATATGTTTTTGCTATATGATATGTACTTGATCTACGATACAAGTTGTCGTATACAAGGGTATTTATCTCAACAATTTATGAATCTATGGGTTACTTCGACGTTGAGACCGATGCCTACATGAAGAAAGTAGAGGAGATAATGTGTGACTTGTACAAGACTTATCGTGCAAAGTTATGTCGCGACGGTAGACCACCCCGCACCCCACAACCAGTACAAGTAGGTGTTGTGAGATCCAGAGCTGGAAAGATGATAGACGCGTCAAACGCAGCGTCACCAAACCGTAACCAAGAAATCTTGAATGATCTCGACTTTTACCTTAAGTCTGTCAACGAGCCGCTTGTGGAAGACTACGATATCCTGGGTTTTTGTAGAAAGTATACTAGCGGGCTTGTTTTGTCTCTGATGGCACTTGACATGCTCACTGTACCAGCGTCCTCAGTTCCATCAGAGTCGACTTTCAGTGAGGGTAAGAAACAAATTTCTGATCATATGTAGAGTATGATCGTGTCTACATGAGAAAGGGTGGTGGAGCTACAAGACTGGATGAAGGCAGACTCCGAACACAGGACCAATTGGATGATTTATCTGACGACGAGGATTTAGTGTTCAACCTGTCTAGCTCAAGTGACGGTACATGTCCTTCAGAATCATATTAGGCCGATGAGACGAGTGGTGAGTTCTTTCTTGTTCTTTTATATTTTTAAAGTTATTTATCAAAAAACATACTAACAGATTTACTAAGAGGGTTAAAAGAACTATGTGGTGGCTTGATCCTTTTCTGAGTATGCATTTCACGCTACTTACAGAAAGGTACGTAGGCATCCTAAATTCCATGGGTACAGTCACCAACCCCCATTTCCTTTTTTTTCTCACAGACTATTCTTTTGGTGTTGTTACAATATACTTTGTTATGTATTATCTCAATTATAATTGTAACAAGTTCTTTTATTATAAGTTGTAATTTATTTAGTCAGTTAATTTTATAAATAGTGAATTGTACTTGTATAACTAAATAAATAGAAGATATACATTTTATCAATAACAGATAACAATATGAAACAAATACACTTAAGTATGAAAATATTAATTTAAGAAGGAAAAGAAATTTTTTTAATGATTTTAAACAAAAATAAAAATAAATACAACTTAAGTTTGAAAAAAACACATGTATTAAAAAACAAAGTATCGACAAAAAGAAGTTTTAAAAATTGAATAATCTATTTATTAATAATGATATAAAGTTTTTTTTATGAAAATACAAATAAAAAAAGTATATAAAAACTATTAACAAGAATTAATTTAAAAACGAAGAAAAAATATCTATTTATGTATTAAATAGATTTTAAAATAAAGGAAAAAAACCGGTTGGAACCGGTTAACCCGGTTCGGACCTCTATAATTGTTAAAGTTGAACCGGACCGAATCTGTCCGGAAAAGGGGGAACCGTTAGACCGAACCGTTCCGAAACGGTCTGTTAGCCACCCCGAGGGGCAAGTATATATCTATATCAGAGATTTTTTTGATTTTTTCTTAATTTTATTTTTAAATATCGATATTCAGTTTTATGTGTTCCTACAATACACAAAAGTATATTTATGTATTACATGTAACACACGAAATTATAAAATCAATCTAAATCATTCTCTTCTTTAACAAAATCGTTTTTTCTCTTTATTAGCCACATATACAATATTTGTACTCATTTTTAACTATCTTGATATATTGACTTTTTTCCCAACCCTTTTTTGTTATTTTGTGTGTTCTTGTAATACACAAAGCAGTTATTTGTGTATTACAGTAACACACAAATTTATTTTTTCTCTTCCAGTCAAACCGATCGCTTTGTGTGTTCATGTGATACACAAAATCACATAATGGAATGTGCAAATACTAAAAGGGAATACATGATTTCGTGTGTTGCTGTAATACACAAATAACTGTTTTGTGCAAAATAACAAAAAGAGGTTGGACAAAAAGACAATACATCAAGATAGTAAAAAACAAGTAAAAATAGGGTATATGCAATTAATAAAGAGAAAAAACAGGGTATATGCAGTTATTTTATGTGTTCCTACAGTACACATAAATATATTTATGTACTCCTGTAATACACAAAATTATAAAATCAATCTAAAACATTATTTTCTTTAAGAAAATCGTTTTTTCTCTCTTTATTAGTCACATATACAATATTTGTAATCGTTTTAACTATCTTGATGTATTAACTTTTTATCCAACCATTTTTTGTTATTTTGTGTCAAAACAGACATTTGTGTATTACAGTAACACATAAATTCATTTTTTCTCTTCCAGTCAAACCGATCGATTTGTGTGTTCATGTGATACACAAAATCACAGACTGAAAAAGGCATGACTAAAAGGGAATACATGATTTTAGGTGTTGTTGTAATACACATATACTATTTTGTGTCAACACACAAAATCACAAAAAGATATTGGACAAAAGATAATACATCAAGATAGTAAAAACAAGTAATAGGGTATATGCAATTAATAAAGAGAAAAAATGATTTTGTTAAAGAAGGGAATATTTTAGATTGATTCTATGATTTTGTGTGTTATATGAACACATAAATATATTTTTGTGTATTATATGAACACATAAAACTGAATATCGAAAGTTAAAAAAAAGTAAAAAAAAAAATTGGTAATGTAGATATGAACTTGCCCCGTCAAAAAACACGATTTTTAAATTTTTCTGATTTTTTTGGATTTAATTATGATTTTTATATAAAAAAATACACGGATGCGTGCGTGTTGTGGAATTTGGAAAATCTTTTTTTGTGTGTTATAGTAACACATAAAACGGATTATCGAATAAAATAAATAAATTCAAAAAAAATCAAAAAAATTTATAGACGTAAATATTAATTTGTCTCGTCTAAAAATGCAATTTATTATTTTTACGAATTTTTTAGAAGTAGTTATGAATTTTATTAAAAAAATTCACGGACCCGCGCGTGTGATAGATTTAGTTGGTGGTGATTGGTGGTGACGGAACTAGTCGGTGGTGGTTACAGGTGAAGGTGGTGGTTATAGGCGAAGGTGGTGGTCGGCGGAGAATAATGGTGGTGGGTTGGGGTGGGGATGGTGGTGGGAGGGGTGATTGGGTGGTAGGGTGGTGGGTGGTTGAGGTGGATGGTGGTGGGGGTAGTGGGGGTGGTGGTGGTGGTGGTTGTGTTCGGTGGTGAATGTATGAGGTGGTGGTGATAGTCGATGGTTAATGCATGAGGTGGTGGTGGTGGTCCGTGGTGCTGGCCGGTTTTATAATAAAAAGAAAAGAAAATAATTAAATAATATATTATGAATATTATATAATAAAAACTAAAAAAATAAAATTAAAATGACATTAAAGGTAATAATAGAAGGTAAATATGACATAGTGTGTAATTGGAAATTAAGTACTAAATAGGAAGGATTTTCTTCCTTCCTTTTTTTAGGAATGGAATTTGAAGATTCGATTAATTAAGAATTATTTCTTATTTAATTTATTAGTGTCCATTTGGAAATATGTTTTTTTAAAAACACTTAAAAGTGTTTTTACATGTTTAAAAGTATTTTACACTCTGCAAAAAACATCAAATAGATATTTTTTTTTAAAATACTTAAAGTAATTTTAGATTTCCAAATTAATTTTAATAATTTTAAAAAATTTAAATTTATTCTAAAAATATTTTTTACTTTAAAATACGTCTTTCCACACCTGCCTTATTATTTTATTAATATTATGTTTTCAATTTTTGTTTTGACTATTTATGTTTTCAATTATTACTATATTTTTTATTTTTGAGCGTATATCTGTATTAAACGAAAGTAAATCACCTCCTAAACATAGCCAATTAAACTACTAGCCCATAACATACAAGACGTCAAGACCTGTCTGAAAAACAATTATACATCCGACCCCGCAAACCAACACAACACGACACCTTCGGACCAACTCCATTTTCTCCATCTCAAAATCCATTCACATAAAGAACAACTCAACTATTTTCAATCCTAGAGAGAGAGCCAAAAAATCGGAGAAGAAGAACCCTATACCAAGTCTTTGAAGAGAAAAAAAAGGAGAGGCTACCAAAAAATCGGATATTTTCTTTTGGTTGATGTTACTTTAGATATATAGATTTTTATGGGGGGAGGCACATTTGTAGATGGGGTTCGTAAATGGTTTCATCGTCGTTCCTCTTCAGTTACTACTACTAGTACTACTTCCACTACCACCATTTCCCATCACACCAACAATGAAAACCATAACCATGCACTGTTGACCATTTCTGATGATAATAATGGAGATCAACAAGAGCTAAACATTATTGAAGACTTTGATTTATCTGGGTTGACTCATATTAATGTCCCTAAACGTCTTAACTTTATAATCTCTAAAATGGATGCCCACAAAAAGGTTTCTCACCTTTTCCACTCTCATCTCTTTTCATTTCATTTCAGATCTTATTCTTCTCCTTCTACTTTCATGCATTTGATTTGATTTGATCTGATTTGATCTATGTTGTAATTAATAGTAGTTGATTGATGATTTGTCTTGATTTTATATCTATTATGTTTGAATTGGGGGTGATGACCAACTTTTATATTTCATATTTCTTCTCAATTTGTTTTATTTAAAAAGTTTGAGCTTTTATATAATCTTGTAGGAGGCAAAAATGATCCCTTTTTATACCCTTTTCGGTACTTGAATCCGAATCTCGGGAAAAAACCGTCTCAGATTTTAATGCTAAATTTTCTTTTCAATTTAGAAATCACAGTTACTATTATGTAGTGGCTTATTAGGAGGTTGAATGTTAATGATCACTAATGGTCGTTCATTATGTATTTTAATTCAGAGTACACTAGAGAAAGAATTTTTCACAGAGTACGGAGAAGGAAACAGATACCAAGTACAAGAAGTTGTAGGAAAAGGTAGTTATGGTGTTGTGGGTGCTGCAATAGATACTCAGACAGGAGAAAAAGTTGCTATCAAGAAAATTAATGATGTTTTCGAACATGTTTCTGATGCAACACGTATTTTAAGAGAAATCAAGCTTCTCAGATTGTTAAAACATCCAGATGTTGTTGAAATTAAACACGTGATGCTCCCTCCTTCTAGAAGAGAGTTCAGGGATATTTATGTTGTATTTGAATTAATGGAATCTGATTTACATCAAGTTATTAAGGCTAATGATGATTTAACCCCTGAACATTATCAATTCTTCCTTTACCAGCTTCTTCGCGGATTGAAATATATTCACACAGGTTAGTTTTTCCAATCTTCACATAACTTGATTTTCCAAGAGTTAATCCGATTTATGATTTTTTATTTTTTTACACAGCAAATGTATTTCACCGAGATTTAAAGCCAAAAAATATTCTTGCTAATGCCGATTGTAAATTGAAGATCTGTGATTTTGGATTAGCTCGTGTATCGTTTAATGATGCTCCGTCAGCTATTTTCTGGACTGTATGTTGGAAATTTATTTTCTTTTCTTTTTTCTGTTCTCTTTTTTTTTTGTTAATTGTGTACTAATAATTGTCTTTATTTGATGTTAAAGGACTATGTTGCAACAAGATGGTACCGTGCTCCTGAACTATGCGGCTCCTTCTTTGCTAAAGTAAGTTGCGATGATTGATTTTTATGTTTAACAATGCGTAGATGATACTAAGAGTTCTTCTTTTTATTTGCAGTACACTCCTGCAATTGATATATGGAGCATTGGATGCATATTTGCAGAAATGATCTCGGGAAAACCGATTTTTCCAGGAAAAAACGTGGTTCATCAATTAGATCTGATGACAGATTTGCTTGGAACTCCTCCTCCAGAAGCTACTGCGAGGATTCGAAATGAAAAGGCAAGACGATACATAAGCAGTATGAGGAAAAAACAGCCTGTTCCGTTTTCTCAAAAGTTTCCAAATGCAGATCCTTTAGCACTTAAATTGCTTGAACGCCTTCTTGCATTTGATCCTAAAGACAGACCAACCGCTGATGAAGTAATGTTTCACAAGTTAAACTCAAACATCGTATTAATTTGAAGATTCCTATGAATGGTTTTTAATGTTTAGTGGTCTTGTTTTCAGGCCTTGTGTGATCCGTATTTCAACGGTTTGGCAAATCCGGAGCGTGAGCCTACTACTCAACCCATATCGAAATTGGAGTTTGAGTTTGAGAGGAGGAAATTGACAAAAGACGATGTTCGAGAGTTGATTTATAGAGAGGTGTGGAACCGGGGATTTTGATAATTTTTTTTAAAAAATTTATATATAAAACGTCACTTATTGTTTTTTTTTTTTTTTTGACGAAAACAGATTTTAGAGTATCATCCGCAAATGCTTGAGGAGTATCTCCGTGGTGGAGGAGAACAAAATAGCGGCTTCATGTACCCGAGGTGAGTTTCAATGAAGTTTTTTACTGTTATTTACGGAAAATCTGATGGGTTATTTTAATTATTTAATTGAATTAGTGGGGTTGATCGGTTCAAGAGACAATTTGCGCATCTGGAAGAGAATTTTGGTAAGGGTGAGAAAGGGTCTCCGCTTCAAAGGCAGCATGCTTCTTTGCCTAGAGAGCGGGTCCCGGCACCTAAAGCTGACCAAAATAATGCTGCTACTACAACTGAACTTCCTCCAAATGATTCTGAAGGATCAGATCCTTCTTCTCGTAGCTTGTTAAAGAGTGCAAGTATTAGTGCCTCTAAATGTGTAGTTGTTAAACAGAAAAAAGACACTGAGGTAACAAATATTATTACTATCCTACCCTTTATTTGTTCTTTGTAATAATATGGTACTGTTTCGTATTGTTTTGCAGAATGAGCCGATTGAAGAGCAAAATGAAGAGATAGATGGTCTTGCCCAGAAAATTGCGACACTACATGCTTAAAAAAATCAGTTATAGATATGATAAGCTGAAGTGCATATTAAGTTCATAGCACGGATCATCAGAATTTACTTCGTTTCAGGTAGAAAAACTAGGGGCCAAAGAAACGATCTCCATATATTTGTTCAAATTTACTTCACTATTCTTGAGCTGTGTACAGAAAATGTTATATAGCTAAAAACATTAAAATTTCCTATTTGTGAACGCTTAAATTACTTTTTTAAATACATGATTTGATGTGTAAAATTCAGCAAGTCTCCAAGTTCTTATGCGTTTTTCTTTAATTTAAACTAAATAGTAGAGTACCAGTAGTAGTATTAATGTCGATATATTCCAGATGGGATTAGCTCACTGGCCAGGGCCTTGGTCTACCAATCTAGTGGTGCAGGTTCGAACCGAGTTAATGATTCCGAGTCCAAAGCGGCTCTCCTATGTAACCAAAAAAAAAAAAATGTCGATATATTCCAACAAAAAAAGAAATACTCCATTCGCATGTGGGGCTAAACAATTTTTTAGTAGTAAGAAAATGGAAAGGATAATGTATCAGGATGTGGGGCTACCTTGAAATATTTGATTACTTTTCTTGAAAGGTACAATTAAATTTATTAAACAAATGGTGTCATGTTTTTATTTTCTTTTTTCTTTTTTTCTTGGTCGGCAAAGGCGTGTCATATTCTTATCCATTCGCATTGTTTAACGTGTTTATGAAAATGATGTCCAGACACACAATGTGTTATTTCTTCATGGGTGACGATAATCTGAACATTTAGACCGAAAGTTAGGAAATTATTTTGATTGACCATTGACCTCAGTATAAAGAAATGTTGGTTTTTTTACAAGAACATGTGTATAAATAATAGAATAGGTTTGCTTAACCATGAAGGAATAATATCTTATGGCAATATTTAGACAAAAAAATAAAATCTTATGGCAATAAATTATATAGAGAATAAAAAAGATTCTAATTCACCTAATTTTCACACGAAGGAGACAAACTAGCTAACATTCTAATGTCTAATCTAGACATACAACCCTCATTTATTGATCGTGTGACTGATTAATTTAGATCTTGTTTGGAAGTGTTTTTTTAAGAAGTACTTAAAAGTTTTTTTAAATGTTTAAAAGTATTTTAGGTTTTAAAAAGTAAATTTAGAAAAAACATCAAATAGGTGTTTTTAAAAAAAATATTTAGAGTGATTTTGAACTTCAAAATTATTTTTAATAATATTTTTAAAATTTAATTTTTATTCTAAAAACGCTTATTTAATCTAAAATAAACACTTTAAACGGGTCTTTAATAATTTGAACAACAATTAAGCACTGCTTTTAATAGTGATGATAGATAGACTATGATGCGTGACGAAAGGAAGAGTGATCTTAACGGTTAGACACTCAGTTGCAAACAAGAAACAAGGGATTCTTTTATTTGTGAGTTCAGAGGTAACAACACGAAAATGGTTTCCTCCGATAAAACTTGTAATCTCATCACTAAGACAAAAAAACACATCTACATCAAATTTGATTAAATCCTGTAGAAGGGTAGATCAATTCAATGTATGACTTGCCATATCAAAATTGATGAGAGCAATGGTAGGGCAACAATTGTTTGTATAATATGTTTTGAAAGTTCAACAGAAGGGTGTATTTAATATTTCATTTGTTTTTTTTAGATGGTTCAACAAGAGAATATAATTATGGGTATATTTTTTTGTTTTGAAGGGATTCGATATTAGAACATTTAGAGTAGAAATAGGAAACCTTTTGAGTCCAAATTATGCAGGATGATGTGGTCAACAGTTTTATCACCCCTTATTGCATAAGATACATGTCGATATGGTCGACAGTTTTATCACCCCTTATTGCATAGGATACATGTCGCAATGAGGACATACTGCGACATATTTTCTAGTAGAGTAATGATATAAACCTCAAAATTATACCACTCAATTATTACCCAATAACGTAGCGTGAATTGGTTAAATATAAATCGTTAATCTATTTATTTTCTTGATCTAATTAACAATTTATTGTCAACCAATTTACACCCGTCATTAGGTGATAAATGGATGATATGATTTTGGATGGTATACATCATTCCTAGTAACTTTTTTAGCTTGAGTTTGGAGCATTAGAGAATGTACTCCACAAAAAAATTTAAGTAATGATAGATATTCTTTTCTTTCATATTACTTTTTTATCACTTTTCTATATATATGTTATAATTTTTTTGAATAAAAATCAATTAAGATAAATAAATTAATTTAGTGGGTCATGCAAATATATACGTGATACAAAAAGTATGACGTTTATCATTACTTAAAAAAAAATTCAACTTAATCGGAATCGATAAGGATCAAATAATTTGTCACGTAAAAATGAGAGTAGATGAGAGCTACCAAGACGGAAAGCACTAGCAAGTTTTTTAGATAAAAATTTCAAACATGCATGTTATCCAAGTTAAACAAAATAATGGGTGAATTATACATAGGGTCTTGAAGACAAAGATTCTTCTCTATAGAGTATGGTCCAGAGATTCCTTCTTATGAGAGACCTCTGTTTTGACAATTGTCTTTCCTACCCTTACTAATACTAAAAGACTAAAAAAGTGTGATGTCACTATTTCCCTCTCCACTACCACTACCCACCTACCTCCGACCTCCGACCTCCGACCACCAGTCACCGGTCACCGGAAAAAACATAGAGTATCGGATAAAATTGATGAGTATCGGAAAAACTGAGAGTACTCTATAAATTTGCTGAGTACTCTATATAATTTAATGAGTACTCTATATAATTTAATGAGTACTCTATATATTTTGATGAGTGCTCCGGATAATTTTGATGAGTACTCCAGATAATTTTGATGAGTACTCCGTAAATTTGATGAGTACTCAGTCAAATTGATGAGTATTATTAAAAAACAAGCATAAAAATAGTCAAAAAAAACCTTTATTCATCTTTATTACACATTTTTATATAAATTACATATTAATATACAATTAAAAATAATAAATTAACCTAGCTACTATTTTGTTTTACCAGATTTGGTCAAACCAGATCTAGATCTGAAAAAAAAGAAAAAGAAAAAAAAACACATAACTCCTCTTCGAAAAGAAACTCGTTGATTACTGCTATATTCGCCGGAGAAGAAGGCAGCAGTGCTCGAGCTCGTCTGAGAAAAGAAACACCACCGCATCTCCTTGCTGTATCACTGTTCGCCTGAAGGAGAAGGTAACAATGGGCGGTTCACAGCAAAACAGAGCTCTGTTCGAGCTCAACAACTGTTCGAAGCCAAGCTGCTCTTCTCCACCACCACCAACACCGCGGTCTTCGTGCGGAAACCTTGCTTCTGCCGGAGCTGCTTCGCCTGGAGGTCCTTCACTGGAGCTGTTTTGCCTGGATCTGATTCGCACGTGGGTGTTTTGCTTGGATCTCGTCTGGAAGATGGAGGGGTGGCTGGAGCTTCAACGGAGCAGATCCACCGGCGAAGCTGCACTGCAACGGAGCTTCACAAGTCTTCACAATCCAGCCATATTCTTCGTCGCTGCTTCTTCTCGACGAGCAGCCATGGAAATTGTAACAACATTGTTTTGATTTTTGTTTTCGCTGGTTGTTGGAGGAGTTGGAGAATGGTGGTGGTGGTGCTTGTTGGAGGAGCTGGACGGAGGATGCTTGGTTTTGAAGAGAGAGAAAAAATAGGAGTGGTTAGAATTGACGTGAATGAAATGGTTTTATGATATAATTAGTATATGTAGGAATAAAAAAAACAAAATAGGGTATAATTGTAATTGAGTTTTTTGTCTATAGTGTTAAATTCTTTCTGAGATCTTTAGTAAGAAGAGAAGGAAAGAGGGGTTGGAATTTAGAAGAGGAGGTGTGTTCAAGGCCTTAAGTGGCATTTTCTCCAAAATAATTTATATTTTTTATTGGAGGCAGATTAATAAATAAAACTACGGTTTCTATAATACTATGACTTTTCATTTAAGACAACTTGAATAAGAGGATCATTCTACGATCGAAAATCTTGAATTATGAAAATCTGAGACCCAGTTGAGGTGGAATCATTGCTACTCCTATATATTGTATACTTTCTTTCTTTCATAAACTATGTCCACTCATTTAAAATGATGTTTCAAAAACATTATTTATTTACGAGTTAAAATATTATTTTCTATATTTTTTAATTAAAATATTTATATATATTTAAAATATTAGATATTTTATGAGAAATCTACTTATAACAATAAATATAATTATTGGCTGACAAAAATAAAAATAAATATAATTATTATGTTTAAATATGTGTAAAAACGAACTGATCATTATTTGTGTAATATTGGATAGTAACTAAGTAGTACTACAACATTTTATTATGAAATTCTAAACCTGGAGGTAGGGTTGTAAATGAACCAAGCCGCTCGTAAGCAGCTCGAACTCGACTTGGAGAAAAACTCATTCGAGATCGGCTCGAATATAAACAAGCTCAAGCTCCATTTTAAGCTCGATAAGTCAACGAGCCTGCTCGAGCTCGGCTCATGAGCTTTTTTAAAATTATGAATTATAAATTAATATATTATCTATTTGTAAATATATTATTAAACCTTCAATATCAAATTAGTAATTTTTAATTTCTTTAGACATTTAATTTTTTATTAATGTTATGTTTCTTATTTTCATACCACACACTCCATTAAATACCAAGCGTTCATGAAAGTATCATTTCAACCATAAAAAATAACTAAAAAAAGATTGTTCTATAAGTTAAACAAACCAGTTCTAAGATTTCTGATTTGGATCATTGGAAGTTCGGGTTGGCTCGTTTAAATATGAGCTCGGCTCGGCTTGTTTAAATTCGAGCTCGGCTATGCTCGGCTCGAGAAATTTAGCAAACAATCATGTACATCTAGTATTCGCATCGACTTGACTCGTTTACGGCCCTGTCCGAAGGTATTAGGGTCAACAATATAGCAAAACCTCATAGCTACGGAGTATGGGTTGTAAATCAAGAATATGTGAATTCTTTTCGGATCCCCATGATATTTAAATGAGATGCTTAGACCCAAATTTCAATACATTTGATATATTAAGATCATAAACAATTCACGTTTTCTTAAGCATCTAATATCCCAAGCTGTAAGAAAAAATAATCTTACACTACCCATAAAAGGGAGATATAACAACTATAGGGAACTACAATTTTATTGTTATCTTGAATCAACAAGCATCATAGTCCATTCGTATCGATCCATGTCGATGAATAATTGGGCTCCATCATGTAACAATGCACGTTTTCTCAATACGCAAAATCTTTACTTGACAAAAAATGTTGCTTGATATCATGCATATGATCATTTTTACAATAGAAAACATACGATTAAACATTAGTTTTGTTTAGTATGTTACGTGATATTGAGGTGGCAAAAAATTTAAAATAGAGGTTATTACAAATTCCACCCCAAATATCTAAAAACTTATTTTTAAAGGCCCACTTAGTTACAACTACTTATTAAGTCCTTTGTTAAGTTTCTAGTTACACCACATGACATTCATACCCCTCAACATATGCTCACTCTCTCACGGTAGATAAATCTCTCTTCCCTACTATATACAGAACATTCTCTTCTTACTTCTCTCCTCATTTAATAAGACCGTACCTCTCATTCTCTCTCTCTACTCATCTCCTTCATATAACACAGATTTTGAATTTTGAAATTCAAAATTCAAATATGAAACCCAATTTCTTCTCTCATCATCTCCATTGTTGTGCACGGGTAAGCTTCAAATTATCCAACATTGTTGTGCACGGGTAAGCTTCAAATCATCTCCATTGTTGTGCACGGGTAAGCTTCAAATATGAAACCCAATTTCTTCTCTCATCATCTCCATTGTTACATTCTTTACATTGTTGGGGTTTTTAGTGTCATTTGTTCTAGGCATAATCTGTATTTGATAATGTGCACGTTCCCTTGACCACTTGTTGCTGTTAGGTATTGCATGTTGTGCTTTTCTAGTGTGCATTTTCCGTTTACAGTAAGTTGGATTTACATGATACATGCTGTTCATTGCTTTTGGCACGTTCCGATCACTTTGTATTACATACTGTGCACGTCCCCGTGACTATTGGTTGTTGTTAGATACTACATGATGTTTTTTTGATAGTGTGCATGTTCCCATTACTCTATTTTATGCATGGCCACGTTCCCATCACATGACCATTGTGTTATATGCTACATGATGTTCGTTGCTTCAGGACGCTTTTTTTTCCTAATGTGCACGTCCCCATGACCATTGTTCTTGTTAGATACTACACGTTACTCTTTGCTATTGTGCACGTTCCTAGTACACTATTTTACTTCATGGACACGTTCCCTTTACCATATGTTGGATTTACATGATACATGCTGTTCATTGCTTCTGGGCACGGTCCCATTAATTTGTATTACATATTGCGCACGTCCCCATGACAGGTGGGGATGAGGATTGTGTTTGTATTTGATAATGTACACGTCCCCAACATCTTGTTTTTCCTATTGTGCACGTACCCTTCACCATGTAGCGTAATGTGCACGTACACACCATATTAACCAGTACACGTTCCCAAGACTTTCATTTCTTTCTATCTTTACACGCCCCCGATAAGTTTGATTACTGATAGCGTTCACGTCCCCGTTGCTTGTGAAGGGGAATTTTTTTTTCAGGGTCATCATGGACAATGTTATTGGTATATTCAAGAACGGCAAGGACAAGTATCTGTCCCCCATGGCTAAGTATCCGCTGTTAACCGACATTAAACATTACGTGCTTAGCAAGTGGTGTAATCTAATCGATGTCGATGTTGTCTACCACTACTCTCTAAATGGACATGACGATTGTATACTAAGCACACAGGAAGACTATTCCACACTTCAATGGTTGCTAAGCCACGATTCCGCCACCAAAGTCGTTATTTATGTGCAACCAACCTCTACCCCTCCGGCTGACGTTTGTAAGCTTGTGATTCAGCCGGACCAAACCGGGGATATAGGTGTCACCGTTGATAAGTCGGTTATCCCTCCACTATTCTACACTCACCGTGTCAAGAAACTTCTCAGCCACGACTGGCCTGATAGCATTGGAAAAGTTGGTACGTGTTTCGCTGACGGCCCCATCCAGTTCTGGCACGCGCTACGGAAATACGCCTGTGAGACTGGTTATGAGTACAAAACATCACATAACATTATGTGGTGGGCTAGCAATGAGTTGGAAAGTCTTGTATTCTTATCCCTTTACTTTGCACGATAACATTATTTTTTTGTGTTTGGTTTGGAACACGTGGTTTAAAAATTTAAAACATTCGCAATGGGAACGTTCCCACAACGGCTAATGCGTATGTGTGATTCAGAATGTTTTTTCCCATAATAAAGTACACGATTTTTTGCTGATGCAACCTGACAGTTTTGGTTTACGAACCTCACCAGTTCTCACCAACACCCAACACCCTATACATCACTAATTTCCTTTTTTTAAATTTTGCTAACTGAATGGTACTTAAAGGGAACAGACCCAGAATAACACGTTACAACTCCCCGGGTACAGACACACATTGTCATACGCATTCTACGTGCATTCCATATTATCTACTATATAATATGACAACCACATTGGGAACATTCCCATTTCAATACTCACCTGATGGGGGCGTTCCCTTTTACCTTTTCAACCACGCTAGACCCTTTTTTTTAATTGAAGTTGACGTTACAGGGAACTGCCCCAGACATATGTACTACGTCAACAACCTGGCGGGTACAGACACAGTTGCTTACACGGTCCTGGATGCATTCCCTATTATCCGTACTGGGAACGCACCCAGTTCACTACACGAATAATGGGAATATTCCCTTTTGTTGTTTACCAATATTTACTTATACACAGCTAATGAAACATTGCAACACAAATGACCTTCCAGGGAACAGCCCCAGTCGTATGTAACATTGCAACACCATGACGGGTACAGACACAGATGGTTACAATAATCTGGGTGCGTTCCCTATTATCAAATAAACAGTATTCCACACAGTCATGCCCATATTAATATCAATCTGGGAACGCACCCAGGACCATACTCACATAATGGGAATGTTCCCTTATGTACTTTACCAATACCTTATACACAACTATTGAATACGAAAAACACATTCATCATAAAATACCACATTATCTGAATATTACATAACATAAAAACAATTTTTGGTTTGTTCAGATTAAAAAATGCATTAAACGTTAAAAAAACAGCATCTACTCAAAGTGCAACCCCCACTCGAGCCTGCTTCACTCATGTGGACAAGGGAACATACCCATTTCAGCCATTATACCACCATCTCCATCTGCTGCAAAACACAACCAACATATGAAAGAAATAACCTGAAGGTTAGATGGTGGAGAATGGCGGATCTAAAACTCACCATTAGTTTTGAAAGGTGGAGAAGTGACCGCGATGGGGCTGTACCCATCGCCCGATCTGGATTCACACTCGCTGGAGGGTTGTTGATGGTGGTGTGCTGTGCTGTGACGGGGCAGTTTTCTTGGGCGGCGATCATGGTGGTGGATCCAGATCTGAAGCGGCACCTTCGTTGGTGATGGAGCATGCAGTAGTTTCTTGCACAGCGGAGGAGTAGGCTCTGCGAGACCACGAAGGGGCTGTACCCATTTCGTGTGGTTAAGGGTATGTACCCATTTCATGTGGACAAGGGAACATACCCATTTCAGCCATTATACCACCATCTCCATCTGCTGCAAAACACAACCAACATATAAAAGAAATAACCTGAAGGTTAGATGGTGGAGAATGGCGGATCTAAAACTCACCATTAGTTTTGAAAGGTGGAGAAGTGCCCGCGATGGGGCTGTACCCATCGCCCGATCTGGATTCACACTCGCTGGAGGGTTGTTGATGGTGGTGTGCTGTGCTGTGACGGGGCGGTTTTCATGGGCGGCGATCATGGTGGTGGATCCAGATCTGAAGCGGCACCTTCGTTGGTGATGGAGCATGCCTTCGTTGGTGATGAAGATAAACAGATCTGTTCATCTGTGGTGGTGGTGGTCTTCTTATCTATGAAACTGAGGGAAGGTGAGATCTTCGGTGGTGCAGAACAGTGAGATCTTCGGTGGTGCAGCAGGTTGTGCCTTTTATGGTGGTTCGTGAGAGGGTGGAAATGGTTCGTTAGAGGCTTGACATGGCTAATGGTGTGAGTGATGATGATTCATGAGAAGCTGGAAATGGTTCATGAGAGGCGGACAAGAGTGATGGAGAGGAGAGAGAAGAGAGAAAAGAGAGAGGGTGGGGAGAGAGAACATAGAAAGAAGAGGACGAGCGTGAATTGGTTTCATAACAATAATAGGATTTTGTTTATAAATTGGTTTTTTCACTGTAATAAGAACAGATATGAAGGGTAGTTTGGATCTTTTGAGCTTCTCTAACTATCTAGTTAAAAGGAGGCCTTATATTATTAACATATACATTGTTTGGGCTCTTATTAATAATTGCCCCTTTAAAATATTCTAGAGTAATTACAAGCTTTTAACATAATCTCACTCATCTACCAACATGTAAACAAAAGAGAAAAGAAGAGAATAATATTACAGGACAGTGAAGTACAATGGTTGTTTCCCTATGAATGAAAAAAGTAACAACTAAACTACAACTCAGTCTCTTAACATCCTCTATACTGATAGAATAGAAAACAAAAACCTCCAATCTACACATTAATGGCTTCTCAGCAATCAAACAACAGTACGAAACTTCACTTATTTGATACATGCTAGCTATTCTTTATCATTTAAACTTTAATTATTTTTTGTAACGCTACTAATTTCACTTACAGATTTTTTTTTTATGTTTGTTTTTTATTTAGTGTGGCCAGAGGAGTTGATTCACAAGAACAGACTTCAAAATTATGCTCTAAAAACAGGCTTGCCACTTCCACAGTATCACACCATAAACGGAGGTTTCACGCATGCACCAAGGTTCAAAACAGCCGTGTTAATTAACAAAGAAACCTACACATCCAAGTCAGAACATGACACTAAAAGATCATCAGAACAAGAAGCTGCAAAAATAGCATTTGAATCCATTACTGCAAAATCGAAACAAAAAGGATGTTCTCCCATTTACAAGGTAATAGTAATTTAATATATTCATTTTTCAGCAGCATTCACACTATTTAGTTAGTTATATTAATTAGTTGTCCTTGTTTACATTCAAGAATCCAATATACTGCAAATCTATCTTACATGAGTATGCTGTGAAGATGAACTTCAAACCTGTATACAAAACCACCTCTTTATCGCCAGGACGCCCAATATATGTCTCCTCCTGCGTATTCAATGGAAAAACTTTCACTGGAGAGACAGGCCAAAGCAAAAAAGAAGCTGAACAGCTTGTAGCACGCACTGTTATTGAATCATTGCTCGGTAATGTGAAAGTTTTATACGTAAATATTTCTGTGATTTCCCTTTTCCTTCAAAAGCTTACTATAGAATATAAAATATATAATTTAGGATCAGATTCGGGAACGCTGGTTCAGATTATCGAGTCCAAGAAGAGACTTTTTCTCTCTTTGCCTCGTAATAAGCCTAATGTTGGTGAAAGTGCCCTTACTGTAGCTGCTCAGCCAGGTACTATTAAGTATTAGCTTAAAATATGTTAATGAAGCTCAAAATATTTAGGAAGCTAAAATTTACTCATTGCAGAAATTCCACAACCTGGTCCACCTCATCAAGCCCGCACTGTTCAGGTAAGACATACACCTTCATATGTATAGCTTTTAAAATTTGAACAAATTGGAAATGCACAAAAAAACTTGAACAAGAGAAATGAAAAATTATAGGCACTTGTTTTATGAGTCTTTAATTTGGTTGAGCTTTGAATGCAGAGGGATATTATTGCTTACAATGCTGATGGTCCGAGTGGTGCTAGCAATTGGGGAAAACGTAAAGCTGAACCTAACATCTGGGAGCAGAAGATGGACCGAAAAAAAAATTGGGGGATGAGTTTTAAAAAGGAATGAAGATCGGATATTATATGATGAATTCTCGAATTCGATTCTTGGACTTGTTTCTCCAAAGATGTTTGCTATGATTTCTTTTTTTGTTTAAGAATGTTAATTTTCATATATTGTAATAAACTAGTATATGACGATAAGTATGATTCATGTATGTGATAAAACTATTTGGTATTTGAGATGGTCTATACAAGATTAAACTTGATTAACCACTTTTGATTCTTGAAAACTAGAAACTAGAAGTGCATTTAGAGATTCAATTCACTGAGAACTGAGATTTCATGAAAGTATAGTGCTTAGGATATGATTAGCAATTATACCATAATCTTGACCCGTAGAATAAAAACATTCAATCCATCCTTCTAACTAACAAGAGATAATATATCAACATGCTTATTACTGAACCAGTCGTTAGAAAGAATTTAAATAGGGGGACAATTAGACCGAGACCCTTAAAAAATTTCAAATCCTTATAACTATTTAAATTTTCATTATAATGCAGGTAAAAGTAGATTTATCATATGACGCTATATATTTACGTTGAGGCCTACTTGTTCAGCTACATCTAAAATTCAATATTTTACCCCAGAAAAAAAATGCTGGATATAAGAAAAAGAAGTTAATTAAGTTATATTGAAAGATGAAATGGCGGAAACTAAACTAAGGTTTATTTCATGTCCTCTGTGTCTGGCTATTCAAATTGGCAGATAGCATATGTTCAAGTAGCTAGAAAGTTCCAGAATCGAAACAAATAACAGATTCGATAAATGATTGGGGATTATATATCTGGCAAAATATTATTCACTTGGCTCAACAAAAATTATTTGACATATCAAATAATCGCAACATAATAAAATAAACAAAACATTGAGTTCAGTGTGTTATATAATATTAAGGTCTAAAATGTTCTAGAGTAACTTCCCAAATTTCAACATAATCCTCATGTCTGAATAAACTCAACATATGGAACATCAGAAAAGGACAAAATGAAGCAGAATAATACAGGACACTGTAAGGTACTATGGTTGTTTTGCCATGTTTTCTCATGCCAAAAGTCACACAATCACACAACTCCATCCCTAAAGTATAAAGCTGAATCATTTTCAGGAATTAAAACTTTGATGAACATCTAAAGACTCTAAGCAATGGCACCTTTAGAATCAAACAACTGTAAGCAACTCCAAAATCAACATCTTTATAGCTTAAAAGTGCTTGTTAGATTTATGTTTACTCTTAAAAGCTTGAATGTTTTTCCACATTATTGTATGAAAAATCACTTAATTGATTCTCTTTTATTTTTTTCCCCTGCAGCTAATTTTAGAACAAATGTGTTGGTTAATGGAACAAACTGCACATCTAAATCAGCCGAACAAGAAGCTGCAAAACGTTGTTTGCTAAATGAAGCTGGAAAACTTGCATATGAATTTATAAATGCAATAACAAGAGGCGAAGAATGCCCATTTATCTACAAGGTATGTTACTGCACATTTTTTTAGAACAAGAATCATTATATTTCGGCAGATTTAACAATTTAGATAATATATTGAAAATGCTCGATATATATCTTGTCTAGTATAATCTATAAATCATTTAAAATTAGTAGATTAATCTTCTAAATACAAATTCATGTAATCTACTATTGATTTCCTTGATAGTTAAGTTGTTAATAACTTTTTCTTGTTTATATTACAGAATCCTATATACAGCAGCAAGACTATCATATATGAATATGCTGTGAAGATGAACTTTAAAACACCAGATTATAAGACCACTAGTGCAGATAAGACATTCCCAGTATATGTGTCCTCCTTTGTTTTGGATGGAAAAACTTACACCGGTAAAATAGCTCCAAGCAAGAAAGAAGCTGAACAACTTGTGGCATGTACTGCAATTGAATCATTACTAGGTAATGCCAAAGCTTCATTCAAATATTATATTTATGTGAATTCCCTCTTTAACAAAAGCTTACTGTATAATATCAAACATATTTCAGGATCAGATTCAGGAACTATGGCTAGAATTATCGACCGTAATAAAACACGTTATCACTCATTCGCTGTTCAGCCAGGTAAAATATTGGCCTACAATAAATATATCAAAGGATTTAAAAGCTCAAAATTATTTACTCATGACTTTCGTGATCAGAAATTCTGCCACATCAGCAAGCCAGAAGCGTCCATATAAGAAATACATCTACTCTATATCACTCTCAACAAAATGGAAATTCACATACCAACAGAATTAGCAAAGTGAGATTCTTAATCATTATTGACTTGATTTGAGATATGACTAATTGTTAACACTCTGGTTTCTGTGTGTTTGATTGTTTAAGCTATGACTTTCTGTTTTCAATGCAGAAAGAAGTTGACAGTTTCGGTTCTTCTGGCATGAGTGGGGCCAGAAAGGAGTCAAAGCGTAAAGCTGAGGCAATGGAGTTGAACAAGGACCACAAGTCAAACTGTGAGAAGAGTTTTAAAAGAAAATGAAAATTAACTACTGTATCATAATTATGGCTCTTCAACTCGCTAACTCTAAGCTCTTTGCATATGATTTTTCCTTCCCTCTCTAAAAGATTAGTAACTATGGTACCCTATGCATCACTAATAAAAAAAATCTTGTATTTCAAACAATCAAAAAATGTAAATCAGCAAAAGTATATTATTAAACATTCAAAGCTTATACTATATCCACATATATGTGAAAGAAAACATGAAAAATTGTACTTAGAAGCTGAAAATAAGGTTACTATAGTAACCTAAAATGTGATTCCATTTGATACACATCTTTTACATTATAAAATCTGTTAAGGATAAATAGACTAGTAAACATATAGATCTCTAACTACACCTATTAATCAAGTACAAACAGCAGCTAAGCAAAACTTTAATTAAACCTTCTCTTTTACTATACAACAAACCCGCATGAATCTGTTTATCTTCATTTTTCCCGGTAATGACACACAATCCTTCAAATCTACCAGTAATCCTCACAAGTACATACACCACCATTAAAGTGATGAAAACGATTATTATCCCGTAAAATTATAACTCTTCCCACAATTTTCGATATCAATTTCATTACAGTATGACAATCTTCACAAACTCGTAAATTTTTCATTACTCGAATCGGTCTTCCATCAGGTATATTCAAAACCCCAAAAGCAACAGCTAATTTCTCACTATGATACTTAAGCATGTGCGCTTTTTCCTCCTCATCCACATCATGTAAAACCAATTTAGTAGCTGATACATAACCTTCACGCTTCATTCTCAAATCCATATCCTCTAAGAAAGCATATATACGCTCACTTTGTGGATGAGTTGAATCACCAACGTAAAATATATGAATCTTGTTTTGCATTTCAACCCAACTATATCCCGGCACTTTTTTAACACCTAGATCTCTCATTTTTAACCTCATTTTACGAACTTCACCCCATTTACCTGAAGCAGCGTATAAATTCGAGAGAAGAACGTACATTCCGGAATTCCAGGGCTCTTTTGCAAATATTATTTCAGCAGCCTTTTCACCTAATGAAGTATTACCGTGAATTCTACTTGCACCTAAAAGAGCACCCCATGTTGCAGCATCTGGTTCGAAAGGCATGTTTTCTAAGAGTTTTTGCGCTTGTTCAAGACGCCCTGCTCGGCCAAAAAGATCAATCATGCAAGTATAATGCTTAGAATTTGCAATTATACCAAAGTTTTGACCCATTGAATCGAAATAATTAACACCTTTCTCTACCAAACCAGTGTGACTACAAGCAGATAATACACCAACCATGGTAATCTCATCAGGTTTAAAACCTGCTCTAATCATTGACTCAAAGAGATCAAGAGCCTTTTTTCCAAATCCATATCGTGCATAACCATAAATCATTGTGTTCCATGACACAACATCTCGTTCCTTAATTTCTTCAAATACAATATACGCTTCATCAATACTTCCACATTTACAATACATTGCGAGAACAGAATTTCCAACAAAACACCCAGATTCATAACCTGCCTTGATAAGTCGACCGTGAATTTGTTTACCCAACTCCAAAGCAGCTATATCAGCACATGTACTTAAAACACATGTAAAAGCTGACCTATTTAACTTCACACCATTTCTCTTCATTTCCACAAACATATTCAACGCTTCATCGCTATTACCAGTTTGAGCATATCCAGCAATAATTGCTGCCCATGAGATGCAATCACGATGAGTCATTTTATCGAAAAAGCTTCGAGCACATTCCATTTGGTCATTTTGAGCATAACCAGTGATCATTGAGTTCCATGAACTAATATTTCTACAAGGCATTGCGTCAAATAACTCTCGTGCCAAGTCCATCCTTTTACTCTGCACATACCCTGATATCATAGCATTCCATGTTACTACATTCTTCTCAGGCATTTCATCGAACATTCTTCTAGCTTCATCCACCATACCATTTTGCACATACCCTGATACCATAGCTGTCCATGTAAAAACATCCCTCATCGGAGACTCATCAAACAGCTTTTTAGCTTCCTCGAATCTTCCATTTTGAGCATAACACGAAATTATCGTATTCCAAGAGACTTCATCCCTCATGGGCATTTTATCAAATATCTGTCTCGCCTCATCTAACCTTCTTTTCTTCAAATACCCACCCATTAAACAATTCCAAGAAACCACTTCCCAATTCTCTTTAGACTCAAACACTCTTCTTGCATCCTCAATCCTCCCATTACCAACATATGCAGCTAAAAGTCCATTCCAAGATATCTCATTTTTCAATGGCATCATCTCAAAGACCCTCCTTGCCTCATCCAAATATCCATTCTGAGCATACCCTGATAGCATCGCGTTCCATGACACAACATCTTTAACAGGCATTTGATCAAACAACATCCTCGCGGTACCAAGATTCTTATTCCTCACGTACCCGGTTATCATTATGTTCCATGAAACCATATCCTTTTCGAGCATATTATCAAACAACTGTCTAGCAATTTCAAATTTATTATTTGATAAGTACCCAGAAATCATAGTATTCCAAGTAACAATACTTTTTCTGGGCATGGAATCGAATAAGCGGAATGCAGATTCGCATTGACCATTGCGCATGTGGTTTTTAATCGCTATGTTCCATTTTACTATGTCTGTGTCTGTGACTTTGAAAGTTTCTCCGATTGGTGCTGTAATATTAGCTTGTCGCGAGCGCAAGCAAGTCGTGTGTAAACGCATGGTTTGAAACCTCATGTCACTGTTAGTTACTGTTATATTCAAATAGAGTAACAATAATAGCGGGCTTATGCTAGCTTACAACAAATGGGGAAACTTTTTCTGGTTAAAACAATGATGTGAAATATTGGTATAGGATAAGCGGAGAAAATATGGAGTAAGCGGATCAAGGATTTTCTCCCAGCTAAAAATTAGAACAGACATTAGAGCAACTCCAGCCGTTTTTTTGCTTTTTTTTTTCCAAATGCTTATATTAATCAACCTTAAAACATACAAAAGTTTGTTAGCCACTTTAATTTGTAATGAAGCCGAACCTTCCGGGGTGGGCTAATATCTTGTAACCGTTTCTATTTATCTATATTATTATGCATTTGAACAAAAAAAAAATATTCATGTTGGAGATGAATCAAGACCTAACAAGTATATCAAAATAGTAGGGAAAGGCCTCGCGCAAAAGTCATGAGACTCACCAAATGGTAAATTTTTGCAAGCCCAATCCGCTATCAAATTTTCATCTCTTCTAGTATAAGAAAATGATGGATTACAACTTTCAGAAACAAAATAAATACTTCTAATTACATTCGCAATTTAAGGAGAATTAAAGGCAAATTGCTAACTAAAGGTTCTATAAGAAGAAGGCAATCATTTTCCACTATGCAGTGGAAATTCTTGAGCTCCCTCGCCCATAGACAAGCCTTGAGAATACTCAATCCTTCAGCCTCTAGAACATTATCAGCGTTAATTCTCCAAACTTCACATTTTAGTACTCTTCCTTTATAATCTCTGGCAACACAAGCAATTATGGACCTGTTTTTAGTATAAGAAGCATCACAGTTTATTTTAATAGAGTTTATTATGTGGTTTCCATTTACTAACAGTTTTGTGGTTTTTCTTATTGTTTTGATCTTGTATCTTTGATTCCGAGGTTAGAATACTACCCAAAGTAGGGTATTTTTTACCCTTCAGTTTATTATTCACATCATTAGGGGAGCAACTTTGGCCGTTTGACATTATGGAGGAAGCAATTTGGCAAGATGGCAACATAAATAGTGAATTTTGCAAGAAAACATGACTTTTTAGAGGTAGGTATTTAGTGGTGTTTTTTAAAATAGGGGAAGCTTTCTTGTAAAATGTTAAAATAGTTTTTTTTTTTTTTGGTTACATAGGAGAGCCACTTTGGACTCGGAGTCATTGACTCGGTTCGAACCTGCACCACTAGATTGGTAGACCAAGGCCCTGGCCAGTGAGCTAATCCCATCTGGTTTAAAATTATGCCAAATAAATTTTGTTGACTAAATAAATTTTGTTCTAATAAAAAATTAGAGTCATTATATTAGAATAATTAAAGTCTAATTTAAATAATAATACTAATGTTTTTTTATCTACAGTTAAAGTGGATTTTTTTTTTTTTGAACTTTTTTGCCAAGTGAATAGTGTTTTTCTATTTAAGGAGAAAAATGTATAAATATAGAGGGGGTTTCTATTTTGCAGGTAAAAAAATCTAACCACTAAAGAAGCACTTTTTTGCAAAAGTAGTTATTTCTACAAAATTTTGCATATAGCGGTTGTTTTTAACAACCGCGGGAGATGCTCTTAGGAGCATTGGCACGAGAAAAAAGAAATTGGAACCTAATTTCTAATTTAGCACAGGGATGTTAATGGGCGCGGATCGCCCGATTGTACTCTAAATAAGAAAGATTTGAAGGGATTTTTAAATGATTTTTTAGACTCAACTTTTAAAGTAAAAAAAATCTTATAAACTCTTAATTAAATACACTTTCCTTAAGGGTATGTTTGGATTAAGGAGGGATTCTTTATTAAAGGATAGGAAGGGAGAGTATAACAAGGGAATGGAAAGGAGAGTATTTAATCTTGTTTGGATTGAATAAAAAGAGAAGGGAGGATTTTATTAAAGGATAACATTTATCCGGTGTTTGGATTAGAAGAATAATGGGAGGAAGGGATTCTTTTTATAACTAAATGACTCATATACCCCTATTAAAATATTTTATAAAGAAAGAATAAGGGTAACTTAGACATTACAACGTAATAAAAGAATCCTTCCTTCCTAATCCCACCGAATTGGAGGGATTGAATATATGGGATAGTAAGGGATTGCAAGTATCCTTTAATAAACTATCCCCTCTACTTATTTCCAAAACAAACAAGGGATGGGATTGTCATTATCCTTTAATACAATCCCCTCCCTCCCAATCCCTCCATCCAAACATACCCTAAAGGGAGATCAGGCGAGTCATGGAAACTGATTTTAATGAGGGAATTATCTTTTAAGGACCAAAGGGGGTCTAATTTAAAATCTTCATCCCAACTACTATCTAACTAGTCCAACTAGATGGGATAATGTACCAAAATACCCCTAACCCCTTAAACCACAATGAAAAACAAAAAACTCACCCCCAATCCCATTAATCAACTGGATTCCCCTCCCTCCTCATTCTTCTCTCTATCTCACTCACTCCCCCCCCCCTCCCCCCCTCTCTCTCTCTCTCTCTCTCTCTCTCTCTCTCTCTCTCTCTCTCTCTCTCTCTCTCTCTCTCTCTCTCTCTCTCTCTCTCTCTCTCTCTCTCTCTCTCTCTCTCTCTCTCTCTCTCTCTCTCTCTCTCTCTGTAGAATCCACACTAACTGCCCCACCATCCCCAAACCACTCACCACCACCGAACCCCACTGTCATCACCATCACCGACCCCCCACCTTCATCACCATCGTCGAGCCCCCCACCCTCACCTTCATCACCATCACCACCATTGAACCCTCACGGAACTCCCCTCCCCCCACCATGTTTGGCCTCACCACCACTGTCTTCATCACCCCCACCTTCATCACCATCACCACCGCCCCCCTCTGCCCAGGTCTGACTTCATCCCGGAGAACCACCACTGCCAGCGAGCACCAATATCTGGCGCAGGAAACCCAACGCCAGCGAGCACCATAGCACCGCCATAATTTGCCCACTGGATTTGATCTTCATCTCAAAGAACCCATTCCCTCGCCGCCTCCAATTCATGGATCCATTAGATCTGTGCCTAATGGGGCCAACCCCAAGTCGGTTTATCTCCAGCATCTTCACCCCACCCCTCTCGAGTTCGTCGCTCCAGTTGTTCATGGACAAGAAACCCGTCGCAGTCCATCTTCGCCGCCTCGCTAGAGCACTGGAAGACCACCACCACCACCAAGAAAACAAAGACAACCAGCAGATCTGGCATTCATCTTCATCACCATTGTCGCTCGATTCAGTTGTTCATTAAATGGGTTTTTTTTAATGTGATTCCTAATGGGGCCATCCCCAGGTTGTTAGGTGTTGCTGATGGGGCCAACCCAATGTATTTTTTGTTGGTGATGAGGCTGGCCCATTATGGTTTAAAACTGTTGTTCAGTTTGTTTGTTTTTTTGTTCATTATGGGTACAACCCATACGTGTAAAAAGAAACCCTGTTTCGAATTAGAAAACACGTATTTTTTATGTTTATTGATGGCCCAATGTTGAATGTACTGGGTCCAACCCGTTAATGCTTTTTTTGTTCCTTAAGGGGCTAGCCCATAATGATTTTGTTCTTGATGGAGCTAGCCCAATTAACCAAACAACCCTTAATAAAAAAACAGATCAGATTAATTAAAAAAGGAATGAATGTAAATACGTGATGGCCGTTACCCATTACGAACAAGGGTAAAAATGTCAAAACCTCAACCAGAAAATTGAAAAGAGGCCCTAAAAATAAGTTTTTCTAACTAGGATTTAAATTGTAAAGTTGGAGGATTATAGGCCTCAATTTGTATTTTCCTCGATTTTAATACCTACATGAAACCGGGCATAGGTTGTCAGATAAGAATTCATCGCATATAATAATATATAAGAGTAATAATATATAACATCAAATTTATGTTACCTACAACACGGTTTGATTTGAATGTAAATAACTCATCAATCAAATCAAAAAAACTAAATAAAATGATAATTTATTTTCACTCAAATTATACTACATCGTGGTTGTTATATAAGATGGTGTGACTTTGAGTGATATATCTCATTACTTATAATATAATTATATTTTAATTTTGACATATAATATATATTTAATTAATTATAAAATACAAAATTATAAAGATATACTATAAAAATGCTTTTTAAACAAAGTAAAGTAGTATTTACTTAGGTTTTATGTTATTATTATTTACACCTATGAGTCAAAATTATTCATAAACAATTCGTATATTGATATTTGAATTTTGAGCTCGTTGTATTATGGACTTATAACCTTTACTTTTTAGTATAATATTCTTTTGGTTGGTCATATACCCGCGGTAGAACCCAATCTCCATAGGATTACAAGAACAAGGCATGAATGGGCGTGGGGAAAAATGTTTTAGGGGCAGGGCGGGCTTAGGGTTTTCATTTCGTTTGCAGGACAAGGTTCGGGGATATGTAAACCTGTTTCAAACTCCCCTTATTGGTGTCCCGCGTTGAACTAATTGTCTTATCTTTTAGCTTGGAGTAATATTTAGAATATAAGATAATTTTTAAAGTTGGGGAGTAATGTATTTTTACTTATATTTTCCCCTAAAAATGAATAGTTCCTTGCAAATTCTTTGGGCTGGTGGATCTTTCCTTGGGTAAAGTTCTTTAGTGATATACTACGTTAAACTCGTGTCTGGAGATACTATAAAAATATAAAATTCAAATAGTAATCCATTTTAATTATTTTTTGAGAGTATGTTGAGAAGTTAAGATATATACTAATCTTTAGGGTAAGACTTTCATCTAATATTGGATTGTCTAATATATACTTCATAACCATTAATTATTATATTAGGACACATGTCAGAATATTAACTAGGTAATTACTATAATTTGTTTTTTTAGTTTAAAACATAGGGTATGTGTCATAATACGATCAACTAAAAGTAATATTGGACCATGCTGGTGGCAAGGGTGTGATCAATAAACGAATATAAATAATAATAAACCACACACCTAATACCACTACGAGAAACTCACTGCAAGTGCACAGATCATTTGCAAGTTATAGTTGATAAATAAAGTTTGTTCGGGGGGATTTAGTTTGTTAGCTCAAACTCATGTTTAGAAAGAAAGCGTATAAGAGATTTTTTGTTAAACTAAAAAGATAAATCAAAAGAGATATTTGTTTGGTTTCTTAAATAAGAAATTAAAGAAAATAAAATAAAGTAATGCAAATAAATAAACTAAAGAATGGAGATGAGAATATAGCTTAGATTTGCTAGCATGCACCTATCTTTCTAAATCATTATTCTAATTATATGGGTAAAGTGAGCATATATAAGTAGCTGGGATTCTATAATTCATCTAACTCTCATCAGGGGTTGCTTAGAAGGCAACATCGACACTACTAAGGGACTTAGGTAAGGGGACCTTGCGTAGAGATCAGTGGTTAAATTAAACCCTATTGACTATCTAGTAGGCAAGCCCTTCGGGATCGATACCGCACACTAGATGATTATGTGTTATTTTCTATAATTGAATCCCCCGCCAAGGTGACAATCCAACTATTAAGAACAGTCCTAACATGATCAAGATTATGGCTGGGATAAGGAAACCACAAAATACAATTATAAAGTAAATCTCAAATCAATTAAACATAATTCTAAAAAACATAGAATAGTAAAATAAAATTCAAAGATTATACATATTGCAAACCCAAGCTATGAGAAAATTAGTTCATAGCTAAAGAAATAAAACTAAAGATAAAATACCTTACAAACATGGTTATACCAAAAATTTAAGATAAATTACTCTAATGGTAGAGTGGAAGGATAGATAAGTGGATTTTGTAACTCTCCAGCTTCTTGTCTTCCTTTACAAGTCAACTTGCTTCTCTGGATGATCTCTAAGTGTAATTATGATTAGGGACTGAGTAAGGGCATATTTCTAAAGGTAAATAGCCATAGCCATATATATATATATATATATATATATGTAGATGTAGGGACAAAATCTAGGTCATGGAACAAGTCTTAGAGTCCTAATCTAACTCAAACTTTTTTTCCTAAGTAAGTGGACTGGTTGGCCCATAGAGCTTGTAAAATTCAAAACTTTTTCGTTACAACTCCAAATCACTCGATTCTAGTGGTCACACGACCAAAATTTAAAGACGTCTATTGTTATAAAAGGGATCCTTCAAATTCTTTGTTGATTTTATGCAGCATTGAAAATACTACACGTCTCCAAATCTGGATAACAACTTTTGGTAGCTTTTGGTCCAAAGCAGCTTTTCTACCTTTTTAACTCTTAATTTCATCTTGGATTTTCATTCCTCAACTTTGTAACATTGATTTGGCATCTAATATCATCCTTGTAACTAAGATCTTCACATGTAACACACAATTAAACCGAAGATGCTCTAAAAGTAACAAAACTCCAAATCAAGGTAATAATTGAGAAACTAACGAATAATAGGGAAACCCCCTCATCTAATGGTATAATACACCTAGAATGATGTATCTAAACTAGATTATTATATCACAAATATGCAGACATCAGCCATTCAATATACGATAAAAGAATATAATTTATTTTATTACTTTATTGAACAATCGTATAGCTGCTAAATGAGAAGAGACAATCGTATCATGCACAAAACGTACAAATAAGGCAATACAGGGTCACCCATACACTCCTATGGTTTTTGAATGAAGCAAGACGATTTCCTTGCCCAAGGGCGCTCAACTCGTTAGGGGACATCCTAGAGAGAATTACTAAATTCAAGTCTTCAGAATATCTGGTGACTCCAGCGAATCTTTTATGAAGCCCCGTCTAACCTTATCATACACTTTTGCAAGATCTACTTTCACTGCCGTATAACACTTATTTCCCTTGGCATGTCTCAAAACATAATTAAGTTTGCTAACCAGCACCACATTATTGATAATCAACCTGTGGGGTTGGAAACCACTCTCGTAGGGGCCTATGTACCTTGCTAGCATAGGATGCATCTGATTAACAAGGATCTTCATGCAAATTTTATAGCTCAAATTAATCAAACTGATCGTTCAAGACTAGGTGATGTACTCTGGATTCCCCACCTTATAGATAAGATGTATTAGGCTGACCAGAACCACCCCTGGAAAGTAACCCACGACCAGGACATATCGTATCATAAAGAAATTAAAGGGCCTACGATATCCCAACATTTTGGATAGAACCCCATTGTCATATATAGTTGGTACTTAGGGCCTTATGGAGCTTCATCTGGAACACAATAATGCAAATTTCCTCATCCTAGACAACCTCTCTCAAAAGATTGATGGAAGACAAATCTAAAGTAGCAAGTTGTGGACGAAATAAATGTACTAGACTGGTATCTTCCAAAGTAATCAGCTCCTCAAAACCCCCTCTGGACCAAGCCTTTTCATTATCACCGTTCAAGATCCACTTGTGATTGTTGTTTCTTATATGCAACCTTACATTGCTCCCTCGCTTAACTAGATACGAGAGGTGGTAGAAATTTGTTTTGTGTTCCCAAAAATTTATCCAATTTGTTCTCATGATCCTAGTTTTTGTTTCAAAAGTTTTCATATTTAATACCTTATCTCCCCACTTTTTTGTAATGATCAAAATTCAAAGGTTTGCAAATCAAAACAGTTTTGTATTTGTTGTTGCTTTCATAAGACCGTTTTTTTCTACGACTATATAAGCAAGTTTGTGGTGTTCATTTTAGGACACAACACAACTACAAAAGTACATCTCTTATCTCTATCATTTTCCGTTATAGTGTTTTTGGACAAACTTCATGCTTATCTCTATTCCTTGTTTAGAGCGTGCACTCTAAAATGGGGCACAGTTGTCATATCTTGAGAAATGACAGGTGATTACAGTTTAGCACCCAGGATGCAAATCTAATAATTTTTTAGGTAGTTGTTCACCACGCTAATATAATTCGATTTTGTTACGGTTTTTTAGATTTCTTGTCGCTTAATTTCTACATTATTTTCATTATTTTTCAATATTATGAACTTATTATGTGTATAGGAATGCATATAATATATCATTAAGGGGTGATTTGACCTATGGGGTCATGGAGACAAACTTTGTGGCATATGGAACATATGGCTAAATTTTTCTTCAAAGAGACCACCACCCAATCTTATGGGTGAACGAATACTAAATACTCTTAAGTAAAACAAAAACCACATAAATACAAACAAGTGGAAATAACCATGGATCACAAAACCAGTGAGTCATTGATTATCAACTAACTGAGTATCAGTGCTTTTCAGCTCTGACCACCACCCACCGACCACCGTCAGAGATTTTTCTATGTGCTCGGATATTTTACTGAGTGCTCGAATACTTTACTGAGTGCTACGATATTCACTGAGTACTTGAATATTTTACTGAGTACTTGGATATTTTACTGAGTACTTGGATATTTTACTGAGTGCTCCGAGATTTTACTTAGTATCTGTAAAGTTCACTGAGTATTGGGGGAAAATTCACTAATTATCGGGGGAAATTCACTGAGTATTGGAGAAAAGATTCACTAAGTATTTGAGAATTGTGAATTCACTAAGTATTTGAGAATTGTGAATTCACTAAGTATGATCCAAAAACGCTGAGTACTCATCGTGAAAATGTTGAGTAGACTTGAAAAAATAAAATTTAACATAAAATATATTTTTATTTTATAATAAATAAATTACATAAAGAATAATTTGAAAAAGAAAATCACAAATCATACTTTTATAATAAATAAATTACATTCAAGAATAAAATTACAGCAGGTTAATATTGGAAAAAGAAAAAGAAAAATGAAAAGAAAACATGTTGTCTTTATAAATATAACTGTCGGTGAACTGATGTCAGATGAACATATCAAAGTGCATTGCTCCATTGAAGCTTCACTGTCGGCGAGGTGAGCCACAAAGGAGTCACAATTTGTTGTTGCTAACTCCGAGCCAACTCATGCACCATGTAGCTTCCTCGACTGAACAGTTGCTAAGCTCTATTAGAGAAGATTCATCCTGCTGCTCCATGGAAGCTTCATTGTAGGCGAGGTGAGCCACAAACGACCCACACCAAGCGACTAACGAGTCACGATTTGCTACTACTAACTCTACGCCAACTCACGAACCACGAAGCATCTTTGCCTGAACCGTTGCTAAGCTCCATTCGAGAAGCTTCATTATGTTGCTGCTAAGATCCACACAAACCATGGATCTTTATGGTTGCTTGGATCTGCGAAGCTTTAGCAACAATTCACCTTGAGCTTAAATAAAAATAAAAGCTTGAGAAGATTCATCACATAGGGTTGCAAACAAAATGGAAGCTTGAGAAATTTCATTTATTCGTTGGAGAGAGAGAGAGAGAGAGAGAGAGAGAGAGAGAGAGAGAGAGAGAGAGAGAGAGAGAGAGAGAGAGAGAGAGAGAGAGAGAGAGAGAGAGAGAGAGAGAGTAGCTGGGGTTTAGGGTGGTAGAGAGAGGAGAGAGTGAAAACAAATGAGAGTATAATGGATAGTGGAAAAATAGGCTTATAGTGTTAAATCTTATTTGTAACAATTAATAAGAAGAATTGATTAGGTCAGGGTGTTTAGATTTTTTTTTTGTTCAAAGTAGGGTGTTTGTATCTATCAAATAGATTTTCAAGATATGTTGGATAAAAATCTTATAATTAATAGATAAAGTAGAAGGTTGATTTGTAATTTGCTTATATATAAACATCAGTCCTAGTAAAGTAAAATTATGATTGGTTTTTTTAAAATTTTGAAATTATTTTTCCTGACGATTAAAAAGTTTATATCGATTTCTTGATAATGGGTAGGTATGACTATTAAGGATAGAAGTAATTGATATATTCGTAAAATTATCATGAATATCTTAATAAAGGTTTTGTTAAATTTACCTTATAAACCTATGACGAGTTTTTTTTATAATTAACATAAATTATATAAATAATTTCACAAAAACTTTTAAGCAAAAATAATTTTAAAAGTAGCACATAAGCGTTCCATAAAGGAACGATTCAGCCTATTAAGTTAATCATATCATTAATTATCTTAATCTTGAGACCCTCCTTAGAGTAGCATCTTTATTTAAAAAAAAAAAGAATTTGACCAACAAATTCTGAAATAATGTTGTCTCAAATCAAACTTATTCAAATTTGTTTGAACATGTAGCAAGAAAAATTAAATTGTCCCACGATCTTTGAAATGCTTGAGCTACATAATTAATTTACATATAGAAATTATTGTCTTTACTTGACATTAATACCTAATTTCTTCTAAACAAAATCTAAGAAATGATCCTAAAACACACGAGTAAAAAATGACCATAGTACGAGAGAAGAATTCCTATACCGATTAAGAAAAAGTCCGATGAAGATTCTAGAGTTAATGTGATATGCAGAATTCCTTATTAGTTCTAAAAGCGGTGTGATAGGTTGTCCAAACCAAGACAACTAATTGCTTTCGATAAATCAGTGTGATAAGTTATTAAAACCCCAATTTATTAATTGATTCTCTGCTTTTGATTGGCAGTCACAATTTTGTTGAACAAACATTGTCTAATCTGGTAATATTGTTGGGTTTGAATTCGTTAAAGTGTGGTAAATCCACTAATTATAATTATTTCAGAGATAGTTGGTCAATTCAACATAATCTAGAATTATTTCAGAGATCGTTGGCCAAAGAGTCTTTAATTTGATATCTTCAATTTACCTAGTACATGTTCAAATAAATTTGAAAGAGTTTGATTTGAAGTGGGATCATTTCAAAGATTGTTAGCCAATTCTTATTAAGTGTAACCCAAAATCATTCCGGAGATAATTGGTCAATTCAGTGTAATTTAAAATTATTCCAAAAATTATTGGCCAACAATTTATCTTTTTAAGTAAATATGCTTTTTAGATGAGCGACTTAAGATTAAAATGTTTAATTTAGATTAGATTCAGTTAATGGGATACACTCCTTATAGGAGCACCTATGATACTTTTAAAATGATCTGTATTCATTTTTTTTTTTAAATTATTCATTTTATGTAAGTTAAAAAATAAAAAGACTCAACCTACGACTTAAGTGTATATTACACATCCTCACATATGGTAAACGTGTATCTTAATTAGATAAAATAAATTACTAACCAACCAAGTGTGTTTGAGATTGTTTTCTAGGAAATAATATCACTTTATAACGAAGAAACACGAAAACAACAAATATTTTTTATAAAAAATTCAAATTTTTATCCATATAAAATGTTTTAAATTAATAACAAGTAGTCCAAAACGAAGTTAAACGTTGCATTGAAATGTAGTACAATCATAATTGCTCCTTTTCTGAAACTTTGGTGGGTTACTTTCCATCGTGGGGTTGTGGAAGAGTATATTAGCGGGTAGAGGTGCAATTAAAACGCATTTAAGATGGAAAATAGACTATAGTAAAGAAATAAATCTTCACACTGATGCTTGAATCCGTGGATGTGATGATTCTGTCAAACCCCTTAGTAAAAGTATCTCAGAAGTCTCTGATCTCATAATTATGAGGGGAGGGGGAGGGGAATGCAACTTGGGTTTAATCAAGTCGGTTGACAAAAAAAAGGTTTAATCAAGTCTAATTACCAAAATACTTATTATGAAAAAATTATAAAAATATTTTTACTCTTTATACAAACTCAATATACAACTTATAAGACTTTGAGTAAGGATGGTGTTTGCTTAGTAAAAAAGGCATATCAATATCTTAAACAGGAGAAGGAAAAAAAAAAAGTAAAAAAAACTATTAAAAAACCATCTTCATCTCATATAACTTAGCTGAGGTCTAGAAAACAATCTGGAAAATGACCCCCCCTCCCCTCCCCCCCCCCCCCACCCCAAGGTGAGGAATTTCATTTGGAAAGCAATACATAATGTATTGCCCACCAATGTGAATCTATATATTAGAAAATGCAGTGATACAAAAATGTGTTCTTTATGCAATGGAAAAATTTAAAATATTGAACATATACTATTTGAATGTGAGTGGGCCAGAGCAACATGGCTAGCTTCCCCACTAGGTTTAAGAGAAGGCAACGATACTTACTGTAAGGTAAATATTTGGATGACCAATGTATTTAGATTAGTGGAAAAGGGAAGTGACCACAATGGTTACCTCACAAAATTTGCTTGTATTCTAGCCTGGCAAATATGGAAAGATAGAAACTCTTTTGTCTTTAACAAAGTGAATCATGTCCCTGAAATAACAATTGTGAAAGCTAAACCACTAGTGGAAATATATCAGTAACAATTCCTAGGATGATCAATTTGATCTGAGGAGTTTTATTCAGTTACCAAATGAGGCTACACCCCCACTTGTCCCTAATGTCCCTTCTAAACAATACCTAATAATGATAGTATTAATCTGAAAGGTAAAGGTAAAATTACATTACCCGATAACCAAAATTATATGAAAAAAGATGATTTATTGTCTCACAATATACCTGCTAGAACGACTATGAATGGTGGTAAAGAAATTAGTAAAACTGATTTAAGTAGTAAGTGGTTCTATCTCCTACTAAACTAAAATCAATAGTGATGTTTCTTTTACTAAAGAGAAAACTATAATTGCTTGTGTTGCTAGGGACCATTTTGGAGTTGTTGTTAGATGTATGGCTTGGAAGATTAACACTGATAATTTTCTTGAAGTTGAAGCCTTAGGGGTTTTGAAGGCCTGTCTATGGGTCAGAGAACTCAAGAATTTCCATTGTGAAGTGGAGAATGATTGCTTACAGCTTTTAGAACCATTAACAAATAATTTTGTTATTAATTTTCGTTGTATAAAGAATATTGTTAGGACTATTTATTTTTTGTCGAAGATATGTATCCTTAAGTTCTCTTTCAAAAAAAAAAAACAATATGACAACGGATTATACGTGCAAAAATATACTACTTAGTGATGTCTTTAACTTTTGTTTACACTCCATCCCCGCTAGGTTAGGAAAATTCTTAAGCCTTAGATTTCTCTTCTTTGGAGATAGGTAAGTAATTTTGCAATCTTGGTTCTTTTAATGATATAAGCGAATAGAAAAAGAAAAAAAAAATGTACAGCCACATTATATTTTGATGTGACTAACCATCTCTAGCTCAAATAATGTTAATGGGGGATATGGACCACTCAGTTTCTGTGGACCATCTATATATGGCAAGGAACCCAACAAATCCAGTGAGAGGGTGTATCTTAAAATCCCTACTTGGCTGTTTGCGTGAATTTTGATTAATTCCAGTAAATGTTCCCCAGCTTAACACATTATGTATTGCGTGAAACTACTTATTGTCTCACCAGTCACATTAACTTACTTATACAATACTTTCAACACCTGTTGGAAAAAGAAAAAAAGTATCATACCGTTATAAATTAGTAATAATGCTAACAAATATAAAAGATATATGTTTGTTTATATCATCACCAATTTATTAGTCATGATAACATATATTAATGTAATCATGACCAGAGTCAAGAATTTTTAAAAGAAAAGATAAGATTCAAAATATCGTCTAAAAAAATTGAGATTAATATATATATATATATTAAATAAAGGTTACAAACTAACAAAAAAGAATTATAAGAGTGTCTTATAAAAATTAATATAATTTTATTAATTCCTCCACCCAAAAAAGAAGCTGAGCTAGTTTGTATTACACTTTGAGGTTAACGGTTGTAACTTTCATTGCTCCTGATAAATCCCCCTAAATGTAATAATTATTTATGTATATTATATTATTGTTAATTATATTAATATAATATGATAAAAGTTAATCCGTTAAAAAACAGTGATGCACTAAAATTTTAAAAAAAATGAACCTGCTTAATGAAAAATATTAACTGTCATGCACCAATATAGGAAGAGAAAAGAAAGAGAGCAAAAGCTGCTCCGTTTTGTGATATGCTGCCAGCAGCTTTAAATGTGGAGGCGTGCACATCCGCGCCACGGCTCAAATTTAACCACTATGTGTATACTAAATAGAATGAAATGCTAAAGATTACTTTGGTTAGTTGATAGTATTATTTTGGTCGAAATTTGGTTGGTTGATACTTGATACTCTAGGTTTGTCCAATCCTTCCATGTTCTGTTTTTTTAGCAGAATGTAATTGGGACTATACTTCAAGTAAGTTAGTTGATCTATAATTGTGATTTCGTCATCGACTATGACAATTGGCTGACAAGTAATATCAATTCTTAAGAAAATACTTATAATATCATAAATCATGAGATTAATCAATAAAATTAGGTAAACCCCATACTTTCCCTTTTGATTAATTTTTTTTGTCATATACTATTTAATTTAACATTTTATTATCTAACTTATTTTAATTTTTTAATACATATGAGAGCCACTTTGGATTCGGAATCATTTTAATTCCAATAAAATTTGATCTCATGACCTCTTATTCTCTACAGATTAGTCTAACCACTAGACCAACTATCGATCTTTCAATTTATTTTTTCTGTGTATGTCTATTTTGTTTAAAATGGATAAATTTTTTTAAGGTTAATTGTATATTCTTGTGATATGATGAAATATATATTATTGGATAAAGAAATGCTACGAAAAACCTTCTAAGACTAAAATTGTGTAACATATTAAGCAAACCAGATGGAATTGTTCAAAAAATTTAAAAGAAAATCGGAAAAAATAAATTCAGATTAATTCCATTCCAAAAGAGTTGGAAACCAAAATTAATTCTTTTGAAATTTTAAAAAATTTGGTTTTTTTTTGAAATTTTTAGACATTTTGCAATATTATATTATTTTCTAAGAATACAAAGACTACATAATTAAAACTACATAACCACTAATTAAATCATATCATAAAAATAATAATACCAAATTAGTTTTTTATCAGTACAATGTAACATTCAATTTAGTTTTATAAGTTAAATAAAAAAATATTTACATTCAATTCGAAGGTTTTAGTCATGTAAGAATATATTTCAAACTCCAACCTAACTTTCATACAGTTATAATGAAATTAACTTCAACATTTAACTAATACAATTATAAATTACGTTCATATGGTAATTATACGACGGTGAATGGTGAACTTCTGATCATCTGATGATGGTGGTGAATAAAATGTGGATCGTGTGGAAGAAAAAGGATTGACTCGTGTCACTGAAAAATATTCACCAACAAATTACATACAAACAAAAGTTTAAAGAAAAGGAACATTACCTTCCACTACACCATCGTCGGGTTGATGATTATTAATACCCTTCGCAGTGACTTCAGACTCTCCATCAACATCAACGGTTTTTTTCTTCTTCACAGGAATACCTGTTGTCTTCCCTTTACCATAAGCTACTTGGGGTTTCTTCTTCATCGTATTCAATGGTACTGTTTCTTCAAAATCATCGTCGTCGGGTACCTTATTTTTTCCTTTATTTCAACGCTTGCCCGACCTACATCATCGGTTCGTCGGTTCATCTTCTTTTTCTTAGTTCGAACTAGCCCTTCATCAACGTCGGTAGGTTGCTGTGGTAACTTCGTCTTCGCCATTGATATGTCTCCGGTGGTATACAAAATTGTGGGTAGGGTTTGCTGTGTTAGAGTTTGGGAGTTGATGGGTTGTTTAATTTTCAACTTTTGTTTTGACGCTTCCTTTTTTGTTCCATTACTTTTGATTGATGAGTTTTGCATGAAATCAGGGTTTTTTGTTATGGTAACTCAGCAGATCGTCAATGGTATGAGGAGGATAGTTCAGTTTTTTGGGGTAAGTTGGACCTGATGGACAATTGACTAAAGTCCATGAATTTTTGTAGTAAATCACCCTTAGAAAAATATAACAAGAACAAAATACAATTTAAATGATATTCTAAAAGATATTCGACTAAAAAACATATTCTAAAAGTGAATAATCTTGCATAACTAAAACCAAGTGGGTATTAGAAACGATGTTTGATGGTTCATATAATAAATAAGTTATAAATTATTTAATTTATTTTCAAAGAGAATATACTAAAACAATTTGTAAGAACTAAAAAGATTTTTTTTTATCCAAATTATTATTGATTTTCTTTTTTACGAAAAGGGAAGTGACTACCGTAATATACGAGATTTTCACTTGTTGGACATATATTATTAGAGAGAGATATAGCTGGCAAAAGCTTTGTAGGGTCTCAAAGCGAAGAAAATCCAATATATGGAAAAGATCAGAGGCCATGTGATATGTTTCTTCAAACTTTGTCAATTTCTCGATCGTAATCGTAATTAAAAAGTTATGTTGCTCATAGTAATTAATTAAAGTAATATACGGTATCCAGGGTCGGCCCGAGAAACTAAAATATGCTTAGTTATGTAAAGCAAGATTTATTTTTTAGCCTTTTTTAACTATAAAAAATTTATATTTATAAAATTGGGGCCCTCTTTTATAAAGAAAAAAATGGGGCCTAAGGCGGCCGCCTTGGTGGCCTTACCCAAGGGCCGGCCCTGACTGTATCACATATTTTATATATATTATTAGTATGGTAAATGAACCAAACCGCTCGCGAGCCGTTCGGAGAAAAGCTCGTTCGAGATCGGATCGAATATAAACAAGCTCAAGCTCTATTTTAAACCCGATAATAAACGAGCCTGCTCGAACTCGGTTCGTGAGCTCGTTTAAAATTATGAATTATAAATTAATATATTATATACTTATAAATATATAATTAAACCTTCAATATCAAATTGGATATTTTCAGTTTCTTTAGACATTTATTTTTTCATTAATGTTATGTTTTATATTTTCATACCACACACTCCATCAAATACTAACTGTTCATGAAAATCTCATTTCAACCATAATTGTTCATGAGCAACTCGTGCTCGACTCTAAAAAATATTATTCTATAAGTTAAGCAAACAAGTTCTAACATTTCTAATTTGGATCATTGGAAGCTCGGGCTCGGCTCGTTTAAATTTGAGCTCGGCTAAACCCGACTCGTTTAAATTTGAGTTCGGCTCGTCTCGACTCGAGAAATTAAACAAACATTCCTGTACATTTACTACTCGGCTCGTTTACAGCCCTATATATTATGAATAAATTATTCGAGTGATGGTGGATGTCTAAAGGGTTATGGTTTAATTTTTCTATTCGTGACTTGTAAATATGGAAAGTGAAGGGTCTTTCATCAAAGGTTAAAATAAAAAAAAGGGTTTTTCATTGCCCTATAAATATAAAGCTCACTCTATTGTAATAAGACTAGATATTGGAATACAAGAAAATATTCTCTCTATATTGTATCTATTATTTTTTTAGTTTATAACACGTTATCAACACAAATAAGTCTCTTTCTTCAAAGTGTAGTGGGATAGTCTAGAAGGTAAAATCATCCGTCAGCAAAATAGATTGTCTGCATTCGTGATGTTTTTGTGATTTTATTTTTTATTTTTTTGGAGGTTATGTATTTTGACAGTCAATAACCTATATGTAACTTGTTTTTTTAAGGGTATGAAGCTCATATGTATTTTAAAAGGCCTGAAATTAATATTTAATATTAAAGGGCTCGACCCACTAATAAAATTCAAAAACCTGAATCTAAGATTAACGTTGTAGACTCAAGTCTCAAGCATGGGGAATTTTAACTTAAGGCATTAGATAGTGGAGAATTAGCGTATAACCACCATGCTATATATTTAGTTGCACTATACCAAAAAATTTTGAAGAATATAATCTACAATTTTACATTTTGTTATATATATTATTCATGAGCAACTCGTACTCGACTCTAAAAAATATTATTCTATAAGTTAAGCAAACAAGTTCTAACATTTCTAATTTGGATCATTGGAAGCTCGGGCTCGGCTCGTTTAAATTTGAGCTCGGCTAAACCCGACTCGTTTAAATTTGAGTTCGGCTCGTCTCGACTCGAGAAATTAAACAAACATTCCTGTACATTTACTACTCGGCTCGTTTACAGCCCTATATATTATGAATAAATTATTCGAGTGATGGTGGATGTCTAAAGGGTTATGGTTTAATTTTTCTATTCGTGACTTGTAAATATGGAAAGTGAAGGGTCTTTCATCAAAGGTTAAAATAAAAAAAAGGGTTTTTCATTGCCCTATAAATATAAAGCTCACTCTATTGTAATAAGACTAGATATTGGAATACAAGAAAATATTCTCTCTATATTGTATCTATTATTTTTTTAGTTTATAACACGTTATCAACACAAATAAGTCTCTTTCTTCAAAGTGTAGTGGGATAGTCTAGAAGGTAAAATCATCCGTCAGCAAAATAGATTGTCTGCATTCGTGATGTTTTTGTGATTTTATTTTTTATTTTTTTGGAGGTTATGTATTTTGACAGTCAATAACCTATATGTAACTTGTTTTTTTAAGGGTCTGAAGCTCATATGTATTTTAAAAGGCCTGAAATTAATATTTAATATTAAAGGGCTCGACCCACTAATAAAATTCAAAAACCTGAATCTAAGATTAACGTTGTAGACTCAAGTCTCAAGCATGGGGAATTTTAACTTAAGGCATTAGATAGTGGAGAATTAGCGTATAACCACCATGCTATATATTTAGTTGCACTATACCAATAAATTTTGAAGAATATAATCTACAATTTTACATTTTGTTATATATTATTCATATTCTACAATTTATAGGTCCGAAACCTACATAGAAATTTAAACTATCTGGAGCATATACCAAATTTAATAGGCCTGAAGCCAACAAAAAAAATTATATGCCAAAAGTATATAACAAATTTTATAGGTCGGAAACCTATCACGAATTTTTTATGTCAGAAAAATAAAACAAAAATCTCATAGGCTCGAAACCTATAATATAATTTATATGCCTGAAGTATTAAAAAATTGTCTAAAGGCTTGAAGCCTATATCAATTTTAATTATTAATTCCACAAAAAAAAATTAAGGTATGTAATTTAACTTTTTTTTTTAAAAATTATTCATTCATCTCTTGAAAAGAACTTTATTGAATACAAATTATCTCTCTCAATTCACTAAAGTGAATGATATTGAATTTTTAGATAATTGTATTTTCTTGAAGTGAATAAAATTATAGGAACGAAGCCTACGACGAATTCTATATGCCGGAAGCATATACGGAAATCTATAGGCTTGAAGTCTACAATAAATCTATAGGCCAAAAGCACAAGAGAAATTATGTAGGCTCGAAACTTACAATGAAACATATATACCAAAAACATATAAGAAAATTTACAGGCTTGAAGCTGCATCATATTTTATATGCCGGAATCATACTACAAATTTTATTGGCCGAAACCTATATAGAATTTTGTACGCCGGAAGCATATACCAACTTTAAAGACCCGAAGTTTAGAACACAATTTATATGCACGAAATATAGAACAAATTATCTAGAGATTTAAAATTTTAATGAGTTGAAGCATTTATCAATTTTTTTAAAGGCTTGAACCCTAGGTCAAATTTCGAAAGAGTGGAGTCTGGATTAAATTTTAAAGACTCGAAACCTACACGGATTTCTAAAGGCTTGAAGGTTAGATTAAATTTTAACGGCTCAAAATCTAATAGAATTGCACAAATCTTGATGTCTATTTCAAATTTATGAGTTTGAAGAAAAATATGTGTTCTAATAAAAACAAGAAACACTCATAGATATTTAAGAATCGAATCATGTCATATGTAACACAGTGATTTCATTTATAGAAGGTACATAAAATTAGGGAAAGATAAGTTGAACTAAATAATTTTATGAAGTGCACCATCTTTTGGGATAATTTGTGCAAAGTTTGCATGATAAAAATTTGGAACCTGAAATCTCTCTTATAAATGTTAATAGTTTTACCATTTAGACAATCTAATTATTTGTTAGTAAATTGGACAAAATAAAATTTTAGTACAAGTTCAGGTACTACTAAATTAAATGAGAATTTCAAACGGGCAAATGCAATATTACCGGGTGAAACAAATATTCGTTTTCTTGTATCATATCACACATATACTCCAGAAGTAGCTATATCTCGAATAAAGTTTTACAAAATATTATGAGATTATTTATCTCGTAAGCATTAAAAGGAATGAATTGTTGATATGAAAATCATAATTCACGTTTATCTACTGAATACTATTTCTTGAAGTGATTAGAATTACATTTCCTAAACGAATGCAATAATTTTCAAATATGTATTTAAAAAAACATTGTGGGGACAAAATTTGTTTGAATAAAATCACATTCTCTTGCTCAAAACCACTCTTGTAGTGGATTGAGTTGCATTTCTTGTAATGATTATTGCATTTTCAATCCATTTGCAAATGGATATGTAAACAAAATGGTAGGGTTAGATACTATTAAATATTGTATTCTCTGTATATATATATTCATTGTAGTGAATAAAACTGCATTTCCTGAAGAAAAAATTATGTCTTCTAATGTGTATTGGAATCAAGGTGGGGTAATCATTGTCCACCAGAGGTCGAGATCATGATAGTGTTGCAAAGTTTGCTTTGCAAGCAAGTTTTTATAAAGTATATATAATTTTGATGTATGTATATATATATATAATTGTTTTTACTAGCATTGTTGTTAAAAAAAGGAAAAGGAGGTGATGACAACAAGATTTATCGTGAAAAGAATAGAAGTTAAGCAATCGAAAAAAGATAACGTTGATTATTTCATGATAATACAAAAGAAAAACGGGATACATAATTATTCAAGGTTACATAGCTATTCTCCCGAAGCATATATTATTGTAGGTAGTATTATTCTGAAAAAAGTTAAACTAAGAGCTTTTACACATTTTATATCATGGAATTACTCATGAAGTAGTAACATCGTAAGTAGAGTTTTATCCCAATATTAAGGTTTAACAATATATTTTCTTGTAAACTATAATGTTTCATTCCTCGAAGTAAATGGAGCTACATTAACTGAAGTGAATGTAACAGTTTTTATTATCTAAATAAATAGACGTATGGTTGACAAAACAAGTGGGTTAATGTTGTATTCCTTGAGTAGAAATTATTCCCTGAGAGAGAATATAATCACATTCTCCGAAGCAAATGCATCATTTCCAGCTTATATAAAATTGACCCGGTAATGGAAATAATTGAGTGACTTAAATATTATTTTTCCTAGCTAAAAACCATTCCTTGAAGTGAATAGAAGTGCGTTTGTGGAAGAAAATGCAATGTCTTTCAATGTGTCTGGAATTGACATCTTGGTGACCCAAACTGCAGACGAGGTTAAGATAAGAAAAAAAGTTCCTTACCACCAAAAATGGAATAATAAGGAATGTCTTGAAAGTAAAAGATCACAGTAAATAAGCCATCATGAAATGATAACCATGAATATTATTGATAAAGTGAAACAATATAGTGTCCGCGTACCCGTTGAATACTAATACATTAAGTCGATCTAATTAAAAGGTTTTGGATGCCCAAAAGTTATGTTACCTTGTGGTACAAAATTGACATATTGACGAATTATGTTTTCAGTAAATCCCGAAGAAATTTACTAAAGAATGTTTTCCAAAATGAGTATTTCGTATAAACCACAAGTGTCCATAATAATGTATATCTTTGCATTATTTCCTAAAAGTCTCACCAAAAGTGTGTATGAAAAAAATCTGTTATTTCTTTGGGGTTGTATTATATACAGATTTGAGTAGTTGAAACGCGCATTGTGCAAAAGAAAAGATGTCACAATCCAAAGAACTTTTTATTTTTAAATGACCGACTTGGTTACCTAGTGACAATAATGATATGTCGAATAATAGATAACCCACTTGGTATCTACTTAAAAAACCAGAAAATTCTTCTACCAAGTGACTACCCCCTTATTAGGGGGAAGATACAAGGCAACATGAAGTTGTGTGATGTATTGTGGAATACAATTTATTATATCATGTCTATTTACGAACTAAATGATAGGAACTTGTAGTTTAAATGAATATTTATTTGCAAAGTATTGCAAATAATATACCAATGTATTCGCAAGTATGTAGAAAATTTCGAATTCCCAAAATATGTTGTAAACGCTCCAACATAGGTATCGTCCCATATAGACACATAACAAGTATTCCAGTGTATGCATCCAACCAACGCATGAAGCGTGGTAAACCTGTAATGCATCTAACCAGCGCATGAAGCGTGGTAAACTTGTAATGCATATGACTGACGCATGAAGCGTGGTAAGCCTGTCGGTTTAAAGTATACCATGCCCCAAAGAAGAAAATCTCATGAGTAAATAATGAAATGGTAAATGTTGCAGAATGTGCACTCCACGTGATAAGACATGAACTATTGAGCTAACTAATGTTGGCACATGCTCTTAAATGAGGTAATGGTCATTGAAGAAACCTAGGTATCTAAATACGAGAAAAGTTATTTAGATCATTTGTCTACTAAAAATATTTAAAACTTTTAGACAGTTTTATGGATTAATATATTTTCATTTAATACAGTGCTTGAAATAAATAATAAGGATCTTAAACCACAAAGTGGTGAAATATGTCGACAATGATAGAACGGATAATAATATATTTTGCAATCTAAAACCTTACTTGTATCGCGGAGGTTCTCGTAGAAACCTATTAATTATAGGAAAACGTCCTCATTCTTATGTTATTGATACGATGTAGTGGTGATTAGATTGATATTAAAATCTTTGACAAACAAAATAGGTGCTCGGAGCACCATAGTTGTCTGAAACGTTACACGTGCCTATTATTTTGTATAGCTATTTCCAACAATCCCATTTTGGTCTCTAAATGAAGGTTATTGGTATAGCCATTTCCAACTTTCCTATTTTAGGTCATTACTCATTATTTCTCTATCACTCAGTAGGCTCCTCCAACTCAAAGAGGGTGAGCATCCCAACTGTGCTTCAAGAAAAAAGCATAGCGGAAAATATTTCCCTTTTAATATCTTATAGAGTAGAGAATTATTTTTGTTAATGATGTTTCATGCTGTTTACCCAAAAAAGCTAGGTTCATGAAATGTAACTTTCTAAAATTTAACCCTCATAAAAAATTGCTTTTAGTAAGAGTATCCCAACTACTCTAGTGGATTTTCTTATTTCCATTACCACCCCACCAAAAGTTTGTTGTTTGAGAGAGTATCAAATCATAAACTTTTTTAAAAATTAGGTAAAAAGACATAAAATAGTTTAGAAAACTTTGTAGGACGACTTTAATTAAAATCTCCTTACATGTTTTTTGATAAGAATAATTTTTTCCAGCTTTTTATTTTTTTAATGTTTTTTCTACTAATAAATTTAGGTCTTTTAATTTAGACTTTTTTTTTTTAGTGGGAAGTCCTAATTAATTTCCTAGTAATAGGCATTGTTTAATCTTTAGGTTTTTAGGTCATTATATATTGTATATTACGCGGTATATCTAGACTAAATATCACATCACTTTTATTAAGATTAAGTTTGAGCTTTGGGCCATTATCTTCTTTTACTACTTCAGTCGTGCTAATCAATCAAATTTATGATGGTACAAAATGTATTTATCACGGGAGAGAAATATTAAATCCGCAAAGGGATATTTGTGAAATCTTAATAAGCATTCTAGTGAAAATATCATCTTAATCCAAATACGAATTTTCACTCGTTCAAAAAGGATTTAAAGGTAGGCCTTATTGTTAATCCATACAAGAGTTTTTTAACTCAAAACATTTTAAAAGATGTAGCCTAGAAGAACAAAAAGAACCAAACTTTATCCAACCCCACATTAGCCATTACTATCCCACTATATACCCTTACCCTTTATATTTGCATCCCCTCTTCCAAGGCTATACCTTTTTTACACACTCTCATCATTCTCGCTCTCTTTTTCTATACAAAGCAATCAAACGACTATACCTCTACTTTCTTTCTTTCAGTATCATTGAGAAGAAAATGTCCCAAAACTTCTTTCTTTTGTTCACCACTATCCTCATTGTCAGCCATCTACCCGCATTTCCCGCACCACCCATTAAACCCGACCCGGATCAAGAATCAGCTCAAACCGAGTCTTTTCTGCCCGTCTCAGGACCCCCAGCCACAATTCCAGCCTTCCCAGAACAATCCAACTTGGCAGGCTGCCCATTAGAACTCCCAGAAGAACTCTTTCATGGCATTAAATCAGCCTGCGGATCCGGGTCAGCCAAGCATCACCACCAACCCGACCCGAATTCATATTCGGGGCAACTTCACAAGACGCGTTGTTGTCCTGTTCTAGCAGCTTGGCTATACTCAGCATACTCAAAGACAGCACTTGACAGGACAATCAATAAATCACCATCATCACAAACTACAACAACGTATGATATGCCATTGTTGCCTGATGATTCAGAAACATGTGTGGATAGTCTTGAAAAGGAGTTAAATAACAAAGGCATCGAGCTTTTGAAGCCTAATGAGACCTGTGATGTTGTGTATTGTTACTGTGGTATTAGGCTCCACCCATTTAGCTGTCCACAAGCATTTCATGTGAACCAAAATGGAAATTTGGTGGGTAGTCAAACCGTAATAAAGCTTGAAAAAGATTGCTTAACTAATGGAGCTAACAGTTATGGTGGTCTTGGCGGTTGCTCCAAGTGCTTGAAAACTCTTTATCTGGTATGCTCATCTTTACTTTACTCATACATTCTCATTCTCATTCTCTTTTTGGTGATTATAATATATAAATATATATATAAAAAATTTACCGCTTGATATAGTAACATAAAAAAAGTACAGAGTGTGATAGTCTGATTTTCGAAGACAATGATTGTGGCTATGTGGTGGAGTTTTGTTTGTTGTTTAGTTGGTACTTGTACTTAGTACAGTATTGACAATTGATATTAATTTGGTTTTATGCTTTACCCACTACTTGGTCACATGCACATGTCAATTGTAAGACCACGAGCTATGTTGTTTAATTTTTAATCTCGTTTCTAGTGAGTCAAATGATTTTAATATTAGCAAAATCTTTGGTCGGATTTCATGATTAGGATAAACTTTGACTAATGATTCATATTACTTTTTTTTTTTTCCCAAAGATTCATATTACTTGAACATATTTTATTTTCTAATTAAATGGCGCCACATTTAGTTCGGATACCTACCCATAATAAACAAAAGAATTTTTCGACTCCTATAATTAATCACCGAAATGCTTGATTATCTGATAAGACATATTATTGTCTAACCTTCACAGCTCCGTGATGATAAAGCTCATAACGTAAGCAAATCAGAAGATCGCACGGGTAAAATACGGAGCCGGGATTGTGAGCTGATGGGTTTAACATGGCTCCTCAACAAGAACCGATCAGCTTACATTCATACAGTTTCGACCGTTCTTAGGGCATTCATGATGAACTCAGACGATTCGAACCCTCAGTCATGCACTCTCAATAGCGATGGGTTGCCCCTTGCAGTTGATTCTTCAGAATTTAATGATCAATCTTCAGCAACCGTGGTTAATTTATCCCTCTATCTTCTACTTTCTCTTGTTTTGTTGTGTTATATTATTTAGTTTGTATGCAGTGATTATTCTTTGTTTTCATGCTGTACTTGTAGTTCATATATTTGCTGGAAGCTGAATGCTTCTTGTATCTTGTAAATTTTGGTTGGAAAAATTGTAATTTTTGCTAGTATGGATTTTGTTCTCAACATTTAGTATCTTTTTGAATATTCTGTTCATGGTCATCTCATGTTTTTTTTTTTTAAAATTTAAATTGAGGCCTTAACCCGTAGGAAAGGAGAATCATTGTGATCCCTATGTGCTATGCTTAAATGCCATTCAGTCTTTGTCGCAAGCTGATAAGAAAATTATATATTAGGTTAATTATATTAACCTATAGATGATCTCTAATTCTCCATAATAAAAAGTCAGGTAATCTGTTATAAAAGAATACCAGTAGAGGTTCTTAAAGTCGTTTTTTAGAGCATCCATGGTCCTTGGTACTGACCCTATTGGATTGAAGTGTACCGGCTCTATTGGTTCCCTTTCTAAGCGATACAAGTTCTGAACCGAGTCAATGACTCTGAGTCTAAAGTTGAGTAATATCTTTATGAGATCGATAATTATATTTAGTAAATGCATCTAACTTGGGCGGTAGAAATCGCCGTCTAGGCGTCAACTTCTCCCTCAGATGCTTATGCTTAGTGAAAATGTTAGGCGTTTTTGCCTAGCGCCTTAATCGGCGTAGAAGAGGCGCTTAGCCCGCCTAGTCGCCAATTAATGGCAAAAAATGGCCACCTAAGCGTTTTTTTTTTTATTTCAAGAATTCTTGAATTGATATTATAACTCAAATATTCTAATACTTTTATATATGCTAATGATTTTAAATGAATATTATGACTTAAATAATTAAAATTGTTATAAGTACTACGTATAATAATTACTAAATATACAAAATTACACAACAAGATTCACAACCGTCTAATCTCGCCTAGTTTCCGTATAATCCTGTCTAGGCGTCCGTGAAACCCAGATCTATAGTTTAACATCTAACATAGAAGAATTTTCTTTATTGAACAACCGGCCTTCCAAAACAATCTACTGAGTGCATCTAACATATAAGAATTTATTGATTGAACCGGCCTTCCAAAATCTAAGCCCAAAACTAATTTGATTGAACCGGCATAGATATTTAATTTATGACTTTTGACTCTTTGATTTTTTTTTTTTTGTTTGTCATAAGACTCTTTGATTGATTTATCTTGTAATAGCCAAAAAAAGGGTCTGAGGCACAACTTTGTTCTAAGCCCAAGACAAAAGCATATGTATGAGAAATAGGGAAATAGCTAAAGCCCATGTCGAAATAGGCAGGCTAAACCGATGTGCCAAAGCAAGTTGATATATAAATAAGCACTGAGACTAGCTCAGTGGCTAGGACCTTGTCTCTCAACTAGGAGGTACAGGGCTGGCCCGGACACCCATACATCGAAAAAAAATAAAAAGTTGATATATAAATAACTATTGGGACTAGCTCAATGGCTAGGATGCCTGTCTCTCATCTACGAGATACAGGGTTCGAATCCCCTCAGCCTTGTTATTTCTTGAGCCCTTAAAGGGGGTAAGAAAGAGGTGCAAGGTTCGAGTCCCCTGCCTGAACATTAGTAACCTGTTCTGATTAAATGGGAGTATGCATGAGGAGGCGTGTATATTTCCTATAGGAATAGTCGTGGTGCGCGTAAGCTGGCCCGGACACCCATACATCTAAAAAAAAAAAAGTTGATGGATAAATGATTTATAAGTTAAAAAAATTCTTCCATCCTATATAAAATGTTACATATAGGATATCTATAGTTGCGGTTCAAATTCGGAATTGATAAAAATCTATTTGATTAAAAACTAATTCCATAACCATAGTTAAAACCATTAGATTATACTTTTGCAAAATATAACAGATGGTTAAAATTGTTAAGTTATGATTTTAAACAAAAATAAAACCGAATTATCAAAAACCGTTTATTATCATATATATTTTCATATTTTCTAATAATTTAAGTAAAAATTATATTCAGATTCTAAATCAAAGTATAAATAATAAATTTAACCAAATTATATCAAGGAGCGACACAATTTTGTGGATTCTTTAGATTTTTTTATATGTGTGGTCTTATTTTAGAAAATTTTAATATATTTATAGAGTTATCGTTTGGTTGTGGTAAAACAACCACGAAACCGTTTAATAAATCAAATCCTAATGGTTAAAAATCACAAAACCGATGGTTAAAACCGTTAAGTTATAATTTTTTATAAAATAAATAGTTATGGTTATGATTTTTTTATATTTTTGTAAAAATACGAACTGCTATCATTCCTATTTATATATCATATTTAACGAACCAAATCATCTTATCCGACCAAAAAAAGGTTTCTTCTTCATGTTTTAAATATATATACAACTAAATGTAATAACTATTTACTACCTAATATATCTCACCTATGTCGTGGTGTGATTTGAGTAAAAGCAAATCGTTAATCATATTAAAAAAAATTGACGACACATACCTAATCTAGTTTTAAAGAATTACCTCAAATATGTACGAGATTCATCAAAATAATTTTCTATAAGAGGAATGAAAGTTTAAACAATTCATAATATGATATACTTGAAAGAGGAAAAACATATCATGTCAATAGTTTTTCATTCATGTTATATTATATTATATATTTATATATTTATATATATATATATTATTTAGATGTGGTATAATATGGTTAGAATCAAATTATTGAAGATATTGAAAAAATAAAATATTAATAATGTATTTTCAATTAAATTATATTTAAGATATATAATATTGTAAAACTAATTATTTATAAAGTGAGGTTTTAATATATATATATATATATATCTTTTTTTAGACAAGTTTTATTTTGTTAGTCAAGATTTTTTTCCCTTTTAATGTTTAAAGACAGATTAATACATAAAATTTGCTAGCCCCGTATCTGGTGTTTAAGCAAAATCTAGGTGATGATTATCCACACTTATTCCTAGTAATAAGGTTTCCTCATATTGTTGCTCTGGCAATGATGTCACATATTTCTAACAACCCAATCTCGATATACGTGATTGAGCTCAAAGCCTAAAAGTATCGATAATACGTCCTTACAAGATCTGAGTGTCGCATCAATACGAATTCCGAAAGATCTTTTGTTCTTCAACCCTAGAAACCCAATTATCATTCAAATCTTTTAATTGTCTTTCGTTTCCTAATGGTGGATAAATTATACAACCATGTGTTCCTTTTGCATGATCGAACCCAAGTTTCTTCAAGCGTTGGAACCACAACATTTCCTTCTCCTCTAACACACTTAAGTACGTATTCCTCAACCGCTTTCCAAGTTAAAATAACAAAGAATTGTATGATCATTGAAGTGTTAGTTTAATACCATGCATCATGTCTAATAATAGATGCTTCCGCCAATTTATATCACCGAATACACGGTCTTTCCACACTCTAAAATGTTCCTACAAATCTTATATATCGTCGCCTATGTCTCCTTGATTCATATCTCATTTATCTAGACAAATTCCGGAACCCCCTTGTGAAGACACCACGCCATCTCAACCCTAAAATGGTACGATCAGGGTGAGGTTAACCGCAATGCAGATTAACCGAATGAGAATCAAATCATGATCGAATTGAACACTACCCAAATGACCGACCTTCGTATATAGAGAAAAAGGTCTACTATTTTGGGTTGCCGTACACCCTTTCTAATCTCCTCCTTATTCTCTGCCATGTATTCCACAACTCCCACCAAGTGAACCACATGCCCTCCAAACCCAACCATTAGACCACAAACACATCTCCAATATTCTAGTTCTCCATCCGACGTGTAATCACTTGAACTCCCCTATCTTATCTTCTACTTTGCCAACTTGATAAAAAATCTCGACTAATACCCACAAAATGCGTAAATTTTGGAATGCCTATCTTAAATTCCCTCATAATTATTCTCTTTCTCACAGATATGTTCTAGCGTAAATAGATCGGAAATCTATGACTCACGGTTTTGTCTAGTTACCTCAATGTTGACGACTTGTTGGTTTGCCGACAAAACTTGTATCGTAATATCCAAATTGTTCCAAAATAGTCACTTATGTCTAGTTACCTTATCGAGACTTGTTTGTTCTTGCACAATATACAACATGTGAATTGAGAGTTTTCATCTTCTTTGTCCATTGTTTTATCAAATTGAAGTGTCTTTGAATACTTATCTAAGTTCGGATTGGCCTGCCATCGTTTTTGGATTGTTAAGGAGGAAGAAATTGAATTTTTCCATTTTTAAGATTTTCAAATATAATATTTAGGTATTAATTTGACACATTAAGACCATTAAAATTTGTTCATATTCTACTTATTTTTCTTATATTAATTAAGTTAAAGATGCCTATGTAGAAGTCGTTCCTATTAAATGATGTTAGATGAGTACATATTTTTCTTGTAATGAATTTAGTGAGAGTAAATAATTATGATACCCCGTTAAAAAAAAAAAAAATTATGATACAAGTACCATTAATGATACAATCAAAATATTTAAAATTAGAAAGTACACGCTGTCAAATCCACGATCTGACACGTAACCATCCATTCCTGACCAATTCTTCCAACATAAAATTAAAAAAACTAGGAACTCCTCACCTGTTGTTGTCATCATCATCTCAACATTTCCTGCACTTGACCCGAAAACACATCAGAAAAACAATGGCTGAGCTGATAGAAGCTTACGCGCCCGTCCCTTCAACGGAGCGGGGCAGAGGGATCCTTATATCGGGTGACCCAAAATCTAACTCCATCCTTTACTGTAACGCCCGATCCGTTATCATCCGTTACTTAGACCGTCCATTGGAAGCTAAAGTTTACGGCGATCATGCATATGCCGTCACCGTTGCACGTTACTCTCCTAATGGTGAATGGATCGCCTCTGCTGACGTGTCTGGTGTTGTTCGGATCTGGGGTGTCCACAATGACTTTGTTCTTAAAGTCGAGTTTCGAGTACTCTCGGGTCGGATCGATGACTTGCAATGGTCTCCTGATAGCCAACGCATTGTTGCCTCTGGAGATGGAAAGGGCACATCTTTCGTCCGCGCCTTCATGTATGTAACTATCTATTCGAATTACCGCATACTTTTTGGTTTAATTGAGATTGTTTTTACATTGATTTGTAATGTAGATTACGTAGAAATTGGTTATGAATGTGAAATTATTTCGAATGGATACTCAAAAAGTGGAAAGAATATATTTTCTGATTAGAAAAGAAAATGCTCAAGTTACTTAATATCTAGCGAAATGCTTAATTTATGTAATTGCTCATGATCCCCTTAATTCATATGAGTGATTATAGGATAATTCCGATTTCTCGTTTGTTCCGACTTGTATAATAGTATGAGACTCTCATATATATAGGTGGGATTCTGGAAGTAATGTTGGAGAATTCGATGGTCATTCAAAGAGAGCTTTAAGTTGTACATTTAAACCATCAAGACCATTTCGCATTGCCACTTGTGGAGAGGACTTTCTAGTCAATTTCTACGAAGGCCCTCCGTTTAAATTCAAACTATCTCACAGGTTTCTTATCTCAAAACACTTTTTTAAATTTATAATTCTTTAATATTCTCCACTCTCATCATTCTTTTACTCCGTAAACACAGGGACCATTCAAATTTCGTAAATTGTATACGATTTTCCCCAGATGGAAATAAGCTAATCAGTGTAAGCTCTGACAAAAGAGGTATATTATACGATGCTAAAACCGGTGAAATAGTTGGTGAGTTATCATCCGAGGATGCTCATACCGGAAGCATATACGCTGTCAGCTGGAGCCCCGATAGTAAACAGGTAACCTTGTCTGAAATTAATTTGTCTGAAAAATTATTGTTTTTTATATATATTTTTGTTCAGGTGTTAACCGTGTCTGCTGATAAGACTGCGAAAATATGGGATATATCAGAGGATAATCACGGAAAAGTCAACAAGACTTTACATTCGATTGGTTCAGGCGGAATTGAAGATATGTTAGTTGGATGTTTATGGCTTAATGACTATATTGTTACTGTTTCACTTGGTGGAACTATTTCTTTATACTCCGCTACTGATCTTGATAAAACTCCGGTTTCATTTTCCGGACACATGAAAAATGTTAATTCTTTAGCAGCTATTGGAAGTATTCCAAAAACCATTTTATCTAGTAGCTACGATGGTTTAATACTTAAATGGATCCAAGGAGCTGGATATTCTGGAAGGTTAGATAGAAAATTGACTTCTCAAATCAAAAGTTTCATAGCTACGGAAGAAGAAATTATTTCATTTGGATTTGACAATAAGGTAAGGCAGAGAGTATTCTGTAAATATGCATTAACTTTAGGGACTATACGTGAAAATAACCATGTTTTTAATATCAGATTTGTAGAGTTCCATTTCTTGGAGATCAATGTGGAGATGGAGAATCGATAGATATAGGGAATCAACCGAAAGATTTAAGCCTAGCTCTTCTTTCACCTGAACTAGCCTTAATTGCAATTGAAACAGGAGTTGTACTTCTTCGTGGTACAAATGTGATTGCAACTCTTAACTTGGGTTACACTGTATCCGCATGTGCAATTTCACCTGATGGAAGTGAAGCCATAGTTGGAGGACAAGATGGTAAATTACATATATACAGTGTATCGGGTGATACACTTAACGAAGAAGCTGTACTTGAAAAGCACAGAGGAGCACTTACAGTTATTAAATACTCACCAGATGTTTCCATGTTTGCTTCTGCTGATGTTAATCGTGAAGCTGTTGTTTGGGATCGTGCTTCACGAGAGGTATTAACTATTAAATAATTTATTTTAGAAATACGAGAAGGTAATTATTAATTTATTGTTGTTTGATTTATGTAGGTGAAAGTTAAGAATATGTTGTATCATACTGCACGTATAAATTGTTTATCGTGGTGTCCTAATAACAGAAAAGTTGCGACTGGTTCACTTGATATGTGTGTGATTGTATATGATATAGAGAAGTTAGCATCAACTAGAACAACTATTAAAGGTGCTCATTTGGGTGGTGTATATGGTTTGGCTTTTACAGATGAAAATACTGTTGTCAGTTCTGGTGAAGATGCTTTTGTTCGTGTATGGAGGTTAAAGGATTAGAGATGTATGTGATTGTACCGGTTTGTGAGTGTGCGTGATTGTGAGTGAGTTTTGGATTTTATGTGTTTATTTGAATTATATCGGGAATTTTATATTTGATTTGTTGAAATTACGCGTTTGTTAATTCATCATCTTGTAAGAAACTTTTGTTTTTGATATAATATGGGGAAGTGTTTTTGTTATGTTATTTAACTATATAATAAACTAAGCCTGATAGTTTATGTTAGTCAAAATGAAGATAGAATAACCAGGACAGCAACACTATTATGACTTTTAACATTTCATTTAAAAGCATCATCACACAGTCACTATTAAGTATTAACGCAACATCTCAAAATATACAACAAAGACATGGTTCAAAGTAAAAGCAATTTTTTAAATGAACTATTTCTTTTTATCTTCATTCGCAGTATCAGTAATGCGAACGAGTACTTCATGACTAGGGGTAAAATGGGATCCGAAATTCTGATTTTTGATTTTTCCGATCTGACAATTTCATTTCAGAACTGATTTTTAATGTTCCAAAATTCCTATTTCCGAATTTTGTGAAAAGATCGGATCGGAATTAGAACTACGTATAAATTTTTCAAATATTTACTTTTACAATTTTATTTTTATTTCTGATTTGTATCTCTGATTTTCTTTTTCTAATTTTACCTTCTAAATATAAAATAAATAATAAATTTTAAGATTATAAAAACACTATACAACTCAAAACGTTGAATACCGTCCAAAAAAAAAAAAAAAAGTTGAAAAATTTCAGAACAGAAAAAGAATAGAAAAAGTACACGTTGTTTTTTTTATGTTCGAAAAAATATAAAAACAATGAAACATGATAAAACTTGAAACCCATCTCTTCACGTTCGTATTGGAAAAAAAATTCATTTGGTTTTATACTGAATTTTTTAAGTTGTTTTTTAGAAAATATCTGTTTGATCTTAAATTCTAATCTTAATACAATAAATAATAAATTTTAAGAAATGATTTTAAAATTGTCGATATCTAACCTAAAAGTTCTGCAATTTTCTAACTACCAAGTCTGAAATTTCTAAATTCAGAATATTTTTTTTCCGGTTCTTAAATTTTGGACAGGAATTAGAATGGAAAAAATTTATAGAAAAATCTTCCATCTAATCTATAAATAGGAGTCTTTTACTCTATCTTCAACATAGCATCAAAACACACAAAAATTCCTTCAGTAAAGTTCCTATTTTCTTATTCCATTAAAATTCACAGACACCTAATAGGTGGTGAAAACAAAAGACTTTCTAGTAATATCATACATTATATCGATTTAATATCTTACATTGGGCCAGCAGAAATTATTTTTTTTATTTTTTTTGATTATCTCTTTGCGCCGCACCTATATAATGTTTTTGGGCTGTATTCTGGATTTTTTTTGGGCCCGAGAAATTCCTTCTACTTATTTATTAATTTGATTTTGGGTCGAAATTAATTCTTTTTGGACTAATTCTGTTTGGACCGAGAATTATTGATTTTTATAAGGATTTTTTTTGTTTGGGCCGAGAGTTAATATTATCAAGTTACATTTTTTTGGCGGAACCTATTTCTTCATTTTTGGGCCGATTTTTTTTCGGACCTATTTTAGGACAGTAAAGACGTTTTTCATGTAGGGAGATTCAAACCATGACCAACACTTCTTAAGACTAATAATTTAACCACTTAATCTATAAAATTTGTTGTTACTTAAAAAGAATATATATGATTTATTTATACCTAATTTTGGAAATGTATTATTATTATTTCAAAAAGGTGGTGAATTTTTTTTTGTTCTTAATTTTTCTATATAGAAAAAAAATGGTGATTACACGATCTCGGGGATTACGAGCATTCAGACTCGACCTGTTTATGAACTACAGGACTGATCACAAGAACATAAAGAATACTATAGCAAAATTGGTCTACACCGCAAAACAAAATAATGACACTTCGAAATTATAAGATGAAATCATCACATTCTTTAACACAACACGTGAAGATTGTAAACGATATGATACAAGGTGTCATCAAATATACCTATCACATGAATAAGGATGACAAGGTTGATGCCCTTCTCAGGACTTTGGCGAAAGACTTGAGGAAAGATCTCCGTGATTTATGGTGGAATGTAAATCCTGAAAATTATGTGGGTAGGAGATAAAAAAACATATGGTTGGATAGTATATGCCTTCACTAAATCTCATATGTGGGATCATTTTAAAAGTCCTACAAGTTTTTTCAAATGTCCTTGTGAGATGAATTCGGCCTACTAAGTATGATTAGATATGTCTCCATATAAAAGAGGATTTTAAAAATCGATTCTTTTGAAAACGAGATGCGAGTGATTATCATATATAAGTTAGATTTTTTTCGTTAGGTAGTTTATTTGGTAGTTCGTTTCAAATGTTAGTCTTAGATTTTATTTGGTTATTTGCTTATCAAACATGTTTTTCATTTATGTATGAATTCAACTAGTTTCTTTGCTTTTATGTTATTAACTGTTTATTTTTCATACATTTTACTCTATATATGTTAGAGTAAGTGGGAGTTCTTGGAGAACTTAATTTTGCAGTTAATGAAATTGATTGAATCATTAAGACAAACAAAATATGGTGGTTCATGATTGAGAACATAGTGAAATTTCTTTATCACTTATTTTGTTATCTTTCTTATTCATTCCACTTGCATTAATAGCATAGAGTTGTTGAATAAATGTATGATATTAATGGAAATCTCTTAATTTATTGAGAAAATGGCATCGAAAACCATCATTGCTGATCTCAACAAAGGAGAAAAATGAATGGTGAGAACTATAACCTTTGAAAGCTCAAGATACACTATGTTTTAGAAGAGCAAGATGTTCTTGAGGCTGTTAACAATGTTATGGATCAGCCTGAGGAAGGCAACACATCTCAAAACAGAAGGGATAAGGAGGATTATGAGAAGTGGAAAAAGAAAGATTCCACTGCAAGAGGCATCTTGTTAGGCTCCATGAATGACGATCTTGTCTATGAATGTCAACGATACCGCACTGCTCACGAAATGTGGAATGCTCATAAGGAGAATTATGGGGGTACGACTGTGAGTAAGTTACGTCAATTGACCATTAAGTTTGACACTTACAAGAAGAAGCCTAATCAAACCATGCAACAACGTCTCCGAGAGATGTCTAACATGATTAGGGAACTTAAGAATGCAGGTCATAACCTTACTGATGAACAACAAGTTCAAACTGTGATCCGATCTCGTCCAAATAACTGGGAGCATTTGAAGATAAACTTGACTCATAATGACAACATCAAAACCTTTGATGATGCTGCTCATCATGTGACATTGGAAGATGAACGTCTAGCTGCAATTAAGCCTTAGGGTCAGGCTTATGTTGCTTAGTCAAGTTCCCACAAAGTTTCTGGTAATAAGCGCAAGAACAATGGGAAGAAGAACGGAAATGAGCATGTCTCCAAGAAGAACAAGAAGGGTGGTAACAATAAGGAAAAACGTTTCCGTAAGAAGAAAGACAAGAATAAGATGAAATGCTTTAACTGTGACAAATTGGGTCACTTCGCTCGCGAGTGCAGCTAACCCAGAAAGGTAGCAATGTCATTTATTTCTTTTAATTTTACTTGTGTTACCAGTACTGTATTGCTAGCTGATTCTAATCCTTTGTGGACTGTGGATTCAGGAGAGATAGACTATGTAGCCAAAGACCGAGAGGCATATGTAGAGTACAGTCGGATTCCACAGGGATCAAGGTGGATATATGTAGGAGACAACAATAAAGTTGAAGTCAAAGGAGTTGGCACTTGCAAGCTGAACTTGCACGGTGGTCAAACCTTATACCTGCATGATGTACTTTACGCACCTGACATTCGACAAAACTTGGTCTCGGTCACTGTTCTTCTAGGATTAGGTTTTAATTTGCATTTTCATAACAAACAAGTAGATACTTATTATGATGCTAGGTATAATGGTTCTGGTTTTATTTCGCATGGTTTAGTTGTACTAGATGATGATAACTTCTTTAATAGTTATTGTTTAAGTAGTTTCTTTTCTACTAATACTTCTTCTTCTAGTAATTCTAATGTAGAAGAAAATATATGGCATGCTATATTAGGTCATATTGGTCAAGACCGTATGAATTTGTTGGCTAAGGCGAACCTTTTGGGTTCGTTGAATAAAATCAACTTGGCAACTTGAGAAAATTGTCTAGCAGGTAAAGCAAATCGTAAACCATCTGGAAAGTCTGAACGAGTTAAGTACCCATTACAAGTAATTCATTCAAACATCTGTGGTCCAATGAGTGTTCAAACTAGACGTGGGGAACGTTATTTCATCACCTTTATAGATGATTTCACTAGGTTTGGTTATGTCTACCCGATTTCTCACAAATCTGAAGCATTGAAATATTTTGTAACATTTATCAATGAAGTTGAGAATCAGTTGGAGAAGAAGGTGAAAAACCTAAGAACCGACCGAGGACGTGAATATCTATCTGATCATTTTAAAGAATTGTGTGATGAAAAAGGGATAGTAAGGCAACTTACAATTCCTATAACACCACCACAGAATGGTGTGGCTGAAAGGAGGAATCGAACACTCCTAGAAATGGTTAGGTCTATGATGCCACAAGCAAATCTTCCAATATCTTATTAGGGAGATGCCTTGCTTACCGCCTGTTATATACTTAACCGAGCACCCACAAAGACTATTCCATCAACTCCTTATGAACTATGGACAGGTAGGAAACCTAATCTGTCATACTTGCGACCTTGGGGGTCAGCAGGTTATGTTCATGATCTATCTCATAAGTATAAGAAGTTAGGTCCAAGAGGCAAGAAGTGTATCTTTATTAGATATCCAGATCACTCTAAAGGATATGTGTTTATTGGTGAACATACCGATGGGTGTCTTACTGAAATTGAGTCATGAGATGTTACATTCTTAGAAAATGATTTTCCTAGCAGAGGTGAGGTTGACAGAAATTCCATTTTATGTGAATTAAATGAGATTCATGAAGATGATATGCAAACAAACGTGACACCTGATGAGGTAACACATACTCAAGAAATAAAGACAGACACTCCTCTACATCTTGAGACGGAAGAAACCATTGCATCATCTGGTAATCCTATTTCTCAAGATTCTCAACTTAAGAGAAGTGCTAGAGGTTTAGTTCCTCGTCGTCGATTTGAAATCGAAGGAGAAGTCTTTATGATAACTCCACAAGACGAAGAAGAACCTCGAACAGTTAATGAAGCACTTTCATGTCCTGCTAAGAATGAATGGAGAAAAGCAATGGAAGAAGAAATGGTTTCGATGAAGAAAAACCAGGTATGGAAACTGGTTGATCTCTCGAAAGGACGTAAGGCAATTGGGAACAAATGGGTTCTCAAAATAAAGAGGAAACCTGACAATTCCATTGACAGGTATAAAGCTCGCTTGGTAGCAAAAGGCTATACTCAACGGGAAGGAATAGATTTTGAGGAAACTTTTTCCATTGTTGTTAGATTTACCTCAATACGTCTTATTTTAGCTATAGTTGCACATCTCGATCTGGAATTGCACCAAATGGATGTTAAAACTGCATTTCTAAATGGAGATTTAGAAGAGGTAATTTTCATGGAACAATCCTCGGGTTTCGTTGCAAAAGATCAAGAGAATAAAGTATGTAGATTGTTGAAATCAATCTATGGTCTTAAGCAAGCCTCGAGATAGTGGAATTTGAGATTTCATGAAGTCATCTCGTCAAATGGATTTGAGATGATAAGTGAAGACCACTATGTTTATATTAAACGCTCCAAGAAATTTTTTATGATTTTATCTCTATATGTGGATGACATCCTATTAGCTGGGAATGATAAAGAGTTTATTCAAGCTAATAAGGAGTGGCTAGCTTCTCAATTCGATATGAAAGATATGGGAGAAGCAAATTATATTCTTGGTGTTAAGATTCACAAAGATAGGTCTAGACGACTATTATTTCTATCACAAGAACCTTACATCATGAATATACTTGAGCGCTTTGGTATGACTACATGCAATGCCATTGACACTCCTGTAGCAAAGGGAATAAACTTAACTCTCGACATGTGTCCTAGTACTACAGAAGAGAAACTGGAAATGTCAACAGTTGCATATTCTAGTGCCATTGGTAGTCTTATATATGTTATGATGTGTACGAGACCAGATATATGTTATGCAGTAGGTTTAGTTAGCCGTTTTCAATCAAACCCTGGACAAGAGCATTGGAAAGCTGTGAAAAAGATATTGAGATACCTAAAAGGCACCAAAGATAATGCCTTATGCTTTCGAGGAGATAGATTACGCCTAGAGGGATATACAGACGCTGATTGGGCTGGTGATATAGATGGGCGTAAATCCACTTCAGGTTATGTATTCTTGCTAAATAGTTGTGCAATTTCATGGAGTAGCAAGTAACAAACATGTGTAGCTTTGTCAACGATGGAAGCTGAGTTTGTAGCTTGCTCAGTTGCGGCTGTTTGGTTAAAAAGGTTCTTTGAACATTTAGGATTCTCTGGTGATAGTGGTAGTCCAATTACAATATGTTGTGATAGTCAAGATGCAATGGCTTTTGTGAAAGATCCAAAATATCACAGCAAGACCAAACACATTGATATAAAGTATAACTTCGTTAGATATATAATTGCACAAAATGATGTTACTTTGCAATATATATACCCACACGCAATATGCTTGTTGATCCATTCACAAAGGCTATCCCAAGGGATGTATTCATGTATCATTTTAGATCTATATGATTAAGCAAGATATAATGTACGAATTATTGCTAGTTTATTTGCATTCTATGTATATATTTCCATTAGTATGTTTATTTAACTGTTTATTTTAATAATATCATGTTTGATATGTATTATATATTGCGTGTGATTTTGTAAGTATGTATGTCCTATAGACTAAGATTGGCCCTGTCACACGGGAAATCGCCTTTGGCATAAGAAGTGCGCAAAGATGAGACTAACTCATAGTAGTGAGGAACCCTTAACATAACTTGAGTTTAGATAGTCGCCTTAACTAAGTGTTAAGATGAGATCATAAACATGGATAAAACATGTCAAACTTATATTATGATCGAAGTAGAATCCCACTGTCTACTTATTCTATAATAGCCAGATATGAGTTGCTTGATTGATTTCATAGGAGGGTTGATCGATCGAAGAATTCATCTTAGGCAACGAGGCTTGTCTAATTATATATTTGCATGGTATTTATAAAATTGTGACATAGACTTGAGATATATGAATAATACCATAACACGTGTGTCATACCACGTGTGATTTCGACCAAAAGGAAGTGAAGAATTGATCCATGTTTCTTCATTGTGTGATGCCTTTGATTTGCCCCCTTATTACTTTTGACTTCGTCTTGATATTTTGATTAGGTGTATGCTATTTTGAACACATTACCAATGATCATGAATGATTCAGTCTAAAGGGGTGTGTTTGGGAAAGCAACCTAATCAATATAAAAGGATATACGTGTAAAGGAAAGACTAGAATTGTGTATCAAAATGTGTGCTTGCAGGTTAACCGATCATGTAGGTCAATACGGATTATAACATGATAGTGAGACACATAAACGAAATGACAGTGAACTTTTTTTCACATAGAAGTTGTGATATAAATTTGACGGGGTCAGAGTTACTGTAATGTGATACAACATATTGTTAGTCTGGGGTACTACAAGATACGTAAGGAATGAGATTTCATTTGAGCAACTATGTACCCTAATAGATTAATAGTAGCATACGCTCGTATGCTTGTCGGTCGCATGACCTATTTGTCAAGTATGATGAATTCTTGTAGTATTGTGTATACGAGATTTTTTTTGGGAAATTTAGATGTATGGGAAAGTGTAATGCACGTATAACGGTACGATGGTAACTTCATCATGTGCGAGTGGGAGAATGAAAGAAATAAAAATATTAGTTTTATTTCCATGTCACCCATGATGGGTTGACATGAACGTACTAAGATAGTTACTTGGGATTAACTGAAAAAACATACCCACTAAGATAGTGCTTGGAGTGGAGATCATGGAAAGGTGGTTTATTATCAATTAATAAACCAACGCTTTCTACACTCTATAAATAGGAGTCTTCTACTACATCTTCAACATAGCATCAAAACACACAAAAATTCCTTCAGCAAAATTCTTATTCTCTTATTCCATTATACATAACAAAATTCACAGACACTTAGGTGGTGAAAATAAAGGGCTTAATTCTAGTAATAAGTTCACAATCAGAAAGCAATATACTTGAAATCAGAAATCATCAATCTGCTACGTAAAAGGTTTGTCTAAAACCTTTAGTGTTTTTTTAATACGTAACACTTTATCTTCTAAAATTATAATACACAAAAGATGGCCCATATACACCTAGAACCATTGTGAACACTTTTACGAGATTAATAAAAACAAATATCAGATTAATAGGGTTGGTTAGCTTAACGGACAGGCCAGTTTTTAGCATCCATTATAATAGTTATGAAATATTATTTTAGTGGACCGGTTTTAAATGGTAATTCTTTTTAAACTGAACCGACCTAATTTTTATTGCAGTATCTTGTATTAGAGTATTAACCGGGTTCAAATTGGTACTAGAACCGGCAATCCAAGTTGGTGGCGAAACTGGTAAAACTCGGCCCGTTTAACAGGAGGACATTCATCATATAGTGTACAAATATTATTGTTATAGTCGTTATCCGTTTGAGAAACTTTTTTATTTTTTATGGTCGAGTTTGAGAAACTTATCCAAATAATAAGGGAACTAAATTTGTTTAGACGTGTATTTGTATAACATGATCAGGACTATTTATGCAGCAACATGCAATGTATAACTGCCCGAATTAATGAGGGATTGAGATCATATTTAGTTTCCCAAGATGTTAACAAAAAATGAACAGTATTAGGCTAGTGCGAGATTGAGTTCACGTGTTCCATGATCCCTGTCCCCTGATATATGTTTTGGCTAGGTGACATTAATCCGGTTCAAAAGAATTACTAGATTATTTTCAGCAAATAACCTCTTTTTTCAACAATTATTACTTGTATATTTATATATTGGGTCTTAAGAGGATACGGACTTACATCACCCACGATTTTAAAGCAATGCATCATAACTACTCTATGGAAACGCGGCTGCCTTTGTCAATATTAGGACGAATATGTGTTGGCTTTTCAAGGTTGACGTTAACGTTTAAACGTTGTTGGAAGTGATCGGGTGTAGTGTCAACGGCGGAATCGTGCAACAAAAATTTGCGCCATTTTTTTTGAATGATACATATATGAAAATATAAAAAAGTCCATATAATATATAGGTTTTCCAACTAAATCCGTAAATAACGAAATACAAAAATATTAATACATGAAAGTAAATAAAAGGTACAACCCAAACAAACATATGACGACTAGGTTTTTTTTTTTGACATAATAAATATTTTAAAATAACTTAAAAAATAAAAATTATAAACAAAAAATAAGTGACAAAAAATATAAATAATTGAGTAACAAGTCACTGAGTGCTCGTTTAGAGGTGATATTTTAAAAAAGCACTTAAAAGTGTTTCTAAAACTTTAAAATTATTTTAGACCTTAAAAAAGTACTTTTATAAGAAGTATCAAATATGATTTTTTTTTTTAAACAACTTAAAGTATTTTTAGATTTTAAAATTATTTTTAATAAGTTTTTCAAATTTCAAATTTTATTTTTGAAAAATAATTTTTTACTCTAAAATAAGTACTTCCAAACGGGCCTTGAATATCAATACTATTCATCTTTGGCTACCACCCGCTGACTATCTTCGGTGCCACCATTCAAACTTACTCAGAAATTCAGTGAGTATCAATACTGTTCATCTCGGATCACCACCAATCAACCACCACTGACACCACAACACGGAGATACTCAGTGTTTCACTAAGTACGAAAAAGTCACCGATATACTAAGCAATTCTTGTATACTTAGCAAATCGCTGAATATTATCTACAACACTGAGTAATATAAAAATTACATAATTTTCTTTTATTACCATAACCTAAAAATATTAGAAAAATTAACTATAACAAACTTAACTTACTTGAGAAAAAAACTAAAATTGGAATACTACATAAATTAAAAAAACAAAAAATCCTTCATTACCGAACTGCTATGTGAATCATGAGACTTTTAAAAAAACCTTCTCTATAATCTCAGCTTGCGATGGCTTCACCGACGAACAAGGTTGTAGATTTGCTCCATAGCTGATGTGCTACCTTACTCGAACCAATAACTTCGAGTACATATTCATGGCTGAGCACAAACCTCGAACTCCATAGATTTGCTGAGCACACACCTCGAACTCCATAGCTTCTCTAAGCACAACACTCGAACAAGGTAGAACACATCTTTACCATTCAATCTACACTCATATTCGTCTTATGTGTAATTAAAAAATAATATGTGATTCCTAATGATTTTCTTGCAAGTCTTAACCGTTTCATCCTACATTCTTTTAAAATTTCCATCGTCCTTCATTGACATCTGTAATTTCAACAAATTTTTTACGATTATTATCGTCTTAAATCACGTTCCACTTTTAAATAGATTTTTTTCCTGAAAATATATCATGAACAAAAACATTACAACTGAGTACTTATGAAGCTATTATTCAAGCGTTGTTATGGTTTTAGGTAGCGACGACAACGGTCAGTTTTTTTGCAAAAATATCAAAAATTATAACCACGACCGTTTATTTTATTAAAAACTATAACGTAACGATTTTAAGTACCAGTTACACTTTTAAAACCATAACCGCATTATCCGGGTTAGGTATTTTAATGGTCTTGCGATTTTTAACCATAACCAAGTGATAATTTAATAAAATATATTATTTTTTATAAATAAAATTATACATATCAGAAAATCTCCATGGTATATAAAATATTGTGTTGGTTTTTGATTAAATTGCATATTTATTATTTAGTTTGTTTAACCTAGTATTTAAATGTTTGTTTTACAATGTCAATATATATAATTTAACCTAGATTATTAAAGAATTTGAAATATATATGATGATAACGATTTTCGGTTATTTGGTTTTATATTTATGAAAAACCATAATCTAACGGTTTTAACCACCAGTTGCATTTTTCAAAGTTATAACCTAATGGCTTTAACTACGGTTATATAATTTGATTTTTAATCGGTTCGGTTATCATCGATTTTGGTTTTAACCGCAACAATTACAATCCCTATATCTAGATACAAAGTTGAAATTATAGTAAATATACACGTGTGTTTTCTTTTTCTTTTTCTTTTTTTATAGGTGGTCTGAGTCAGGTTCTGCTAGGGGTGGAAAGCGGATCCGAAATTTCCGATTTCCGACTTTTCCGATCCGAAAATTCCGATTTCGGAACAGATTTTTAAGGTTCCGAAATTCCGATTTCCGATTTTTCCGAAAAAATCGGATCGGAATTGGAACTACATATAAATTTCCGAAATTTCCGGGTTTTCCGATCCGATTTTATTTCCGAACTATATTTCCGATTTTTATTTCTGATTTTACATTTCATAATATAAATATATATAATAAATATTAAGATAAAAGAAAAAATTAGACAACCTGAAATGTTGAAATTTTTTAAAAAATGTTGAATTAGAATGAAATATTCATATATTAATTTAAATATAATTACAGTCGTAATGTTTATTATATTTTTATACAAATCCAACAATGGCCAAGATTGTTGTAAGTCTTTTTACTCAGAGTGATTAAGTAAATGAGAAGAGAATGGTGGGTAAGTTTTGTGGGTCCATAATTTGCCGTCAAGGTGGGAATGAAAATATTAAACATATATAAAAAAAAAACGGTTGGAATGAGCAATTTGGTTTCTCATTTTACTGTACTTTTGTAAATATTTTGCAGTAAATATCAATTTGAATTGTTTTAATTTTTTATAATTAAAAAGCAGTAGGTGAATATTACATAGTTTCAATTTTCAGCCATTAGCTTCGCAATTTCCGAACCAAAAGTTCTGAAATTCCGAAATTTCTGAACGAAAAGTTCCGAAATTTCCGTGCCGAAAGTTCCGAATTTCCGGTGAATTCCGAAATTCCGAATTCGGAACTGTTTTTTCCAGTTCTGAAAAATTGGATAGGAATTGGAATGGAAAAAATCTATTGCGAAAAAAATTGGAATTTTTCCGAAAGACCTTATTTTCGATCCGTTCCTTCCGATTTCCACCCCTAGGTTCTGCGCACCACGACTAATCCCATAAATATACGTGTGTTATTTATGTGTACGTTCCTACCGGGGGAGGTAGATTTACCACCATATTGTCAATGTCAAATAAAGAAATATATTTGTTATTTGGAAAAAACAGTTACATATTAAATAATATTTTAAGTGTTAATAAATAATAATGCAGTTAACCGAAAATATTGATTAAGTCGCTGCCAGCGGCGTGGTGGAAGGTCAAACCTTATGTCAAGCGGATCATCGGGTATGCTGCGGAACATGGTCGGATGTTCTTTAAGCATATTCCGAGACGTCTGAATGGCATGGCTGACCGAGCTGCGCGTAACGCTAGACAGCGGGGTTCTCTAAATGATCACCAGTTGGATCTTACTCATCGGCTTTCACGTCTAGAAATTGGTTAAAGATTTCATTGTAATATGTTCGCTTTACATTGTCAAAAAAAAAAAAAACCCAAAATATTGATAGATACCGAAAATAAGTTGATTTTTTTTCGTTGATTACCTCGTGGTCCATTTGAGATTTTTTCGTTGCCTACCAAGCATAGTCTTACATTATTAGGGACCAGGAACAACTCCCAAGATTTTTGTTTGGCTTAAAACAAAACCAATCATTTAAATTGAGTTTTTGTTTTTTTAACATTTAAAAAAAATTATTGCAAGAAAAAAATAGGAGGGATTGTGGATAAAAAAAAAACATTGATGTACGTGAAAAACCTAAACTAAAAAAACCACAAGAAGATAAAAAGATTTTATTATAGAAAATTGATTACAACTGAATGTCTAATGGCATGGAACTGTCAAGGGCTTGGCAATCCCTTGACAGAGATGAGTCTGAATGATCTGGTTAAGACTCATCATTTTGAGGTAAAATTCCTTTCTGAGACCAAAAACTCTTTCAATACAGTCTTTAATTTTTGTTCTAAAATAAATATGAGTCTAGTTGCTCATGTTGACCATGTGGACCTCTCTGGTGGGTTAGCTATTTTTGTTAAAAATTCTGATTCCTTTAAAGAAATTTGCAAAGACAAGAACTTGATTCTATGTTCTTACAATTTCTCTACTGTTGGAAGCTGTGAACTGGCATGTGTATATGGTCCTCCCATTGATATTGAGAAGGCTAATTTTATTAACAAGTTGAATCATCTACCCAATACTGCTCTGCCTAGATGTATATTGGGTGATTTCAACTTGATCAGGTACATTTCTGATAAACTTGGAGGTGAAATCAACTCCTGTCATATGAATACTATGTACCTTTTTAATGACTTTATCAGTCTTAATAACCTTAATGAGCTAACTTATAAAGGATGTAACTTCTCTTGGTCTAACAAAAGAAGTGGCAACCAGCTCATTAAGCAAAGAATTGATAGGATTTTAGTCAATGCTCATTGGTTGGCTAAATTTCCTAACTCATGGTGCCTTGTGTTACCACCTGTGGGATCTGATCACTCTCCCATTTCTCTTCAAGCTGGTTTTGGTAAGGTCAGTAAGAATAATAGACTTATTATTGATAAAAATTGGATCAGTGATGATTCTTTTTGTCAAATGATATTTGAAAACTGGATCACTAAATTATTTGATCACTTTACAGGTCTGACGAAATTTTGTAACAAAATTACATTTATTAATAAACATATAACATTTTGGGCTAGGAAGAGAGTCCTGAATAATAGGAGACTCATAACATCTTACTTAGCCCAAATGGAAAATATGTTTAATGCCCCTCACTCGGATTCTTATAAATCTGACATGGAAAATTTGAACCTCAAGCTTGAGATGGTTTGGAAAAAAGAAGAGGTATATTGTGTTAGCCTCACCTTGTTTTTATTCCCTTTTTAATATTCGACAAATCATCATTTAAACTAAAATTCATTTGGTATCACTTTAAAGGTTTTCCAAAACCCCTCATTAGATTAGTTGTGTTTAAATCCTTGGACTTTAGCTTGAGATTCAAAAGAACAGTGCCGCGGTACACCGGACGAGACACGCGGTACACCGCAGAGCCACGGACCAGAGATGCGGTGCACAGGATAGCCCGTCAGTAAGCTAATAAAATTGCACGGTACACCGGACCAAAAGGCGCGGTACACCGGACTGAGGCACGGACCAGGGACGCGGTGCATAGGATGGTCCGACCAGTAAGCTTGAAGTTTAGACGAACGTTTTCGCGGTGCACCGGACCATACCCGCGGTACACCGCAAGAAAGAGTTTTTTGCACTATTACTAGAGGACAAAGCTTATATCCGTTGGAGATAAAATAGATCCGTTAGATAGAAGCCTATTGACCGTTGGAAGATATTTTCAGCTATAAATTGGACCTCATTCAAGACACAACTCAAGCCTTCAATCTACCAATCTTAAGAGCAATTAATATTATCATTCAAGGAGGTTTCAAAGGAGCATTCAAGTCATATTCATTGTGAAGCTACATAGTTCATATCCACTCATTTAGGAGTTTAGTTACAAAGCTTTTATAAGCACCCCCAAACACTTTTTCTTTTCCTCTTAGTTCTTGTAATAGATTAAGAGAGTAGTGTGAGCATAGGTTTTATGCTTGGTTCCTTGTGTTGGTGATAACACAAGTGTATTTCCTTCAAAGGTTTTTGAAGTGGTTGTAAAGGGTTTGTAAACTCACCCGGTTAAGAGTTACGAAGATTAGTTGAGAATCTTTCAAATCCTAAGGAGGCTTCCTTAGGTAGTGGATGTAAGGAAACCGAACCACTATACATCGTTGTGTATCGTATTCTATCTCTACACTCTTTACATTTCCGCACTCTATATGCTTGATAAAATGCCTACATGAATAGTTTGATATTATTGTCTTTTAGGATTATCTAGTTCTTTACTATTTAGTTTGCTAAAACAATAGGATTCAAATTAGCTTTTAATTTTATTTACTTGAAATAAAATTAGCCGATTAATTTCTATTGTCCTATTCAACCCCCCTTCTAGGACTCATATAGACTATCATATTGGGCATTGAGATCTCGAAATTGTTGGCTCAAATTGGGGGAAAGAAACACCAAATATTATCATGCTCTTACTCGTAATAAAAGAAACATGAATCGAATATCTTCTATTAAATAAGAGGATGGAAGCTGGACCTATGATAACTCGGAAATTATTGATGAGGTCAAAAAATACTATAATAATATCTTTAAATCTAATGGATATAGATTCTATGATCCTATCTTGAGTAAAATTAGGAAAGCTGTTTCGCCAGAAATGAATGAGGATCTGATTAGGACAGTTACACTAGAGGAACTCAAAGAAGCTGTTTGGGCTCTAGGTGGTGATAAGGCACCTGGCCCTGATGGTTATGGTGGTTTTTTCTTCAAATTTTTTTGGGAATTACTTAAGTTTGATTTGCTTTCTATGGTGGAGGACTTTATGAACAATAATATGTCATTGAAGGATATAAATGTGACTATAATAGCCCTTATTCCTAAGTGTTCTAATCCTGACTTGGTCAGTTCTTTTAGACCAATAAGCTGCGCTAATTTTATTTATAAAGTGATTTCGAAAATACTATCTAATAGGCTTCAATGTTGGATTGGTGATATTATTTCAGAGACTCAAACTGCCTTCATCCCAGGAAGGCCAATTTTTGAAAACATTCTTATTGCACAGGAGGTTACACACTTTCTTAAAAACAAGAGAAAATCTTCTAAGTTTTTTTAGCTATTAAAGCTGACATGAGTAAGGCTTATGAAAACATTGAGTGGGACTTCCTTATTGACCTTCTGAAACAAATGGGTTTTCATAGTAAATGGGTAAGTTGGATTCATATGTGCATTTCTACAGTTACATATAAAGTTAAGATCAATGGAACTCTATATGATATTGATAATCCTCAAAAGGGGATTAGACAAGGGGACCCTTTGTCCCCTTACCTGTTTTGTTTGGTAACTCAGGCCCTTACATCACTTATTGACTACTATGTGAACCTTGGTCTTTTGAAAGGAATTAAAATTGCAAAAAAAGCCCCTGAGATCACACACCTGCTGTTTGCAGATGATAGTCTTTTCTTCCTAGAAGCTAATCAATATAACATTGAGATTTTTATTACAACACTGAACTGGTACTGTTTTGCATCTGGTCAGAAATTGAACTTAAATAAAAGTGGTGCACTTTTCAGTGTTAACACTCCTCATGCTTTGAGAAACAATCTTTGCAATACTTTAAGGATGAATCAATTAAAGGATCTTGGTAAATACCTTGGTATTCCTTCTTCTTGGGGTATCTCAAAGGTAAAGTCATTGGAATGGTTGGTTGAAATGATTCTTAAAAGAACTAATGATTGGGACACTAAAATGCTCAGTAAAAGTGGTAAAGAAGTTCTAATTAAGGCTATAATAGGTGATATACCTAACTTTATAATGTCGGTTTTTCTTATTCCTAAGAAGCTCACTTCTCGTATTACCTCCCTAGTTTCAGATTTTTATTGGGACAATAAGGGGAAAAAAAGATGTCATTGGATCAAATGGCAAACATTAATGTCATCAAAAGATGATGGTGGGTTGGGCTTCAAAGATTTCCATACTCAAAATCTTGCACTTTTGGCCTCCAATGCTTGGAAGTTTTATAAGAATGATAAATCTTTGGTTTACAAGGTCTTCAAAGGGAAATATTTCCCTAATGAGGATTTTCTTGATGCATCTCTTCACTCTAACTGCTCATGGGGTTTTAAAAGCCTCATGGAGGGTAGAAAATGTTTTTTTAAAGATTTAGCTTGGAATATTGGTGATGGTAAGGATATTAATGTGTGGTCTGATAACTGGATCCCAACTGATATTCAGTTAGCTAAACCTCTTGGTTGCCTAGTGGATAAAGTTTCAGACCTCTTTGGTAGTTGTAAAACTAACTGGAATGTTAACTTGTTGAATAATTTATTTGAATCTAAAGTTGTAGCAACCATAACTAGTTTAGCTATCCCCTCCTTAACTTGTAAAGACTCTCCTTTTTGGATTCACTCAAAAAGTGGAGAAGTTACTGTTAAGGATAGCTATAATTTATTATGGAGGGCTCAACTGGTTGACACAAAAAAGAAAAATAAAGATAAGGGGTGCTCCTCTTATCAATTGGAACTTGTTGATTGGAGATTCTTATGGCAATTGAAAGTATATCCCAAGATTAAAAATTTTCTCTGGAAATGTTTGGAAAATGGGCTGGCTACTAATTTTAACAGGTACATGAGGAAATCTATTAAGGCTCTCATTTGTTCAATTTGTGAAAGTGAAGAGGAGACCACTGAACATTTACTTTTCTTTTGCCCATGGGCCAGGGCAGTTTGGATGACTTGTCCTCTGAACTTTATTACAAAGGTTGAACCCTCGAGTAATGTTCGAAAATGGTTCTCTTTTGTTAGGAAATGTGCCTCTGATAAGATTGACACTTTTGATAACTTAGGTGAAATGGCAAGTTTTGTGGCTTGGTTTATTTGGAAAAGTCGAAATGAATACCTCTTTCGAGGACTTGTCCCTGATCCTTTGAAAACGGTGAAAAATTGTTTAATAGCCTATGATGAGTTCATTTTAGCCTTTGCTAAAGAAACTGAGGCTAATAATATTATAAATCATTTTCATAATGGTTTAAATGATGGCAATATTAGACTAAGGTCTAATTTTGAAACAAACATTGATCTCTCTCTTGATACTGTATGTGAGAATCAAAATAATATTAAGTGGGACCCACCTAGTGTAGGGAAATTTAAGATTAATTGTGATGCATCTATGTACCCTAAATCTTATAAATCTGCGTTTGCTTGTGTTGTTCGTGATTCTACAGGTTTTGTGATTGATGGAGTTGCAAAGGAGTCTTCTTCTTTCTCAGTGATGGAGGCTGAAGGGAGGGGAATCTACTTGGCTTGTCAACTAGCTTCTAAACTCCCTTTTGGATCCACCACGATTGAAAATGATAACCTATGTATCATTAATCAAATTAATTCTATGTGTAAAATTGAGAGTAGAACTAAGGTTTTAGTGTCTAGTATTATCTCTTTTAAGAACTTGTATAACATTAAAATCTTTTTTGTAAAGAGGTCCAGAAATAGGGTTGCTAATTGGGTTGCTAAACAAATGCTTAGTGGGTGTTTGTTTGGTATTTGGAGTGCCTTCCCTCCCTCCCAATTAGCTAATTTGATTAGGAAAGACTTGGAACCAACTGGTATTGGATAAGCTGTAATATTTTGTCAATGGTAATTTATGTTTCTCGACTAAAAAAAAATAATGGTTGTTGCCAATTAAACGGATTAACTAATAAACCATACAATACATGTATAAATAGGTAAATAAAGATACTAAGGTTAATAGGTAAGCAGGTCAGGTCTTACAAAGAAGAATTTGAGTCATAAGTCTAATAAAAAAAAGAAAATAATTTAAAAAAAAGAAAAGTATAGGCACTTTTCCAAAAAACACTTTTTTCAGCCCATTAATTTAACCAACTTATTAATTATTTAATTATGAGGTGTTTTTCAAAAAACGTCTTTATTTTCTTTTTAAATTATTGGCCAATAATCTTTATGTTTACCTTCATGTTTGCACCAGAATAAATTAATATAAGTAATTTAAATTTTTCCATTAATAATAATGGCCAATTTAATCCATTTTGTACCCCACACGCAGCCTTGTCAACAGGGAGGTATGTGCTTAAAAAAAAAAAACAGGGAGGTATTGTAGCAATGATTGGTTATATAATAAACGACTAAATTAATCAATTATAGCAACATTGATATAAACTTCTTTGGTAATAGTTGAACTAATGGCATGCATACTATGGTTTCCTAGCTTAACTTGTAATTCTTTCAAATAATATATCCCACATATAGGGGTTCTTTGATTAAAGAATGAAAGTTCATCCTCTAGAAAGAAAAGGGTGATGTATTTCATGAAAGTAAAAGATCATTTAGTATAAAATCACTTGAATAAAACAATCCAAAAGTAAAATTTTTATATATAGTATTGCAAGTTTTAAAATTCTGATAATAAAACTCTCATGTCATCAAAGACAATTACAATTCCTAAAAAATTCTGAATTTGGTCTCTGTAATAATTTGTATAGCAACAACATATCTCCAAACATAGTCATCAAAACTTTCATGAGATGCAATAAAATCTTTAACTTTCCTATACTTTAGAGATTGTTGGCCGATAATTTTTTTTAAGTAAAGACGTTCCTTAAAAGAGTGTCTTAGAGTTAAGATAATTTTGAACTGAAAGCGCTACTCAAAGAAATGCCTATGCATTTAATGTACCTTTTTCTTGCAATTATTTCTTTTCAAAATGTTAAAAGAACTCCATTTAATCCTTCTCAGTCATGGAAGTTTAATTTCTTTTGCTAAGTTTTTAAAAATTAATTTACTTATTTAACTTCTTAATAAAAAACACAATTTTTGAAAACTTTGAGGCAAAGATTAAATGACAAAAATAAAAAGTATAATTATAATAATTGTTTGGCAAGTGAAGGTTCGAAATCGAATCCACATGAAACAAAACCTTCAAAAACAGATTAAATAGTTCTAGGACCCTATCTGATTGATGCATATAAGGTGTGTCTTTTTTCAATATTTTTAAAAGAAAAGTGTAACCAATGGCTAAATCCGTTAGGTTATGTTTTTGAAAAGTGTAACTGATGGTTAAATTCGTTAGGTTATGGTTTTAGATAAAAATAAAATCGAATAACCGGAAATCCGTTTATTATCATCAATTTTTGTATATTTTATAATGATATAGATTAAAAAGTATTTTCATATCTCAAAACTGAAATCTAAGTATTAAAATTAGCAAAAGAAATAACAAATATGTTATTTAATTAAGGACCAGCATATTATTTTATACATTTTGCAGATGTTAATTGTATTTGTCATCTTGTTTTAAAAAATTTCAATATATATAGAGTTATATTCTGGTTATGGTTAAAATCCAAAAAACCGCTTACAAAACCGAATCTGAATTATTCATTATGGTTTCAAACTGTAAGTCCGATAGTTAAATCCGTTAGAATATTTTGATAAATTAAATGGTTATGGACATGGTTTTAGATTTTTTTGCAATAATCTAATCCGTTGCCATCCCTAATATTATCTCTTAATTAGATTCGTGAATTAATTCTTATTATATAAATATTCATTTCATTATAAGATTGGGTTTATTTTAAATGTTACATTGAGAATAATAGTGACATTCATTTCATTGTCATATTTTATTTTATTTTTTGTTTCAAAGGAGGTATTTAAAAGACCAGGAAGAGAAACAACTTCCTACAACTTATCCCTACTCTAAATGCGTATGCGTCATGGTCCACCCATATCGATCTTTAGTTAAGAGGTGCCACACGGCATTCGACGGATCACTATATGGAGTTGGTCCCTTCTCTCTATTCGTTCCTAACTTAGCTAGCCAATCCGCGCACCTATTCGCTTCATGAAATTTTCATAATAGCTCAAATTGCTCATTAGTGCTCATTATATTACGGCAAGTTCTTATAATGTCATTCGCGGGGCATCTTGAGTTCACACCGCCCTTCACTAGCGCGTATAAGTCACTCGAGTTCGTCTCAATGACAAGTGATTTAGAACCACGCCTTACCTCTATTTTCAATCCGAAGTGTAGTGTAAGTAACTCCGCCTCGATCGGCGTATACGCTACACACCATCCCGCAAATCCAACTAAGAATTCTCCATTACTGTTACGAAAACTACCACCTACTCCCGCTAGATCTTTTCGTACGTCAAATGATTTGTCTATGTTTAATTTAACTCCGTTTTTCGGCTTATTCCATTTAATAAGAGCATTCTTGGCCGATATAATTAATCCTCTGTCTCTCTCTACTCCCCAAGCGCGCATAAAGTCAATCTCCGCGTTGAAAATGATAGCCTTAAATTCATTGTTCGATTTCCTCCTTGCATTTGGATAAAAAATTCTCCCGTTTCTGTCAATCCATACGTACCAAATGAAAGCTGCAAAAATATACTTGCTTTTCACTCCCCTGATCACTGACTTATTTGAAAGTGCTTCCTCCTACCATCCGAACTCCCCAATGCGTTGCAGCAGTTGTTCATTATCACCATCAGGTGTATCAAGCCCAAATTTGCTCCCTTGTTGTACAGACAAAAATTGGAAATTGTTGCTGCTGTAAAAAAAACTTGTTGACCCTCGGTTGGACCATTGATAGACACGATTTCCCACACATCTATTTTTTAACTTTTTTTTTTTTGGACATGAATTTTTTTTACCTTTCTTCTATTATTCTTTTGTTAAGTTGTTCATTGATTATCGATATTATTAACTGTTATATATTAGTATAATATCTAGACCCTACAATAGTAAAGATGTTATTAGAATACTTAATAATTTCTTTATGAATTTTATTTGGATTCGCTATTCAATTTTCTTTTTCATTAATAAGTGATTTTAATATATTTTTTATTTTTCTTTCTTTAGTACTTGTTTGATAAGAATTTTGTATTTTTATCTTCCACTTTTAATCATAATTTTTAAATTTATCTTTCCAATAAATTTATTCTTTTATTTATATATCTTCTAATAATTTTACTATAAATTATACCATTCCTAATTAGAATTGATTGAATTTTTATTTAATATCTATTCTAATTTTACCACTAGAATATCAGTGAATTTTTTTTCTTTTCACAAATTCTTGTATCTTTTCATGTTTTTGATAGGTACTAGACTCATGTCATCATGATGCAATACGCCCAATATGCAATGTTGACTAAGATATATGAGAGGACTATTTTTATAAATCTGCCCAATGATGTAACTTTGCATAGACTTTTCAAAGCAAACAAATTTATTTTTTATTTTTTGTGTCATCAAAGCAAACAAGAGTAACTAGAGCTATCATTAAGAGTGAATACTGGATTTCTTTGCCTTGCTAAGAGTGACCTATCTATTAGGGATTGGTAGGTTAATAATCCATGTGCTTGTGAAAGTTGCAATGGTGTCCTAAAATCTCCAGGAATTGTGAGTTTATCTACCCTTAATATTCTCATATATTGATAGAGTTAGATTTTATAAAATTCACCAACTCTGCCATACATAGCAAAACTAATGGTCTTGGAAATAACCAAACATAATTCGTGCACAAGCTCAGTATCAATATCAGAAAATGATTAAATCAGTTGTGGTTCTAACGCAAGTGATGTAAGAAATTAAGAATCGCCATTGTAGCAGAGAGAAAAAAGCTTAAAGGTTTAGCAGAGAAGAAGAGAGAATATAGTAGAGAAGAAGAAAGTAGTTTTTCATTAACATTTTGATTGTTTACAGCTGTATATATTTACATGTAGTGTAGAGAATGAAGATTTTCTAATTTGTTGTCTACATTCATTCTAGCTAATTTGTAACAACCGAATAACAAACTAAATAACTCTATTTACAACTATTAGTCCCTGAAGTTATATATTGCATCTTTTTCTTGTTGACATTAGCTGTTATATTTCAAGATCCCCCCACAAGCGGAACACGAATGTTGATTATGTTCAGCTTGGATAAAATATGGTAAAACACGAGGGATACAAGAGGCTTTGTGAATATATCATCGAGCTGCAAGGTTGATGGGATAAAAAATAGCTTCACTATCCCCGAAGTGATCTTTTCACGAGTGATTTTACAATCAAAGTCAACATGTTTAGTTCTTTTATGTTGAACATGATTAGTTGACATTGCTATAACAGATATACTGTCGGAAAACATTAAAGCAGGATAATCATGAGATAATCCATAGTCCTTAAGAGCATAGAGAATCCATTGTATCTCACAAGTAGTAGCAACTAGAGCCCTATACTCGGCTTCAGCTGAAGATTTACTAATAGTAGTTTGATTTTTGCTTTTCCAAGAGATTAATGAATCACCCAAAAAAAAAAATGCAAAAACCAGTTATACTTCTGCTTGTATAAACACAATCAGCCCAATCACTGTCATAAAATGCCGTGAGCTTGATTTTTAGGATGATGAGAAAAAAATACCTTGACCAGGATCATTTTAATGTATCTTAATATTCTTTGAGGTGCATTCCAGTGATTTTTGGATGGATTGGATAAAAATTGACTTATGCAATTCACTAAATAAGATAAATCAGGTCTCGTGATGGTGAGATATAATAGTCTTCCAATTAGTCGCCTATAGAATGTAGGATTCTCAAGCAAGTCTTCAGAATCGTGTTTGAGTTTAAGATTAGGTTCCATAGTAAAAGCAACTGGTTTTGAACCTAAAACACCACATTCTTCTAGTATATCTAGCGTAAATTTCCGCTGGCATAATGTTATACCTTTTTTGCTTCCATCTACTTCAATACCCATTTTTTTAACTCACCAAGATCATTTATAGTGAACTCTTGATGAAGGTGTGACTTTAAAGATTCATTTTCCTCCAAGGAGTCGCTAGCTAAGATAATGTCATCAACATATACAAGAATTGCTAAGAATGTTGAAGATGATCGTTTGATGAATAAGCTAAAATCACTATCAGAGTGAGTAAATCCATAGGCAAGCAGTGTAGTAGATAACTTTGCAAACCATTGTCTTGAGACTTGTTTGAAACCATATAGACTCTTTTTTTAGCTTACATACCCAGTAAAGTGGTGCCTTAAGGCCTGGAGGAACTGTCATGAAGACCTCTTCATGTAGATCACCATGAAGGAATACGTTATTGACATGAAGTTGATGAAGATGCCAATTTTTTATTGTAGCTAAAGCTATCACGAGTCTAATAGAGACTAGCTTGGCAACAGGGGAGAAGATGTCAAAAAAATCTAATCCTTTTTGTTGATTATAACCCTTAGAAACAAGATCAGCTTTATATCTTTCTAGAGTACCATCTGCTATATATTTGAGCTTGAACACCCATTTACATCTAATGAGAGTCATATCTTCTTTTGAGGAATAATTTCCCAAGTTTTGTTACTTTAAAGAGCTGAAAGTTTTTTTTGAATGGCTGCTATCCAATCAGGGCTAGAGGATGCTTGTTTATAGGTTTTTTTGGTTCAGTTAAGGTAGTAATTGAAGCAACAAACTTAAAAAACTTGGCTGAAAGTTGTTGTGAACTTAGAAATTCACTGATAGAATAGGTTATATCTTTGGTACTGATTATGTTAGGTTTTTGTGATAAACAAAATGAAGTTGAAGGATATATGTAATATTCTAGATAAGATGGAGGATTTCTTGTTCTTGTAGGTTTATCAAGTCGAGGTTCAAGATGAGTAGGATTGTTAGATGTGTGTAGCTGTAAGTATAGCTTCAGACCAAAATTGTATATGTAACTTTGCCTGAAACATAACCGCCCGAGCTGTAGTTAGTAAGTGCTGGTGTTTTCTTTCCACCAATCCATTTTGTTGTGGCGTTTCACCACAACTTAACTTATGAATTATCCCATTAGAAGCATAAAAGTCTTAGAGAATAAACTTAGGTCCATTATCTGACCTCACATTCTTTATTTTTGTATTTAATTGAGTAAGAATTAAATTGTAGAATGCAATAAGATGAGTTTGAGTCTCTGATTTGTTTCTCATCAAATAAATTCAAGTGAATCTAGTAAAATCATCAACTATAGTTAAAAAATATTTGTATCCAGAGTATTAAATATCCTTGAGAGGACCCCAAATGTCACAATGAATCAAATCAAAACAACTTAAGCTAAAAGATGTAGAAACAGGAAATGTGAGTTTCTTTTGTTTAGCATAGTGACGGGTTTCGTAAACATTGTGGTGTAAAAAAGAAACAGTAGGATCTATAGTTTTTAAGACATTCAATTTTGCAATAGAAACATGGCCTAATCTTGAATGCCATAAATCTAATTTTCAGTTGTAGCAGCAAAACTTGAATGAGTTTGAAGATGTGAAGTCATGTAGTATAGCCCACTTTTCTCATAAGCAATCCCAATCATCTTCCGAGTAGTTGAATCCTGTAATGCACAATAAGATGGGAAGAAAACAATTGAGATAGTTGAGTCCTTTGTAAGCTTAGATATAGACAATAAATTATGTTTAAAAATAAGCACACACAAAACATTTTTATGAGTAATATGAGTTTTGAGAGTTATATGTCCTCTGTGTGTAGCATATACTATATGAACATTAGGGAGAGTAACAAGTATATTGATTGTGGTAACCTCATGAGTATAGCAAGAAGATGAGTAAATGAGATGGCCTGTGGCTCCTGTGTCAAGAATCCAAGAGGAAGGAGTTTAAGAATTACCTTCTTGAATTGTCACTTGATGCACATCTGGTGTAGTTGAAGATGAACCATGAGCTAAAGCCATGAGTTTACTCACTTCTTCAGGTGTAAACTCATAGAGGTTGAGTGGTTTAGATTCAGCTAGAATTCTTCATTCATTACACAATTAGCTTTTGGCTGAGGATTGTTGAAATTTCGTTTCCCTTTAGGCCCATTCCACCCTACAGGATATTCGTGAATTTGTAAACATTCATCTATGGTGTGACCGTTGTAGCCATAGTGTGTATATATAACTTTCTTTCTTTCTGCAAAATAGCTTGGTTTTGAAGTGTTCTTGGCATAAAAAGCCTGATTATAAGAGGTTTGAACTGTGTTTGTGATAAATCTTTGACTCTCTTCTTGGATTAGCATAGCAAAAACAGAGTGATATGAGGCATTGGATCCATCAACAAGATTTGACTCCTAACAACATCATAAGAATCATTTAATCCAATTAGAATTTTTATGACAAAATCATTTTGTTGCCTCTCAATGAGTATATCAAACAGCTTGCAGGTACAGTGGTTCATGATTCCACAAGAACACGTAGGAAGAGGCCTAAAATGGGAGTATTCATCCCATAAGGACTTGAATTGAGCGAAAAACTCAGAGATTGAAGAAGAGTTCTGCATTATCGAGCTTAAGGCTTTTCTAGTTGAAAAACTCGAGTTCCATTGCTTTTTAAGAATCGTATATTGATTTCATTATACAATTCAAAAGCAGAGTTTACATAAAGGAGACTACCTCGAATTTCTTTAGAGATCAAGTTGAGAAGCCACGACAGAACAAGATTATTAGCTCGATTCCAGGCAGTGGATAGAGCTAAATCAGTTAGAGAATGTTGAGTAATTTCACCATTGACAAAACCGAGTTTGTTCTTGACAACAAGTGCAATTTTAATGGCTCTAGACCAAGCCAAATAGTTATCGCCATTGAGTACTTCAGCAACAACATAAGCTCTTGTACTCTCACTGGGATGAAGGTAATAAGGACTTGAAAAATCTTCAATGATTGAGGGATTTGGCGCCATTGTTGATTAGAGATGGTGTTATAGTGTAGTTTATAGAGTGCGAAAGATTGTTTTTATCTAATACCATGTAAAAAAATCAAGAATCGCCATTATAGCAGAGAGAAGAAAGCTTAGAGGTTTAGAAGAGAAGAAGAGAGAATAGAGTAGAGAAGAAGAAAACTGTTTTTCATTAACATTTTGATTATCTACAGTTGTATATTTATACATGTAGTGTAAAGAATGAACTTTTTCTAATTTGTTGTCTACATTCATTCTAGCTAATTGTAACAACCGAATAACAAACAAACTAACTCTATTTACAATTGTTAGTCTCTGGAGTTATATCTTGCACCTTTTGCTTGTCGACATTAGCTGTTATATTCCAAGAAGTGATTAGTCCATAAACAGGGTATTTGGGCCCTAAACTAATTTTTTACTACTAGAACAAGTAATTATTTTACCGGGTTTGCTAGGATTTTTCACGTGAATAAATGAGTAATAAACTAAATTTTTACTACAACAAGAAGCTATTTGTTCACTTGTTTTGGTTGGAATTTTTACTGAACAATTGAATAATAAATTAATTATGTACTACTACAACAAGTAATTTGTTTATCTGTTTAGTTAGAAATTTTCACGTGAACTAATGAGTAATAAACTAATTGTTGATTACCACATAAATTTAGTAATTTAGTTAGCTGCTTTGTTTGAATTTTTCATGTGAATATAGAGCAATAAACTTTTTTTTCACTACTACAAGTAATAAACTACTTTTTGACAACTATAACAAGTACTTTATTACGTATTCTGTTAGGATTTTTCACACAAATTGATGAGTAATTTTTTGATAGAATGAACTAATAAGTATGAATAAAGTAATTTACACTAAGGATACATGGACAATGGAACCCCCTTGCATAATTTGGGGCCTGACATTTTTTAATTTTTTCATCTTTATAGAAAGAAAAAGAATTAATTATAAGGTTATCCCTTCCCTTTTTCTAAATTTTTCTAAATCTTATTTTTCTCTTAAATATAAAATCTTGATTAATCAATATATAACTTTCAATAATTTAAAAAAAGTAGTATAATTTAGTTAAATCATAGACATGTATGTTGTGATTTAAATAGGGGTGGATCTAGAATTTTTATTAGGAAGGTTAAAAATTAAAACTACAAGCAAAAGTTAGGTTTGGAATATTTTTCTAATAAGATAATTTGTAGTTCAGAAAAATTAAAAATTTAATATCTAAACTAAGATAGAGGGAGTTAAAAAGTTAAATTGGGGGTTGGAAGAATGGGGAAAGGGACAGCCCTCTCTTGGATCCGAACATGTTAAGTTATAAACATGTTAAGAGGAAGTAAAAATTCAAATTGGGGGTTGGAAGAATAGGAAAGGGACAACCCTCTCTTGGATCCGAACATTTTAAGCTCGAAACTTTGTAAAACTAATAATGTGAGAAGGGAAAAACAAATCTGTTTGGATATCAAGATTATAATTCTATGGCCTACCTCGGATGCTCACGGGAGAGATGATAAAAATGGACCCGTTGGTGATAACGTTGTACAACATTGAAAAACGATACTATACACGTCAAATAGGGACTTCACGATTTTCGAACGAACAAAAAGAAAAAAAAAAGAAAAAAAAAGAAAAAGGAGTTCACGATATGTAGGAAATCATTATCTAATACTAAAATTAAAATAAAAACTCGATGTGCCTATTCAAATTAATATTATCTAAAATTAATCTTTTTCTTAATCGATATCATACTCTATCATTCATACGATAAACTTCACTCAACTCAATTCATGTAAACTTTTTGTTTCTTTGACAAAAAAAAAAAAAAACTTTTTGTTTCATTCATAAAATAAATTAAATATTCATGAATAATTCAAACTTGGCTGATTTTTTTTTTTCAAATTCATTTCTTAAATCAAACAAATAAATTTAAACATCAAACTCAATATACCCTTCCATGTAATTTTTGAAAACATTGATCACATGATATATCTGTAGATCACATTAATCTCGAGTTAATTTTTACCTCAAACTATGCAAAGATCCCTAACTACACTTCACAAAACCATGACATGAATTAATCTGGAACAAAAGAAAAGAATTTTTTTCATATAAAACGTCCATCTAAATATAGTAGTACTAGTAATAATAACGTGAACCATTATAAATAAATAAATAAATTTAATCAAGAGAATACATATCCAGTTACTTGGTTTTATGTATAAATAGATGCATAGCCTTTCACATACTACAACACTCACTCTTTTCTTTTCTTTCCTGACGATCAAAGATGTTTAAAACACCAATGTTGTTTCTTTTGTTTCTTACAACTTTAGCTATTACACAATACCATCATGTTGCAGCTGAGCATGCCATAGAATCCCATCATGGAGGAGAAAGAACAGGACTTACTAGAGACAGTTTTCCTAAAGGCTTCGTGTTCGGAACTGCAGCTTCTGCATACCAAGTTGAAGGCATGGCTAGTAAAGAAGGTCGTGGACCAAGTATTTGGGACACCTTCATTAAAACTCCCGGTAATTAAACACTTGTTTCCATAGCTTCTCTAGTTGTTAGGTTATGGTTGGGTTATAAGTAATATGCAGTTATCATGACATAGAGCACTTATTGTTTTTGCTTCATTAGTTTTGTTTAAACTAATTTTTGCTGTGATTTGGAAACAGGACTTGAGCCTAATAATGCGACCGGAGAGGTAACCGTGGACCAGTACCATCGATACAAGGTAGTATCTTTTTTCTTTAAGAGTGAGCCTCATTTAAAAGGAGTTGTCATAATTTTCCATACGCCTGGTCATATATTATAACTACTTTTGTTTAAAATGATTTTTGCAATATGTCACCATAAAGACTAAAGAGAATGTTTTTAGGCAAGTGTTTTTAGTTTGTGAAAACACACTCTGATTTTTGCTATAACTTTCCGTCGTTCTTTTGAACCAAACAAATAAATTTAACAATATATCATAATAAAATAGTATTTGGATATTGAAGCTGACATCTTCTTTGTGGAAAACATGATGAATTTGTGTACTACTATAATTAAATAATATGAAAGTATCATCTCAATAGTTATTTACTATAAAAGAAGTGTAATTTAAAATAAAATTTGATAACAAAAACTGAAAACGTCTTTCACGAACCAAACATACAATTTTCTTTTATGTTTTACTAAATCAATAATTTTTTTTTTTATTAACTGAACATGGAAGTTTGACTAAATAAACAATTTTTTTTGATAATTTTCTAACATTAACACTTAAGCTATAATAAAATATTTGTAGTTATAATTAATTATATCATACAATGATTTCAACATGTGATTCTGGATTGCTAATAGTGACAAAAAGTGATAGTTGCGTATTGGGACAATGATGTTGATGGGGTCTAATATTTTGTAGTTTTGGTCTCTCTGTTGTAAATAATGAAGGTGCCAGAATTTTCCCTAATAATTAATGTAGTAATGCCAGTATCTTTTGTAAAAAAATTCTGTAGAAATGTCAGAACGACAAGTATTGTCAATTTTCATTATCAATAACAGCTTTTCTTTTTATTTAATTGTATTTGAATAAAACCAATTAATTATGCTTCTATTATCACATAAGTTAGTCGAAGGAATTAATTTTTTACAATAATCTGCGATTAAATCTTAGTAAAGAACTCTAATCAATATCCTTGTATGGACACAGGAAGATATTGATCTCATGGTGAAGTTGAACTTTGAAGCGTATCGTTTCTCAATTTCGTGGTCCAGGATATTTCCACGTAATGATTCGATTACATGTTTCAGTACACTAATTCAGTTTCTGGTATAAATTGACGTATTTTGATACTATTGTTTTGCTCCAGATGGAACTGGGAAAATAAACAAGAAAGGAGTCGATTATTACAATAGACTAATTGATTACATGCTTAAAAAGGGTAACTCGATCGTCATTTGTCTGAGAAATTTAATAAAAGCCGTGGCTTTACAATTCTATTAAATTTTATGCAGGCATCACCCCTTACGCTAATCTGAATCATTATGATCTCCCACAAACACTTGAAGATAGATATAACGGATGGTTGAGCAAAAAAGTTGTGTAAGTATATGAAGGTCTAAACTATCCATCATTTCATAATTATTAGTCTTAATTTTACTCGGGATATATAAAATATGCAGGAAAGATTATGCTGATTATTCAGAGTTTTGCTTTAAGACATTTGGTGATAGAGTGAAGAATTGGCATACTTTTAACGAACCTAGAGTTGTAGCTGCTTTAGGTTACGATACCGGATTCTTTGCACCCGGAAGGTGTTCTAAAGCATTCGGAAATTGCACTGAAGGAGATTCTTCAACCGAGCCTTACACTGTTGCGCATAATATTATTTTATCTCATGCTGCCGCAGTAAAAAGATATCGCAAATATCAAGTAAATTTTATAATTTTTACCCTTTTCTTGTATAAAACTTATTAAATAGGGCAAGTGTGAATTAAAATTTTGATTTCAGGAGAAACAAAAGGGTAGAATTGGAATTCTTCTTGATTTCGTTTGGTACGAACCTTTGACGAGATCAAAAGCTGATAATTATGCAGCTCAAAGAGCACGAGACTTTCACGTTGGCTGGTAAGAGATTGTATCAGCTTCCTCTAGGATTTTCTTGGCCAAAGGCTATAGAATCTAATTATAGTATTATAACAGGTTTTTGCATCCTATTGTGTACGGAGAATATCCCAAAACAATGCAAAATATAGTAGGGGATCGGCTACCCAAGTTCACAGAAGACGAGGTTAAAATGGTCAAAGGATCGCTCGACTATCTTGGTATTAACCAATATACTACTTACTACATGTATGATCACCAACCAGAAAATCCAGAAATCCTTGGCTACCAAAAAGATTGGCATGTTGGATTTGCTTGTAAGAATTTTTATTCGACACAATCTTATATATGCAACTACTTAAATCATCTTTTTCTAATCTAACTATTTGCCTCAGATGAACGTAAAGGAGTGCCGATTGGTCCAAAGGTGAGTTTCATATATTAATTTCAAATTAAGCCTTATTATTATCATAGTTAAAGTTTTTCCGGTTATATGCAGGCTCATTCAGACTGGCTTTACATAGTACCATGGGGTCTTTACAAAGCCGTGTCCTACATAAAAGAACACTACCAAAATCCCACAATCATATTGTCTGAAAATGGTATGGATGACCCGGGAAATATCACGCGTAAAGATGGTTTAAATGATACCACGAGGATGAAGTACTATGAGGGTTATTTGACTGAACTGAAGAGGGCGGTGGATGATGGAGTGAATGTTGTAGCGTATTTTGCATGGTCATTGATGGACAATTTCGAATGGAGATTAGGCTACACCTCGAGATTTGGCATAGTCTACGTTGATTTCAAAACTCTCAAGCGATATCCAAAGAAGTCAGCTTATTGGTTCAAGAAGATGCTTAAAAGGAAGAACCATTAAGTAGTATTGATTTTCCCTCAATATCCAAATATGGTTCTGGTTTTAAGTTAGTCTACATAGCAGATCTATGAAACCACAGTGTGGTAATAAGCGTACCAGTCGTTGATTTTAGAAATGTTTTGAGTGTTTTTCGTGATGCAAATGTGAAACTATGTTCATCCAAATGCTTGTTATATGTTGTAAAAGTATAACTAGTGGTTAATAAAATGTTCTTATAAAGTCTTTAGCTTTCCTCAATTGGTTCTCTTTCTTTATTCTGTTAAAAAAGAAACACACAAATTGCAAATTCATTTGTTTTGCTTAATGAAACGGTCTCTCACAATACCTCCAATTTCAGCTGTCCCTTTACTTTTGTCATAACTCTCGTCCACGTTAAGTTTTACGCGACCTATAAGCTTTACTTATTTAATCATTATATTTTTCGTCGATTTTATTACGCCTCTGTCTATTTCTTTTCCCACGCTAGAATAAAATCCCCAGCTAGTCTCATTATATCCTCTTTAATTCCAACCTTACGGCGAGCGCTTCCTTGTTCGGAAAAAACCACTGTGTTCCTTCTTGTCCATATTGTCCAAATCGCAGCAGCAAATATTAACGACCACTCAATTTCGCTCATTTTTACCTTGGCTGACAGGTGTTCCTCTAACCATTTTTTTTATCCCTGTAGAAGCCGCTCCTTCATTTCCCACATCAGGGATCAAATTATAATTCTGATCATGTATTTGTACCATCAGGCCCCACTTTTGATTTATTTTTCGGAGCTGCTCTACCCTTGATTTAATGTCTCTATTCCATTATTTCTCAGGTCATTGGAATCTGTTACGTTACTTAATGCACCACTATCAACTTGTTGATATATATATTTGATACTCCCAACAGCCGCCAAGCTTCCTTTGCCACTGTACATTCCATAAGCAAGTGGTACAGGTCTTCAACAATAGCCCCACAAGACTTGCAGTTGCATTCCATGGATTCTCTGTTGAATATTTGTATTAGTAGTGCAAAAATATATAAGGTATTTATTAGGTTGTGGATAAAATCAAACAGTTACTAGCCGTTATTAGCAGTTGTATAATAGGAACCCTATATATGTATGTATTCTATCCGTGTAAAACTTAATAATAAGTTTCATTTCAATCTCTTATCATCTGGTTTGAATTCTTCTCTTTCTCATAAACAATTTTTTGCTTTCAATCAATTAATGTTTGTATGCACAAACACTGACAATTGGTATCTAGAGCTTTCTTCTTAAGGGATCTGTGGTTATTTCATTTGAAGAAATTAAACAAATGGAAGCAGGAACAATTTTTTCATCAATTTCTCCTCCCATCTTTGATGGAGAAAATTATCAAATGTGGGCTGTGAGAATGGAGACATATCTGGAAGCTTTGGATCTTTGGGATGCAGTGGAAGTAAATAATGAAGTTCCTAATTTAACAGATAATCATACCATGGCCCAAATGAAAAATCATAAAGAGAAGAAAACCAAAAAGTCAAAGGCAAAAACATGTTTGTTTGCCGCTGTATCCCCAACTATCTTCACAAGGGTTATGTCACTTAAAACCGCAAAGGAAATCTGGGACTACCTTAAAGGAGAATATGAAGGTTATGACAGGATAAGAGGTATGAAAGTTTTAAATTTAATCAGAGAGTTTGAAATGCAAAAGATGTTGGAATCTGAAACAATTAAAGAGTATTCAGATAAACTTCTGAACATTGTTAATAAAGTAAGGTTACTTGGATCCACATTTTCTGATTCTAGAATTGTAGAAAAAATTCTTGTTACTGTGCCCGAAAGATATGAAGCCACCATCACAACTTTAGAAATTACTAAAGATTTGTCGAAGATTACGTTGGAAGAGATATTAAATGCCTTACAGGCACAGGAGCAAAGAAGAATGATGAGGCAAGAAGGATCAGTTGAGGGAGCACTTCAAGCCAAACATGATGAAAAGAACCAGAAAAAATTTCAAACAAAAGGGGAAGGATCAAGTAACAATGTTAATAAATATAAGGGAGTTTCAAAGGGAATTTATCCTCCTTGCAAACATTGTGGAAAAAAAGGTCATGCACCTTTTAAATGTTTTAGAAGACCTGATGCGAAGTGTACAAAATGCAACAAACTTGGACATGAAACTATCATTTGCAAAGAAAAGGGAAAACAAGAAGATGCAGAAAAAGATGCTCAAATTGTTGAAGAAGAGGAAGAGTATCAACTTTTTGTGGCAACTTATTTTTCAAGTAGTGGTTCAAATGATTGTTGGTTAATTGATAGTGGTTGTACTAACCGCATGACTTACGATAAGGATTTATTCAAGGAAATGGAGGCCACAAAAATAAGCAAACAGAATTGGGAATGGCAAACACATTGCTGTGAAAGGCAAAGGAACTATAGCAATCACAAGCTGTAATGGTACAAAAATCATCACTGATGTACTTTATGTTCCTGAAATTGACCAGAACTTGTTGAGTGTTGGTCAACTACTTGAAAAGGGATTCAAGGTATTTTTTGAAGACAAGTGTTGCATGATTAAAGATACTTCTAGGCAAGAACTATTCAAAGTTAAAATGAGAGGGAAATGTTTCTCATTTGATCCAATGGAGGAGGAGCAGAGTGCATTCTCAGCCACAGAAAGTATCACTGAAGTCTGGCACAAAAGATTGGGCCATTATCATCACTCTGGACTTCTTTTGATGCAGAAAAAGAAAATGGAAAAAGATTTACCGAATCTAGAAGAAACAATTTCAAATTGTCAAGCATGCCATTTTGGAAAACAAAGTAGACAGCCATTTCCAAACGCAACATGGCGAGCATCACAAAAATTGCAACTCATCCATACTGACTTGGCGGGTCCTCAAAGAACACCACCTTTCAAAGGTAGTCTTTACTATATTGTTTTCATTGATGATCTAACAAGAATGTGTTGGATTCATTTTTTGAAAACAAAGTCTGAAGTTGCTAGAGTATTTTGGAACTTCAAGAAAAAGGTTGAAAATCAAAGTGGTTGCAAAATTCAAACTGTTAGATCAGACAATGGGAAGGCGTACACTTCAGAAGAATTTAATATGTTCTGTGAGGAGGCAGGTATTGAACATCAACTTACGGCTCCTTATACTCCACAACAAAATGGTGTCAGTGAAAGAAGAAACAGATACATCTTGGACATGACACGGTGTATGTTACACGAGAAAAATTTGCCAATTTTTTTTTGGGCTGAGGCTGCCCACACATCTGTGTTCTTGCAAAATAGACTTCCAACCAAAGCTGTCAAGGACAAAACACCATTTGAAGCATGGTATGGATACAAGCCCTCTTTGAATTTTCTAAAAATATTTGGTTGTCTATGCTTTACTTCTGTTCCAAAAGTCAAGTGTGACAAACTTGATAAAAGGGTTGTTCCTGGAATCTTTGTTGGATATAGCACAATATCAAAAGCTTACAGAATCTTTCAGCCCGAGTCTGGCAAAATAATTATCTCGAGAGATGTTCAATTTGTTGAAAATAAAGAATGGAACTGGGAGAGTCCAAATGGAATGAATAAAAGTGACACCAATCTTATATTACCTCAAGAAATTCTCAAAGAACAATCTCATGACACATTGCAAAATGAGAATGAAGATGATGTTCCAATTAGAGGCACAAGACTATTATCTGACATCTACCAAAGGTGTAATGTTGCTGTTTGTAACCCTGCAGGGTATGAGGATGCTAAAAAGGATGAAAAGTGGATGAATGCAATGCAAGAAGAATTACACATGATAAGAAAAAACAATACGTGGAAGCTTGTAAATAGACCACATGACAGAAAAATTATTGGAGTTAAGTGGGTTTTCAGAACAAAGTTAAATGCTGATGGTTCTATCAACAAGCATAAAGCACGATTGGTGGTCAAGGGATATGCTCAAATTTTTGGAGTAGATTATTCTGAGACATTTGCACCTGTGGCCAGACTTGACACAATCAGATTGCTTTTAGCCCTTGCTGCCCAACCTGAAGGTTTTGTGGAAGAGGGTCAAGAAGAAAAAGTCTATTTGCTAAAAAAGGCACTTTATGGCCTAAAACAAGCACCACGGGCTTGGTACAGCAGAATAGATAATCATTTACCCAGTTTGGGTTTCAAGAAAAGTGTATCTAAGTTTACTCTATATGTTAAACATGATGATGTTGATTTTCTCATCATATCTCTATATGTTGATCCTCTTCTAGTGACAGGGAGCAATGCAAGTCAGATTGATCAATTCAAGTTAGAGATGAATAAAGCATTTGAGATGACTGATCTTGGTTTAATGACGTACTTTCTTGGCATGGAGGTCAAACAAGGCAAAGATGAAGTTTTCATTTGTCAAAAGAAATATGCAAGAGAGATCTTGAAGAAGTTCAAAATGGAGGATTGTAAAAGTTTGAATAGTCCAATGAATCAAAAAGAAAAATTGTCAAAGCAAGATGGAACAACAAAGGTAGATGAAGCACATTTCAGAAGTCTTGTTGGATGTTTAATGTACTTGACAGCAACTAGACCGGATATTCTAAATGCTGTGAGTATTTTATCTCGGTTCATGAATTGTGCAAGTGAAACTCATCTACAATGTGCAAAAAGGGTTGTAAGATATATCAAGGGGACAATAAACTATGGTGTAAAATTCAAGAGATGTTCAAAGTTCAATTTGTTGGGTTTTTCAGATAGTGATTGGGCTGGTTCAGTAGATGATATGAAAAGTACATCTGGTCATTGCTTGCATTGGGTTCAAATGTTTTCTCTTAGAGGTAAAAGAAACAAGATACAGTAGCACAATGCTCGGCAGAAGCAGAATTTGTGGCAGCAACTGCAGCAGTGAATCAAGCAATATGGCTTAGAAACATTCTGAGTGACCTACATCTTGAACAAGAAGAAAGTACAAGTATCTTTGTTGATAATCAAGCAGAAATTGCCATCTCTCATAATCCAGTGTTCCATGGAAAAACAAAACATTTCAATATCAAGTTGTTTTTTCTGAGAGAAGTTCAAAAGAGCGGAGCTGTCAATCTTCTCTACGTCAAAACAGAAGATCAAGTTGCTGATATTTTCACCAAGCCTTTACCAACTAGAAAATTTGAGTTCTTACGACAAAAACTTAGGAGTTGCAGCTCCTAATCCAAGGAGAAGTGTTAAATATTTGTATTAGTAGTGCAAATATATATAATGTATTTATTAGGTTGTGGATAAGATCAAACAGTTACTAGCCGTTATTAGCAGTTGTTAGAAGTTGTGTAATAGGAACCCTATATATGTATGTATTCTATCCGTGTAAAACTTAATAAAAAGTTTCATTTCAATCTCTTATCATCTGGTTTGAATTCTTCTCTTTCTCATAAACAAATTTTTGCTTTCAATCAATTAATGTTTGTATGCACAAACACTGACATTCTCTTTGTTGTAGCAAGTCTGTCTTTTGCAATTCGCCACAATAGAAAACGATTTTTTAGGGAGCATTTTGGCTTCCATATTTTGTCCCATTTGAAGCTATCATCGCTACCCAAATCTTCAAGACAGTGAAATGCAGACTTAATAGTAAAGACACCCGAAGTTTCATGACGCCACTTGATTTGTGTTTCTGAGACTCCTTGTACTTCTACTACCCCATCTCGCAAGATATCCACACCCGCAAGTATTGCTTTACACGTATTCGAGACACTACCCTTCTGCTCCCGATTCAGAAAGCCGTTCTTGAAATTTTTATTTTTGAAAGCTTCCACCCATGTAATATTTTGGTATTTAAGAACTTCCCACCCAAGTTTAGTTAAGAGTGCCATATTGTAATTTTTTGCATTCCTTATACCAAGACCTTTTTCCGATTTCGGTTTACAAACATCTTTCCACACTATCCAAAGTAATTTTCTTATCTCACTTAAAGAACTCCAAATAAAATTCCTTACGATTCGGTCAATTTCCTCGCATACATATTTTAGGAGTTTCATTACTTGCATTTGATATACCGGTATAGCATTCAATACGGATTGAGCTAACGTAACCCTTCCCGCAAAAGACAAGGTTTTTGTTTTCCAATCCGCTAATTTGCCTCTTATTTTCTCCGCGATCTTCTTGTAAAAACCTTTGGGAAGTCTACCTGATTGGATAGGAGTACCAATATATGTCCCCAAAGAATCGCTCAAGCAAAACCCACTAACCTTAGCTAGTTCTTGTTGTAACAATACGAGAACATTTTTTGAGAAATATATAAGTGATTTTTCCGCGCTAATGGTTTGACCCGCTTCATTGCAAATATTTTCATTGTCTCTTGGATTAGTTGTATTTGTGATCTAGACGTCTCTCCAAAGAGTTTTAGGTCATCTGCAAAGAATACATGAGATAATTTTGGTCTACTTCTTCCTAACTGAATTGCTTCCCACTTTCCTTTTTTGCATAACTCTTGAATTAAAAGCGAGAGGCCTTCCATGCAAAGCACAAATATGTATGGTGATAATGGGTCACCTTGACGGATTCCTCGGTGTGGTTTGAAGGAAGGCAAAGGTTCCCCATTTCATAATTCTTGCACCTCGTTCTCCTCCATACTTGACATGATAATCGAAACCCAACTTGTCGGGAAACCAAAATGACTAATTGTATCTTGATTGAAATCCCAACGGTGCCTTTGCGAGGTCGATTTTCACCGCCACGATTCCTTTCTTCCCCTTAATGTATCTCATTCTGTGATCCACCTCACGAACTAGGATTATGTTGTCAACTATAGAGAGACCTGGTAAAAAAACTACTTTGACATGGACCAATAATATTAGCGAGTACATTCCTTAGTCTATTGACCATTGCCTTCATGATAAATTTATATGGACAATTTATAAGGCTAATAGGACGAAATAAGCATACCCGATACGCATCAGAGACTTTCGGAATGAGATGAATCAGGCTTCCATTTAAGGCTGATGACATGTTACCCTTATTTATTGCTTCACGAACCATGTCACACATTGACTTTTCCACCGTTTTCCAACATTTATGATGGAACACTACTGACATACCATCGGGTCCTGTTGCTTTTGTCGGATTTGATTCGAACACGGCGTCACGAATTTCTTCGTCTAAAAATTGTTCGCACAATTCCTGACTTGTTATATCTCCAACCGGTCCAACTTGGGGAAGTGTGTATTCTTCGGGGTGGTCAAGAGGCACCGCCAGGGGCGGACCCACCTTAGGCCCAGGGGGGGGGCTCAAGCCCCCCCTGAACCCGTAAATTTAAAATACTTCAATATAATTTTGATTCGAAAAATAATTAACTTCCGTTGAAAATTTATATAGCACGTGCATGCTCTATAATGCATATGAGTTATTGTAGCTTAGTGGTTAATTACTTTTACTTATTAAAATTTATCCTAGAGGTTAGGAGTTTGAAACTTAGTATTTGCTTTTTATAATTTTAATAAGTTTAACTTAAAATAAGATTAAGACTTCAACTTTATTCTTATACTTTAACATTATAAATAAAACTTTCTCCTTTAATATACTAGATTTAAATTATAAATTTGTCAACTTTTATAAATTAATTTATTAAATATGCAATTCTTTTATACATGTCTCTGTGTTGAGTTTGATGATAGCATTACTTAGTAATTTATTATTTACATTACTATAATAAAATTATAATGTATAATTTTTATAGATGATTTATTCCATATATTTATAAATTAGAATATTAATATGTATATTAATATAATACTAATAATACTATATAAATTAATTAAAGGATTATTGCCCAAGAAACACCTCAAGTTAGAATTAATTCCCTCTCACCCTAACCATCATTTTTTTGCCCATAAAAGGCCACATATATTTTGCTTTATTCTTTTCTTTCCCACAAAAAGAGTCGTTTGAGTTATGGGAAGCTTCCCATTACTCGTTGTTCTTTAAAAAAGACGGTGTCTTTTATGGGTAAGGGTGTAAGGTGGTAGGTGCCTATTGGGCATTAAATCCTAAATTAAATGTATATAATAGTGTCGGTCTACATATTTTATGGGTAATTAGGAACATGTAAACTCATCAATTAAAGAGATAAGCAACGTAATGGTGTTGGATTTTTATATTTGTATTTTGATATTTCTAATTATATGTTTATGTATCATTTTTTACCTTAATAAACCATGTAAAGCGTTAACACCCAAATTTCCATATATTTCAAGCCGCCCCTCAATTTAACTTCTGGATCCGCCCCTGGGCACCGCATAAAGTTTCTCATAATAACCACGAACCAAAACCGCTAACTCTTTCTCGTCTTCAACCCAAATGTCCCTATCATTTAGTAACCAGGTACACTTCGACTTTTTCTTTCTCACCGAGGTTGCAAGATGATAGAAAAGCATGTTTCGCTCTCCAGAAGCTATCCATTTCTCTTTTGATTTCTGAAAGCACAATACTTCCTCCTGTTCAAGAACAAGTGCATATTGATTCATTAACCGATTACCTAACTGACGAAGAGATGAATTATACGATGATTGTAGCTCTCTCTGGGTGCCCATAATTCTCGTCGATAGAACTTTCTTCCTTCGATTTATATCCCAAAGGTTTCCATCTTCCATTTATTCAAATGTTCCTGGATTTCAAATATGTCGTCTCCAATCCCGGTATTTGTTCCTTCCCACTTGTCTTTCACGAAATCCCGAAACCCTTTATGTAAACACCAAGCCGCTTCGAATCTGAACTGTCGCGTTTGAATTTTTGTACCTTTATCCGGACATACTTGAATTAATATTTGCATATGGTCGGAGTGAACTCTTTCTAGATGTAAAACTCGTGTCTTTGAAAACAAGTTTTGCCAATCCACATTCCCGTACGCTCTATCTAGTCTTTCCATGATTCGTTGACCCGTGTTCCAAGAGTCGCACCAGGTAAAGCGCGAACCTGAAACTCGAGATCTATCAACCCACAACTTTCTCTCCAGTCCTCAAAACATTCCATCCTCCTAGATACCCCTTCGACTCCTCCATTTTTGTCTACATCTAACCCAATTTGATTAAAATCTCCCGCTACAACCCACGAATTTTGAAGACTGTGAAAAGCATGATGTAGTGCTCCCCATAGATCCTCTCTCTCCTTGTACTTTGGGATCACATATATCGCTGAAAATATCCAAGATTTACAACCTGCTTGACTTACTTCAACATTCACCACTTGTCGACCTGCTGATAGTACTCGAATTGTTATATCTGTATCATCCTACAATAACTATATACCGCCTTCATAGCATTCTGAATCCACCCATACTGAATTATCTTTTTGTAACAAATTTATTATATTTTGCGCTAACTCTACTAACCCGAGGTTCCACAATCACTGTTAGCCATACCTTGTGTCACACCATCATATCTTTTACAACCCGACGGAATCTTGGTTTAACCGCACCATAACAGTTCCAAACTAAAATGTTTAAGGTACAAGGCTCGAACCCCTCCCTGAACATGGGTCACCTAGTTCTGATTTACCATGAGAATATATATGGGGAGGCATGTATATCTCCGTGGGATTAGTCGGGTGCGCGTAAGCTAGCCCGGAACCCATGTAACCAAAAAAAAATGTTTAAGGTATGACTCGATTTATGCCAATTATTAGCTGCATCAATTAACGTACACATTAATGAAATAAAATATTTAAAGACGATAGAATACCCGCGCTAATTTATTACTCCCTCCGTCCCAAAAATAATGTCCACATTACTAAATATGGTGTCCCAAAAATAATATCCACATTACTAAATATGGTGTCCCAAAATAATGTCCACTTGCCATTTCAAGACAAATTTTTCTACTTTTTTCCTTTATTACCCCTACTTTTCTTTTAATTTATAATTATATGAATTATTATTTTATACTTGATTGTATATTCCTAGGCATAGGAATATGTGTGTATTATCATTAATGATGACATTTATTAGGGGTATTTTTGTACATGTAAAATTTAATAATGACATTTTTTAATATGTGTGAAAATGCTAAGTGGACATTATTTTTAGGACGGATGGAGTAGGTAGCTCGTGTGGTCATCACCGCGTCATCATCAATCCTATTATTTTGCGTTGTAGTATACTGGTTTTCTAGGGAGTTTGCCACTTGACTGTCCAACATGGAAAAGTCAGCTTCGCTCTCTACTTCGGGGGAATTATAATATAAAGCCCCCACAACCTCAAACTTACATTTTAAAGCCCCAACCCAATTGACCAGTAACTAGTAATCCCACCCCAACTACAACCCAGTAAAAAGACCCAATAGCCCCCTTGCCCTCTTATACCTATGCTGAACCAACAAAATTCAAAAACAAAAACCCAATTAGGGTTTTTATTTTCAGAACCCAATACCTTCACTGATCTCTCTCCTCCCTCCCCTCTTTATCTCTCCTCACTCCCTCTATGCTGCACCACCATTCCCACCTCACCCCACACCATGGCCACCCCACCACCCTCTTCGCCTTCCCACCGAAGCCACCCTGCGAAACCCCCTCGATGCCCTCCTTCTCTGCGAAGCCACCCTGCGAATCTCCAGCACCACCCACCGTGACTGTCGCGCAAGACAACCACCGCAGCAGATTTGGAGAAGAAGACCGGAGCGAACCACCGCTGCAGATCTTGCCACCACCACTGCTGCGAGAATAGATCAATCCAGCACCACCAGATCGTGGACCAGCGCCACCTTCTGCTGCAGATCGAGATCCACTACAGCAGATCCGCCGTGGAGATAAAGACAGCCTTGGTTCGCGCAGATATACACTCTCTCTTACCTCGCTGCTGTCGCTGCTGCTCTCCGTTCGCACCACCTCCGCTGCACTGCTTCAGCAACACCATGAAGCCGCCGCCATTCTAGATCTGCAACTGCTGGCCCTCCACGAAGCAACTCTGCTGCAGCAGCACCACCACCGTAACCTACCTCTGTCAGCCTCCATTTTCACCGCCTCTCACCACCCTGCACCAGATCTCTGTCGCCTTCTCCAGCAACCTTTGAAGCCCATCGACAGCCACCAGATCTGATGCACTGGCCTCACCATTCTGGACCAGCACCTTCTGCATCGAAACCGCCGTCCCCACCACAGCGAAAACCGTCGCCTCCTCCAGCCAACTATCGAATCCCATCGAAAACCTTTTTAGCCCATAACACATTGGGTCCAAACCCATGTCTTGTTGGTCCAGCCCATTTTGGGCCAAGCATTACTTGCAGCATTTTTTTTTTGTTTTAAAACTGAGTTTGGTAAAGGTTAGGTCCAGCCCAACTTAGGTCCAGCCCATGTCTTGGTTTTTTCTATTTATTTTTAAAACTGAGTTTGGTAAAGGTTAGGTCCTTTTCTTCTGTGAGTGTGAATGTGTCCAGCCCATATGGGCTATAACTTGTTTTTCAAATAGTAGACATTTTGGGCTAGACAGATTGGTCTAGACACTTGTTTCTCGGAAGTTTGACATGGATAAAAACGGACAAAAAACGTATTCCCTATCTCTTGACATGGACAACTCGGGCTTATGTACACCCTCTTGGACAAAAACTTGGAGAATACCGACTAATTGGATATATAAAGAAAAATAAATTGGACCTAAAACACCTAAAAAACGTTTAATAAAGACATGACTGTACGAAATGGTCTGGACAATGTTGGTACATACCTCCTTGAATATACCGGAAAAATATATCAAGTAGTAAAAGTTCAGAAAAAAAAGTTAATAAAAAAATAAAAAAGGAATAAAAAAAAATTAAAAAGGGTAGGAAAGTAAAATCCCAAACAAGATTTTTGAGTTAGGCCTTAAAAAGAAGTAATTTCTAACTAGGCTTTATATCCTTAAGAAATAACAAATGGGGCCTTAATTTGTAGATTCCTCCTCTACTTCTTCTGTTCGCTGAGATCCCAATTCATTATGGTCAGGAAGTTCCGCAGTAATTTTTTGTTTATTTAGATGTTGATTAGGAATTGCTGGAGGAATATATTTTGCACCGTCATTCCTTGACACAACCTGCCGCCCAACTACATCCCTCTGTCTCACCAACAATATTCACCTCCACTAATCCATTTATGTCCATATCAGCCCCAAACTTTATTATATTATTTTCACTTCCTGTCCTTGCCATTTTCACCCTATCCAAAATCATTAAAGCCCCATTATTTTTATCCATTTTACCCAACCTTTCTTTACTATTATTTTCCTTTCCGGCCTTGAATTCTTTCACTTCTACTACGTCTTTAAGTTTCCGATTTTGTTCAAAATTTGGTGTCGCCACTACATGGTGCCCTTTCAATCCACTTTCTCTTTAGTTTTTGGTGTCTCTTGTACGATCCCTTTTCCTTTACTATTCCCACTTTTACTTCCGGACCCCCGACCTTTGCTTATATACCATGACCAAGAGGATTCTTTATCATTTATTCCATCATCATCCATCCGGAGTGCTTCGAATCTCGATCACAGTCCTCGTTGTGCAATCACTTTCGGAGAGTTGTATCCGTTAGACGCATGTCCTTTTCCATTACCTTTGTTTCCTCTTCTGTCCGTCATCCATTCCCCATATGTCTCCTTTACAGGTGGAGGTTCCGTTCTATTTGCTTGTGATATAGTCATGTCTATAATCCCGACCTCTTTCTCCGTTGCAAACCTCACTCCGTTAGGGGGGCAATTTTCCTTTATGTGACCAAATTTTCTGCATCCGAAGCATATGAGATGTAATCCCTCATATTCCACTTTGCACACATCTGATCCAATACGTACCTTCGGTTCTAGTGGTTTTTCTAGGCCGATCTCTACCGCCAACCTAGCATACTTGCCCCTCAGCCTACCCTTTGTCAATGGGTCAATTCTAACTGTTTTTCCTAATTTATCGCCAATTTTCTTTAGTATCTGAGCGGTATAATTGTGCATGCCCACATTTGAGACCTGAAACCACGCTGTCGTGGTTTTGATAGAGTTTGTTAGTGCGTTGAAACTTGGATTCCACTCCCTCACTATTAAATAGTGATCCAATATCATCCATGGTCCACCCGATATAGCAAAGCTAAAATCGTCTCTCTCCATAAATTTAACCATATAGTAGCCATGTCCTACTTCAACCACTTCCAGTTGTCCTACCAGATTCCAGATTTGTTTTAGTTTAGAAGATAAGTAATTAAAGCCTACCTCCCTTCCAAGTAAATGCACCGTCACTGTATTGTGCCAGAGACGTAATCCTTCTTGTATCTCATCCTTTGTGCGTATTATTGTTGGAATGGAGTCATCTTCCACTTCTTTGTTATCTTCATATAATTCTTCAGGTTCAGAAATTTCATCATCACTGATCTTTTTACCCGTTTTTTCCCCTCAGAATCAATGATAACTGGAATAACTATGTTGTTCCCATTAACCATACCCTTCCATCCCCCAAGCTTTAAACCATTAAAAGGCTTACTCCCATTCGTTGCAGGTTTGTTTGAAGATTTCTCCGCCGCGGACACATCCCCTCCAGGAGCCAACACTGTTGCCGTCTCCCCTTCTTCTCCTGTCCGAGATGTTATATCTTCATTTGAAGCTGATCGCAAACTTTTTCCTACTCTCTGATCATAGTTTGCAGCAGCCAGTTCATGGAAATCCGTGTCTTCACGGTCGTCCATATGAAAATCAATATTCGTCCTTGTTGGTGATAAGTTAATATTTAGGTAACAAACGAAATGTTCAATAATGAATCATACATATTCTCTTTAGTCTCTTGCTTGATGTAGGGAAGAAAAAAATAACTCCATATGATCGAACTAAGGCTAGAAGCCATCACACAATTAGCCTACAATATCGAAAACAATTTTTTAAATGAAAAATAAAGTTTGGAAGTCAAGTCCAACACAATTTCGTGTGAATTAAGTTAGGATATGAGCCTCATGTGCTAATAATCTCACATAGAGAGATCAAATTCACTAAATATTGACAAAAATAAAAGCAAAGCAATATTGAGGATTGCGATTGTATAATTTTTTTAATCGAAAAGGACTTATATAAATATGATAAATTTAATGGATCTTAGCCTATTTCTTAAGAAATTACAAAAGTAGTTAGCAAAATACTAAATTCAAAATATAAATGATTACACCAATTCAATGGAAGAATAAAGTTAGAGAGTGTTTTAGCAATCCAATACACTACAACCGCAGTTGTATTCGAATACCTTGAATCTTGAAAAAAGGTAGTTCAATAGAAAATCTTCGTATATCTTCTAGGATGGGCTTTCTTTTCCAGTGGCAGGCAAAGCTAAGAGAACGAATTGCTTGAAGTACGACTGCTTCGTCTGTCTTCATGATGACACTTGAGGAAACTTGTTCTTTCACCATCTTCCGAGCATTTTGAATGGCAAGAGTTCCAACTTCAAAACTAAATGAGGCCTTAATATTCTGAGCTAAGCCAGTAATTAAGTTTCCTTTCCAATTTCGCATAACTACGGTTGATGTGGCTTTATCTAGCTTTAAAGAAGTATATACGTTGACTTTGGTTGGACCAGGTGTTGAGGGATAACATTGGTAAGAGATACACATGTGTTCTCAAGTATTAGAGTTGCTGAAGGAGGCTGGGTTGGTAGTAAAGTTTCTCATGTTTCAAAAAATGTATTTGTAAAAATTTGACGTTAAAACTAGGCACTTACCGTAGCAAATAGGGATATTATCAAAGATATATATCTTCATAGTATGTCGGATAGTCCATAAACAAACATTAATTTTCATTAAGCCTATAGTTTTATCAGAAACACTAGGATAAATACCCATACCCAGATTATAATTAGGACGATTATACTATAAAGGGAATAATTACCAATTTTTTTAGTCCAATCACATCTAAAAATAACTGATCAAAAGTTTCTTATTTTTTAAGACATATTTGACATAATTAGGTGTACACTTCCTGGTGAATTTGTTCTTTTCAATTATGGGGTATTCATAATAACTCTCCAGGAGAAAAAAAATTAAGTTCCAGTGGTATATAAGAGACCATAACTATTTGAGAAGCTTTTGATCAATAATATGAGACGAGTTAGGATTATAAGAGCGTTTGACAAATAGGTTAGGTGCATTATTATACCCAAGTTTACACATATAGATCCAATGTTGACCAAAAGGCCAAATCAGTTTAGCATGTTGCTCAGTCCAAAAGATTTTAAGTTTAAGTATAAGTTTAAAATTGACCACATTTAAAATGGTCTTATGCAGATCAACCTTCCAAGTTTTAATAGCTGAGTCAAAGATATCTGTTATATATTTTGGAAAGTTGGGGTTTTTATTATAATCAAAGGGCTTAAGGATAACCTCTTCACTCACTTACTATCCCAGATAAGAGCGGTACGCCCATCACCAACACCTTTGGTGGCATTGGAAATGACGAAATCTCTACCTTTAAAAGACTATTCCATATCCAGGATAAATTCATGAATTTCTTTGCTTTTCGAATTCAGAGTCATGGAAATAGATTGCTTTGAAGATAATCGCAATAAGGGTGTTTGGTTTATTGATGATAGACCAAGATTGCTTAGAAATAAGTATTAGGTTATAAGTTTCCAATTTTTCTACTCCCAAACCCCCTTGGGACTTAGAAGTGACATCTCTATCCCATCTTACCTAGTGAATTCCCAAATACCATTACCCCGAAAGAAACTAATAATGATGGAATTAATCCTCTTGATAATTCTTTTATGGAGATATAGAAGGGACATGGAGTATATAGGGAAGACATAGATGATGGAAGATATAAGGGTTATTTTTCCTTCCATTGATATAAGGGACTTCTTCTACCCAGTAAGCATGGATGCAATCTTTGATGAGATTATTTCCATAGCTTTAGGATCTTTTTGGATGTAGAGATTAGAAGGTAGGGAAAAGGTAATAAGGGATTCTAAATATCCCTTCTTTTGTTTGGATTAAAAAAATTGAGAGGAAAGGTTAGCAAAGGATTCTCTAATATCACATCCTCCAAAATCAGTGTCATTTTCAAGGAATGGATTAAGATGCAAAATCAAATTACTATATTTCCCTTGATTATTTTTAAAATTTACATATATCGAAAACCCTAGTCAGTCACTTGAAGAGTTTACCCGATACACTTTTACATTGTCTCTTCTCTTCCGCTCTACTTCAAGATCAACAATCTAAGTTTAGTCACTTATTTTATTCAGGGAAATGTTAATGCAGATAAACAATTTCTTGATAATGGATCTAGCATTTATCAGAAATAATGGAATACCTCATACTCAAGTTATTCTAATAATATTGTATATATATGCTCAGAGACAAAGTACATATATGTAACAATACTGTACATGTATGCTCACCATTGTGAATATAGAAGATTTGTTGGGCTTAATAGGCTACCCGTCTTCACCGTTATAATGTTCAATTAAAATTCAATGATAATAATAAGTGAGTAACACTAACACACAGTTTCAATGAATGTAAATAAATACATACTTACATCATCATCTTTAAGCTCGTAAAGTGGTTTAACTTTCTCTGTTCCATTCAACTATCGAAGAAAATAAGAAACTTGGAAAATTACTATAATGTCCTTATATAGTCATAAAAAGAAGATACAAAAAGGATTATAAAGAAAATAAAAGCTACTTTTTCCCAAAATCTGATATCTCCTCAACATCAAGTTCGTTATACTACACAACCTTTTCCTGGAAAAGTACCGGCAAAATATTCTTATATTCGCTAGTGATAAATTCTGAAGCTTGTGTAACAACAAAATATCAAGAAGCAACTCCAACAGATTACCAAATAATCTAAGAACATGCATCTCAAACATTGCCTTGTGATTAAATTAAACAATAATCATCTGACACTAATAGTTACTCAATTGAGCTTATACGAACATGATAGGTGGCATAAATTGAAGATAAACTTAAATGGTTCACACTTAACAATGATATATTGACCAGAAATTAAGAAACGGCCGAACTAATTTGTTGTGCTCCAATGGCAACTCAACTAGTCCAACACAAAGTTTTATTTCAACTATTGGAAAATTCAAATCACGACAAGAATGGTATAAAAAAAGAAAAAGATGTTGAGTCATACAAAATCAACATATATAGGAAGGCAGTTCCTATAAAGAGTAGAAACACATATATAGGAAATATATACGATCAAATAAACATGGAGAGAGATACAAAACATTTATTAGTCTATCATATGAATATGTAGAAAAGTTATAAGCTTACTGGGTACAAAGACCAGCATAATATAGTCAACTGTAAGGACTTTTAAGATTTCCAATCCACCAACTGCAAGTGGTAAAGGCTGAGTGTGTGTTGTCATCAAGGTATAGCTTTTCAAGATTAGGTAGACGAGTTATCTCAAATGCGATACCATGTGTATATTGCAATGAAATATGGTTGAATCATCAATATATTGTGACACAACATATTCATATGATACATGTGATATTGTAACATACAATTATGAATTTGGATGTGGCCATGAAAAATCACTTCTCACCGATAATCCGAGACCACATCTCACGATCCCCATTGGCTCCTTGAGTCAACAGATCAAAAACAAATAAAGAGACTGCCTTTACAAACAATATTCACACGAGAAGAATCATGAGTACCGAGGAAACTATACCTGCATGTTTAATGAAAAAACTGTCTGAAAACATGAATGTCTTTCTCTAACAACTCGTTGAAGAATTCAAACCATATAAACGAATTTGTGAAATCAAACCTGGGATTATCACGAATAGTTAAGTCAATTAAGTAGTTAAAAGGATTATGCAGAAAACAAAACTTATACTTCCATGTTGAATATTTAAAGGATGTAAAAAAATACAACAATACAACAAACAATTACAAGAATTAGAATTACATGAAAAATAAAAGAAACTTTCAAAATTACTGACCAAAACTGGAGAGAATTGCCTAAGCTCAATCTTCCTCCTGAGGCTCTAACACCCTAAACCATGTGCATCAAGCAATAACAGAACAACAGATATATTACGTATGATTTGTCCACCTAAAATAACATGACAATACAAAATCTGAGATATAAAGTAACACAACATTTTATCTAGTTAATGACTCAAATTTACAAGATTTAATCTTCTCATTACATCTCCAGCAGCAAGTATCCTTCAACTAATAGACTTTCATCTTAATCCTGTCACAATTATGCTTCTTTAAACATCTTATGCATTTTAACATTCTGAGTATCCCTTTGAGCAATTCAAGTCTCCCGCTTTGCTTCTCGAGTATCCCAGTCAGTTTCTAGGTCAACTATTTTACGCTCTATCCTCTCCATATTGTGTGATGTACCATATTTTTTGTGTGACTTACCATACCACATCAAAGGGGAGGTCCCCTCCCTTCCCCCTTCCCGACTAGGGGTGCTCGGGGAGCTTGGATATCCCATAAAACTTCCTTCTTCAAAAATAACCGAACTGAAGGGACCGTAACTTTTTGAGTTGGTTCCCACTCATCATATGAACTTCTGCTACGTTCCTTTATTCAACATAGATAAATTTGAATATTCATGGCTAATTTGATAATTTCATAAAAGAACTACATCTAAATTTGCTAAAAGATTCATTATCCAGATATCCATTTCTTTTTCCATCATCCCACCTTTTCTTTGATGGACAACGTAAAAGAAATCAATCATTCCAACATCACGCTTCTTTTCTCTTTCTAAATCAGCGTGAAGTTGTGCATAGGATTTATTTCATGTAGTATGTGTAACCTTTTGTTTTGCACGTGTACTTTAGACTCATCTTATATTTTCAGGAAAAAAGTAATTAGTTCTGATAAAGAAAATATATATACATATATATAAAAAAACCAGTTACGTACATTGTGTTTTGGCGAGGTCCGTTATTTGACAAATTGAACCCATTCTACCAATGTTACATTATACGTGACTATATTTATAATCTCTTCTATTGATACACCACCAAATAAAACTTTGTATATGGGCATCCTAAGCCGAGTTTTGTGGTATTTCCACAATTTCTGTATAGTATCGAGCACAACCTTTGCCTCCATGTCATTCTCTATCTTATAGCGCTCCTGATAGGATTAAAACAACACATAATACTAAGTTGAAACTGAATGAAGGACCAAAAGCTAAGGTTTTTACAAAAAGAAACTCACCATAACATGGGACATAATAGGCTCTACTAAAATAGTTTTTAACAACCTCCAATAATCATATTAAGGTGGACACAATGAGGAAATTATTGCAATTATACCACATTCCGTGGCTAGATTATTCTTCTTCTTATCATCATCAATGGCTTGGAGTATCTTGTTTAGTTTCACGCTGCATTTTTCATCTTGGTCCATATGTCACTGTTCACGTAGCATATTGGTCCCTCTAGTCTTTCTTTTGGTAGTAGCTAAATAAGAGCTAGCCACATGATAGGCAACATTTGAACTGGCATTGCTTGTACTCTTTCCCCTTATTGATCTATCCATCACTTTAGATAAAGATTAATTATACAACTTTGCATTATCAATAACAAGATTTTCTAATAAGTGCACTCATTGTTATTAAACAAATAGGCCATCTTTATAACTAAATATAATAAGTTAAATTTCAAAACCTTGTAATTATCCATATTTACCTAAAAAAGTTTAGTTCTCTGTAATTTATCACCTAAAACTTTACATCAAAGCCTCAACATCAAATTAAAAGTCAATCTACATAAAAGGATTAACATTATTACCTTAACATCAAAGCTTAAAATCAATGGATTAACATCAAATTATCAACAAAGTCAAAACAAACTAAAAATATAAAATCTATCTTTTTGGATCGTGAATCAATCTTCTCTAAGAGAGAGTTAGGGTTTTAATTAACATCTAGGCTTAACGTCATAGCTTAACATTAAAGTATTAACGGATCACAAGATTAACATCAAATTATTAACATAATTAAACAAACTAAAAATGAAATTTATGTATGTGGGTCGTGGATCAATTTTCTGCAACTTTTCAAGGTAAATTGACTGTGAAAGTGAGAAAGTCTGTTATTCAATCTAGATAAACCGATGCGAAGTGAGATAGTGGTTCTTCAATGTAAAAAAACGCGAAGTGAGAGAGTTAGGGATTTATTTAAAAAAAGATATAAGGGTTTTGATTAGAGAGAGAGAGAGAGAGAGAGAGAGAGAGAGAGAGAGAGAGAGAGAGAGAGAGAGAGAGAGAGAGAGAGAGAGAGAGAGAGAGAGAGAGAGAGAGAGAGAGAGAGAGAGAGAGATAAATGAGCATGCTTTGCTTTAACAGATAGAGTAGAAGAGGTTTGGATGTGGGGTTTCTATTTTGTTATTTTATGGGACGGGTCATGGACTCGGTTTCTTAATTTTTGTCAAAGAAGTGGACTTTATTTATACTTTATTTTCAATAGCCGTAAAAAGTGTATTGGTGCTTGAAAAATCATCAGTGGTGGTGCCATAGTCCCCTAAGTTTTTGACTGAGTAAAATATTTGACCCTATAAAACATTTATACTAATTAAGGTCCCGCCAAATTTTCAGGGATAAAAGACCACACAAGTTCTAGGGAAAGGAGGGTTTTAATTATATATATATATATATATATATATATATATATAGAGAGAGAGAGAGAGAGAGAGAGAGAGAGAGAGAGAGAGAGAGAGAGAGTGCTCTACTTTAACAAATAGAGCAGAAGAGGTTTTGATGGAGGATTTTTATTTTGTTATTTCGGGTCTTGAACTTGATTTATACTTGATTTTAAATAGTCGTAAAAAGTGTATTGGTGCTTGACGAATCACCAGTGGTGGTTCCATGGTTCCCTAAGTTTTTCGAATAAGTAAAATATTTGAACCTATTAAATTTTTTATACTAATTAAGGTCCCCCCAAATTTTCAGGGATAAAAGACCACACGGGCTTTAGGGATAAAACAAATCACTAGATCATTTTGACCCAAGCTCGGAATGCAAGTCGATTGGTTTGATACAAAGAAAAGTAAATGACTTGGAGTTACGTGAAAAAGTAGAAGATGTGTATGTATACACCCTTATTTATGAGGATGTCTGGTGGGTCCTTGTGTGTTATAAAATTAAGAACTGAAATGAAAGGAACCACAATACCACAAGTGTACGGTTGTCCAAGTAATACTCCGACAAGTCGGGTTTCGTTCTCAGGGATTGGACTGGTATAACCCAAGTGTTCAATAAACAAGTAGTAGTAATTGCAAATACAGAAAATAAAAGATGAGAAATATTTATTTGGTTTTTATATTAATCCTAAGACTGCAAGAAAATAAATAACTGAAAATAATACTAAAGGACTAGATGCAGATATGAGCTATACTTGAGTCTCGCTAGGAATCCACTTAATCAATATAATCTATGCTATGTCTAAGGGTAGAATTGGAATTATAATATTAGTCGGGACTCTAATATCTCCTAGCCCCCTGTCGGGTGGACCTAGAAGCTATCCTAAAGTATCATAAACACCTGCATGGTCGAATATGGCTTTTCGGATGATAAGATTTTACCTCTTTGGCTATGTAACTAGTTAAGCCTGTCGGTCAATAACGGACATTACACGGGTATTACCTAGATCTGTATTCAAACCCCCCTTTCGGATGATCACTTCGCCACTAAAGTGAATAGCCCAAATACTAAAAGCTAATTCTAGTTGTACGGAAAAGAAATAGTGATTAAAACAAAGTAATAACCAATATATAAAACTCAATCCTATTTAAATCATGCAATCCCAAATTCAAAACATAAATTAAATTAATTCGGGTTCATCCCTTTATTGCGATTCTCAAGCAATTAAGGTTTAGCTCATATTGAAAGTAAAAACAGTGAAGAAATTAATAATATACATGTTCCTAATAACAGAAATAAAATAAGAACCTAGATAGAGGAATTGGCTTGAACTGTTGTTGGAGATATAGACAGTCTCCAGCTTCTGCTCTTGCTTCCGCCTCTTGACGCTCTCTCTAAGGATGTATATATTGAATGAATTGTGAGAGGTCTAAGGGGTGTATTTATAGGTGTTGGAAGACCCTAGGTCGAATTTGCTTGGAGTGGAAGACAAGGCAAAGACTCTTAAATTCGTAGCTCTAAAAGATAAGATTCTGCTGATTTGATTTGGTCATATCTTTTTCAATACTTATCCGTTTGAGAAGTTCCAATATATGAAACTGCTTGTCTTGGAAAGCTCTTTCTATTGGTGCAGACCATTCGTCCAGAATCCTAACCAATCTTTTATTATGATTTAATTCCTAAAACGTGGCTGGATTTTCAGATTTCAAAAGGCAGCTTTATCTTTTCCTCCTTTGAATAAATCTTTCCTAAATCTTCTTATTTCCATGTAAATCTTCTTTCCTTTCATCTTTATCTTGACTTGGTCTCTAAGTAATTACCATTTATCTTTTAAAGCTTCACATTAAATAAATAATTAAACCGCATATGCTCAAAAAGAATAAATCAAGAAATCAAGAAATCAAAATAGGAAAGTGTACTCTAAAAATAGAAACTCGACTAGAAATCATTTCCTAACACTATAAAATACACTAAGACTTTATTCTCACTTCTCCTCCTTGGATTGGTCTTTCATGAGATTTCAAGAACCAATTAACTTTGCATTAAAAATAGTCGAATTTAGGCACAAAAGCTCAGATTCTGCAAATAGTTAATTTCCAAGGGGAGGAAGTGCAATATGATCAAATAAGCCTAAAAGTCTATCAAATAAGTCATTTATTCACCTAAAAGGATGTCTCCAATGGGCTAAGAATTAGAACAAATAGGGAGACATCAAGACCCCAAACTCAAACCTTTGTCGTCCCGACAAAGTAAAATAAAAACAAAGGATCTTTTAGGTGAATGCAGAAGGTAGAATCTAGAAAATAATTCCAAAGCAAAACTTAAAACAAATCTCATATAGTCTAATCTAGGAATTAATATACATCTACACTTATCATGCAAAATCAAATACAACATAATATCAAATCAAAATTAATTTCACAATGCTAGAAGGTTACGCTTAATACTTATCTCAAAATGGTGGCTATAGGGTGTTCCTCGATCCTTACTTGCGTTGAATGTTCCACTTATAGTAATCCCTATTAACTCACTGTGCATCTAGGAATCACGAGGTCTTTACGGTTTTTAGCGTAGGCTGAAGGACAGTATGGTATGTATATTTGGTAAATTTGAAGTGAGCTTTTGGCTCTCTCCTCACTTACCATCAACAAAACTGTCCAAGAGCTTGAGTTTACACTCGAATTTCGTTCTCACTCAACCCAATTGACGCGCTAATGTAGCGTCCCCAAATTAACCCAATAAGCACTAAAGATGATTCACCTAAACTTTTCCACTTTGCCGGTCCAAATATATATTCTTTTCATATAACTTTTTGTTTCTATATATATATATATATTTTTTTTTATAGCTATGACTCTCTCTTTAATGTTGAGATATCATGCTATTTTCTTCATGCCTATTCATGATTTTAGCTTTATAGCTTCTTTTCCATTCACTATTACCCCGGCAAAGGGTTACAATATAATTGACCTGTGAATCATCATCATATATAGCACAAAGCATCATTGATAAGCTCAAAAATCCCAATCCCAATGTAAATTCCCATATAGTGGACCCACCACCCCAAACTCAAGCTCAAGACAGGAAGTCTCAGGATCGTGATTCAAGTGCGGGTCATATGGTCATGCCTAATAATCTAAAGGGAAATTGGCTTATAATGTGGCGTCAAAAGAAAGGCTTAAAGGCTAAAAATTTGTCTAAGAAGGATAAAATTAATTCAGGGATAGACAGCCAAAAAGGATTCAAAGGGCTAACAAAGAACTGCCTCTATCATCTTCCTATTTACACAACTTGTCTCTAGTTCATACCTAAGTGGGTTCTCTACTCATTTAGATCTCACGTTCTACAAACCACCCATTATCCTTAAGCACAAGTTTACTTCTTTTGCATTGTTCGTTAATTTTTCCTATCAATTATCTCATACTTGCATGCAATCAAAGTGCGTTTTACACTAACTCCTAAAGTCAACTATTTTCTATCATAAATTTATAAAAAGCATGCTTGATGGGGGCATTTAAAACACTCTACAGCTCTACAGTCAAAACATTCCTCAAACTAAAATTAAAAAAAAACTGTAAAACACATAAAATTGGGATGAGGCAACGAACCCCACCCCAAACTCAAAAATGAGTCGTGTCCCCACGACTCGAAAAAGACTCAAGAAAGCAATTAAACAATTAAAACAAATAAGAAAGGGATAGGAAAACGTATCTGAACCAGCACGAAGCTGGTTTCCATGGTTGCGTGTAGGTTGAGCCCCTTGTGTTGCGTAGGTGGCATGTGGAACATTGCTCACTCCACGTAATATGATGTGCATAAGCTCCAACTCTTTTGTGATTTTTCCTATGGGTTTCAACACCTCTTCATGATTATCCTCCCAAAATTCTTTCAACTACATCTTTCAACACCCAAAAGTAATACAAGCTTCTCCAACTTCTCTTTTCTCTTCATGGTATTCTTGACCTCCCAATCTTTGACATCTCAATGGACCCCAAACTCAAAACTTCAAATAATCCAAAACTAGAGAGGAGTTTTGAAATTTGATGTTTTGAGGATTTGTAATGAAGTATTATGGAGTTATATGAGATGGGTAATGAATATGTAACAGCTTGGGGAAGGTTTAATGAATAGGATTGAAGCTTTGATGAAGAGGTTTAAGGTTGAAGGAGAAGATTTCTTGATTTTCTTGAAGGATTGTGGTGTTAGATGTGTGTTTAGAATGAAATAGGAGGATGGATTTAATGTTCTTTGGTGTTGTAGTGGTCTTTGTGCAGGTATATAAGGGTTAAGGCCTGGAAAATTCGTATTGGGGGAGGCTAGGGTTTAGTCTTGAAAAGGTAAGAAGCTTATAAGGTGAAGACTCTTCAAAACCGACATAGCGCGGTATACCGGGCATAACCCGCGGTATACCGCAGCTTCTGCTGCTGATTTTTTCTCGCTCCTGTCTTGACCCCGTGCTAGCACCCCGTGGCACGGGTTTTTGCCCTGCGGTGTAGGGGTGCGGTGCATGGGGTAGTCCACACCAACTCCGTCAAAAAACCCGCGGTACCTAACCCGTGGTACGGGTTTTTCCCTCCCGCGGTATACCGGACCGCGCATCAAAAATTTTTTCTCCTTTCTGTATAAAACCCGTGGGGGCCACCCCGTGGTACGGGTTTTTCAGGCGCGGTATACCAGGAGTCTGGTGCGGTGCACCGGACCGACCTGCGAATTTTTCAAGTGATTCCTTTTTTTCAATTCCTGCACCAATAACACACTACCTTTCTCATTTCTTTTAAAAGTAGACACTAAAACTTGACAAAAACTTAAAGCAATTAAAACATGGGTTGTCTCCCAAGAAGCACTTTTGTTTATTACGTCTTTAAGTTCGACGCGTTACCTTCCATGAAGATGGTATTGAGGCCCTTGCGGTTCTCCTCCGCTTGAATTCGCCTCGTCCTTGGTATGTAAGCTTTGAAACCTTCCCCCTTAAAATTTTATTTAGTCGATCTCTGAAAGGGGGAGGGTAGTATCTCCGTTTCGCCTTCTTACTTTCACGACGAAACGTGTTCTTCACCACACGATAGTAGATAACCGTCCTCAACGGTATAAGCTCGTTTTCATTCTCTTTAATCTCGCGTTCCTCTTTAAAGTGTGGTGGGTAGGTGCTCCTCCTTGCCGCTTTACTCTCGCGGTGTAGCACCTTTCTTGCGTAGCACCTATTGATCATTTGTAGTAATAGAGGTGATTCCAATATGTTATCTCTAATGATGAGTTGTGGTGGAGATAGTGATTGGTGAACTTTTTGTGGTGGGGATTCGATTTCTTTTTCATTGTGAACTTTGAATTCTTCGATGGATTCCTCAACCACTTCACATTCGTCTTCGCTTTCAACCCAATCTTCCACTATTACTTCATCATATTCTTGATGTGGAATCTTAATAATCTCGATCACCTCTTTTTCTTGGTTGCGTTCTGTATCATGATCATGTGCACGCACCATAGGAATAGCAACCTCAGTTTCAATTTCTAGGATTTTCGTTGCTACTCCTTCTTCCACCATGCTAATAGGATTGCCAACCACATGGTGGTCTTCATTTATAACCGGCATGATGGTCATATCACTATCACTAATATCTTCCTTCAACACCTCCTCCTCAACTACTTCTTCCAGTTGATCCTTTTCCTCTTCATAAGACTTGATACTATCGGCAGAATGCTGAGAATTAAGTATGGATTCAATTTCGTCTAGCTCCTTTTGCATTTCTTGCAAGCGGGAATCTTGTTCATCTGCTAACTTTTGCGATTGTTCATATAAGCCCATGAGTTCTGTAATTGATCTATATAACTGGGAAATTTGTGGTGAAGGTGGAGGTTGTTGAATGTTTTCAACCCACTGGTTGTTCCATTCATGTTCTTGCTGATAGTGATATGACGGTTGTTGTTGATTATTCCCGATCCATTGGTTGTTCCAATCCTTCTCTTGCGGGTATTGATAGGATTGTTGGTAGAAGTTACTACCCCATTGTTGTTGTCCCGAAGAGTCTTCCCAATAGTCATATGGATCGGGATCTGGGTAATGTCCTCTATACATCTTTCAATCAAATCTCTTGAACATTACCTAAATAAAGAACCTGTAAAAGCAAAACAAAAACAAAAACCAAGCGTAAAACTGAAAAATAAAAATAAATAAACAATTAAAACTACTTAAAGATTAAACACCGGGGTCACACGCTGCAATCCCCGGCAGCGGCGCCAAAAACTTGGTGGGTCCTTGTGTGTTATAAAATTAAGAACTGAAATGAAAGGAACCACAATACCACAAGTGTACGGTTGTCCAAGTAATACTCCGACAAGTCGGGTTTCGTTCTCAGGGATTGGACTGGTATAACCCAAGTGTTCAATAAACAAGTAGTAGTAATTGCAAATACAGAAAATAAAAGATGAGAAATATTTATTTGGTTTTTATATTAATCCTAAGACTGCAAGAAAATAAATAACTGAAAATAATACTAAAGGACTAGATGCAGATATGAGCTATACTTGAGTCTCGCTAGGAATCCACTTAATCAATATAATCTATGCTATGTCTAAGGGTAGAATTGGAATTATAATATTAGTCGGGACTCTAATATCTCCTAGCCCCCTGTCGGGTGGACCTAGAAGCTATCCTAAAGTATCATAAACACCTGCATGGTCGAATATGGCTTTTCGGATGATAAGATTTTACCTCTTTGGCTATGTAACTAGTTAAGCCTGTCGGTCAATAACGGACATTACACGGGTATTACCTAGATCTGTATTCAAACCCCCCTTTCGGATGATCACTTCGCCACTAAAGTGAATAGCCCAAATACTAAAAGCTAATTCTAGTTGTACGGAAAAGAAATAGTGATTAAAACAAAGTAATAACCAATATATAAAACTCAATCCTATTTAAATCATGCAATCCCAAATTCAAAACATAAATTAAATTAATTCGGGTTCATCCCTTTATTGCGATTCTCAAGCAATTAAGGTTTAGCTCATATTGAAAGTAAAAACAGTGAAGAAATTAATAATATACATGTTCCTAATAACAGAAATAAAATAAGAACCTAGATAGAGGAATTGGCTTGAACTGTTGTTGGAGATATAGACAGTCTCCAGCTTCTGCTCTTGCTTCCGCCTCTTGACGCTCTCTCTAAGGATGTATATATTGAATGAATTGTGAGAGGTCTAAGGGGTGTATTTATAGGTGTTGGAAGACCCTAGGTCGAATTTGCTTGGAGTGGAAGACAAGGCAAAGACTCTTAAATTCGTAGCTCTAAAAGATAAGATTCTGCTGATTTGATTTGGTCATATCTTTTTCAATACTTATCCGTTTGAGAAGTTCCAATATATGAAACTGCTTGTCTTGGAAAGCTCTTTCTATTGGTGCAGACCATTCGTCCAGAATCCTAACCAATCTTTTATTATGATTTAATTCCTAAAACGTGGCTGGATTTTCAGATTTCAAAAGGCAGCTTTATCTTTTCCTCCTTTGAATAAATCTTTCCTAAATCTTCTTATTTCCATGTAAATCTTCTTTCCTTTCATCTTTATCTTGACTTGGTCTCTAAGTAATTACCATTTATCTTTTAAAGCTTCACATTAAATAAATAATTAAACCGCATATGCTCAAAAAGAATAAATCAAGAAATCAAGAAATCAAAATAGGAAAGTGTACTCTAAAAATAGAAACTCGACTAGAAATCATTTCCTAACACTATAAAATACACTAAGACTTTATTCTCACTTCTCCTCCTTGGATTGGTCTTTCATGAGATTTCAAGAACCAATTAACTTTGCATTAAAAATAGTTGAATTTAGGCACAAAAGCTCAGATTCTGCAAATAGTTAATTTCCAAGGGGAGGAAGTGCAATATGATCAAATAAGCCTAAAAGTCTATCAAATAAGTCATTTATTCACCTAAAAGGATGTCTCCAATGGGCTAAGAATTAGAACAAATAGGGAGACATCAATGTCCAAAATGAAATGATTAATTAAAGAGTGGGGAGTTAAATTCAAAATGTCGATGCATTCAAGTTGGGGCTCGTTTTTTAGTTTGATAATATATATCACATCACGATGCAAAGCGTGAAAATTTACTCTTTTTTCAATCATCTCTTCTTGTTTCGCAACTTTCATTTATCGATTCGTAGTCTTTTCCACAAAGACAACTAAGTTTTAAGGTAGCATTTCTTAGCAGGGTGTTCATGGCTTTATTATGCACAATATTGAAAAGTATGAACTGATTGATGTCTAGTATTAGATGTGATATTCTTTTTTAATGCAAGAATGGTCCGGGCCAACTTGCACGCACCACGACTAATACCACAGAAATTATGCACGCCTCCACATGCATACGTTATGTAAATCGTAACTAGGTTACACATGTTTAGGGAGAGGATTCGAATCTTGTACCTCTCAAACTTTCAAAATTTCCTATCATAAAAATGGTGGGAAAAAAATACTTCAAATGGGTTGAAGAGTTAATGGTGAAAATAGATAATCTTGATTAGGTAAGTCATGGTGGTGGTCAACCAACGATGATAGTAAGGATGATGCCGGTAAAGGATAGCTCTGTTGGAAGCATAACTGGGAGTATAATTTATTTATTTTTTGGTGAAAACCTTTAAGTTTTGGTTTGGAAAATAAATAAGGTAAATATCGATAGTTGGTCTAGTGGTTAGACTACTCCGTAAAGACCATGAGGTCCTGGGATCGAATCTTATTGGAATCAAAATGATTTCGGGTCCAAATGGGCTCTCATGTGTATTAAGAAATGGAGTGAATCTGCCATATTTAAGACGTGAATTTTTAGGGACCTCTTATGGTGGTTGCTAGAGGGGTGCAACCACCACAGAGGTGGTAGGTTATGATTATATGGGATTTAGCGACCACAAATTTCTAAAAAACATTTTACATTGTCAAGCAATAAAGGAATTGCAGTAGTAATTAATGCTTGAGCTTGCCAATCTCGATCGGGTTTTGATAAAGAAATTAGAGTTACAGTGTTTAATTTGTTTGCTTCAAATTAATGGGTATTAATGAGGTTGTTATATTACAAATAAAAACATTTTCTAAAAAAATGTTAATTTTTTTTTTTAATTTAAAAAATAAATTACAGCACATGGGTCAAATACCAGAGAAAATTGATGAATTTTGTCGAAAGAGTGTAAATACAAGGAGGGTACATATTTTATTTAAAGAAAAAAAAGATAATTAGTCGATCGTTTAAAATAAATAGGACAAAAAGGTATTTATCCAAAAAACTTAAAACAAATTAAGAATGGAGTAAATGAGGTATTTATCCGAAAAACTTAAACAAATTAAGAATGGAGTAAAGGAGGGCAATTAGGTAAAAGTAACACCGTAAAGGAGAGATTGATGGAGACATGTTGCGACCAACCATGATATCATCACTTGGATGATTGAATGTTTCATCGGCGGTTGAATATGGTATCTACATGCAGAAAGCTTCTTAAGGAATAGATAGAGACCCTTCAACGGTTCAATCCAAGAACCTACTGAAGATAGAGCTTCAAGTCCTACCAATGGAAACACTTAGCACATCACCGTTGTTCTCTCCTTGGATGGGCTGAGCTGCACTAAAGAGACTATAATAGATGAGGTGTTGTTATATAATTTATATTGCATTTTTCTAAGCTCGTGCCAACTAAATAAGTTGCAAGTAAGGTCCTCCAAAGTTGCAATTTGGTTGTAAAATTCAACATATATTGAGATTTTTGTTGAGCCTAGTAATTTTGTACCTTTTATAAGGATTTTTAATTTTAAATTTGATAGTAATTGGGATTGTAACTAAACCTAAATATACTACGTAAGTTTTGGTCTGAGTATGATGGAATTTTTTTTTTATAATATCTGAGCTATTCCCGGAAACAATCTTTCAGGACCTCAAGTTTACGAATAGATTGCACTTGTAAATTTTGGATCTTAGAATTAGGTAATCACATGAGAACATTTAACCGAAACCACAAATCCAACCACGAATATCAAAATAAAAGCACGAGAAAGCAAAAGCACAGAACTAATTGAAAAAACAAAAAATCCAAATTAAAACCACTATAAGAACTTAAGAACAAAATCCATTTGCAAAAGAATCCGCAGAAGCTAAACCATTAAAAGTGATAAACAACTATTATTGTTACTAATAAACTATACTCTTCAGTCTTCACTTGGGTGGTGGGAAGAAAATCTGTTCAGCAAGCCTCATTGAGCGGAATTGATTCTCAACATCCGCAGACACTTTGAAGGATGCCTGAAGAACCTCAGGTGAAAGTGACTTCCAAGCACCGTTATTTCCAGCTAAGTGAGTGAAAATTGGACTGCAATAAAATATTCCATATAAGAGACAGGAAAAATATCAAGTGTAATAATGATAGGGTAGGGTACTTACTTTGGAGTTGAGATGATAGAGAACCACTCTAACCCTTCAGGATTAGCAATCTTGGAAACCACAAAGAACCTCGGTACAATGAAAAGGTTACCAGCCTCAACGGTTGTTTCAAGAACACGTTTTCCATCAATACCAACAACTTGAGCACGGCCGCTTCCTCTAACTATATAAGTCACTTGATAAGCCGAATCACATGAGAAACCGGGAGAACACATGGCTGAACCGTTGAGCATAACTAAGTCAGCACCAAGTCCTACCTCGGCTACCAAAGGCAAATTCTTTGTATTCAACACCACTACTTTACCACCATCTTTAATATCAACATCTAGTGGAGCTTCCAAACAGTTTAAAACCATACCCTTTCGGTGCTCTGGTTTTGGCTCTGGCATCTTAAATCCCTCATCAACCTTGATAATTCCGTTCCCTGTTTGACTTGAGACGAGGGTTTTGACAATGTTTTCTTCCAAATCCCATGCACGGCTTACAAACTCGGTTGAGAAACCATTGAAAATACCTTTTGTACCGGTTAAAAAGAAGTCGGTAAATGAACCGGTTTTGTGAGCTTTTGAGGTATCTCCCAAGAAGAGAATGAGTAGCTCAGTGTCATCTTTGTTGTACCACCATGTCACAACACCGAAAGGAAGAGCAAGTGTATCACCTGTCTTGATTGCAACAACTTTTTCTTCTTTTTCCGGGAGGACAATTCCGGCCACGCCACTACCTGAATAAGTCAAACATATATATGTCAAATTAAATAAGTACCACAATCAAGTAGATTAATAATTGTATCAAATCAACAACATAAAAACCAAAGATGAATCAATTAACCTATCAACTCAGACAATTTACTATTGATCAGATAACAATTCCTAAGTGTTGTACTAAAGTTTGCAGATTAAATTTATACAATAAGAATCCAATACCCCAAATGATCTACCGACTCACGCACCTTGATTTATAATTACGTGACATAAAACCCATCTCTAATATATACATTGGAGGATCTAAGCATTAATTATAAGTTTATTAGAAATTTAGAATAAACATCATCAGATTTGACAGAAATCGTAATCCCGTTACTAGCTCGTTTGAAGAACAGATCACTAGGAATTGCATGTTATCAACAACTAAAGGCCAATTTTGAAGCTTAAACCTCGTGATTTATTCACACAATACAGAATGATCTGATTAAATTATCACAATTAATTCAACATAGTCTAACATCAAAATTAACGTAATTCTTTAAAGAAAAGAAGTACCTTGAAGAACATAGGCAACCTTAGCAGAATCAGAGTAACAAGGCATAGCAAAACCATTCTTCTCAAGAGAAAGCTTGGAAGCACCTATGTTACCTTGACGTAACATAGGCAACTCCTCAGGACACCATGCATAATAAGCACCGCCTTCTCCTCCATAAACCTTCTTAGCCAATCTTGGTGATAAATCAATATCCATCTTTTTGTTCTTAAGAAAATCTCTAGTAAAGCAAATTCAAAGAAGAAGTACTTTTTATTTTATATCGAAAAGAGTCACCAAAAGGTTGTATTTATAGACAAGTAAAGAACTTTTGAGTAAGACTAAAACACAAACACTATCGTATTAGTATTGCAGAAATTAGGAATTTGTATTCAATACAATCTTTACTTTATATCCGAATAAGTACAACTCTGTGGGTTTATCCAATAACATAATAGCGTATCTAAATCACATTTAATTTTGATCATAGTATTCTTACCATCTTTACTCTCTATCCGAATAAATCGAATTACACTTAATTAGGCTTATAAGTAATAACGTAGTTAAGTAACAATTAATTTTTCTTTTTTAAATGTTCAAAATATTCAATGGTAATAAAATTAATTCAGATAAGATTTAATTCTACTATTTTAGATAAGCCTAAATATTATAATTCGATTATTTAGATACAAATTAAGGTTATACTAATTATACTTAAACACAAATTCCTAAGTTTATTAGTATAAGTCACATATAATTTTGATCAAAGTATTCAAGTTAAATATTTATCTACTAAATTATAAATGCTAACAAAATTATGGGTGATTTATAATAAAAATCAAATAAATTCTAATGATAGACTCGCCTATACTACATCAAGCATGACGGTCATACCTAGACATTAGTCTGAAAGACTCGCGCCTCCTTTGAACAACTAAGCCTTACAAGGTTTATAAGCAAAACCTGAGAAAGTATATCATATTTCGTCATGCGAATGTCCTTTCCTAGGATACTACAAAAGTCTAATAAGGTATAATGGGTTTTTTCCTTTTTTTTATAAATATCCATGTCATGTACCCAAAAAGATATCATTTAAATTCATAATTTGTTTATTATTACAGTCAGATCTAATCTACATATATATTCCCTTTGCTCCCCGGTACTAATTTGACCGCCAAAGTGAATTTCTCCTTTGTCACATGTACTTTGGCGTGGTTGACTACTTACCCTTATGTATTAAAAAATGTGTGTGTGTCCCTTTACTTCGATATGTTCAACGATACTTTTTTTTTGGATGTAATTCATCAATTTTCTCCGTTAGTTGACCCATGGGGAGGACATGTGATCTTTTCATTTCATTTTTGCATTACAAATCTTTATTAAAATAGAAATACCTTAACCTTTTTTCTTGGAAGGGTAATTTGGACATTTCAAAGCTTTAAGGTAAGTAAATAGAGAGATCTCATACTATCATTCTGAAGAAATAACCCTAACCCTATTGACTACCTGGCTAGTCAAGTCCCTTTAGCTCACTAACGGATACCAGACACATATATACTATGTCCATAACCAAACCCCCTCCCAGATGATAATTTGATTAACCTTACTCCTTAGTATGTGATCAAGACACAACTGAAAATTAAGTATAAGATATATATCCAACGGAAGTAAATTCTATTTACTTAAGTAAAACAATCCAAATAACATCAAATTAGTATTCCAGAGTTCATACAAAAGCAATTCTCAAGGAACAAAGTGTTTGGCTCATAATGAAAAAGATAAAAAAAAGCTAATTTAAAGTGAATGAATCATGTTCACTATGAAAAACTAATAACAATAGAATTAGGAATTACTGAAAACAAAGGTGAAATGATTGAGCAATGGTGGAAAAGCCTTGTCTTCTTCTTCTTTCCGCTCCAGGCGCTTATTCTCTTCTCAAATGACTAAAGGCGGATCTGACTCTGGCCAAGAGTGATTCTATAATTATATTTGCTGGTATATATAGACTCAAAAAAGAATTAGGGCTTCGATGGGCTCACGCATTAGGTTAGAATTGTCCAAACCCGTTTTTACTTAACAAAATTTTGGTTCGAACCACGACAACATAAATTAATATAACTTCTTCAGTTCAGATCTGAATATCAAATCATCGAATCCTACGCCCTCCTGACTTCAAATCCCATCTTCCAATGAAAGGGATCCTCCATAAGCCTCTCTAGCGATCACAATTCAGTCGCTAATCGTATGAAGTCATTGAAGATCACACGTTGGTCGCTAAGATATTGTCAGAAATAAAAATAAATATAAAAATGCTAAAATTTATATTTTGTTACAAATATTAAACCCAACTTATACAAGCATTGCAAAGTATATAAAATACCATAAAATTGACAAAAGACACCTGAATTGATTAATCAACACGAATTAGTTATAATTTTATACAAATCAATATGGGGGATTAGTTTGAGAAAAAGAAAAGAAAAAAGACACATGAATTGATTAATCAACACGAATTAGTTATAATTTTATACAAATCAATATGGGGGATTAGTTTGAGAAAAAAAAAACCAAAGTAACCTAAACCATCATGTATTGGGTGAACCTAGAATTTCTGGTAAGTGCTTAATTAGTTTGTTCTTGTTTAATGGTCTATGTACTCCTTGAATACCTTTTTTTACATTAGTGTGTTATGCTTGAAGACCAACAAGGAACTAGGAAGAATAAAAAAAAATACAAGGAATAAAGCCAAACATATAACATCAAAAAGGCCTACCATCCCACATTCTTTTGGAGATGGAGTAATATATAATAGTTAATAGAAAGATTCATGATTACTTGGGTGAAGCTAAATAATTCTTTTTGTAAATAAATCCAGATTATCCTTAAAAGAAGAAGTAAAAATTAACCGAAAAACCTAATAAGGATCTAAAAGGCCATTGGGGTAACGTAAAGTTTAGTTATATTGATATTTGAGGAGGTAAGGATATATTGGGGTTTAAGTATTTTGTATATTTATGTGATAGGAGGAAGTAGAGAACTAGAGAGCAAAAGAGGCCCTTCACTCATAGTTTGGGAATAAATATAAGAGATAGAGCCTAGTAATTTGGTTGTAAAATCCAACATACATTGAGATTTTTGTTGAGCCTAGTACTTTTGTACCTTTTAAGGATCGTTAATTTTAAATTTGATAGTAATTGAGTTTGTAATTAAACCTAAATGTACTATGTGAGTTTTGGTCTGAGTATGATGGAATTTTTTTTATAATGTCTGAGCTAGTCCAAGAAATAATCTTTTAGGACCTTGAGTTTACGAATAGATGAATCATGATATCCAAAAAACTAGTGGAAATAACATCTCAAGTCGGCACATCAGAACAATAACATCCTTTTTTAGTTCACGCATACTCAGGTTGCATTTACAAACCATGTAGAAAACGTACAATCATTGTAACCTAGGGGTAATTGGTAAATATCATAATTTTTTATATGACACTCTCTTCCTCTTCTTCAGGTCCCACCAAGATAACTTACAAATCGAACATGTCTCCAATGTTTTGTAATCACCCCGATACAAAACACAAGCGTTTTAATACACATCAATTATTTCGTACCCTAAACTCTAACTCTTTAACTTGTTGTTGGACTCTTCATACGATGCAGATAAGGTACGCCCATCAATAAAAATATGATTTAACAATTATAGAAGTTATATGAACAAAGTATCCATTCACTTGTTTTGATTATGTACTATCCTAAAAACTTAAGATATACCATAAGTTTCTCTTAATGCATGTAAATAACATTTTTACATATTTTTTTACTGAATATTGATATAATCGGTTGTCGTGTGCATATTGTAAAGATTATACAGAAGTTTCTCACAATTTTTAAAGTATATGGACATTTTGTAAGATAGGGTAAAAGATAATGGATTCAACTAATGTTCAACCCAACTATTAGATCCATCTTTTCAGTATTATCTCCCTAGACTTCTCGGTGTGCTACAATTAGTTGTTCATCTTTGGTTGCTTCCTCCTAATCGCTAACAGACACTATCAACAAAATCGTCTAAATGCTTACCCTTGGAACTCCCCTCTATGAACTAACACCTTAAAATATTAAAATTCAATCAAGATAGCGTGGAGTCAACAATGTTTGTTGTGGTAACGATTATTCTGTTAGTTGATTGCACTATAGATCCCTAACCATGTGCCCGATCTCAATTATTTTGTCAGGAGTCATTATACATAATTTAGAGGCTCCAAAAGTCCTGAATAAGGAACATTACGAAGATATCTAACTTGTAAAATTTGGATTTGACAAATAGGTAATCACATAAATTTAACAAATAAAAATTTGTGCATGTAATAATCAACCAGAGATATCAAAAGTTAAACATCGAAATTAACAGAAAAACGAAAAATCCATATAAAAACCTTAGAAAAAAATACATTTGCAGGAGTTTAACTGAAAGTAACCGCAGAAGCTAAACCATTAAAAGTGATAAACAACTATTATTGTTACTAATAAACTATACTCTTCAGTCTTCACTTGGGTGGTGGGAAGAAAATCTGTTCAGCAAGCCTCATTGAGCGGAATTGATTCTCAACATCCGCAGACACTTTGAAGGATGCCTGAAGAACCTCAGGTGAAAGTGACTTCCAAGCACCGTTATTTCCAGCTAAGTGAGTGAAAATTGGACTGCAATAAAATATTCCATATAAGAGACAGGAAAAATATCAAGTGTAATAATGATAGGGTAGGGTAATTACTTTGGAGTTGAGATGATAGAGAACCACTCTAACCCTTCAGGATTAGCAATCTTGGAAACCACAAAGAACCTCGGAACAATGAAAAGGTTACCAGCCTCAACGGTTGTTTCAAGAACACGTTTTCCATCAATACCAACAACTTGAGCACGGCCGCTTCCTCTAACTATATAAGTCACTTGATAAGCCGAATCACATGAGAAACCGGGAGAACACATGGCTGAACCGTTGAGCATAACTAAGTCAGCACCAAGTCCTACCTCGGCTACCAAAGGCAAATTCTTTGTATTCAACACCACTACTTTACCACCATCTTTAATATCAACATCTAGTGGAGCTTCCAAACAGTTTAAAACCATACCCTTTCGGTGCTCTGGTTTTGGCTCTGGCATCTTAAATCCCTCATCAAGCTTGATAATTCCGTTCCCTGTTTGACTTGAAACGAGGGTTTTGACAATGTTTTCTTCCAAATCCCATGCACGGCTTACAAACTCGGTTGAGAAACCATTGAAAATACCTTTTGTACCGGTTAAAAAGAAGTCGGTAAATGAACCGGTTTTGTGAGCTTTTGAGGTATCTCCCAAGAAGAGAATGAGTAGCTCAGTGTCATCTTTGTTGTACCACCATGTCACAACACCGAAAGGAAGAGCAAGTGTATCACCTGTCTTGATTGCAACAACTTTTTCTTCTTTTTCCGGGAGGACAATTCCGGCCACGCCACTACCTGAATAAGTCAAACATATATATGTCAAATTAAATAAGTACCACAATCAAGTAGATTAATAATTGTATCAAATCAACAACATAAAAACCAAAGATGAATCAATTAACCTATCAACGCAGACAATTTACTATTGATCAGATAACAACTCCTAAGTGTTGTACTAAACTTTGCAGATTAAATTTATACAATAAGAATCCAATACCCCCAATGATCTACCGACTCACACACCTTGATTTATAATTACGTGACATAAAACCCATCTCTAATATATACATTGGAGGATCTAAGCATTAATTATAAGTTTATTAGAAATTTAGAATACACATCATCAGATTTGACAGAAAACTCGTAATCCCGTTACTAGCTCGTTTAAAGAGCAGATCACTAGGAATTGTTATCAACAACTAAAGGCCAATTTTGAAGCTTAAACCTCGTGATTTATTCACACAATACAGAATGATCTGATTAAATTATCACAATTAATTCAACATAGTCTAACATCAAAATTAACGTAATTCTTTAAAGAAAAGAAGTACCTTGAAGAACATAGGCAACCTTAGCAGAATCAGAGTAACAAGGCATAGCAAAACCATTCTTCTCAAGAGAAAGCTTGGAAGCACCTATGTTACCTTGACGTAACATAGGCAACTCCTCAGGACACCATGCATAATAAGCACCGCCTTCTCCTCCATAAACCTTCTTAGCCAATCTTGGTGATAAATCAATATCCATCTTTTTGTTCTTAAGAAAAATCTCTAGTAAAGCAAATTTAAAGAAGAAGTACTTTTTATTTTATATCGAAAAGATTCACCAAAAGGTTGTATTTATAGAACAAGTAAAGTATTTCAGTAAGACTAAAACACAAACACTATCGACTATCGTATTGGTATTGCAGAAATTAGGAATTTGTATTCAATTATGGTAGTAATTACAATCTTTACTTATATCCGGATAAATCGAATTATAACTCTTAGGCTTATCGAATAAGATAATAACGTATTTAAGTCACATTTATTTTTGGTCAAAGTAGCATAGTACAATCTTTAACTTCTATCTGTATAAATCGAATTATAGTCATAATCTTATCAAATAAAGATAATAAAGATTATCTTATTAAATAAAGATAATAACGTATTTAAGTATTTTTTTTATTTGATTGTCATTTATGTCACATTTATTTTTGGTCAAAGAATTTCAGTCCTATTATAATAAATTTACGTAGGTGTTTATGGGTATAGGTCTTTTGTTATATTTTGGAGGATTATTTATTTCATTTGTAATCTAATTTTATCTGAATAACATAATTTTATTTTATTTAAAATTCAATTATATCTTAATTATATATTAATTCTTATCCATATTATACGTATACTTCGAATAATTTTTTTTATTTTATATAAAATAAATAAAGATTATTATCTAATAAATTATTTATTTTCTTTTTTATTCTCATTGACCACCAATTCTCTCTTTATTTCTTGTAAAAAGACCTTTTTACTTTTTCTTTTATATCTTATTTTTTCATGGAATTTAATTATACTAACAATATCATTTTTATCTTTTTGCGCTATTGTCTTCCTATTTGTGATAATTTAATGTCTCTTCATTTTTAGAAATTATTAGGAAGTTATACTCGATTTATATTAGAATTTTTTTTTTATTATTTCTTATCTTGATTTGATGATATATTATTTTTAGAGCATATTTGGTTTAGTTTTTTTGTTAATTGTGAAACTTTAAAGATATATGGTAATTAATTAGATGCCAAATTAATTCTAAAAGATAAAAGAAAGAAGATAAGGATGGAAATTGGAGATAAGGGAAGGAAAAAATAATTATGGAGATAAAGTTGTCAAGTAAATATGAATTCCAGCCACTACGTCCATTAAAGTGTTTCATAACTCAAGATTGTCTAAAAATTTGGAAGAATGGTCTGACGCTAAGTTGTAGAGACTTTGGAGACGATCAGTTTTGATATAAAGAACGCGTAAATCGGAGTTGTATTGAAGAAGTTACGACCAAAACAAAACCACAACAGTTTATTACCTTTTCTATATTTTAGGGTTACGAATTAGAGTTGGACTAGAATTCCAATTACTTGTCTTCCACTCCAAGAAAACATTTTAGGGCTTCCTAGCCTCCTATAAATACATCCTTAAACTATTGTAAACGTGTCCTTGCCTTCTGCAATCAATCCTTAAGTTTTATTCATCATTAGAGTCATTCAAGAGAGCAAGTTAACAATATGTATCTTTCTTTTAGTTTATTTATTTTTAGTATGAACTAATTTTCCCATAGCTTGGGTTTTGCATATGTATAATCTAAGAATTCTATTTTTCATCTATCTATGTTTCTTTGGGAGAACAATTTTAATTTGATTCTAGCTGCTTAACCATATATTTGTTTTATGCGCTTTGATTTATGGTCTGTCTTAAACATGATCAATTTAGAGATGTGTTAATAGTAGTTAGATGGTCACCCAGAAGGGATGTCTAATTATTGAAACACCACATAAGTATCTAGTGCGCGGTAGTGATCCGGAAGGGCTTGCCTAACTAGATAGTCATTAGGTTTTGATTTAATCACCGGTCATCATTAGAAGTACAGACTCATTGAGTAACCTAGTGGCGTAGGAGCACCCTCTTTAAGTCCCCTCGTGATTGTGAGTTCGCCACCCTAGTCCACCTTGACAGGGGTAGGGAGGAATTTAGAATCTTGACTTATCTAAGATCTATTATCGCCCTTATTAACTAATAGAAAAATTAGAAGGATTAGTGCATACGAGCAAAACTGAGCTATATTTTCACATCTTTATTCTCTCATATTAATTTTATTGTTTTTTAATTTATTTAGTTTAATCATTAATCTCTCCATCAATCATCTTTATTTCCTATATTTTTAATTATTAATTGCTACTCTGATTTATTTACCCATAAGCATAACACACTTAAGTTTTTGAGGAACGAATTTTCTTATCATTAGAACTTGCATACGTCCTGTAATACTTGCATTACCGTGTTGAGTCTAGGTTGTTTATTGCATTATTTTATCTCTTTTTTTATCACACCCTAGGCGACACCACTAAGTTTAAGCGTTATATATTTCTATCGTTGAAACCAAAACACGGTAACAGAGAGAGGTATGTATATGCAAAAAAGGATGAGAGCTAGGAATAAATATTTGAACGGTGAGTTATGGCGTTAGTTGCGTACCTTACTCTAGATAACAATCGATAAGCTTTATCTTAACTTGTTCAAGGAGTTAGATGAAGGTCTAATGATTTGCTCGATTCTCCATATCTTCCTGAAACTAGAAATAAGTCAAGACCACGAGGAGGTGCGCTCCCGATGGCACTCCGACTCTCAACATTAGCATTGTTGCTATTGGGGATTATATACACGAGGAACTATGAAGACTTAAATCGATTGTATAATAACCACAACCATTTTAAAGAGAGAAAAAAAGAAAGTCTTTAGAGAATACTCAGAGTGTGTTGATTCTGTCGTGGAGAGGGATATTTATAGATGTCAAATGAGAACGCAAGACGAAATTGCTCGGAACAGTATAACTCGGAGGCGGGTGCGCGTGATAAGCTATAGGGAAACCCGCTCATCTGAAATGATCATTATATATAGTCCTGCTTTGGACTTTGGATGGCTCAAGGTATCTACCCTTAGAAGAGTTTAGACACTTCTTTCCCTCTTGCAACCATTCTATTCCCTCGCGTTGTACACGTATACCTCAGGTTGAACCAAGTATCGACGGTATATTTTGACTTATCAATACCCCTTTTGAATTTATGAGATTAAGACTCTTTCCTTGAACGTGATCTAAAGGAATTCATAACTTCTGGTTTTTAAGCGCCTATGCGAGGTGGAACTTTTATGTCAGGTTTCTCCAAGGTACCTCTCACCAAGGACTCTATTGGTCTCGTAGTGATGAGGTTGATCTTCTAGTCTACATCGGTCTTACAAATTATTTACTCTGACTTATGACACTCTACTTTAGGAGCACACCTCTAGGAGGGTGTCAGTAGTAGGGATTTGATGGTACGCAAATATTATAGGAGGTAATCTTTACATATTCCATTTACTTCATCCTCAGGATTGATATCTGATTGTCGAATATATGTTGAATTTGGAACCTTTCACTCTCCAATCTCCATGTTGTCGGGCTACGTCGCACTTCTGGATAACCCTAATTTACGTCGGACTTATGAATAACTCTGATCGCCGAAGCTATGCCAGACTTACAAATAACTCTGTTTGTTGAGACTGTGTCAGTCTTACGCATAACTCTAATTACTGAGGCCACGGCGGTGTTACAAATAACTCTTATTATCGAAGCTACGTCAGATGTACGAATAACTCTGTTTGTCGAGGTTACGTCGGTCATACGAACAAATATGTTTTCGAGGCTACGTCGGTCTTACGATTCTGAATGTCGAGGCTATGTTGGTCTTACGAATAACTCTGCTTGTCGAGACTGCGTCAGTCTTATGAATAATTTTAATTGTCGAGGCTATGTCGGTTTTGTGCATGTGAACTCCAACTAATTGTTGATATTGACATTATTGTTGCCATTTTGTTGAAAGTTTTTACGTCAAATGAAATAATCACTTTTCCCTTTATTTGTAATACTTGCTCATTTACATTTACCACTTCATGTTTTGCTCTCTTTTGAACTATATGGTTAAGATAGTCGTCAACCCGATTCTTCTTCCTATCATATATTTGTTGAACTTTATTTTCCAATATACCCGGTGTTATATTCAATTTATCTTTTCCCCTTTTTCTCTTGTGGTTCCATCATTTGGTATTCTTCAAATTCATTTTATGTTGGAGTAGTTATCATTGCTTCGTCCTCCACTGATGTATTTCCTTTCAGCTTATTTGCTTTCGCCATTGAATAATCTTCATCTGATTCCATATATTCTCTTCCAACTGATTAAATGACGTTAGATAGTGGTTCCTCGTCGTCCATTCCCAACCCTTATTAAACATCACATTTCCAAATGTTCATTTTTCCTTGGTGTTCATTTTTCTTTGGTGTTCATTATCCGTTTCTATTTGATTTTATCTTTCTTTCGGGTTTTCTTCTTCTTGTACTTTTTATTTTTCTATTTCATTTTCTCTTTCTTTTGATTTTTCTTCATGTTGTACATTATTTTTGGTTTTCTTTCTGATTTCTGGGTTCTTTCTTATTTTCTTCTTCTTTCTCTTTATCTCATTCTTTCATCTTTTTTTCACAGTTTCAGTTTCTCTTGCCTTTTTTACCTCTCTTTCCTTTTCCAATTCTCTCTCATTTTCTATTTCTCTCGTTTTTTCTTCTTCTCTTTCCTTTTCTGCTTCTCTCGCTTATTCTAGGTCTCTCGCTTTTTCTTCTTCTATCTTTTTTTTTTTTGGCTTGCCTTTTCTGCTTCTTGATTCTTTGTTAATTTTCTTATTTCATCTTCTAGATTATTTACTTCATCGGTAATATGATTTTCTATACTCTTAAACATGCATTTTCAATTTCAAGTGTTGCCGGACTTGATTATTACCCTATCTTTGATTTTAGCTCTTCATTTGCTCAATTTATCTATTCAACTTCACATAAGTTTGCTTATTTTTATTGTTGTCGTCCACAAACACTCGTCATCTCTCTTCTTCTTCAATTGCATGTATATTGTTTTGAAATTTTCTCCTTCCCTTTTCCAACTTCATCTTCAAATCTTGATCTTGATTTTCTATCTCGTTTAATTTCAGTTCAAGACGCACCACCTTTTTTCTCCGAGATTAAATCTTTCTTTGATATGTTGATTTTGACTTCCATTTTCTGTATAAAGACAACAATTATATGTCACCTTCAGTTGTATCATTTTCTTTTATGTTTTATACGTGTCCATGTACACTCCACCTAATTGTGCTACATATAACCCTCATTTATTTAAGGTATTCCAAGCGAAAAGGAGTTATTTTTTCCAAGAAACTTCCCCTTCGATCCTTCGATCCTTCAATCCTCATCTGATTATTTGATCCTTTGACCCTCTGATTGTTTGATCCTTCAAGTGTTTCATTGTTTGACTCTTCAATCCTTTGATCGTTTAATCCTTCAATACTTTGATCTTTTGATGTTTTGCTTGTTTGTATATATCCTCCGTCCAAAATAATTTGTATTGGTCCTGTGTCCCTTCTCCTTTTTTCTAAAATATACATTTAGTTGCTCCATTTATCTTTAAATATCAACAATCTTATTCAATTCTTCGTCGATATCATCTACTTTTTCATCTTCTTCGCTTTCTCTTACTTCAGATTATGTTTCTTCTAGATCTCTTAGTGTATTTTTTATATATCTTTGTTCATATACCTTTAATACTAAAGTGTCTGCGTTGATCTGCAAATAAATAAAAATATGAAATAATTAGTAATTTAATATATATGTAATTAAAAATAATTGAGTTATGGGATTTTCCCCATATCTCACCTATTTTTTTATTTATAAATGAGTAATGGGTAATTTCCCATAATTCATCAAATTATGAACTTTGAATACAGTTTTCCAAAATAAGTATATTACATCATTCGTCTTTGCCTTATCTATATAGCCATCTCTGAATGATATGTGACGTTGTGGCATGAACTGTCTTAGCACCCTAGGATATGCTCGTTCATGATCTTCTATTAGGTCCCATGTGCTAACATGTTCAAAGAGTAACACCTCCATATCATATAAATTATTAATTATGTATGATAGAAATTATGTTATATATTTCGTAAATATATTCTCTTACCATAAAATGCAGCTTGGACCTTTTAGGTTCATAAAATTTTCTAGCTTTTAATGTGTTTTCTAATTTCATCACATGTCGTCGTTGCCCAATCATAATCTTTTACCATATCCAGATCCTCACTTACCCAAATTGTCCACCTATATATTTTTTCTCGATGCGGGTTGAATAGTATTGTGTGTAATATCAGATATCACATCATCCGAGCAAATTTGTTGGTGTTTTCTTCAATTTTGGGTTCTTTCATAATCTTTTCCATTTTTGTCTTTAACAGTGTCAAAGTTATATGACCATTGTCATTCAGGAATAATTTGTTATACCAATCTGACTCAAGCACATCAGTTTTCCCATATATTTGGTACATCTATATCACCACCTTTAAACCCAAGATGATTCTCCATCATTTGATGTTAGTTTTATAGTCTTTTTCTTGATTCTGAAACCTTTTTGTTCACCCTCATGTTTGGAATATCATCGGTTCTTTCGTAAAATGCCTTTATAAGACAGTAAAGTTGAAGTTTATGGCAAGCCTTTAAATGACGTTATTTAAATCTTGAATGTTTCGATATTTTGAATAATCCATCCAATAATGATCTGCTCTCAACTACCATATATGCACTTTACAAAGAAAATATTACATAAGGGTAGTTAAATGTCAACAATTCCCCATAATTCAATTTAATTCTAAAAAAAAACAGTTATAGGAAATTTCCCAAAACTCAACCATCTACTTACCATTATAGCTTGCATGTGAACTATATGGATTATGCGAAATAAAAAAGTTATTGAAGATGTCCCTATTAATTTTGATACAGGCTTAACTCTTATAAATTTAAATTGTAGGGATATCTTTTGTTACAATGAAGAAGAACAGGATTTGAGTCAAATCCCTCATCAGCAAGTGCTGCCAACATGGAAGTCCCTATCCCTTATTTGGATCAAACCTCCCTCTAATGAAATTAAAATCAATGTGGATGCCTCGTTTATTCCTGGAAAAGCATTCTCAGCCGCAGTTGCTCGTAATAGTGTAGGTGATGTAGTTACTGGTTTTGCCATGTCCTCTACAGCCTGCTCTAGTTTTGAAGCCGAAGCAATGGCGTTGCGAAGTTCTCTTCAATTCGCCATTGAAAAGGTTCCTTCATGCACCAGTATTGAGTCTGATGCGGAAGCAGTTCTTCAAGCCGTGTATTCTTCAAGCGCGTCCTACCATTGGAAGGATAGGCCCATCCTTGAAGATATTAGAAGCATGACTAAAGCCCACCCCCAGATTATGATTCGTGGGATACGAAGAAGTGCTAACAAAGCAGCTGATTGGATTGTGAAGGCTTATTCTAGGAATTTATTATCTGTTAATTGGTTTAGTATTTTGCCTTATGATTTTATTTCTGTTGTTTGTAATGACTCTATGGTTCTTGACTCTACTGGAGTAGGTTAACTATTTCCAGCCCTTTTGATCCCTTTAATATAAATTTATTTGACTATTAAAAAAACCATCTACTACATATTTTGTATTTTATGGTTAGTATTGTAATTTTTCCACAATTGGACTTATTATGAATCTGCAGTAGATTAATATTAAGTTCAGTTATTGAAAAGGTCGCATATTTCAACTATGTACTTCAATTTTCTTAGTCTTTTTAGTTATAAGAATCTTCCCATTACTCACCATATCCTGCAGTTTTCTTGTAGTTTTATGGTTAAATATGGTATTTTCTCTATAATTTATCTTCACTTTTGTATTGGATCATTTACAAGTTCAGTTTTTGGATTTTCCCATATCTAAACCATATACTTTATGAGTTTCATAGTTCTTTTGAGTTATGGAAATGTTCATTATTTACTGTAATTTTGTTTCAGTTTTCACTCTTAATCATCTTCTTTCTCAATTAAATGTTATGGACTTAATCATAATTACTCAATCATTTACTTCTTAGTTATGTGAATTTTTCGTAAATGGATTTACTATAAATTTGTAGTGGATCAATAGTAAGTTCGGTATTATGGTAAGTAACCATGTCTCAAAAATATACTTCTTGTAAGCATAGTAGTTGAGTTTTGAGAAATTCCCAAAACTCGCCATATACTGCATTTTTCTTGAAGATTGTGATAAGCTTTCATGAGTTATGGAAAATTTCTCAACACTCAAACACATAAAAGTAAGTTCTAACATAATTGAACAATATTCCCATAACTGACCAATATACAGATTTCCAATAAAGTAACAATATACTTCAAGTTTTGCCGCGTTATGGATAATTTCCCATAACTCAAACATAAAGTGTTTAAATCATTATCGACTCTACCCATATGTAAATTATTATATGTGCATCTATTATACATCTAATTTATGTTTGTCACACAAAATCATTACTCAATTCTTAAGTAAAAATCCTAAACTAAACATCATATCATATTTGTAACATTTTTCACTGAAATATACACTCTCTCACTTAATTTATACACATTATCATATAATCACTTCAACTTAATTAAATTTAATTAAAAATCAAAGTTAAATTGCTAGGTTTTACCTTTTTTCGCGTGTTAGTTTTTCGTACTTGAATGTGGATGAAAACGAATAAAATTGGTGTCAATTTTTGTTTATTTTTTGGAGCGAATCGTAAGATTTGTTTCCTTTTTTGTAGATTTTTTGTTATTGATTTAATAGGAGATTTTGTATCTTTTGATTTTTTATCATCTATTTATTTGTTGTAAGGAAGATGAAGTAATGCATGTGTTTCCACCCATGTTCGTTAATTTGATATGCATAAGGGTATATGTGCCTTTTAAATACCCTTGCCTTTTAACGACTAATTGTGTAGGCTATGTGGGATTATTAGTAATGAACCCAATAAATAATCCTCCAAAAATAAAAAAGAGATAATATGTGTGTGTGTATGGGTTCATTATGCTAAGTTCAACAGACTCCTTACAATTTTGGTAGAATAAGGAGTCAAATACCATTTTGACATAGTTCAAACCTGTACCACTAAATTGGATGATCAAGGCCTTGACCAGTGGGCTAATCCCAACTAGTTATTTTATTTATTTATTGACTCACAATAACCATTTTTCTCCCGCCTCCTTTTACTCACGCCTCCTTACTCTGACAAAATAATATTCTAATAATTTGATAGTTATCTGGTCATTTTTTATAAATTTTCACATAATTGTTTTTATTTATATTATTATAATTTATTTTTTATGAAATTATTTGAAAGAATATGATAACTTTATTTATTTTAAATTATTATAATTCCAAATAATTACAATTTAGATACCTTTTGACATATACCTAACAATTCTAGCCAAAAGAGTCTGACCCAATAATTACTAAGATACCCTTTGACATCTTAAGCAATAACCAAACATTCCATAACTATAATTCGCTTTCCAAACTAAAATATTTTATCATTAAAATATTCTATTATTATAATATTTTATATCTAAAATATTATGTAATTACCATATCTTATAACTGAAATAGTCTATAATGTATCCTATTTCAGCCAAAAAAATAAAATCGAGATCGATAGTTGGTCTAGTGGTTAGACTATTCCGTAAAGACCAAGGGGTCTTGAGATCCAATCTCATTGGAGTCAAAATGACTCCGAGTCCAAAATGGCTCTCACTTCTTGAATGTCAAAATCGACAATGCTCATGTATGTGCATAAAACAAAACAAAAACATTAGACAACAAGATACTTAAAACTTAAGCAAAAAAATAAAGTTCAATTGTGAATAAAAATAAAATAATGTTAATCATATATCTATTACACCTAGAAAATAATGATGACTAAAGATGGGATAAGCCTCAAAATCCAATTTTAAGACAATAAAAATGCCACCAATCACTTGGGTTAGAAAACTAATAATTTTAAAATAAGAGCCAATTGTTGATTGATGCCTATTAAAAAACTTATTTAGAAAAAGGTGCCTAGAATAAAATATTTATTGAAAACAGCCCCATCCCGAATTACTCTTATGATTAACAATTAAAAAATAAAAAAAACTAATAAACACACGCGCTCGTCCGTGAATTTTTTTTTAAAATCGTCATAACTAATTAAAAAAAAATCAAAAAAAAAAATTATATTTGGATAAATCAAATTAATATTTACGTCTATGATTTTTTTCGGAATTTTCTGAATTTTTTGATTTTTTTTTGATTTTTTTAATTTTTTTTTTCGCAGACACGAAATTTCATGTTTTAAACATGGAATTTCATGTTTATTTCACGGTTTAAAACATGGAATTCCGTGTCTGCGAAAAAAAAATTCGAAAAAAATTAAAAAATTCAAAAAAAATCAAAAAAATTCATAGACGTAAATATTAATTTGCTTTATTCAAAAATACAATTTTTTTAATTTTCTGATTTTTTTTGAATTAGTTATGACGATTTTAAAAAAAAAATTCACGGACGCGCGCGTACGATGGAACTAGTAGTAGTAGTAGGTGGTGGTGGTGGTGGTGATGGTTGTGGTGGATGTAGTGGTGGTTACATACATGGTGGTTGTGGTGGTGGTGGTGGTGGTGGTGATGGTGGTGGTAGTGGAGAAAGAAGTACCCTATTATTTGTTTAATATTTAAAAATTAATATTGTATTAAAATAAATATATTTAATAATAAGGGTAGTAAAAGCATAGAAAATATAAAAGAGATGTTTTCTATAAATATTTATTTCATTAGGTATTTTTTTATAAAATAGATTATTGAAAGCATAAAAAAATAATTAAATAGTTTAATGAGAATGTTATAACAATAACCTCTTAAAATAAATTAATATAATAATTATATAAAAAAGGGCAATATTTATTGCTTAAAGATCGAAAGAATCACCAATGGCTAGTGCTGTTGAGAAAAGTAAAGGAAAAGTACAAGTATTTATTGGAAAAGTTTTGCCCAAGAGAGAATTGTTTTTCGCGTTGGCCTACCCATTGCTTTTCTTATCAAATCTTAGGTATATTTTCAAAGATAATGTATTTTTATTATGGGTGAATCCAAGTGGAGGGGGGAACCCGCAAATCCCTAATTAGTTAGGTTATAAAATATATTAGCCCCATTGACAAACTAAGTCATCAACGTTCAAATTTCACTCCCATTGTATTTTTTAAAATCTAAATTTTGCCCTTGGTTTTGTTTAATAATTATGTTATTACAATTTTTTGATTTTATTTTTCTAGCGTCTTACCACAGTTATAAGTGTTCTTCAAATGGTTATTCTTGGTTTTTTTATGGTAAATTTGCAGGAAATTGGTGGAGTTGGGTGAAATATGCATAGTGGGAGACATTTTTTTTAGAATCTTGGTTAGGTTACGAGGATGATAGTTGATTTCTTTAAGAATGGATGCGTTCTCGAGGTTAACATATGATTTTTCTTGTTTTTTTGCTTAATAGTATAGTAATGGGTAAAACGAAATGTATATAGCTAATCATGAATGTATATTTAGCAGTGTTCTAAAACAAGGCCGCCTAGCCGCCTAGGCGCTCCGACTAGGCGTTCCAAGATGCGTTCCGCCTAAAATTTCTCTCGAAGGTGGCTCGAAGGTTCGTCGACGAATAATCTAATTAATAAACTACACAATTAAATTAATGGGTCCTCCAAACCGAATACTACCTAGAATGCTAGCCAATAAATTACTAATTCAATCTAATCCAACTCAACACATAAGAAAATATAAGGAAAAAACTACTTAGGTTCGAGATTTTACGCGCGAGGAAAAATGAAGGTATGATTTTTCAAATTTAAGTCTAGATTTCTCGAATCGGTAATTTTTTAGGTTATAATAATTATAATATTCTATTACTGTTATATAGTTAAATATATACTACTTTTGTTAAATTGATCTACTTTAAGTATATTAGGATGTATATAATAGTCAATTCAATGTATTAGTAATGTATATTTAATGTAAATTAATATAAAATACGCTTAGGGAGGAACCGCCTAAATTCCGATTAATAGGCCGCCTAGCCATCTAAGCGCTCGAAGGTGGTCGACCGCCCTAGTAGCGCCTAGCGCCTTTTAGAACCATGATATTTAGATCACGGCTTTTCCGTCTTACTTGGTTATTGACATCAGAATGTCATTGATTTTCAATCCAAAATTTCAACAAGTCTTTCTATTTTGTTTCATTTGATCCAAATCACCCATAATTTTCTTCATCTTGGCAAGCAGGATTTTCATCTCCAAATCAAGTTTGTTAGAATTTTGCAATAAAGTTTGTTAGAATTTTGCAATAAAACTGGACTTATCTTAGCACTCCTCTGACACATCGGTTCATCCTACCATTCAAAGAACTTTTAATTCGAATTACTATCCCAATACAAACTCTTGTAAAATCGCTTACCTAAATTAAAATTTAAACATGGAGTATGAGTCTTGCTAATTTCCCACATATGTAATACAAGCCACTAATTATTGAAGACGATGACGAAGCTCTGATATTATTCCTCGTCCTTAAAGAACTCATTGCTCACTACTACACTTGTGATATTTAACAAAATATTTTACTTAAACTTAGAAGAATCATAAATCACTAGTAGATGAGTATTGACCTCTAGCGTTGCCAAATTGGTTGTTAGTGGTCACTTAAGCAGTTGGTAAAGGGTCCCTTTTAGCTCCAGCCAACACTCTGTGTCGCTTAAGCGTGGTCTCTAGTGTTTCGGCGTTGGAGTCCCCATATGTAACCGGCGTAAAAAGAGTGATCGTTGAAGATGTGAATCCTTTAGTGACCACGCTTGTGATTGGTAATTGTGGTGCTTTACGGACCACTTTTGTGGTCGGTAGTGTAACCAACCAATATCGACCACATTCTTGGTTGCTAAAGGATTCACATGTCTAACAACCACACATAATGACGCTAATCATATATGTTATTGGCAATAACACGATGGTTCCTAAAAGATTGTCATAAATGAAAATGAAAATTCTAAAATGTATTACTTCATAGCTTTTTACAAATGCTAAACCCAACTTATAAAAGCATTGTAAAGCATATAAAGTACCATAAAATCAATAACATTCTTTTTTTTTCTTTGTTTAGTTCACGCATACTCAAATTGTTTTTACAAACCATACATAAAAAGTACAATCTTTGTAAATTAGGGAAAATGGGAAAATATCATTAATTTTATGTAGCACTCTTTTCTCTCTGTCGGGTTCCACCTAGATAACTTATAAATGGGATATGCTTCCAATTCTTTCACCCGGGAACAAAACTCAGTCTTTCAGACACATATCAATTATTTTGAACCCTAAATCCAAACTCTTTAACTTCTTGTTGGTTTTTTCATACGACGTTAGCAAGGTATGCCCATCGGAAAAAACACAAATCAACAACTATAGGATTTACTTGAACAAAATATTTGACCACTTATTTTTCACCTTGATGTGCATCAATTTTGCAGTAAAATTTAACGAACCCATTTTTATAAAATCAGGATACAACTCGGTTTATATTTTTGTTAGTAATGCATCAAAAGAACCTACTTTCTTTGTGAAACATGCTCGTCTACCATTTCCGTATCCACCTCGTCAACAATACTTCTCAAATTATTTAACACATTCATCATTACTTCATCCACACATTCATCATCTCTTTTCGTCAGTAATGCATCAAAAGAACCTACTTTCTTTGTGAAGCATACTCGTCTACCATTTTCGTATCCACCTCGTCAACGATACTTCTCAAATTATTTAACACATTCATCGTCTCTTCATCCATAATACGGTTTGACTCAACATTTATGCGAACCGGTTTAATTACGCCATGAAAATTCTAAACCTCATATGACGATAAAAATCCGTTCCTCAAAATATGAGTTGTTGCTTCATTAATATTTTCTCTTGCATAGGCACTGAATGGCATTAAACATATTCATGTGTTTCTAAACAAAGTCTATAAAACTGCTTATCCCTATTTTTTTGTTACATAGGGGAGCCACTTTGGACTCAAAGTCATTGACTCACTTCGAACCTGCGCCACTAGATTGAATGACCAAATCCTTGTCCATTGAGCTAATCCCAACTGTTTAACTCCTTATCCCTTTATCAAAAGCAAAATAAGCTTTATGTTTTGACTTAATCCACTCCTTATCAATAGAATCATCTATTTTTACTTGATTTCATCATACAAAAAAATAATTTATATAAATATACAAATATAGGGAATTAAATGTCTATCACTATATTGTGTAATATTATCTATATACATGAGCTAACCATAAAGACGGTGGTGGACATAAAAGGGTTTAACGGTGGCTTAAACTCACCTAAAAATAATTACTTTATAAATTATAAAAATTATATACACAATTAAATATTAACACACCCAAAATTTAAAAATTGTATAAATAAAAGTCTACCAAAAAACCTTTAAATTAACAAATTTAATAAACTTCACACTATAATTTTTTAAATCCTACCTTTCTTTAACTTCGTCATTTCTTTATTTTGGTGCGGTCCTTCTGCACTATAGAAGTCTTCAATTAAAGGTATATATTTTTTGATTTAGATATTATTTTATTATAGTTTTTCATGGCTTCGAATATAAATTGTTTGATTATTATGAAATTTGAATTTTAGTATTTTATATAATATTGAATAATTTTTGGAAAAGAAACTGTGTTTAATACAGAATAGAATGAATGCGTTTAACATGAAAAAAAATGCATAAATATTGTTGAATATGTGTATAAAAGAAGAGATTATTACCCAAAGGGTCTTGAAAACACCACCTCGTGACCTAACAAGACCGGCTCTTTAGCCTCTTCTTACTAAAGGCCACAAACTAATTTTAACACTATAAACCAAAAACTCAATTACCTTCTTACCCTCTTTTGTTTTTTATTTACCTATATATACTATTTCTGTTTTAGAATTAATTATTTAAAAAACCCTAATTATTTGCCTCATCTCTCCTCTTTCCTCTTTTTCTGTCTTTTTTTCTCTCTCCTAAAGCCATGGAAACGGCAGCAGCGAAGATCTCCTCTCTAGCCTTTGGATGAGTACACAACAGCGAAGCTCGAACCGATTTACCGGAGCAGATCTTCTCACGGCCGTTGGTGGTTCGAGTATGAAGCAGATCTACCGGAATATTCACACAACCCCTGTTGTTCTTATCGAGCTACCTCGCCGGTAACCATGGTTGCATCGCCGGAGTATACAGTCACGAAAGGAGCTAGGTCACGAAAGGTTGGAGGGTGTTTCGAGTATGGCAGGAGAAGAATTGCGAACCATGGCTGCTTGTTGGTCTACTTATGAAGCTCGCCGGAAATAAGTGGGTCTACTTATGAAGCTGCAATTTGTTGGTCTTCGCTCGCCGGAAACAGCTTTTTGTTAGTCTTCTTATGAAGTTGCATTTTATTGTTTGTTTATGTTGAGTTGAAGTAAGGATACGCTCTAATATTCTATCTATGTAGATCTCATCAATATCAAGGTAAATGAGAGCTGCACTTTTCAGGCGTGCTTTTTCTTTTTTATTTTGGAACGGTTTCAAGTCTTGCTTTGTGTATTGTATAATGGTTTCACTTTTCAGATCATTATAATAATTATTATTATTATTATTTGTGTATTGTATAAATTATTTCTTTCTCATCATTTTTGAATTTTCTATATCATTTTCTTGAAACGTTGGCACTTAAATAATTATTGTCCTTTGGTATATTAATTTAAATTATTGATTTTATTTCTCAATTAAAGTTGTCCTAAGAAGACTAATGCCTTGTAAAAACCCAAAAATGCATTGATTTTTTTTTTACATACTCAGTAATTTTACTGAGCACGCTCAGCAAGTTATTGAACACGCTTAGCAAGTTACTGAGCAAACAAGAATCCTCAGTAAAGTCAAACAACAAAAAAATTCGAATACTCAGAACTTTTTTCCGATACTCGACTACTTTTTCCATGCTCAGTAGCCCATGCTCAGTACTTTTTTTCATGCTCAGTACTTTTTTTCATGCTCAGTACCCAAAGCTCATAACTTTTTCCATGCTCAGCACCCCATGCTCAGAACTATTTTCTACGCTCAGAACTATTTTCCACGCTCAGAACTATTTTTAAGACTCAGAACTTTTTCCCAGACTCAGAACTATTTTCCAGACTCAGAACTTTTTTCCATACTCAGAACTTTTTCCGGCGGTGGCCAATGGTGGTCAGCGGTGGTCGGCTGTGATCGGTGGTTGTGGTTGGAGCTGGAAATTATTTGATAATTAATGAAGAAGGAGTGATAAAAGAGGAGAGAGATTAATGGTAGTGGAGGAGAGAGAAATCTATTTTTGTGTCTTATATACACTATAAGGGTAGTTATGACATTGAACATCTTATTGGCCTCTAAGTAGGAGAGAGGAATCACTTGGTTTCTATATGGCACATTGATTCTTCTCAAGTCTCCTTGGGTAATTGACCCATAAAAGAAAGATTCAATAATCCATGAATGGCCATTAAAATCTTATTAATAAAAAAAAACCTATAATAAGTTTCTTCATAAAAAGAGCCCAATCCCAAACTACCCTTTACACTTAGCAATTAAAAAAAGAAAAGGAAAGATACAGACCGTGACATTGGGTCTTTATTAAACTAAAAAAACTAAAAAAGAAAATAAAAACAAAACAAAACTAACAAAACACACACAAAAAACACGCAATAACATATAACACACATCGTACGAAACGAAAGGTCTTTGAGCGGGAGAAGAAAAAGTCACAGAGATCGGCGATACTCGATGGTTAACGGCAAAAAATGACGGAAAACAACAATAATCAAGGACAAAAATCAAGAGCGGGCATAGGAAAGGAACAAAAACAAAGTATTAACTTACAAAGTCAGAAATACACATACGTAAGTTACTATAACTCAATTTTAATGGTTATGTTGAGGTTTTTGAGAGTGTTTTTTGATTCAGTAGTGTTTTTTTGCGTGATTCATGTTGTTTTTGTATGTTTTTTTACTAATTATGTTTGATTAAGGAAAATAGTGATAGTAAATAACGATTTTAGTAGTTTCTAGGGTTAATAGGATTTTATAATGAATGTCATCGAATACTATGATTAATATGAACAAAAATTAGATTAGTGTGATTGAACATTATTAATCTGTAAAACAGGGACCTATAGTGCAACTATTTCAAATTTTTGAAGTACTACTGTAAAATATAGATAATCAAGGACTCAAAGAGATATTTTTGGTAAATACAATGCAAAACATAGAGAAACTGTGTAATATAGGGACCTTACAGTGTAAAATTAAAAAACAATGAATTCACTATATTAAACAATAAATTTATGTATGGAGCAGTGAACTTTAGATGATAATGTTAGTTTAAATTACTAAGTTGTTTCTTGTAGTCGGAGTTTGTGTGAATGCAGGGACATTATGGCTCCAATAAGAAGAATAAATTATGAAGAGAACAAAGAAACCGATTATACAGAAGAACCACAAAGGAAATACAAGAAAAAGCTACAAAAAAGACAGATGGAAGCACTACAAATTGACAACCAAACTTATAGATGATACCTCATCTGAAAAAGAAAAAAAATACTAGAAAAGGTGTTCAACTATTTAAGAGTGGGACTTGAACCTGATTTCGAGAACCCGACCCCAAGCAGTAATAAAGAAAGTTGATTGCCCCCTAATGAAGGAAGGAAGCCTAGTATTTTAAGTATTATGAATGATTTGATTAGAATTGAAATATCTAAGGTCTACTATGATTCGTGATAGAAATTAAATGTTAAGGAAAACAATATTATGTGATTGATTTTAATATTCATTATCCAACAAAGGTTTCGATACCAACTGCAACATGTTTTGCGTCTAACAAACATCTCGGAAACATTGACACAATTAAGTGGCTATTATTTCTTATACATTCAAAGTTCAAGTGAAGAGTAACGGTTAACAAGTTATGTGAAAGTAGTCAAAATCTGAAAATATTCATAGTTTCAAACATGGAATTTCATGTTTGAAACATGACATTCCATGTTTGAAACATGAAATTCCATGTTTGTAACATAAAATTCCGTTTACCTAAACACCAACAACGTTAAGCTACTCAACTCGAAACCTATACTAAAAGACTATACTATTAAAGAAATGAAAGACAACATAATATATAGAAAAACATGATCTACTCGTAAATATTAAAGAATCGTTAAGAATATAATTGTCGTACACAATTCATAAATATAAAAGAAATATCATAAAAGAAACTTGACAAGTTTTAGCTTTATGGGTTCCTCGTGTGTGATAACGCCCACAAGTTATCATCTTAGATTAATATTGAAATTCACCACAAGACTTAAAGCGCCTATATTTTCCGATCATCCGTAACATAAATATCCATACGCTGCAAAGTTGACTCGCTAACCAAAAACTACATGTTGAAAAGCCCTCTCGTTGTTCAACAAACAATTAACGTACTCTCCCACTGAATACACTAAATGCGTGGAAATTAAGACCAAGGAAGGCCAATAGACAACACGTAATCGAAAACAGAATCGAGACTCGGAAAAAGATCAATAGAACGCATAGAACGTTGGCGTTTAAAAACCGAACCTAACGACAGCCATAATCATCTACAGAAAATAATTGATAGCATAAGTAGTTGAATATGATCACATAAATAATCAAAAGGTTGGAAAAGGAAAAAGATGTTAATAAACAAAGAATTTCATGTTACAAACATGAAATTCCATGTTTGAAACATGAATTTTGTGTATTAACAAATCGATGTAGAGCATAACAGCTGCATAACAAACTCTACTCAAATCAAATCAACTTAAACACATAATCAACAACATTGAAGCAAAACATCAACAAAAATGAGAATATGCTACATATACATACAAAATATACAGAAAAACAAAATAAAAAATATAAGAATATGCATAAACTGTTAATATCAAACAAAAAAAAACACAAAAACAACAAAATCAGTATATAATCAAACAAAATCAGTATATAATTAAACGAAATCCTAAAAAATAAATAAGTAAAAAAGAAAACCCTTGAAAAATAGAGGAATTGGATTGAAATTGCAAAATTAGGAAGAAGCTTGAATCAAAATGCTCTCAAAATCATCAATACATACACGTGTGTATGTGTTATAAGTAAGAACAAACCTGCAATAAAAAACACAACAAAATGAAATAAAAAATGAGAGATTATAAGAGATTAGAGAAGATACATACACGTGTGTTTGGTCAATTCAATTGCAGTCAAAGATGTGTTAGAAGATATTAGAAGAATCAATTACCGAGAGAGAGAGAGAGAGAGAGAGAGAGAGAGAGAGAGAGAGAGAGAGAGAGAGAGAGGGGGGGGGGGGGGGGGGGGGAAATTATGGGAGCAAATAGCATTTTCAAAAAATAATATAGTATTTAAGTAATTAAGAAGATATATATGTAAACTAAGATAATTAGAGGCACAAAAAAATTATTAGAGAACGAAGTTTTAAGCAATAACCTCTAAAAAACACTCTATTGGAATTCTTTTTAAAAGGCAAAAGGTGAGTTGAGTAAAGATATGTGGTGGGTTACTATTTTTTATTTTTTTTCAATAAATTGTGGTGTTAATTTTTTGTTGTTCGATTACCTTTTCTTTCATAAATAATTGAATTAATACTTATTAATCTAAGACAAAAAAAACATGTTACTTAATTAATGGAAGCATAGGCAGATGGGTAAGGGGTTTATTATTTTACTTTAATAATGTTTTTTTATGGTAAAGTAATACTTAGGTGTTGTTTGATTTTTTTAAGTGATAGTAGTGAATGTTGAATAACATCTAAATGGAATTTATTCTGTTAAGAGGTCGTGTCTGAATGAATCATACTTGTTTTGAAATCTTAACGAAAAACATGCTAATTAAGAGCTATTCAAATCTGAATTGGACAGAAAAAACAAACAGTCTTATTGATCTAGTGTCTTAATAAACCAGATTAAGATTTCATTAAATGAAAACAAACACCCCCTTAGTAAGTTAATTTATAATATTAATTCTTTTGTAATTAATTTTTATTTTATTACAATAGTAATTTGTTCTTTGTTATGAATATTATTATTATTTTGCTATTTTATATAAATTTGAATGTTTAAAGTTAAAGTAATTTTTTTTATATTTGACAAAACAATTATGGATAAATATTTCAAGCGACAATCACCTCCACAAGAAAAAGAAGACGATCAATTGATTTCATCTACTAATAAACAATCAAAATTTAAATTAGCAGATTTTCCTTCAACACCTAGGATAAAACTTGAAATTACGACTTACCATCTAAATATTCGCGATCAAGATCGTAGAGCATATTTGCAAAAGAGGCCTTGTCAACCTCGCGGTCATAATTTACCTCCTACTGAATTTGGTATACAAAATAGACAATTTAATGATACTTGGTTCGATGAGAATGGTGCTTGGTTAGAGTACAACATATCTAAAAAAATTGCATATTGTCTATGTTATCTTATCAAACAAGATATTATGGGTCAAGTTGGTGGTGATCATTTTGTTAGTGAAGGGCTTACGAATTGGAGGAGAAGTGACAAGTTTTCTCTTCATGCAGGACGCTTGAATAGTCCTCATAATAAATGTTGGGGTAAATGTCAATATCTGATGAACCAGAAACAACATATTTGAACACTTGTTCCAAATTTTTTTAGATAAAGTTAGATACAAATTGCGTTTGAAAACTTCGATTGGGGTGACTCGATATCTTTCGATGCAAGGATTAACATTTTATGGTCAAGATGAAATAAAAAATTTATCTAATAAAGGAAAATTTATCGAACTTGTGAAGGTTCTTGGTCAAATTAACCCGAAAATCAAGTTAGTTGCTTTAAAGAACACTCCATCAAGACAATTGTTGACATGTCCAAAAAATCATAATGATATTGTACGTGTTTATGCATTGGAAACTATGAAATCAGCTAGGAGCGGTCTTGGTGATGCACATTTCTGTCTTATGGTTGATGAAACACGTGATGTATTAATAAAAGAACAATAGGATTAGGTAATATGTTATGTGGATAGAAAAGTTCATGTTACCGAGCATTGTTTAAGGGTTTAACATGTTACGGATACTAGTGCTTTGACGCTTAAAGCAACCATTGATGAATTTCATTCTAGACACGGATTGAGCATTTTTAGATTACGAGATCAAGGTTACAATGGAGCTAGTATTATGTGAAGTGATTTTAATGGCTTAAAACACTTATACTAAATGATAACCCATGTGCATATTATATTCATTGTTTTGCTCATCAACTACAATTCATCGAATAGAACACAAGACGTTGTTGAAAACTTATCATTTGATTTTATATTCATCCTTCTCTTGATGAAAAAAATACTAGCCATCACAAATGAGTTATCACAAGCACTTCAACGAAAATGTCAAGATATTGTGAATGCAATGGCATTGGTTCGGGTATCTAAATTTCAACTTCAAGCATTACGAGATGATGGATGAGATTCTTTAATTGATAGTGTTTCTACCTTTTGTGAAAAATATGGAATTGGTGTACTTGAAATGGATACTATATGTCTTGCTCGAAGGAGAATACGACGTAATGAAGAAGAAATGACAAAGCTACATCATTGTCATTATGAGACTTTCTACACTATTATGGATATGCAACTTGGAGAATTAAATACCCAATTTTCCAATTCTACCATGGAATTGTTTTTGTGTGTCGCTTGCCTTAATCCTTTTGATTCATTCAACCAATTTGATAAAGACAAGTTATATCGCATAACCGAATATTATCCTCAAGACTTTAGGAAGGTGATAAATGGGAACTGGGTGACCAACTTGATAATAACATATTGATATGCGGCTCAGTGAAGAATTTTTAGAATTGAATGGAATTGGCAATCTTGCTGAGAAAATGTTGACATCCGGAAGAAACAAGGTGTATCCTTTGGTGTGCTTGTTGAAATTGGCATTGACTTTACCGGTTGCTACTGCTATTGTTGAGAGAATATTTTCAGTTATGAATATTTAGAAGAACAAATTGCGTAATCGGATTAATGATAAATGGTGGAGTGATTCTTTACTTATCTTAATTGAAAATGACATTTCCAAAGATATTGATAATAACACAATTATGGGATGTTTTCAACAGATAAAAACTCGCAAAGGTCAACTATAATTTGTAAGGATTTTTTATTATTTTATTTTAATTATATTTATTAGGAGACATTTATCGTTGATTTTTATATATATATGTGATATTTTATTAAATTTTACATGAATTTAATATTTTATTAAATCAGGGTGTTGACTTCAAACCCCATCCCCCCATACTATCGTAACTCACAATAATATAATGATAATTACATGTTTTTGGGTCAAAATAAGAATGAAAGTTTACCGTAAATCATTCTAATTTCCTAAATTTTAGCTAAGAATCAACAATCTATCTTATAAAGCATATTATTTTCGACGGCGCATATATTTTACATAAAGAGCGACTATGATTGTCTAAAGCCCCATATTTTACTCATTTGCATTAATGATATTAAATTCATAACTAATTAAAAAAACCTATGAAATTGGTTTTTACATTTTTGTTTGAACAACATAATTAGCATTTAAAAAAACCAAAACAATTACAAAGCGTACAACTAATACCATTCTTCCATTTCCTTTTCTTACCACTTATCGGCCTCCAATTCTTGCCCTTCACTCCTCACACCCAGTGTTCTAAAAATCGGCCTAGGTGGCACCTAGGCGCTAGAAGGTAGCTGAACTTCCAGAAATGGCCCAGGCGGCCTCCAGGCGGTCCTAGAAGGTCCTAGGTGGGTTTAGACGGCGCCTAGGCGGTCTGAAGCTAAAAAAAATCAAAAAAAAAAATCTATTTTTTAATACAAAAATATTTAAAAAATAATTTTTTAACACAAAAAATTATATAAATTTATTTTAAAAATTATATAAATTTTAAAAAATATTTAAATAAATATCAAAACCGCTTAGCAAGAAAACGCCTAGGCTCCGCCTAGGCGCCCGTCTAGTACCCTGGGCGCTCGAAGGTGGTCGACCACCCGCCTAACGCCTAGCGCCTTTTAGAACACTGCTCACACCTGCCTTCGATCTCCTCACACCGCCACCGATAAACTTATCATTTTCCTTACCTCTTCCCGGTCTTCGAACAACAATCTCTAGCCCTTCACTCCTCACGCCACCGTCAATCTCACTGCACGCATCCATTCAGGCTGATTTTATACGACAAACAAGTGTCATAATTTGGGATGAAGTTTTGATTCAAAATTGAAATTACGTTGAAACCGTTGATTGGACCTTACATGATATACGGGAAAAGGGCAGTCATTCAGTTGCATCACTATTATTCTTGGAGGTGATTTCCGACAAATTTTATCAGGTGTACCATAAGATGGATGCGAACAAATAGTGGGGCCTCATTAAGACGTTCTATACTTTGGTAAAAAACTCATGTACTCATGTTGGATGTTAATATGCATCTCAAAGACTCAATTAACGGGAATTCTGATTTTGTCGAATTCCTACTAACGATATCTTAAAGGCATCAATTTTTGTTTTCAAACACATTTTGATTATGATCATAACTTTATATTATTTTTCAATTATTCTAGATTGGCTCTAACCTATAGGAATCTTTGGACATGCCAACAACAATGTGCAAGTGCAAGGACTTGAGCAATTTGATATCTACTACATATCCCTTCCTGTATGACCTTGGAACCATAACTCCCACGTATCTTGATGAATACACTATACTCTCCATACAAAATGATGATGTTATTGAAATAAAAAATCATACACTTGAGAGTTATCCTAGAATACAACGGACGTATCTTGTAGTTGATACGGTGCATAAAAATGATCAAGTAGATTAATCTATATTATCTAGATATCAAAATTAATTTTAAATTCATTGAATCCGAGTGGGTTACCTCCATTTAGATTGGATTTGTAAGTTGGCTCTCATCTTATGTTGTTGAGAAATATTGCACCGAATGACGAATTGTGTAACGACACGAGGTAGATGGTCATCAGGTGTTCGGCGTGTGTTATCGAAGCCCTAATTTTGAATAGAGATAAATATGATATTCATTCCAAAAATATCTTTGACACTTTCTTCTTTCGATATACGATTAAAGACGACCAAAAGGTAATTTTCCATTCGTTTAGCATATTTCATGACAATCAATAAATCACAAGGACAATCTGTGAAATTTGTTAGGATCGATTTGCGCATTCCTGTATTTAGTCATAGACGAACATATGTTGTATTTTTTAGATGCACTAGTTATGATCGCATAAGTTTGCTTCTTCTTAAAAGTGATCAAACCATGACTAATATTGTATACCCAGAAATTTTGATATTGTGTATCCTAAAGATATGTGATTAGTGATTAGGTGTATATTTCCGTTCGTCTCATTATAATATAAATAATATTATCTATTTGCTACCATTATACAGGTTGTATAGGAAAAAATCCATATGACTATCTACGCGAGTCGTGTTATAAATCGTGATGTATTTTACAGAATAACCAAGAACTCATGGATCTTGTAAGTGAATATAACTTATATTCATTACATAGTTCATGGTGTATATTTTATTTGTAATATATTCTTGCATTCATTTGTAGGTACAATACCTTGGTACAAAAAATGTGGTCGTAACATTAAGGTACAAGGAGAAGTTTTATCACTTACAATATCCACTAGTGAGATTATACAAACTCTTATGTCAAATTATATTTTTGTAATGCAAGTTTGTTGTCTTAGAATGATAGTTAATTTTGTTCATATATGTAGAATTGGAAGATATCATGGACGAGGACTGGATAAAAGGAAAACGACTGTCTAGATGGGATTTGAATCACATGATAAGGATTGTCATAAATTAAACACTAATGTTTATCGTATTTAAATTATCTACTAATTATCTATGTTTTTTAAATTGATAGGTTGTCGTTCAGGTTTCTCAAATTGGACAATATGTGTATGTTGACACATAGACATTTTCTAGAGTTATTAGATCTACGCACTGATATTAAAAACTCGATGATATACGATTACACATTTTAATTCTGTCACATATTAATTATTTTTCGTGTTTTAAAGTATTGATTGGTTGTTTCATACATTATACACAGATTTTATGATGCATTTGAATTTGTTAATACGAATTTTATAAGATTTTGTGCAGACTATATCTATTATTTGTGTTGTTTTCATATTCAAAATAGCATATCATATTAATACTTAAATATTTCCTTTCAAAATAAATAAAGTGGACGATTAACTATTTTTATTGTTTCGGAGTGCACTCGGGCATATACAATACCTAGTGATTACATATATTATACCTCTACATCAATTAACAATCTAAATATATAAAAATAATTCATAAATAAATAAAATTTCAAAATTCCCTTCATGAAAATGGTGGAAAAAATATCAAATAGAATGGAAGAATTAATGGTAGAAATGGATCATCTTGATATAAGAGAGTCACGGTGTTGGTCGGCGGTGATAGTAAGGGCAGCAGTGACAAAGGATAGCTATGTTGCAATCAAAATTGGGTGTATAATTTATTTATTTTTGGTGAAAGGACTTTAAGTTTTTGGTCTGGGAAATTAATAAAGTGAACCTGCCCACTGCCATTTTATTTAAGACGTGAATTTTTCGCGACTGCTTATGGTGGTTGCTAAAAGTTGCATAGTGGTCAGTATAGATAACTACCACCGACCACAATGTGGTCTGTAAAGAGTAATAAGTCTTTACCGACCACTAGGTGGTTGAGACTCAATTTCATTTTCAAATTTTTTGCACCCAAAATTAATTATGAAAAGAGAGATGGTCGGTAATGAATATATGAGATCTAGCAATCACTATCATGGCCGCTAAAGTCAGTTTCTAAAAAAATCTACAGCGTCAACAACATCGATCGCTGGATAGGCCATCTCTAACGAACATGACTTCAATCGTTAGAACGGTGGTCGTTAAATGAAACGCGCGTACTAGTGAATGCTTGAGGTTTGCCAATCTCGATCAGGTTTGATTAAGAAATTGGAGTTGGGGTGTTTGATACGTTTCTTTCTATTTTATGGGTTGTCCTGTTTTTAAAATTATTTAAAATAAAAAAATAACTTTAAAAAGTCACATGCCACGCACATGGGTCAACTATCAGAGAGAATGGAAGAATCTCATCGAAAAGGGGTATCATGACATGATGAAATACAAGGAACACGCGGACTTTTTTTTAGAAAATACAGAAAAACATACAATAGTGGCAAAATAAATGGGACAAAAAAAGTATTTATTTAAAAAAATATTTAAACAAATTAAGAATGTAGTAAAGGACAACATTTAGGTAAGAGTAGTGATATATACCACTCAAGTATACCACCCATAACATGGCGTTAATTGGTAGGCTATAAATCGTGAATCTATTTATTTTCTTGATCTGATTAACGAACTATTACCAACCAATTCATGTCACGTCATGGGTGATATATATCATTACTCTTTAGGTAAAGGTTACACCGTAAATGGGTGGTATATATCATTACGCTTTAGGTAAAGGTTACACCGTAAAGAGAGGTTAATGTAGCCATAATGCGACCAACCATGACAACTATTCAATCATCACTCGGGTGATTGCATATTTCATAGCCGTTGAATACGATAACTGCATGCAGAAATCTTCTTAAGGAATAGACAGAGACCCTTCAACGGTAGACCGAGAACCTACTGAAGATAGAGCTTCTAGTCCTTTAAGGGAAACACTTAGCACATCACCGTCATTCTCCCCTTGGATAGGTTGTGTCGCACTAAAGATTTTTCTAGGCAATACAAAGCTTATAATAAAAAAGGATAGTCTAAAGTGGTTCAACCCACTCCAGATAAGTCAAAAGTATTACAATCATTACATAAAATTGGAATGATATCATAAGGTAAATTACACATCCAACTAATAGGTAGGAAAAAAGTTTAAAAAGCCTTCACGGTCCAATCTGCAGCCTGGTTTGCAGTTCTTTTGATCCCACAAATCTGTATTTGTGGGCAGGCTAAATCCATACTTCTAATGTCTTCCAGGATAGACCCGTTCTTCCGCAAACAGTACACGCTAGAGGATTGTACATCATAAACACCTGTTTCTTCATCAGATTTGATATTGGTGCATGTAGAGGTATTGTCAATGGAAAACCGTAGAGCACTACAGAGTGCCTTTGCTTCTGCCTCAAAATTGGAGCAAGCAGAGGAGTTCATGGCGAAGCCCGAAACTACCTATCCTTTGCTATTCCAGGCTATGGCGGCTGAGAAGGCTTTCCCGTTATTGAAGGATGCGTCAACATTGATTTTGATCTCGTGCTGGGAAGGTGGGATCCAAGTTGGAGACCTAGACTTCCAAACAGGGGTTACAACAACTGGGGATGTGAGGAGCTATCCAAATGGATTGTGTCACAGCATAGGATATTAGAATTCATCATAATTAAACACATATCATAATTAATAGGAATGTCCTCAATAACTTTTTTACTACGCATAATCCAAATAGTCCATAAACAAGAAATAATATTAAGTAACAAATAAGATTTGTCCTGCTTAGAATGGACCTTATCCAACAGCTAATTCCTAATCCATAAGAGGGGTCTATACTACAATAAAGGGGGGATGCATCATAATTTCTTGGTCCATTCACAATGGAGAAAAAAGTGATTTATGTTTTCTTCCTCTTTAAGGCATATATTGCAAAGATCAGAATTTATGCACCTCATGATAAATCTATTTCTTTCAGTAGATAAAGAATTCAGCAGAACTCTCCAGAAAAATAATTTAAATTTTGGGGGTGCCTTAGAGGCCTAGCAAAGAGCAAGAATATCTTGATTATGGAAAACGGGAGGAGTAGGAAAGTTTGGAGGGAGAATAAAAGATTCAACCACAAAGGAATAGCCAGACTTACAAGTATACACCCTGCTTTTGTTGTCAGGCCACACACAATCTGTGGGCACATCAACCCATGGTATATTTAGTTTAAGGATCTCTGAAGCTATGGTCGGGGTATATAGTGAATTAATAGTCTCATCCTTCCAAGATTTCGTATTGGTAAGGATTAAATTTGCAACATATTTGGGAAAATCGGGATCTTCACTATACTTGGGAGGTTTGGGTAGGAAATTACCTGTCCAATTATCCTCCCAGATTAAGGTATAATGTCCATCCCTTATAGGTTTTATCACATGTTGCTTAAGAGAAATACAACCCTTCAAGATACCATTCCAAAGGCAAGAGGCTCCTCTAACAGAAGGGGAGTGTAAGATATCAACACTTTGAAAGTATAACCCTTTCAGAACTTGATGGACTAAGGACTCTGGATTATTCAGAATAGACCAAGCCTGTTTAGTTAGGAGGGATAAATTGAAAGCTTCTAGGTTTTTAATCCCTAATCCTTCATTAAACTTAGGAAATTCTATCTTATTCCATTATATCCAGTGAATTCCTGCATCTTCAACATTTCCCCAAACGAAATGAAAAGTGAGGGAAATAATCTTTTTGATGACACCTTTAGGAATAGCTAGTAAGGACATAAAGTAGATGGGGAAAGCATGAATAATATAAGAAATTAGAGTAGCTTTCCTTTCCATGGAAAGAAGTGACTTCTTCCATACCACAAGTTTGTCAGCAACCTTAGAAATAAGCCCATCCATGGCCTTAGTCTTAGAACTACCCCATTCTGTAGGAATGTCTAGGTAAAGACCAAGGTCTTCTGTAATAGGCATTCTAAAGGCATCTCCCACTTGAAATTTCATATTAGGGGTAAGGTTAAGGGAAAGGCCAGAGGTTAAACAAAACTTGTACAAAACTTCTTTGAAAGCATGTATTTCCAAGGCTGAATTACGAGGGAGAAAGATAGAGTCATCTGCAAAAGGCATATGATGAATTGAGGATCATCCCTGCTCAAGCAAATCCCTTTAATGATCCTAGAATTAAATTCCTTCTCAGTCAAAATAGACAATTCTTTGAGGCTATAGTAAACAAAACTAGACCTCTTGTCTTAGTTGCCACACTATAGAGACTATAATAGAGAAGGTGTTTTATTTAATTTTAGTCAAAAAAACACTTTTAACTCATAATAATGAATTTTAATAGACACTTAGAGGCCAGGCTCCAAAAGTCATGGTAAGGACCATTATGAAGAGATCGCATCTTGAATTTGAGAATTAGGTAATGACATGAGAACATTTAACAGAAGCCACAAATCCAACCACGAATATCAAAACAAAAGCACGAGAAAGCACAAGCATAGAATTAACTGAAAAAACAAAAAACAAAAAATCTAAATGAAAACCACTATAAGAACCTAAGAACAAAATCCATTTGCAAAAGTATCTCCAGAAGCTAAACAATTAAAAGTGATCAACAACTATTATTGTTACTAATAAACTATAACAAGACCTATTCTTCACTTGGGTGGTGGGAAGAAAATCTGTTCAGCAAGCCTCATTGAGCGGAATTGATTCTCAACATCCGCAGACACTTTGAAGGATGCCTGAAGAACCTCAGGTGAAAGTGACTTCCAAGCACCGTTATTTCCAGCTAAGTGAGTGAAAATTGGACTGCAATAAAATATTCCATATAAGAGACAGGAAAAATATCAAGTGTAATAATGATAGGGTAGGGTACTTACTTTGGAGTTGAGATGATAGAGAACCACTCTAACCCTTCAGGATTAGCAATCTTGGAAACCACAAAGAACCTCGGAACAATGAAAAGGTTACCAGCCTCAACGGTTGTTTCAAGAACACGTTTTCCATCAATACCAACAACTTGAGCACGGCCGCTTCCTCTAACTATATAAGTCACTTGATAAGCCGAATCACATGAGAAACCGGGAGAACACATGGCTGAACCGTTGAGCATAACTAAGTCAGCACCAAGTCCTACCTCGGCTACCAAAGGCAAATTCTTTGTATTCAACACCACTACTTTACCACCATCTTTAATATCAACATCTAGTGGAGCTTCCAAACAGTTTAAAACCATACCCTTTCGGTGCTCTGGTTTTGGCTCTGGCATCTTAAATCCCTCATCAAGCTTGATAATTCCGTTCCCTGTTTGACTTGAGACGAGGGTTTTGACAATGTTTTCTTCCAAATCCCATGCACGGCTTACAAACTCGGTTGAGAAACCATTGAAAATACCTTTTGTACCGGTTAAAAAGAAGTCGGTAAATGAACCGGTTTTGTGAGCTTTTGAGGTATCTCCCAAGAAGAGAATGAGTAGCTCAGTGTCATCTTTGTTGTACCACCATGTCACAACACCGAAAGGAAGAGCAAGTGTATCACCTGTCTTGATTGCAACAACTTTTTCTTCTTTTTCCGGGAGGACAATTCCGGCCACGCCACTACCTTAATAAGTCAAACATATATATGTCAAATTAAATAAGTACCACAATCAAGTAGATTAATAATTGTATCAAATCAACAACATAAAAACCAAAGATCAATCAATTAACCTATCAACTCAGACATTTTACTATTGATCAGATAACAACTCCTAAGTGTTGTACTAAAGTTTGCAGATTAAATTTTTACAATAAGAATCCAATACCCCCAATGATCTACCGACTCACACACCTTGATTTATAATTACGTGACATAAAACCCATCTCTAATATATACATTGGAGGATCTAAGCATAAATTATAAGTATATTAGAAATTTAGAATAAACATCATCAGATTTGACAGAAACCCGTTACTAGCTCGTTTGAAGAACAGATCACTAGGAATTGCATGTTATCAACAACTAAAGGCCAATTTTGAAGCTTAAACCTCGTGATTTATTCACACAATACAGAATGATCTGATTAAATTATCACAATTAATTCAACATAGTCTAACATCAAAATTAACGTAATTCTTTAAAGAAAAGAAGTACCTTGAAGAACATAGGCAACCTTAGCAGAATCAGAGTAACAAGGCATAGCAAAACCATTCTTCTCAAGAGAAAGCTTGGAAGCACCTATGTTACCTTGACGTAACATAGGCAACTCCTCAGGACACCATGCATAATAAGCACCGCCTTCTCCTCCATAAACCTTCTTAGCCAATCTTGGTGATAAATCAATATCCATTTTTTGTTCTTAAGAAAATCTCTAGTAAAGCAAATTCAAAGAAGAAGTACTTTTTATTTTTATATCGAAAAGAGTCACCAAAAGGTTGTATTTATAGAACAAGTCAAGTGGAGTATTTCAGTAAGACTAAAACACAAACACTATCGAGTATCGTATTGGTATTGCGAAACTTAGGAATCTGTGTTCAATTATAGTAGTAATTACAATCTTTACTTATATCCGGATAAATGGAATTATAACTCTTAGGCTTATCGAATAAGATAATAACGTATTTAAGTCACATTTATTTTTGGTCAAAGTAGCATAGTACAATCTTTAACTTCTATCTGTATAAATCGAATTATAGTCATAATCTTATCAAATAAAGATAATAAAGATTATCTTATCAAATAAAGATAATAACGTATTTAAGTATTTTTTTTATTTGGTTGTCATTTATGTCACATTATTTTCTGGTCAAAGAATTTCAGTCCTATTATAATAAATTTACATAGGTGTTTATGGGTATAGGTTTTTTTTATATTTTAGAGGATTATTTATTTCATTTGTAATCTAATTTTATCTGAATAATATAATTTTATTTTATTTAAAATTCAATTATATCTTAACTATATATTAAATCTTATCCAAATTATACGCATACACATACTTCGAATAAATTTTTATTTCATGTAAAATCAATAAAGATTAATATCTAATAAACTATTCTCATTGACAACCCAATTCTCTTTTTATTTTCTTGTAAAAATACATTTTTACTTTTTCTTTTTTATCTTATTTTTCATGGAATTTAATTATACTAACAATATCATTTTTATCTTTTTGCGTTACATAAATTTTATACTCAAAGTGATGTCTCCCCATTTGTGATAATTTAATCTTAATTGGAGACGCCATTTTTAGGAATTATTATGTAGTTATACTCGATTTTTATTAGAATTATTGTATTTTCTTATTTCTTGTCTTGATTTGATGATTTATTATTTTTAGAGCATATTTGGTTTAGTTGTTTGTTAATTGTGAAACTTTAAAGATATATGATAATTAATTAGATGCCAAATTAATTCTAAGAGATAAAGGAAAGAAGATAAGGATGGAAATTGGAGATAAGGGAAGGAAAAAATAAGTATGTAGATAAAGTTGTAAAGTAAATCTGAATTCTAGCCGCTACGTCCATTAAAGTATTCATAACTCAAGATTGTCTTGGAATTTGGAAGAATGGTCTGAAGCTAAGTTGTAGAGATTTCCAAGACGATAAGTTTCGATATAAAGAACGTGTAAATCGGAGTTGTATTAAAGAAGTTACGGCCAAAACAAAACCACAACAGTTTATTACCTTTTCTATATTAGGGTTACGAATTAGAGTTGGACTAGAAATCCAATTACTTGTCTTCCACTCCAAGAAAACGTTTTAGGCTTCCTAGACTCCTATAAATACACCCTTAAACTATTGTAAACATGTCCTTGCCTCCTACAATCAATCCTTAAGTTTTATTCATCATTAGAGTCATTTAAGAGAGCAAGTTGACAGTATGTATCTTTCTTTTAGTTTATTTCTTTCTAGTATGAACTAATTTTCCCATAGCTTGGGTTTTGCATATGAATAATCTAAGAATTTTATTTTCTTCTATCTATGTTTCTTTGGGAGAACTATTTTAAATTGATTCTAGCTGCTTAACCATATATTTGTTTTATATGCTTTGATTTAGTGTCTGTCTTAAACCTGATCAATTTAGGTTGTGCTAATAGTACCCGAAAGGGATGTTTAATTATTGAAACACCACATAAGTGTCTAGTCTGTGGTAGTTATCGAAGCCCTAATTTTGAATGGAGATAAATATGATAATTTAATATTCATTCCAAAAATATCGTTGACACCTTCTTCTTCAGATATATGATTAAAGATGACCAAAAGGTAATTTTCCATTTGTTTGGTATATTCCATGACCATCAATAAATCACAAGGACAATCTGTGAAATTCGTTAGGATCGATTTGCGCAATCCTTGTATTTAGTCATAGACAAATGTATGTTGTATTTTTTAGATGCACTAGTTATGATCGCATAACTTTGCTTCTTCTTGAAAGTGATCAAACCATGACTAATATTGTATACTCGGAAATTTTGATATTGTGTACTCTAAAGATATGTGATTAGTGATTAGGTGTATATTTCTGTTCGTCTCATTATAATATAACTAATATTATCTATTTGCTATTATTATACAGGTTGTATAGGAAAAAATCCATATGACTATCTACGCGAGTCGTGTTATAAATCGTGATGTATTTTTACTATATAAACAAGAACTCTTGGATGTTTTTAGTGAATATAACTTATATTCATTACATAGTTCATGGTGTATATTTTATTTGTAATATATTCTTGCATTCATTTGTAGGTACAATACCTTGGTACAAAAAATGTGATCGTAACATTAAAGGACAAGGAGAAGTTTTATCGCTTACAATATCCATTAGTGAGATTATACAAACTCTTATGTCAAATTATATTTTTCTAATACAAGTTCGTTATCTTAAAATGTTAGTTAATTTTGTTCATATATGTAGAATTGGAAGATATCATGGACGAGGACTGGATAAAAGGAAAATGGTTGTCTAGATGGGATTTGAATCACGTGATGAGGATTGTCATAAATTAAACACTAATGTTGATCGTATTTAAATTATTTACTAATTATCTATGTTTTTTAAATTGATAGGTTGTCGTTCACGTTTCTCAAATTGGAAAATATGTGTATGCTGACACATAGACATTTTCTAGAGTTATTAGATCTACGCACTGATATTAAAAACTTGATGATATACGATTACACATTTTAATTATGTCACATATTAATTATTTTTCGTGTATTAAAGTATTGATTGGTTGTTTCATAAATTATACACAGATTTTATGATGCATTTGAATTTGTTAACCTACGAATTTTATAAGATTTTGTGTAGACTATATCTATTATTTGTGTTGTTTTCATATTCAAGAAAGCATATCATCTTAATATTTAAATATTTCCTTTCAAAATAAATAAAGTGGACGATGAACTATTTTTTTTTGTTTCGGGGTGCACTCGGGCACATACAATACCTATTGATTACATATATTATACCTCTACAGCAATTAACAATCTAAATATATAAAAATAATTCATAAATAAATAAAATTTCAAACTACCCCTCATGAAAATGGTGGAAAAAATATCAAATAGAATGGAAGAATTAATGGTAGAAATGGATCATCTTGATATAGGATAGTCACGGTGTTGGTCGGCGGTGATAGTATGACAAAGGATAGATGTGTTGCAATCAAAATTGGGTGTATAATTTATTTATTTTTGGTAAAAGGACTTTAAATTTTTGGTTTGGGAAATATATAAAGTGAACCTGCCCACTGCCATTTCATTTAAGACGTGAATTTTTCGCGACTGCTTATGGTGGTTGCTAAAGAGTTGCATAATGGTCAGTATAGATAACTACCACCGACCACAATGTGGTCTGTAAAGAGTAATAAGTCTTTACCGACCACTAGGTGGTTGAGACTCAATTTCATTTTCAATTTTTTTGCACCCAAAATTAATTATGAAAACAGAGATGGTCGGTAATGAATATATGAGATCTAGCAATCACTATCATGGTCGCTAAAGTCAGTTTCTAAAAAAATCTGCAATGCCAACAACATCGATTGCTGGATAGTCCATATCTAACGAACATGACTTTAGTCGTTTGAACGGTGGTCGTTAAATGAAACGCGCGTACTAGTGAATGCTTGAGCTTTGCCAATCTCGATCAGGTTTGATTAAGAAATTGGAGTTGGGGTGTTTGATAAGTTTCTTTCTATTTTAAAATGATTTAAAATAAAAAAAATAAAAAGTCACATGCCACGCACATGGGTCAACTATCAGAGAGAATAGAAGAATCTCATCGAAAAGGGGTATCGTGACATGATGAAATACAAGGAACACGCGGACTTTTTTTTAAGAAAATACAGATATACAGTCAATAGTGGCAAAATAAATGGGACAAAAAAGGTATTTATTTAAAAAATTGTTAAACAAATTAAGAATGGATTAAAGGAGAACATTTAGGTAAGAGTAACGATATATACCACTCAAGTACACCACACATGACGTGGCGTTAATTGGTTGACTATAAATCGTTAATCTATTTATTTTCTTGATCTGATTAACGATCTATTACCAACCAATTCATGCCACATCATGGGTGGTAAACAGGTGGTATATATCATTACTCTTTAGGTAAAGATTACACCGTAAATGGGTGGTATATATCATTACTCTTTAGGTAAAGGTTACACCGTAAGGAGAGGTTAATGGAGCCATGTTGCGACCAACCATGACAACTATTCAATCATCACTCGGGTGATTGCATGTTTCATAGACCGTTGAATACGATAACTGCATGCAGAAATCTTCTTAAGGAATAGACAGAGACCCTTCAACGGTAGACCGAGAACCTACTGAAGATAGAGCTTCTAGTCCTTTAAGGGAAACACTTAGCACATCACCTTCATTCTCCCCTTGGATAGGTTGTGTCACACTAAATATGTTTCTAGGCAAAACAAAGCTTATAATAAGAAAGGATAGTCTAAAGTGGTTCAACCCACTCCAGATAAGTCAAAAGTATTACGATCATTACATAAAATTGAAATGATATCATAAGGTAAATTACACATCCAACTAATAGGTAGGAAAAAAGTTGCAAAAGCCTTCACGATCCAATCTGCAGCCTGGTTTGAAGTTTCTTTGATCCCACAAATATGTATTTGTGGGTAGGCTAAAGCCATACTTCTAATGTCTTCCAGGATAGACCCGTTATTCCGCAAACAGTACATGCTAGAGGATTGTACATCATAAACAACTGCTTTTGCATCAGATTTGATAATGGTGCATGTAGAGGTATTGTCAATGGAAAACCGTAGAGCACTACAGAGTGCCTTTGCTTCTGCCTCAAAACTGGAGCAAGCAGAGAAGTTCATGGCGAAGCCTGAATCTACCTATCCTTTGCTATTCCGGACTATGGCGGCTGAGAAGGCTTTCCCATCATTGAAGGATGCGTCAACATTGATTTTGATCTCGTGTTGGGAAGGTGGGATCCAAGTTGGAGAACTAGACTTCCAAACAGGGGTTACAACAACTGGGAGATGTGAGGAGCTATCCAAAGGGATTGTGTCACATCATAGGATATTAGAATTCATCATAATTAAACACGTATCATAATTAATAGGAATGTCCTCAATAACTTTTTTACTACGCATAATCCAAATAGTCCATAAACTGGAAATAATATTAAGTAACAAATAAGATTTGTCCTGCTTAGAATGGACCTTATCCAATAGCTAATTCCTAATCCATAAGAGGGGTCTATACTACAATAAATGGGGGATGCGCCATAATTGCTTGGTCCATTCACAATGGAGAAAAAGGTGATTTATGTTTTCTTCCTCTTTAAGACATATATTGCAAAGATCAGAATTTGTGCACCTCCTGATAAATCTATTTCTTTAAGTAGATAGAGAATTAAGCAGAACTCTCCAGAAAAATAATTTAAATTTTGGGGGTGCCTTAGAGGCCCAACAAAGAGCAAGAATATCTTGATTATGGAAAACGGGAGGAGTGGGAAAGTTTGGAGGGAGAATAAAAGATTCAACCGCAAAGGAATAGCCAGACTTACAACTATACACCCTGCTTTTGTTGTGAGGCCACACACAATCTGTGGGCCCATCAACCCATGGTATATTTAGTTTAAGGATCTCTGAAGCTATGGTCGGGGGATATAGTTAATTAATAGTCTCAGCCTTCCAAGATTTTGTATTCGTAAGGATTAAATTTGCAACATATTTGGGAAAATCGGGGTCTTCACTATACTTGGGAGGTTTAGGTAGGAAGTTACCTGTCCAATTATCCTCCCAGATTAAGGTATAATGTCCATCCCTTATAGTTTTTATCACATGTTGCTTAAGAAAAATACAGCCCTTCAAGATAACATTCCAAATACAAGAGGCTCCTCTAACAGAAGGGGAATGTATGATATCAACATTTTGAAAGTATAACCCTTTCAGAACTTGATGGAATAGGACTCTGGATTATTCAGAATAGACCAAGCTTGTTTAGTTAGGAGGGATAAATTGAAAGATTCTAGTTTTTTAATCCCTAATCCTTCATTAAACTTAGGAAATGCTATCTTATTCCAGTCTATCCAGTGAATTTCTGCATCTTCATCATTTCCCTAAAGGAAATGGCAAGTGAGGGAATTAATATTTTTTATGACACCTTTAGGAATAGCTAGTAAGGACATAATGTAGATGGGGAAAGCATGAATAATAGAAGAGATTAGAGTAGCTTTCCCTGCCATGGAAAGAAGTGACTTCTTCCACACCACACGTTTGTCAGCAACCTTAGAAATAAGTCCATCCATGGCCTTAGTCTTAAAACTACCCCATTCTGTAGGAATACCTAAGTAAAGACCAAGGTCTTCGGTAATAGGCATTCTAAAGGCATCTCCCACTTGAAATTTCATATTAGGGGTAGTATTAGGACTAAGGAGAATGGAAGACGTATAACGGTTAAGGGAAAGACGAGAGGTGCAACAAAACTTCTTTGAAAGCATGTATTTCCAAGGCTGAATTACGAGGGAGAAAGATAAAGTCATCTGCAAAAGGCTAATGATGAATTGAGGACCATCCCTACTCAAGAGAATCCCTTTAATAATCCTAGAATTAAACTCCTTCTCAGTCAAGATAGACAATATCTTTGAGGCTATAGTGTACAAGTAAGTGAATAACTGGACCTCTTGTCTTAGTTGCCACACTATAGAGACTATAATAGAGAAGGTGTTGTTATATAATTTATATTTTATTTTCCTAAGCTCGTGCCAAATTAATAAGTTGCAAGTAAGGTCTCCAAATTGATTGTAGCTTGCAATTTGGTTGCAACATACATTGAGATTTTTGTTGAGTCTGGTAATTTTGTACCTTTTAAGGATTTATGGATCCTTATTTTAAAATTTAATAGTAATTGGCTTTGTAATTAAACCTAAATGTATTACGTGAGTTTTTGGTCCGAGTATGATGGATTTTTTTTTTATAATGTCTAAGGTAGTTCCAGAAACAATCTTTCAAGACCTCGAGTTTACGAGTCACTAACTATAAAGTTTTGTTTGGGATTGATTTTTTAAAATAATTACTTGAAGTGATTTTAGATCCATAACAATACTTTACATTTTTAAAATTATTTTATCATTTTTTAGATAAATAATTATTAAAATAATAACTTAAAATGATTTTATATGTCAAAATATTTTTCAATTATTTCTACGAATATTTTAATTTTAGTAAAAAAACGCTTTTAACTCATAATAATGAATTTTAATAGACACTTAGAGGCCAGGCTCCAAAAGTCCTGGTAAGGACCATTATGAAGAGATCGCATTTTGAATTTGAGAATTAGGTAATGACATGAGAACATTTAACAGAAGCCACAAATCCAACCACGAATATTAAAACAAAAGCACTAGAAAGCACAAGCATAGAATTAACTGAAAAAACGAAAAAATGAAAAATCTAAATGAAAACCACTATAAGAACCTAAGAACAAAATCCATTTGCAAAAGTATCTCCAGAAGCTAAACAATTAAAAGTGATCAACAACTATTATTGTTACTAATAAACTATAACAAGACCTATTCTTCACTTGGGTGGTGGGAAGAAAATCTGTTCAGCAAGCCTCATTGAGCGGAATTGATTCTCAACATCCGCAGACACTTTGAAGGATGCCTGAAGAACCTCAGGTGAAAGTGACTTCCAAGCACCGTTATTTCCAGCTAAGTGAGTGAAAATTGGACTGCAATAAAATATTCCATATAAGAGACAGGAAAAATATCAAGTGTAATAATGATAGGGTAGGGTACTTACTTTGGAGTTGAGATGATAGAGAACCACTCTAACCCTTCAGGATTAGCAATCTTGGAAACCACAAAGAACCTCGGAACAATGAAAAGGTTACCAGCCTCAACGGTTGTTTCAAGAACACGTTTTCCATCAATACCAACAACTTGAGCACGGCCGCTTCCTCTAACTATATAAGTCACTTGATAAGCCGAATCACATGAGAAACCGGGAGAACACATGGCTGAACCGTTGAGCATAACTAAGTCAGCACCAAGTCCTACCTCGGCTACCAAAGGCAAATTCTTTGTATTCAACACCACTACTTTACCACCATCTTTAATATCAACATCTAGTGGAGCTTCCAAACAGTTTAAAACCATACCCTTTCGGTGCTCTGGTTTTGGCTCTGGCATCTTAAATCCCTCATCAAGCTTGATAATTCCGTTCCCTGTTTGACTTGAGACGAGGGTTTTGACAATGTTTTCTTCCAAATCCCATGCACGGCTTACAAACTCGGTTGAGAAACCATTGAAAATACCTTTTGTACCGGTTAAAAAGAAGTCGGTAAATGAACCGGTTTTGTGAGCTTTTGAGGTATCTCCCAAGAAGAGAATGAGTAGCTCAGTGTCATCTTTGTTGTACCACCATGTCACAACACCGAAAGGAAGAGCAAGTGTATCACCTGTCTTGATTGCAACAACTTTTTCTTCTTTTTCCGGGAGGACAATTCCGGCCACGCCACTACCTTAATAAGTCAAACATATATATGTCAAATTAAATAAGTACCACAATCAAGTAGATTAATAATTGTATCAAATCAACAACATAAAAACCAAAGATCAATCAATTAACCTATCAACTCAGACATTTTACTATTGATCAGATAACAACTCCTAAGTGTTGTACTAAAGTTTGCAGATTAAATTTTTACAATAAGAATCCAATACCCCCAATGATCTACCGACTCACACACCTTGATTTATAATTACGTGACATAAAACCCATCTCTAATATATACATTGGAGGATCTAAGCATAAATTATAAGTATATTAGAAATTTAGAATAAACATCATCAGATTTGACAGAAATCGTAATCCCGTTACTAGCTCGTTTGAAGAACAGATCACTAGGAATTGCATGTTATCAACAACTAAAGGCCAATTTTGAAGCTTAAACCTCGTGATTTATTCACACAATACAGAATGATCTGATTAAATTATCACAATTAATTCAACATAGTCTAACATCAAAATTAACGTAATTCTTTAAAGAAAAGAAGTACCTTGAAGAACATAGGCAACCTTAGCAGAATCAGAGTAACAAGGCATAGCAAAACCATTCTTCTCAAGAGAAAGCTTGGAAGCACCTATGTTACCTTGACGTAACATAGGCAACTCCTCAGGACACCATGCATAATAAGCACCGCCTTCTCCTCCATAAACCTTCTTAGCCAATCTTGGTGATAAATCAATATCCATTTTTTGTTCTTAAGAAAATCTCTAGTAAAGCAAATTCAAAGAAGAAGTACTTTTTATTTTTATATCGAAAAGAGTCACCAAAAGGTTGTATTTATAGAACAAGTCAAGTGGAGTATTTCAGTAAGACTAAAACACAAACACTATCGAGTATCGTATTGGTATTGCGAAACTTAGGAATCTGTGTTCAATTATAGTAGTAATTACAATCTTTACTTATATCCGGATAAATGGAATTATAACTCTTAGGCTTATCGAATAAGATAATAACGTATTTAAGTCACATTTATTTTTGGTCAAAGTAGCATAGTACAATCTTTAACTTCTATCTGTATAAATCGAATTATAGTCATAATCTTATCAAATAAAGATAATAAAGATTATCTTATCAAATAAAGATAATAACGTATTTAAGTATTTTTTTTATTTGGTTGTCATTTATGTCACATTATTTTCTGGTCAAAGAATTTCAGTCCTATTATAATAAATTTACATAGGTGTTTATGGGTATAGGTTTTTTTTATATTTTAGAGGATTATTTATTTCATTTGTAATCTAATTTTATCTGAATAATATAATTTTATTTTATTTAAAATTCAATTATATCTTAACTATATATTAAATCTTATCCAAATTATACGCATACACATACTTCGAATAAATTTTTATTTCATGTAAAATCAATAAAGATTAATATCTAATAAACTATTCTCATTGACAACCCAATTCTCTTTTTATTTTCTTGTAAAAATACATTTTTACTTTTTCTTTTTTATCTTATTTTTCATGGAATTTAATTATACTAACAATATCATTTTTATCTTTTTGCGTTACATAAATTTTATACTCAAAGTGATGTCTCCCCATTTGTGATAATTTAATCTTAATTGGAGACGCCATTTTTAGGAATTATTATGTAGTTATACTCGATTTTTATTAGAATTATTGTATTTTCTTATTTCTTGTCTTGATTTGATGATTTATTATTTTTAGAGCATATTTGGTTTAGTTGTTTGTTAATTGTGAAACTTTAAAGATATATGATAATTAATTAGATGCCAAATTAATTCTAAGAGATAAAGGAAAGAAGATAAGGATGGAAATTGGAGATAAGGGAAGGAAAAAATAAGTATGTAGATAAAGTTGTAAAGTAAATCTGAATTCTAGCCGCTACGTCCATTAAAGTATTCATAACTCAAGATTGTCTTGGAATTTGGAAGAATGGTCTGAAGCTAAGTTGTAGAGATTTCCAAGACGATAAGTTTCGATATAAAGAACGTGTAAATCGGAGTTGTATTAAAGAAGTTACGGCCAAAACAAAACCACAACAGTTTATTACCTTTTCTATATTAGGGTTACGAATTAGAGTTGGACTAGAAATTCAATTACTTGTCTTCCACTCCAAGAAAACGTTTTAGGCTTCCTAGACTCCTATAAATACACCCTTAAACTATTGTAAACATGTCCTTGCCTCCTACAATCAATCCTTAAGTTTTATTCATCATTAGAGTCATTTAAGAGAGCAAGTTGACAGTATGTATCTTTCTTTTAGTTTATTTCTTTCTAGTATGAACTAATTTTCCCATAGCTTGGGTTTTGCATATGAATAATCTAAGAATTTTATTTTCTTCTATCTATGTTTCTTTGGGAGAACTATTTTAAATTGATTCTAGCTGCTTAACCATATATTTGTTTTATATGCTTTGATTTAGTGTCTGTCTTAAACCTGATCAATTTAGGTTGTGCTAATAGTACCCGAAAGGGATGTTTAATTATTGAAACACCACATAAGTGTCTAGTATGTGGTAGTTATCGAAGCCCTAATTTTGAATGGAGATAAATATGATAATTTAATATTCATTCCAAAAATATCGTTGACACCTTCTTCTTCAGATATATGATTAAAGATGACCAAAAGGTAATTTTCCATTTGTTTGGTATATTCCATGACCATCAATAAATCACAAGGACAATCTGTGAAATTCGTTAGGATCGATTTGCGCAATCCTTGTATTTAGTCATAGACAAATGTATGTTGTATTTTTTAGATGCACTAGTTATGATCGCATAACTTTGCTTCTTCTTGAAAGTGATCAAACCATGACTAATATTGTATACTCGGAAATTTTGATATTGTGTACTCTAAAGATATGTGATTAGTGATTAGGTGTATATTTCTGTTCGTCTCATTATAATATAACTAATATTATCTATTTGCTATTATTATACAGGTTGTATAGGAAAAAATCCATATGACTATCTACGCGAGTCGTGTTATAAATCGTGATGTATTTTTACTATATAAACAAGAACTCTTGGATGTTTTTAGTGAATATAACTTATATTCATTACATAGTTCATGGTGTATATTTTATTTGTAATATATTCTTGCATTCATTTGTAGGTACAATACCTTGGTACAAAAAATGTGATCGTAACATTAAAGGACAAGGAGAAGTTTTATCGCTTACAATATCCATTAGTGAGATTATACAAACTCTTATGTCAAATTATATTTTTCTAATACAAGTTCGTTATCTTAAAATGTTAGTTAATTTTGTTCATATATGTAGAATTGGAAGATATCATGGACGAGGACTGGATAAAAGGAAAATGGTTGTCTAGATGGGATTTGAATCACGTGATGAGGATTGTCATAAATTAAACACTAATGTTGATCGTATTTAAATTATTTACTAATTATCTATGTTTTTTAAATTGATAGGTTGTCGTTCACGTTTCTCAAATTGGAAAATATGTGTATGCTGACACATAGACATTTTCTAGAGTTATTAGATCTACGCACTGATATTAAAAACTTGATGATATACGATTACACATTTTAATTATGTCACATATTAATTATTTTTCGTGTATTAAAGTATTGATTGGTTGTTTCATAAATTATACACAGATTTTATGATGCATTTGAATTTGTTAACCTACGAATTTTATAAGATTTTGTGTAGACTATATCTATTATTTGTGTTGTTTTCATATTCAAGAAAGCATATCATCTTAATATTTAAATATTTCCTTTCAAAATAAATAAAGTGGACGATGAACTATTTTTTTTTGTTTCGGGGTGCACTCGGGCACATACAATACCTATTGATTACATATATTATACCTCTACAGCAATTAACAATCTAAATATATAAAAATAATTCATAAATAAATAAAATTTCAAACTACCCCTCATGAAAATGGTGGAAAAAATATCAAATAGAATGGAAGAATTAATGGTAGAAATGGATCATCTTGATATAGGATAGTCACGGTGTTGGTCGGCGGTGATAGTATGACAAAGGATAGATGTGTTGCAATCAAAATTGGGTGTATAATTTATTTATTTTTGGTAAAAGGACTTTAAATTTTTGGTTTGGGAAATATATAAAGTGAACCTGCCCACTGCCATTTCATTTAAGACGTGAATTTTTCGCGACTGCTTATGGTGGTTGCTAAAGAGTTGCATAATGGTCAGTATAGATAACTACCACCGACCACAATGTGGTCTGTAAAGAGTAATAAGTCTTTACCGACCACTAGGTGGTTGAGACTCAATTTCATTTTCAATTTTTTTGCACCCAAAATTAATTATGAAAACAGAGATGGTCGGTAATGAATATATGAGATCTAGCAATCACTATCATGGTCGCTAAAGTCAGTTTCTAAAAAAATCTGCAATGCCAACAACATCGATTGCTGGATAGTCCATATCTAACGAACATGACTTTAGTCGTTTGAACGGTGGTCGTTAAATGAAACGCGCGTACTAGTGAATGCTTGAGCTTTGCCAATCTCGATCAGGTTTGATTAAGAAATTGGAGTTGGGGTGTTTGATAAGTTTCTTTCTATTTTAAAATGATTTAAAATAAAAAAAATAAAAAGTCACATGCCACGCACATGGGTCAACTATCAGAGAGAATGGAAGAATCTCATCGAAAAGGGGTATCGTGACATGATGAAATACAAGGAACACGCGGACTTTTTTTTAAGAAAATACAGATATACAGTCAATAGTGGCAAAATAAATGGGACAAAAAAGGTATTTATTTAAAAAATTGTTAAACAAATTAAGAATGGATTAAAGGAGAACATTTAGGTAAGAGTAACGATATATACCACTCAAGTACACCACACATGACGTGGCGTTAATTGGTTGACTATAAATCGTTAATCTATTTATTTTCTTGATCTGATTAACGATCTATTACCAACCAATTCATGCCACATCATGGGTGGTAAACAGGTGGTATATATCATTACTCTTTAGGTAAAGATTACACCGTAAATGGGTGGTATATATCATTACTCTTTAGGTAAAGGTTACACCGTAAGGAGAGGTTAATGGAGCCATGTTGCGACCAACCATGACAACTATTCAATCATCACTCGGGTGATTGCATGTTTCATAGACCGTTGAATACGATAACTGCATGCAGAAATCTTCTTAAGGAATAGACAGAGACCCTTCAACGGTAGACCGAGAACCTACTGAAGATAGAGCTTCTAGTCCTTTAAGGGAAACACTTAGCACATCACCTTCATTCTCCCCTTGGATAGGTTGTGTCACACTAAATATGTTTCTAGGCAAAACAAAGCTTATAATAAGAAAGGATAGTCTAAAGTGGTTCAACCCACTCCAGATAAGTCAAAAGTATTACGATCATTACATAAAATTGAAATGATATCATAAGGTAAATTACACATCCAACTAATAGGTAGGAAAAAAGTTGCAAAAGCCTTCACGATCCAATCTGCAGCCTGGTTTGAAGTTTCTTTGATCCCACAAATATGTATTTGTGGGTAGGCTAAAGCCATACTTCTAATGTCTTCCAGGATAGACCCGTTATTCCGCAAACAGTACATGCTAGAGGATTGTACATCATAAACAACTGCTTCTGCATCAGATTTGATAATGGTGCATGTAGAGGTATTGTCAATGGAAAACCGTAGAGCACTACAGAGTGCCTTTGCTTCTGCCTCAAAACTGGAGCAAGCAGAGAAGTTCATGGCGAAGCCTGAATCTACCTATCCTTTGCTATTCCGGACTATGGCGGCTGAGAAGGCTTTCCCATCATTGAAGGATGCGTCAACATTGATTTTGATCTCGTGTTGGGAAGGTGGGATCCAAGTTGGAGAACTAGACTTCCAAACAGGGGTTACAACAACTGGGAGATGTGAGGAGCTATCCAAAGGGATTGTGTCACATCATAGGATATTAGAATTCATCATAATTAAACACGTATCATAATTAATAGGAATGTCCTCAATAACTTTTTTACTACGCATAATCCAAATAGTCCATAAACTGGAAATAATATTAAGTAACAAATAAGATTTGTCCTGCTTAGAATGGACCTTATCCAATAGCTAATTCCTAATCCATAAGAGGGGTCTATACTACAATAAATGGGGGATGCGCCATAATTGCTTGGTCCATTCACAATGGAGAAAAAGGTGATTTATGTTTTCTTCCTCTTTAAGACATATATTGCAAAGATCAGAATTTGTGCACCTCCTGATAAATCTATTTCTTTAAGTAGATAGAGAATTAAGCAGAACTCTCCAGAAAAATAATTTAAATTTTGGGGGTGCCTTAGAGGCCCAACAAAGAGCAAGAATATCTTGATTATGGAAAACGGGAGGAGTGGGAAAGTTTGGAGGGAGAATAAAAGATTCAACCGCAAAGGAATAGCCAGACTTACAACTATACACCCTGCTTTTGTTGTGAGGCCACACACAATCTGTGGGCCCATCAACCCATGGTATATTTAGTTTAAGGATCTCTGAAGCTATGGTCGGGGGATATAGTTAATTAATAGTCTCAGCCTTCCAAGATTTTGTATTCGTAAGGATTAAATTTGCAACATATTTGGGAAAATCGGGGTCTTCACTATACTTGGGAGGTTTAGGTAGGAAGTTACCTGTCCAATTATCCTCCCAGATTAAGGTATAATGTCCATCCCTTATAGTTTTTATCACATGTTGCTTAAGAAAAATACAGCCCTTCAAGATAACATTCCAAATACAAGAGGCTCCTCTAACAGAAGGGGAATGTATGATATCAACATTTTGAAAGTATAACCCTTTCAGAACTTGATGGAATAGGACTCTGGATTATTCAGAATAGACCAAGCTTGTTTAGTTAGGAGGGATAAATTGAAAGATTCTAGTTTTTTAATCCCTAATCCTTCATTAAACTTAGGAAATGCTATCTTATTCCAGTCTATCCAGTGAATTTCTGCATCTTCATCATTTCCCTAAAGGAAATGGCAAGTGAGGGAATTAATATTTTTTATGACACCTTTAGGAATAGCTAGTAAGGACATAATGTAGATGGGGAAAGCATGAATAATAGAAGAGATTAGAGTAGCTTTCCCTGCCATGGAAAGAAGTGACTTCTTCCACACCACACGTTTGTCAGCAACCTTAGAAATAAGTCCATCCATGGCCTTAGTCTTAAAACTACCCCATTCTGTAGGAATACCTAAGTAAAGACCAAGGTCTTCGGTAATAGGCATTCTAAAGGCATCTCCCACTTGAAATTTCATATTAGGGGTAGTATTAGGACTAAGGAGAATGGAAGACGTATAACGGTTAAGGGAAAGACGAGAGGTGCAACAAAACTTCTTTGAAAGCATGTATTTCCAAGGCTGAATTACGAGGGAGAAAGATAAAGTCATCTGCAAAAGGCTAATGATGAATTGAGGACCATCCCTACTCAAGAGAATCCCTTTAATAATCCTAGAATTAAACTCCTTCTCAGTCAAGATAGACAATATCTTTGAGGCTATAGTGTACAAGTAAGTGAATAACTGGACCTCTTGTCTTAGTTGCCACACTATAGAGACTATAATAGAGAAGGTGTTGTTATATAATTTATATTTTATTTTCCTAAGCTCGTGCCAAATTAATAAGTTGCAAGTAAGGTCTCCAAATTGATTGTAGCTTGCAATTTGGTTGCAACATACATTGAGATTTTTGTTGAGTCTGGTAATTTTGTACCTTTTAAGGATTTATGGATCCTTATTTTAAAATTTAATAGTAATTGGCTTTGTAATTAAACCTAAATGTATTACGTGAGTTTTTGGTCCGAGTATGATGGATTTTTTTTTATAATGTCTAAGGTAGTTCCAGAAACAATCTTTCAAGACCTCGAGTTTACGAGTCACTAACTATAAAGTTTTGTTTGGGATTGATTTTTTAAAATAATTACTTGAAGTGATTTTAGATCCATAACAATACTTTACATTTTTAAAATTATTTTATCATTTTTTAGATAAATAATTATTAAAATAATAACTTAAAATGATTTTATATGTCAAAATATTTTTCAATTATTTCTACGAATATTTTAATTTTAGTAAAAAAACGCTTTTAACTCATAATAATGAATTTTAATAGACACTTAGAGGCCAGGCTCCAAAAGTCCTGGTAAGGACCATTATGAAGAGATCGCATTTTGAATTTGAGAATTAGGTAATGACATGAGAACATTTAACAGAAGCCACAAATCCAACCACGAATATTAAAACAAAAGCACTAGAAAGCACAAGCATAGAATTAACTGAAAAAACGAAAAAATGAAAAATCTAAATGAAAACCACTATAAGAACCTAAGAACAAAATCCATTTGCAAAAGTATCTCCAGAAGCTAAACAATTAAAAGTGATCAACAACTATTATTGTTACTAATAAACTATAACAAGACCTATTCTTCACTTGGGTGGTGGGAAGAAAATCTGTTCAGCAAGCCTCATTGAGCGGAATTGATTCTCAACATCCGCAGACACTTTGAAGGATGCCTGAAGAACCTCAGGTGAAAGTGACTTCCAAGCACCGTTATTTCCAGCTAAGTGAGTGAAAATTGGACTGCAATAAAATATTCCATATAAGAGACAGGAAAAATATCAAGTGTAATAATGATAGGGTAGGGTAATTACTTTGGAGTTGAGATGATAGAGAACCACTCTAACCCTTCAGGATTAGCAATCTTGGAAACCACAAAGAACCTCGGAACAATGAAAAGGTTACCAGCCTCAACGGTTGTTTCAAGAACACGTTTTCCATCAATACCAACAACTTGAGCACGGCCGCTTCCTCTAACTATATAAGTCACTTGATAAGCCGAATCACATGAGAAACCGGGAGAACACATGGCTGAACCGTTGAGCATAACTAAGTCAGCACCAAGTCCTACCTCGGCTACCAAAGGCAAATTCTTTGTATTCAACACCACTACTTTACCACCATCTTTAATATCAACATCTAGTGGAGCTTCCAAACAGTTTAAAACCATACCCTTTCGGTGCTCTGGTTTTGGCTCTGGCATCTTAAATCCCTCATCAAGCTTGATAATTCCGTTCCCTGTTTGACTTGAGACGAGGGTTTTGACAATGTTTTCTTCCAAATCCCATGCACGGCTTACAAACTCGGTTGAGAAACCATTGAAAATACCTTTTGTACCGGTTAAAAAGAAGTCGGTAAATGAACCGGTTTTGTGAGCTTTTGAGGTATCTCCCAAGAAGAGAATGAGTAGCTCAGTGTCATCTTTGTTGTACCACCATGTCACAACACCGAAAGGAAGAGCAAGTGTATCACCTGTCTTGATTGCAACAACTTTTTCTTCTTTTTCCGGGAGGACAATTCCGGCCACGCCACTACCTTAATAAGTCAAACATATATATGTCAAATTAAATAAGTACCACAATCAAGTAGATTAATAATTGTATCAAATCAACAACATAAAAACCAAAGATCAATCAATTAACCTATCAACTCAGACATTTTACTATTGATCAGATAACAACTCCTAAGTGTTGTACTAAAGTTTGCAGATTAAATTTTTACAATAAGAATCCAATACCCCCAATGATCTACCGACTCACACACCTTGATTTATAATTACGTGACATAAAACCCATCTCTAATATATACATTGGAGGATCTAAGCATAAATTATAAGTATATTAGAAATTTAGAATAAACATCATCAGATTTGACAGAAATCGTAATCCCGTTACTAGCTCGTTTGAAGAACAGATCACTAGGAATTGCATGTTATCAACAACTAAAGGCCAATTTTGAAGCTTAAACCTCGTGATTTATTCACACAATACAGAATGATCTGATTAAATTATCACAATTAATTCAACATAGTCTAACATCAAAATTAACGTAATTCTTTAAAGAAAAGAAGTACCTTGAAGAACATAGGCAACCTTAGCAGAATCAGAGTAACAAGGCATAGCAAAACCATTCTTCTCAAGAGAAAGCTTGGAAGCACCTATGTTACCTTGACGTAACATAGGCAACTCCTCAGGACACCATGCATAATAAGCACCGCCTTCTCCTCCATAAACCTTCTTAGCCAATCTTGGTGATAAATCAATATCCATCTTTTTGTTCTTAAGAAAATCTTTAGTAAAGCAAATTCAAAGAAGAAGTACTTTTTATTTTTATATCGAAAAGAGTCACCAAAAGGTTGTATTTATAGAACAAGTAAAGTATTTCAGTAAGACTAAAACACAAACACTATCGTATTAGTATTGCAGAAATTAGGAATTTGTATTCAATACAATCTTTACTTTATATCCGAATAAGTATAACTCTGTGGGTTTATCCAATAGCATAATAGCGTATCTAAATCTCATTTAATTTTGATCATAGTATTCTTACCATCTTTACTTTCTATCCGAATAAATCGAATTACACTTAATTAGGCTTATAAGAAATACCGTAGTTAAGTAACAATTAATTTTTTTTAAATGTTCAAATTATATTATAATAAATCTGATTCAGATAAGATTTGATACTCATAATTCGGATAATGTATTTAACTCTCATTTATTTTTGATCAATGGTAATAAAATTAATTCAGATAAGATTTAATTTTACTATTTTAGATAAGCCTAAATATTATAATTCGATTATTTGGATACAAATTAAGGTTATACTAATTATATACTTAAAACACAAATTTCTAAGTTCATTAGTATAAGTCACATATAATTTTGGTCAAGATATTTGAGTTAAATATTTATCTACTAAATTATAAATGCTAACAAAATTATGGATGATTTATAAAAAAGATCATATAAATTCTAATGATAGACTCGTCTATACTATACCGAGCATGACGGTCATACCTAAACATCAGTCCGAATTCAGACTCGCGCCTCCCTTAAACAACTAAGCCTAACAAAGTTTATAAGCAAAACCTGAGAAAGTATATCATATTTCGTTACCAACCGAGAATACAATCTAATGATTGTCTGTTCCTAGGATACTACAAAGTCTAATAAGGTATAACGGGTTTTCCTTTCCTAAATATCCATGTCATGCGTCTAAAGAGAATAATCACTTAAATTAATAATTTATTTATTATTACAGTCAGATCTTATCTACATATATATTCCTTTTGCTCCCTGGTACTAATTTGACCGCCAAAGTCAATTTCTCCTTTGTCATATGTACTTTGGCGTGGTTGACTACTTACCCTTATTTATTAAAAAAATGTGTATGTGCCCCTTTACTTCGATATGTTCAACGATACTTTTTTTGGACGTAATTTATCTATTTCTCCGTTAATTGACCCATGGCAAGGACATGTGATCTTTTCATTTCATTTTTGCATAACAAATCATTTTTAAAATAGAAATACCTTAACCCTTTTTCTGGGAAGGGTAATTTGCATATTTCAAAGCTTTAGGGTAAGAATATTTCTTTTAATCTTTTCAATTTAATGGTTTTCATATTACAGGGGTAAAATTAAAGGATGGTTTTTAGAGTTGTTAATGGTTCCTCAAGAAATTCAATCAAATCGAAAGCAATTTAACAAGGTTTCATTGAAGATAGTTACTTACAATATTAAGGTTCACGAATGACCACCACTGAACAATATATAACTCCGGTTTACGAATGGGGTGAGTTTTTCTCTTAGTAATTTCCTCTATGTTTTGTAAATGTTAGTAGAGTATTTTTGCATAGATTTTATACATTACAGTGCATTATATTAATTACAATTATTTTGCTTGTTATTTGTTTAAGAGTAAGGATTTTTCTGCAAATCTAAGGATTTAGGTTAGTATATAATGCGTACTTATTGGAATTCTGTTATTTAACGCATGTTTGTAGGTATGTAGTTATCATATTAACATCATTGTTGTATTATTTTTTTGCTATGGCTATTTATTAGTCATTTAGAACTAGCATTTATATGTATTGTTTTTTTTAAAACGAATCCTCTTACATTAAATTATCACCATGTGGGATATTTTAGTGAGGATAAACGCTTCTACTTTGAGCAAGACTCTGAGTATATTCATAATTTATAATATGGCAGATTTAGCTTGACAGAGCTAGAAAATTTAGCAAAAGAAATGGAGCTTAGTGGTAATTTTGTGTACTACTATTTGAAGGAAGGTCATACACAACAATTTGGTTTAGTGTACTTGGATAATGATAAGAAAGTGATGGAGATGTGTAGTGTGCTAGATAATGTAGTTTTGGAGACACTAAAAGAATGTATGCCAATTTTATTTCTTTGTATTGAAGGTTGGATATCTCTAAGTGTTGTTGATGATTAGTAAAATGGTGATATTGACAAGCATCCATCGAGTACCAGAAAGGTAGGTCAATTAAATGTTCTTGGTGTTGGTAAAAAAATAACCAAGAGAGTGTTAGGCGTACGTTTGTACATGAAGAAGGCTAATATGAACAATGTGAAAGATAACCATCAAGATGAAAATAAAAAAGAGTTAAGACGATAAAATGACTGAGTAAATTCTTTCACCCAAATATTACTATAGTGTTGGGGATGGGGTTAGAACTAGAGATGGTTGTTTTTGAAGAAGAAGATTTTCCACCCACACATCACTCCAGTGTTGGGGATGGATTAAAGAAAAACTGAGGATCCACCCACATATCACTCAAAGTCTAGGAGAGGAAGTTAATGAAGCATAAGATATAGTTTTTGAAGAAGTAGACAATCCAACCAATCATCACTGTAGTATTTTGGAAGAGGCGCAAGCATATGATGATGTAGTGGTAAAAAGGAGAAAAAATAAAGCGATAAAGAAGGCTAGGGGTGTGAATAAATATGGTGGCCCAAATACAACAAATATGTGGTGTAAACAAGAGTAGCAACCAGATGCAAAGTTCTTTCCACACGACGGATGAAGATCTTACCGATGATGATAATGATTCAAAGGTAGTGAAAACTGAACCCAATGTGAGTGAGACTGATGATGATGATGGGGAGGAAACGGTCATCAAAGAGAATGTGAGAAATGATAAAAGCAAGAAAAAATTACTAGAGAACAAAAAGTCAAGATTGGAAAACAAAGAGAAGACCTAACCCAAAAAGGAAGGTTAGTGGTAGTAATAAAGAAGTTGTGGTACTAAGGGTGAAAGTTCCAGGATGAGTAGAAGAATCAATAGATTTAAAGGTGGCAACTAACAAGGAAGATTTAGTGGATGAGGAATAAACTGATGATGATAGTGAATCCAAGTTGGTGGGTAGGTATTATGACTTAAATGGGGTTATGATAATAGGTAGGTAGTGCCTGAAGAATATTTATTAGGATGCAGAATGGTGTGATTAAAATGTACAAAAAATGTTGATGATAACGATGTGTCAAGTATTGACGAACATGTTAGTTAAATTGGCACACATGATTATGTAAATGATTGTTGTAATATATACACAACAAGTGAATCATTTGGTGTAGATGAATATAGTGATATCAAACAAAGAAAATAGGTGAGGCATCCAGGCTTAGGCCTTAAGTTGACATGTAGAAATCAAGGTTTGTTGTTTGTAAATGTGATAGAGTTGTGAGAAAATGTAAGAGCTTTAATGCAAGTAAATAAATGATAAAATAAAAGTTTATGAAGAATGACTGAGGTGCCAATTGTCATCTCCCAAGGTGACATAATAAATCAACACCTAAGGATGGATTATCATTATATATAGTATATACTTTGATTTTTTTTTTGATATTATGCGGATTTTGGATTATCAGTCGGATTATTGTGAACCAAATCTAACGGATTATCCATCGGTTATCTTGTATTAGAACCAAACTCTCATGAATACACCATCGGTTCCACTAACGGATTTTTTATCAGATCGAATATCTATCGATTATTATTGTTAGGGTTAATGCCCAATAGGCACCTACCACCTTACACCCTTACCCATAAAAGACACTGTCATTTTTAAAGAACAATGAGTAATGGGAAACTTCCTATTACTCAAAGTTTGAGTAATGAAAAGACACTGTCATCTCCTATATGTGAAATTTCTCATAACTCAAACGACTATTTTTATGGGAAAGAAAAGGAAAAACAAAATATATCGTGTCTTTTATAGGCATAAAAATGATGATTAGAATAATAGGAAGTTAATTTTAACTTGAGGGGTTTACAATAATCCTTATTAAATATTCTAATTATTGTCCTCCCTAACATTTACATCAGAATTCATGAGATTGTAGGCCCTAGTCTTCTAACTTCGTCCATATGTCTCTATATGGTTTTAAAATTGTAATTCAACCCTCGTTTCAAAATAGGTGCACACTTTGACAAAAAGAAATAATAGGTGCACACAATCTTCGTCTATCATATTTATGGCTAACCCATAAAACTCATTAATAAAAGGTGTGTACAATTGAGGCCCGTCTAGAATCAGCTACACAAACAAACCCAAGTTGGCCCAAAACTAATCATAATAAAACCTCACTGGCCCCAATGGTTAAACTAAACCATCTGATCCATCCATTCAATATTGCACTTTCTAGATTCTTATAACTTGATCATGGAAATCTAGGTCATTTTGAAGCCCATTTCATCATTATATTACATTTTATCTTCTTCAGTTTCGAATTGTTTTCTCTAAAATTTCCGTCTTTCTCTGTTAACATAAACAAGTTTGTAAGATTTTTAATTATTCGATTCCTTTTTTGCTATGTTGATTTGCTTATTTCTTCTTTGATAAACCCTTAATTTTTTGTACTAGCTACTTCAACTTCTTTTAACCTCTTTCCTTATCTCGCGACGCTAACTTGTTTATTTCCTCTTTCGAAAAGCCTTGATCTTATTAAGTAATAAGGATCTCCTTATCTTCTTAAATATATATATGAGATACAAAAACTATTATAAATCAACACACTGATCTGATCCAATATATTTGAAGTTCAAAAGGTGAGTTTTCGTATTTTCCTTATATTTTTAAATATAATTAATAGATAATAGTTAATGTAATTAGTTAAACAGATACAACTATTTAAGAAGATAATTGTAAATAAAAAGTTTTCAAAATGCAAAATTCGATCTTAAAATCTGAATGCAGTCTAAATTTAATTTGTTTATTTACAACCCAATCCCATCCCAAACCTGTTAGCTAAAATGCATATATTTAATCGGGGTTGGTTTGGGTTTTTCTTATGTTGAAATCCGAGTCTTGATGTATAACTCGATTTCGAGAACTAGGGGGTCAACTGGGGTCTAGCGCCTAGATGGGATTAACGAGGCTTGGGCGGTTTGAATCTCACTACGTAATTTTATATATTTATTTATATATATGTAGTAATTATAATAATTTTACAATTTAAGTCATAAAATTCATGTAACAACAATGTAGTAAATATAACAATACTAAGATAAGAGTTATAATATCAATTCAGATAATTTTGTGAATAATAAGAAAGATAAGGAGGGTCTAGGCAGCCATTTTTTTACCATTAAGCGGTGCCTAAACGAGTGCGCCTAACGTCTTTACTAGGCGTAGACGATTGAGAAGGGATTTGACGTCTTTTTTTTTGTTCTAAGGGATTTGACGTCTAAGCACACATAAGAGACGATTTCTACCTCATAGATTTGAGTATACTTTTTAAAACTAAAATGTACTTTAATATAATTAAACACATGAATATTGTATTGTTTTATTTATCTAAAACGGATAAAAACATATCAACCTTATTTTGTCAAATCAAACATTTTATAGTTATGTTTTGATGATAAAATTTTATTAAGAATTAAATTTATTTTTTTACTTTTTTAATAATTCTTCCTAAAATTTTCGTTTTATTCTAATAAAATACTTTCGTATCGGTAAGGTCCTTACTCCTTATAGTCCAGTATACTTTTTTTGGAAGATCGAATTGTTGTTATATTAAATTACGTCCAAAAGATTTTTGTAGACAACTTTTTTGTTTTGACACGCTCATTTTACGTGTTCTTTCTTGTGCAGTGCCGACCCAAAGCTAAAAGCTTTCGTTTTCAGGTACGTAATTCTATTTTTAGTTTTTTTCAACCTATCAAATCATGAGAAGAGTTATTGTTAAGATAGGATTAAACTATAATGTACGCTTGCTTGCGTGTAGTTGGTTTAGTATCACAGTGAAAATAGAACCAAAAAAAAAAAGTATCACAGTGAAAGTTGCTCAAAGTTATTTCGAAGTTAATAAACTGCGTATTTAGCAGTGAATGCTTTGTTGATTATTTTAGGTGAGATTTTAGTTTTCGATTTGATTACTGATCATGCATATCTACTATGTATTTAGTTGCGATTTCTTCATACTAAACTTGTAAAATATAATTTACAAAATTTGACGATTTTATTTCCCGTCAAGGTGTCTAATTTTGACGATTTAAAATAGAATTTTATGCACTTAACTAATTCGACTTAGCCTGGGCATAACATTGATGTGGTTTGGTTTGACAATCTGGGTACCGTGATGTGTTTGTTTTGGATGAAATGATGTAGTGCGTGTAAATCCGGTTTTATTTTTTAGGTTTAACTACATAGTCCGTAACATTTATGTTGAATTACCAAAAATTAGGCCTCTATTTGTGTATTTTGCTGTGTATATGAAGTTGTTTATAGATTATATCATTATTTTATTCGGATATTTTGAAATGTACATGAAAGGATCACTTAATATGCAAGTGTGGGTAGTTATTGGGTAATAAATGCAGATTAGTGGAAGGCAAGAGTCTGCATCGTAGCTTAATTGCTGAATTAGGTGTTATTTGCTTAATTGTAGGAAGTATTTAAACAGTGTTTTCAACAGGGACTTATGTGCAAAATTGGGGTCATTAGGTGTACTTAAATGTGAAATGCTCGTCTTTAATCACTAGTATAATACATCTTATATGGTGTTCTCAAAGTTTCACCTTCTAGTATTGTGGTTTATAAACTGTGTCCATTAGATTCCAGCACATTTTTTTCGCTAATGGGTGATTATTGTGCAGATTACAACAGATTTGCTAATGGCCAAGGAAAACAGATCATGGTTTAGAAAGAGAGAGCAGAGTGGTTTTCAGATGACAAGGAAGATTCAGAAGGTTGAACCCTCTGGTCATGCTTCTCCAGCTATAGGTAGCACAGCTGGTTTTATCTTTACCTGTACATGGAAGACAAAAAAAGAGTGTTACAAAAACAGAGTGTTTGGGCTTCCAAGGGCAAGACTGGAAGTTGTAGAAAAAATCAAGCCTGGGACGAAGCTGTTTCTGTTTGATACAGAAAAGAAGGTTTTATATGGTGTGTACGAAGCTACATCAAGAGGAGGAATTGACTTGGAAGCCTCTGCTTTTGATGGAAAGTATCCTGCTCAGGTAAAATCTCTAAGCTTTTATTTACTACTCTGTTTAGATTACAAAACTTAACCAGACTGATAAAAAAACTACTCTGTTAGGTGAGCTTCAAGATTTTTAATCCATGTTTTCCACTGCCTGAGAGGTATTTGAGGAGAGCTATAAGAGAAAACTATGTGGGCAATAAGTTTAAGCAAGAATTGAATGAATCACAAGTAAGTTTTTCTTCTTCTAGTTATCTTGCATAAATATTGTTTTTTTCCCCCTAATCTCTACTATAATGCAGGTTGAGCGTATAGTATCATTTTTACACCGTCTCGATGCACCATTATCCTCTGTTTTAGAAGAAGAATCCCGGAGGAGGGTAGCATATAGTGATCCACCAGTGTTGCAGCACCAAAGGCAAACCACGCGTTACCCAAGGGAGAATCAAAGGCAGTGGGGTCCACAGATGATTACTCGAGATATGACGACAAGTGTGCAGAATCAAGGCAGGCCTGTTACTCAGCATCAACAATACTACACAGGAGGCTCTGCTCAGGATATGGCAAATATGGAGTATCAAAGTTTTCCAGCTCATTATGTTGAAGAATCTTATCAAGCATACTATACAGCTCCAAGTGACGAAGAATATGTTCCAGCCTATCAGAATCAGTACAACAATGCAGCAAGACAAAGCAATGCTACACAAGATCCCTATGACAAGTACATACCCTCTTCTTTTGACTATTGTTAATTGTTAAGACTTAATTAAAGAGACATGAATGATGATTTTTTATCTTTTTTGGTTTATGGCATTACAGGTATAGGGTGCAGACTACACAGAACCAACCCATGGGCTCGTTGCAAGAAGATGAGGTGGTTCCATTTCCATACGTTCCCTCCAATCAATACAATAATTACTGGGTTCCTGAAGCCTCGTATGGTACTCTTGCTCCAGCTGTGCAGCCACAACCTTACTACAGTACTCAGGTGTTGCAGCCACAAGAACCATATGGTAATCAAATGGTGCAGCAACAGGATGGTCAGTATGCTCCTCAAATCGTGCAGCCACAAGCTATACAAGTAAATGCTCCTGCTCCTGCTCCTGCTCCAGGCTCCAGCTATTATTCATATCCAGGTGGAGGTCAAGGTTACTACTGAGTGTAATTTGTGTGAGGCCTGTTTGGACATCGAGTGCAATGTGTAACTTTTTAGCAATTGTTAGTTCTTCAGGAAATTGTCCTGAATATTACTAGTTTTAAATTTGAAATTGAGTCAAGACTTTCCGGCAACTGTTATTCTTAATCCTTGTTTTTAGAGTGCTATACAAATACTTGTGGAGTAGATGAATTTGCTGTGACGATGAATTGAATATATCTTTTTCTAGATTTTATAAATTTCATATTGCATTATTGGAGAAAGTGGTCTTCCTTTACCCACTTTTTAAGTTTTATTTTCTCATTTTTATCTCCGCCTATCCTTTGGAATTCTATGCAACATTTTTGTAAAATTATGTATGGCTGCTAATTTTGAAATGCGAGGAGGAAACGGGTATTGGAGAAAAAGATCTCTAGATCGGAGAAGAAGAAAGATTTGGTGCAGGAAGCAAAGAAAATAAAATTATTTCAATTTTTTATTTTTTGGTAGAAATTGGGGTATTTAGGTCAATGAGGACTATAATACATTGAGGATTCTACGAATAATCGCCCAAATCCCCACTAACATATTATATAAGGCCCAACTAGAATATAATACTAAATAGAGCCTAACCTAACCGAATGTTTATGATCTTTTACTAGTATACCCTCCAATATCATTAGAACACCATACTAACTTCTCACCTCACCTCTCTCATACTTTTACTCACAAACATTCGTCCCCTCTCTCATCCATTTGTATATCATATATCATTGTGTATTAGTTAATGCTATATCCCTTACACTCGGCTCTCTCTCTCCTTCCATATTTGAAATTCAAAATTTGCAGAAAAGTCCATCGAAGCTGATCATATTATCAGGTACGTTGATCATTAATGTGTAAATATTTTGTGTTAATGTTGTCTTATAAACATTCAATGCTACTATATACAGTCACATTAAACATATATGATGTTAGCTTGTTCAAACGTATAAAAATGTTTTATGGAGTTTTGAAATTATATACCACCATATTTTGATAAAACAAAACATGGTGTTTGTATGAATGAACTCAGACCTTCCCATGTTTATATAGCTAACTTATATGTGTATGTGTATATAGCAAACGTATGTTTATATAGTGTTAGGTACGGACCTTCGCATGTTTTTTAATACGAAGTTTCATGCATAATAATTCATATTTATGACGAGCTATACATAAGTAATCAATAACTGTTAAGAACTATTAATAAACCAAGATATGTAGGCACAGACCTTTCATGCATGTAGGCACAGACCATACATTCATGCACGTAGGCACAGACCATTAAAGCAGACTATATATACATATCTACGTATGCCAACTTAAGATACAGACCCTTAGGTACATACCTGTTTGAACATACCAGATTGATCAGACCATTAGGATCATACCTGTTCCATACAGCCGTAAAAAATAGATGGGTTGCAATGCAGGGGTTCTGAATGTGTATTGTTTTCCATTATATGCAGAGTTTTATTTACACATTATTTCATTGTGTTATGTTTTAGGTGCACCATGACACACGTAGTTGCAATTTTCAAACATGCTCAAGACAAATATATGTCACCAATGGCAAACATTACCTCGTTTGGAAAATGTCAACAATATGTCTTAACCAAATGGTCTTTTTTAAAAGATGTTGAAGTGAGTTTACAGTATTCGATATCCGGACATGAGAATTGCGGTATTAGCTCAGAAGATGACTATTCAACGCTAATATGGTTGGTTTCACGTGACAGCCTCAATCAAGTTGAGTTCAACGTATCTTTGAAACGTCCGTTGCCCACACGTATGATTTTAGACCCAACCTCCCCGGCCCCCTTAAACAACACAACTAATGCCGTTACTCCCGAGGGCGTCGTCGAACCACCTGAGTTTTACACACACCGTGTTAAAGAACTGCTTAGTGCTAAATGGGTCAACAGTTTAGGAGATGTGGGTACGTGCTTCCCCCTTGGTCATGCCCAATTCCGACATGCTTTACAAAAGTATTCTTGTGAGACTGGATATGGTTTCACTTATTCGCACAACAGCGGTCCGAAGATTGGAGCATATTGCAAGAAACGTGACAATACAAGATGCCAATGGTGGATTTACGCTACCCCCTCAAAGGTTGATGGGAAGATATATGTTAAGACTTTCTACAACCATCACAGTTGTGGAACACCCACACGTACGCTCAAGAATAAAAGGATGTCATTGAGTTTAGTAAAAGAACTAATTCTCGACGAGGCTAGGTCTAAGGTTGACCTCAGGCCCAAAGATATAATGCTTTGTCTTAAGGATGGGTACGGGTTTGTAATATCGTACAAGTGTGCGTACGATGCATTACAGCAGGCTAAGGACGAGCTATGAAGGGATGTTGGGGAGTCTTATAACGACATTCAATCATACTTTGATAAAATGAAGAATCTTGATCCTTCGGGATCATATGTACTTGAAAGCGATCCTGAAACTACCTCTTTCGAACGTGCACATTTTGCATTTGGCGCATCATTGGACGCTTTTAAAGTATGCCGCCCTGTTGTGTTCTTAGATGGTACATTCTTAAAGGCAAAATACAAGGGAACATTCCTTGCTGCTGTTGCGAAAGATGGGAACAATGGTACGTAGGACTTATATATCTTGTAACGCTCTTTTTTCAAAATGAATCACATATCTCAACCAGACCACACGGTATGTCCCTACACGTACATACCTTACGCGTATATACCTTACGGTACATACCTTACGTGTCTACTCAATCCATACGAAAGATATATGCCTGTAGGTACATACATTAAACGTATAGACCATACGGTACAGACCTCCATCTATAAACGCTGATAGATAAGTGTAGTTCCATACAAAAGCTATGTACCATCGAGCTTACAGACCATATTGAGTAGCCCATAGACATGTATTTTCGTATATTTTTGAAATGTTCTTTTTATCACATAGTTATATATTCATTCCAGAAGAAAGATACGTACTAGCAGGTACATACCATATATATGTACCTTACGGTACAGACCTCACTTTTTGTAAGGTCAATGCGCTTTGCAAAAATTCAATAACTAATGTTGGGTCTCAATGCAGGGTTGGTACCGATCGCTTTTTCGATTTGCCGGGCCGAGGACAATGTAAATTGGGAGTCTTTCCTCAGGTTTTTGAGGCCACTGATATCAGGACGGCCATTAGTATTTGTGTCAGACCGTTTAAAAGGGATAATAAATGGGGTGCACAATGTTTTTCCAGAACACCACCACTCCTTCTGTTTGCGTAACATCCACGCTAATCTTGAGCTGAGATACCCCGCTGAGATGAAGGCCGTAATGGTGTGCCTGTTCAACAGGGTGGCTTATGCACCGACTCTCGAGTTGTTCGATCATCATATGGAAAAATTCCTTCGAGTTGGTGGACAACCTGCAACCGACTTCATGGATAATCTACCTATCGAGAATTTCTCTAATGCTTATTTTGGGGGTAAAAGATACAAGGAAATGACATCGAACGCAGTCGAGGCACTAAATAGCTGGATTGTTAAAATTCGAGAGCTCCCAGTTTGCGATATGATTCATAAACTCCGTATCATGTTAATGACTCAAATTTACGACCGTCCGGTGGATGTTCTTACATGGGAATCTCCTCTTGCTCCTGTTCATCAGGAGGAGCTCGATGGGAAATACCAGATGTCTCGCCCGTGGTATGTTTTTCAGTCGAGTACGTATGTTTTCGAAATTCACAGTGATCCCAACATGTCTGTTGACATCGACGCGCGTGAGTGTTCGTGTGGAAATTGGCAATATCAAGGGTTCCCATGTGAACACGCTGTTGCAGCTTTAGCATATGCCAAATCCGACAACATTCTCGACTATGTTGAAAAATATTTTGAGACTTCAACCTGTTTTGATGTTTACGCATAAAAAATACCCGCGTTATCAACATTTGGCAGCCCAGTGTCTAAATCAGTAATTACAGTGTCGCCCCCCGTGGTTAAGATACCTCCTGGCCGACCACAGCGTAAGAGGAAATCATCTATGTGGCACCCTAGACGGAACATGATTCGCTGCACAAACTGCAACACTTTGGGTCACCATAACAAGACCACGTGTACTGTTATTTAGGATTTACATGTAAATATTGCAGCAGCCTTTTGTTATTGGTTTGTTCTTGTTAAACTGTCTATATGATTAGAAGTAGTTATACGAGGGATAAACGAACCAAGTATCTTTTGTAATTTCACCATAATGGCTATTTCAACTACTTTTTCTGCGTTTTCCTTACTTTTTTTTCGTAAAATGATACATAAAGTCATGTACGTACCTTCCGGTATGGACTATCGTGTATGGAAATATACCCAACAGATAGGGTTTATTGTAATTACAATTTCTTTTCGACATCGCATATCACAATATGGTCTGCACCTACAGATCTAGACACTTATGTCTATACCATGGTCTGTACCTTATAGTACAGACTTTATGTGCCATACATCCTGTTTCATAGGTATCCCTGTTTTAAATGCTAGAGGTGAGTTATATACCGTAATTAATGAGACACGGCAGGTTTTAGTAAAACATACATTATTAAAATCCAAAGTCAACATCAATAATTTAAATTGAAAGTGCAACATTAACTTACAAGTCTACACGACGATCGGAAAAAGCATCAAATATTAATTAAAACGTAAAATAAATAGTCTAGTGCGGGTAACCACGGATTTCTTTCGCCTGAGCTAACTCCTTGGTTATACATCTGCTGGTCAGTATCATATTGACAACCGATTTACGCATCGATCGTATGTTTGCAGCAGTGTAAGTTGCTTTCACCTTCACCCCTTTATATATGTCCAACATGCATAGCATAGCATAACATAGACACCAGAATCTTCCCAACCTCGGGTGCTGTGATGCTGGTTTGACTCTATGCTCTCGAACCTCTTTTTTATAGCTTGTGGTTTTTCATTTGGCCATATCTCCCTGGTCAACCCCCTGAAAACTTCGTTGGCTTTCTTCGATGCAGCTGATCCCAACTTTGTCTTGTTCTTCTTGTTCGCTGAACTGTAGTGCTTGAACGAGCTACCCCCATCATTTTTCTCATACACAAGCAGACTCCATAAGTTTTCCTTGTCTACCTTTGACCTTAGGGGTATCATAACAACGTCTGACACGATGCATGTTTGTCAACACAGTCCAAAAGACATTTCACTCTTTTGACGGGTGTCGTCTTTCGTCATATACGGTTTTACCCAAAGCAAATACCATGTTACTTTAATCACTAGCTATACGAACTTATTTTTAATGCATATCACTTACAAATGCTTGCGACGTCATGTGTTTCACTTGCCTTGATTGTGCATGCAAAATTTTGTCCGCCCAACCTTTATGCCACATCCCCATCAACACATCCATTACCTGCAATTTTTAATACAATATTTAATCATACACCACACCACAACACGGATAGGGCTAATACTTAATTATACAATAATATTAAACACTAATAATTAACTCACCCTCCATTTAACGCCCCCCTGTGTACATATCGTAAGAAGGCTATCCACATTTATCTTAATTCGGTTGTACACACACACCGATGTGTCTCCTGAGAACATCTTTCTCGTCGCGACTAGTAGCATATAATCATCTTCATGAGCCACATTCTTTTCCGGTATCTGTACATCATCACTACTCATTGCGCACACGCCAGTTACTGACTTTGTTCGGACACCTTCACGTTCGTTCACGCTTACTCCATTTGTATTAGGTACCTCCTTATCTGGTCTAGACACCACATTATTAATCGCGGGTTTGTGTATTGTATCCGGTTTCCTCTTTAGCTTATTAGCTATCGTCTCCCAGTCTACACGTGGTACGGTCGTCTCGCTCGTAGAAACTGATACGTCATTCGTCTTTGAGCCTGATGGTGCAATGTTGTCATGCTTATGTGTACCTATAACATCTGTATCATCCGCGCACTCACTTGTCTTATTAGTTGAAATTTTAATACTTACTCCAGATTGCCCGCTCCGAATACCCACATCCTCTGCCTGTTCCCTTGTCAAACACTCACCCTTTGTTAGTTTGATCGCTATTGCACCCCATCCTCTTGTATCCTTATGTGTCTCACCCCCGTCCATCGTAATCCGCTTCTTTATAGGTTTTTGTTTTTCATCTATACCAAAGGTTACCTTCCGCTTCCCGTTACTGCATGCGGAGAGATGAATGTCCACATTTTGCTCAACCAACAATTCGTTAACCATACCACCACTCGTGGTCAACTTGTCGCCCCCTGCCCCCTCTAACCCTGTTACCTTGTCAACTGTTTCAGCATCCTCCCCATGTACACCTTCTTCTACATACACTTTACCAATGTTCTTTAGAATTCTATTTAACTGACGCACTTCGCTCTCCAGCCTACTATTCTCATTGGTAAAGTACAACACCGCAGCCCTCAGCTCCTCCACATTTTTTTTCTCCATCCTCAACTGATCTGCAATAGCAGTTGTATGTCTTGCCACGAGATTATCACTGTGGTTGTTGACGTTCCTCGAACCAGCCATGTCCTTAGTCACGAATATCTTTCTTTCTTCTTCTGTCAATACCAACTCACCAGTTATCACCTACAAGCGGCGGGGGGGGGGGGGGGGGGGGGATTACACGTTATCCCGTAATATAACTCAATTTCATTCCAAACAATATAAATAGGTCCAGACCCACTGGACCAAGCTACGCAGTACAGACCAACAAACACATACCCAACTGTACAGCCTGCATTACATATCCATCAACGTATAAAACTCATGCTATTTTAGTATACCTTGTCTGGGCTCAATTTGTCAAGTATTATACGCTTGAAATCCCTAGGTACATCTGCTTCAAGCCATTTGAATAACCTTGGAAACAGGTTAGAATCTGTTTGGTTCACCCCTGATTCTGTCACGTGTTCACAATACCAGGCCTGGAGTAACACGTTGAGACATGTTAGTAATAATAAAATTTTAATTTATGTGCAACCATCGTATATCTTACCAATAGCATTACGCAACATCCATATCCCAGACCATCGACGGGATTCATCAAGTGATCAGCAATGTGTTGGGCCCAGTCGTATTTTTTTAGGTCCTCAAGATTCTCAGAGTATGTTACGTGCCACTGCTTTACTCGTCTAGATGCCGATGGGTAAAATATTGTTGATAGAGCTAGCATGTTCATGCATTTTGCAAATGTCTCCTTATTTTCCGCGTTCCTAACCGTTAAACTTTCTGCGATAACTTTTTTTAACTCCTTCATACTCAATCTACCCGTACTGTATTCCGGAAAATGTTCATGGAACCACGGGGATTGAACACCAGCTCCAGGATTCGCTTTCGGTGTGACCTTCCGGGTCCCACCTTCCACACCCATGATCAATCTAAAATCATTTGCACTTACACGTACCGGCACCCCCGCCAGTTCAAACAGCTGATTGTCCATGTTGTAGGTAGTTAGCAGACCAGCTATTACGCGTTCTCTTTTTTTATCTGTCCGTCGCACTTTAGATTCTTCAGAGCGACAAACAGTTTGTGAAACGGGGAGAACTTTAATGTTCTCATGTAGCTCCGTGGCACTTCGTGCTCTCTGAACACGGTATAAACCGCATGTAATGTACTTTTGTAAGACAAAGCCATCCTACATCATGGACAATCAGAAGCATTATCAACACGATGCAAGAAGAAATCAGATGCAAGCTAACATTCACACACAGGTATATATTCACACACACAGACCTAAAAAACATCTTATATGCTAAGCTCACCAACAATTACAAGAACTAATTACAAATTTAAGTGATAATAAACAAAATTCAAATTAGGGTTTTACTGGTATGTTCTTCCCCCTTTTATGTGCATACCTTTTTTGGTGTTGTCTGTGTATCAGCTTTAATGGGTCAATTGGCGTCTCACTCCTTCTCGTCGTCGCAGGTGCAGCGTCACGAATTAGATAGTTTTCCCTTTTTTATGAACCTCTAAGCGGTGCTTCGGTGAGTGGTGTGTTTAGACGTTGTAGGGGTTGAGTGTGAATAACACTTTTAATCAAATTCAGACCACACGTGTCATCAATGTCAGCTGCCTTTACTTCGTGGTTGTCAGAAATATTAAGTACGGTTTTTGAATTATGTATCATTTTCTTTCCATATTTTAAATACATTGTTTTTTTTAAAAAACCTTTATACAGTACATTAGCAATAAATATCTCATTAGCACAGACCATACATTCACAGACCAATTTGTGCAAGTCTTAGGTACAGACTAATGGCACAGACCTTTGTGGTATAGACGTTCGTGATACAGACATTTGTGGTATAGACTTTTGCTAGTGGCTTTGTGTGTTTATTAATTTTACGTTTTTTGTAACTAAGTAAAGTACCACAAATCAAGTTGTTGGATAATGTCAACGCAGAATTGGATATTGTCAACCCATAATATGAATGAAGTTGATACATGAACGGTTTATGTTATTTGTTCGTTACACAAAAACCTTAGGAATTTGCGAATACAAGTACAAAATACAGATCAATCCGTGACCCAAAAAAAAGTAATGACTGACATAAGCAACAACATGTATATGACTTTCAACGGTGTGTCCTCTGGTGCAAACGACTAGCCTTTGTTGCGATTTGTGTCCGATTTTCGGAATTCAACAGCTTATCAACAATTTCACGTCGCATCACCTTGTATTCAGGCACCGTGTACCTCCCCCTAAGGCCATTACCATTATATACATCATGTGCACACAGTAGCACATAAATCCCTGAGTCCATAGATGATGCTTTACCATGAACTATATCTGCTGTCCTGAAAATGTGTACAGTCTCCACCGTCTCAATCGTTTCCTCCGCATACATCTCATGCATAGCTCGTCTAATCAGCATCCGATACATCTTCTTCGCGTTTATGTCCGTTGTTATCCCCAATATGTTTCCATCATTTTTGTTAATTGAATTGTAATGCTCGAACATTCCGCATTGCGTGTCGTGGATCAGCAAACTCCAGAAGGTACACCCGCCGACCTTCGTCATTATTGGAATAAGTATACACCTGTTGTGGAGTGTTGCTTCTTTAAAAGGTTCAACCACGTGAATCCCCTCCATGTCTACCAGCTGTTTGTTGTAGTAATATTGCAAATCAAACAACAAAATCAGATACGTTGTATACCAGACCATATAGGTCTGTACCTGGCTACTTAATTTATTAATATCAACTCATATTACCATAGCCCTTGCAGTTACTTGTGTGCATACGTACATATAGTTGTTTTGTTTCGCTCCCACATTCTTATTATACTCCATTAAACGTATGCTTAGCATTGCGTCCACAACCTGCAAATGACCCAACAAATGTTAAATTCCACTGGTACATACCTTATTACTTCACAATGGACTCGACCTGTCGCATTTTTTTATAGTTTACCTACCAAGAGACATCCCTTTGCCGGTTTATGTCCATAAGGTCTTTTATCGTTACGCTTATGTTGTTCCAAAACCAAACCGATGTACCTTCTGGGTGGTTGTTGTATATTTGGTCAAGGACCATATTTTTAATGTGTGTTGATGTAGTTGATTTGGATAGGTCCCGCAGGCTGGCCATTTTAACCCTTGTCTCTACCTTATTATCTCGCCTTACAACTGATTTCACACCAACCTCCGCACTTATTACAGCCTTACGCTTCAAATTTGAACCCCGTCCCTTAACCTGTACTTTCACGTTGGACGGTGTTTTCGAAACCGCTCCTCTTTGTGCCACCAATCTTGCTGCCAAGACTGACAATGGTATATCATCGTCGTGCGTTTCCGAAATTTGTTTTCCATTATGCCCCCTACCACATGTTTTAGAACACTACTCCCTTTTTGCACAACTTCACTCTTTTTCCCCATTAAAACCTCTGGTGTGACAACTCCCAAATCAAAAGACGGACCACCAACGACAACCTGATCTACTATGTCCACTACTCTTTTTCTCCTAGCGTAACGTTTAGTAGACGTATTAATTATATCCGACACAATCGGCGCACTTGCTGGGTTAACCGCAACGACTGCTTCCTATTCACCGTCATTATTTTCACTGAATACTGATAATAGATTGGTCGGAGTGCAAAGTATCTCGTGGTCAGCAGGCTCACTCTTGACCTTAATTCCAGCTGGTGCATGCTCCTTTACACATTGTGGAACTATGGCCTGACCAAAACACTTGAAAACATTATGCGGCGTCAGGTAACTGATACCTTCTACAGCATCATTCTGGCTAGCATCAACCATTGTCTTGTTACTATCGCTTCCAATTGATGTGTATTCATGGTCCAAACACAGACCATCAAGGGCCAGACCAACATCAATTTTATCACGTTCATGCATCGCATACATATCCACCTTGACTTAATCCATTTCGAGATCCATACCTACAACCACCTCATGAACTCCTTTGTCCTCAATTACTTTACATAGCTCATACGTACTTATTATATTGTTCAAACGCGCACATTCGGCTTCAAAAAAAAACGTTCCTCTTTTCCAATACAACCAAATCCTGAGCTAGTGTCTCTTTCTCATTCCTTTCATTGTACATCTCATCCTTCAAGCTTCCTACTTCACTTCGAACAGCCAAACGTATAAGGTCTAGGTTGTAACTACTCCCTTCTACGTTAGGGGACTCTGGGACTGATACATCCCATTCATCAGCATCCAGGTGTTGTGTTGGCATACGTTGTCCAGGCTGGACCACAAAATCAGAATCATCACCGGACGAGGTTACGCAAGGTAAGCTAGCAACTACAAATGGTTCATATTTAAAGAGGTCGTCTCCTTCCCGCAAATCAGCCAACAAGTTTGTTGAAATGTCTGCGTCAACTGTAACATTTGGAAGGTTACATGTGTCATTTCCGATTCGTTTCAGGTCCCCCGTATAAACCTGAACATATTCCAATATAGTAAGGTATACATCCCACATATGGTATGTCATAGGTTACCATCAATACAAACTAACCATTTCAGCGGTAACCCTATCGAGGATGTTTATTTTGAAGAACGTTGGGCTGTCTTTAATACACCACTTGAAAAGCCGTGGGATGGCAGAAGGATGGGTCGGTATGACACCTGTGTTTAGTACCCGTTCAAAAAACCATGGATGTATCAAACAAACAATACATTAGTCATACACAAGCAAATGTTAGCGTATATAGTACACAACTCACTATAAGAAGAATGCAGCACCCCTTCCCACGCGCCTTCCCCGGCCGCATCATATAGGATGCAATGTGGCTCGCCCAATCGTAGTCACGCATTTTCTCAATGTCCTCTGACACATTCACATGCCATTGTCTTACGCGTCCGAAGCTTGATGGGAAAAATATTATAGACAGTGCCAACATGTTTAACATACGAACAAAACTAGCGTATACGTCATCTAACACGGGCAGTGCAACGATTTGATGAAGCACGTCCTCCAACGTTTTTTGCAACAGACTACCGTAAGCAACACCGGGGAAATTCCGAGCAAACCATGCTGATGGTGCAGACACTCCAATTTCAGTTGTAGGCACGAAGGCCTTCCCCCGTCCACTCCCATTATCAAAGTTACGTCATCCCTTGTGATTTTCATTTCTACTCCGCCAATAATGTAAGACCGTGCCTTATCGCTATACGTATTTACTATTTCTCTTATCATACTTTCCGACTTTTCCAATTCTTCCCACGAATCACGCATTTCATATAGTTTACCAAATTGCACAAAAAACGGTGATGCAGCACATGCTTCAATATGGTATGGTTTAATACTTGGATCACGCATCACGCCTATGACATTCGCCAGTGTACATCGATATTCAGACATATCTGGTTCACATTTACCACATGTCAGATTAACCAGAATTGATTTTGATATTTTAAGGTATGTACCGCAGTAGATAAAACATAAATGTACATGCTTAATATGATACATTTGTACAGACATTCGGTACAGACCACAACGGTATATACCATAGGCACAGACATTTATGGATTACATGCAAAACTTTTTTTTATATATTATGACACGCATTAATAATGATACATTTGTTAACTAACCGTATAATTTTCAAATAATGATACACAATTTATTCAAATCCATACACATATATTATACATCCCTACATACCATACAAAGGCTACCACTAGGTCCGTACCCTTGTGCAGTTTAACTCCTACATGAAGTTCATACTAAAAAAATTCTTCGCAAAACCAACAAAATTTGTTTATAACACACATACTCTTCAAAATACATAATTATTACCTTATATGATGTTGTTGAATCACCTACAATGGTTTTGTTTCTTATGCTACCCTCCTTTTTAGGGACGGTTCCCTTTTGATGAAGTGTTTTTCGTTTGAGCTTGCGTCTTTTGTGAAATGAAACAGATTTTTTTGAACATCTAAAGATGATGTGTATCCCACTATCAATATAATGTTGCATTTGGAGAGAGAAACTGAACAAGATGTGACATATTATGTATACATCACTGTAATACAACAAAATGCGGGGCCCTCTTCTTTTTTTTCAACCTTTTTGTTTTACAACATTTTATGTAACCGCTCACCCCCCCCCCCACACCCCACGTTTATGGTTTTACATACGTTTATGTCATATACATATATGTATTGGTCTGGTTTACACAACATATACCAGTTGGTCGAGACATATATTACATATTTAACAGGTCTGGACCAATTAACATATATACCCAGGTACAGACCATATAATATTCTGTACAATATCTTACAATTAACCTGTACAATATACACAGTAAGATGCTTATATCACAATTCAACTACATGTTTAATACTAATAATTTGATCATTAATTGTACAACATTCGGCAAAAATAGATTACGTTAACATAGTGAATGTTTAGATTAGGTTTCATGACAAAACATTCGTCAATGCCCACAAAAATTACATGACCATATCAAATTGTTTCTTACCCCAAAAAACCAATCTAAAGCCAATTACACAAGTCTTATCATACAAATACTAAAGTCTAAAGTCTATATAGTTTTTCCTTGTCTCGTATTCTTAATAACCTCGGTCGTGAAATTGTCATTCATCAAGCTCTGGACAATGTATCTAAATTCATCTACCATAGAACTTAGTTGGAAGTCACTTACCGTCCATTTCACCCGCTCCTGTGCCGCGACCATTCAGCAGTGGTCTACCGTCACATCGATTTTACCCATGCTCCAAATCGGAGTCGTACCAGGCAGGCGGCTTTTTATCGTATCTAGCAATTCCAAATCAACATTACTACCCAGTCTTTGCTTCATGTTGGACTGAACTTCTTTCACAACTTTACCAGCACTTTCCTCCTCGACTGAAACTCGATTAAAAATCTGTTTTTTCAAACCACCCCCAACTGTTTCTTGTCTTCCATCTTTGCCGTCCCCACCCCCTTGACACGATAATTCACCAGCTTCACCCTTCCCGTTTTCATTCAACAATTCAGCAGCTGATCGGTCCCGATCTATCTGTTCTATTGTGCGTAAGTCCCCATACACAATAACTCTCATATCATCCCCCGTACAATCTTCCCGTTCAACAGAAGGTGCACTGAACTTCTTTCTTTTCGGGGTCTGACCTGTCACAAAGTCATCACCTACGCCCTTCTTCCTGTTCTCTCTGTCTGCAACTATTACTCTATCTACCATCAAACTTCTACGCTTCTTTCCTATTCCAGAACGTGCTGATCTAACGATCTTCTCAACCAATTGGGTTAGCGGTACCTCCTCATCCTCACTAACTATTAGTGGTGCAGCACCCTCATCTGCTGCATCGTTCACTTTACCATCTACACTCACACACAATTCTTCTTTGCCCCTTCCATCATTAACCTTGTTACCATCCAAAACCGTTTGCTCGTTTACATTCGATGAACTGTTCTGTATATCGTTATCCATCACACTATCCTCCACACCATCCGCTAGATATTGACTAACATTCTCACCCTCCATTTCCGTGTTCTCCTGCACTACAGCTTCTCTAGGCTCCACAACAAACTCCTTTGCTGCACTCGTGTCGTCATTCTCTTTCATCACAGGCATCCCAGGGAAAACCGGTGTCTCGAATTCCACCCGATTCTGTTCCGTGTCATCCCAGCTCGGTCCACTACCCATTGCCGCATCTTCATCATTCACAGTTACATCCTTTATCTTCTCCGCTATACGTACCAAGTCATTCAACCTCTCCACCTCTGCATGTAGCTCTGTATTCGCGCTGATCAGCATCGAAACCTCCAGCTTCAGGGCACGAACGGTACTTCTCTCTACTTCCAATTCTGCTATCACGTCCTTATCCACCCCATCAACCGCCCTTCTATCTCCAACATCACCCGATTGTGTTGTGGGGGTGTTTGGCACCACTATACCAAGCTTTTCTACTTCCTCGGGGGTTGGTTTAAGCTCCCCTTTTCGTACCTGTTACAAAACATTACGTATTACACATCGTATCTTATACAATTTCATTTCAGTAAGCAACTATATTATTATCTTACCCTCTTTGCGTGTAATCTAGCTATCGCATCCGCACAAAAATTGCGTGGTTGTGTCGAGTTAAGCCATTTGAACAATCGTGGCATGGCATCCTCATCAACCGGTTTCATTCCAGGCTTCCTAATATGCTCACAGAACCATGGCTATCAAAACAAATCAAAACAATGTTAGCCACTTATTATTCGTTACAATAATGAACATAAGCTCGCTACACTTACCAAGATCATTACCGAGCACCCTTGTCCGAGTCCTTCAGTCAAGTTCATCATCGATTCTGATATGTGTTCTGCCCAGTTATAGTCCTTCAACCGATCGATATCTTCTGATATTAGGACGTGCCACTGCGCTGCTCTAGATGAAGCCGTGGGGTAAAACAGTGTAGACATTGCCAATATGTTCATACACTTAACAAACGTCTTCCTGTAACCAGGTTTTTTCTTCTCTACGCTTTTTGCAATTAAATTCTTCAAATCTAACATTCCCAACCGACCAGTTGTAACTCCATGGAAATGTTTTCTGAACCACTTTGATGGTTCATGCACTCCAGTCTTGTACCGAGGGACCTTCAACTCTCCACCTTCTACCCCCATGATCAACCTAACGTCATTGGCTGTTATGCGTAACACTTCACCCCCTAACACAAACCCGCCCCTGTTCGCATCGAAAGTCGGAAGTACATCAGCTATATTTGTCTCGTGCTTTGCTAATTTGGTTTCGCGGTCCATATTGTATATCCCACGGAAAACACCGTAGAACGGTGAGCTCGCTAAAGCATTTAGGTAATCAATTGGCACCTTTTTTTCTATGAACACAGTTGCAATAGCTTGCAAACTACCCTTGATTTGAGTCATTTTCCTGCAATGAACAAACCGGACGGTATCATTTTAGTATGCATATTATCACAGACCCATGGTACAGTAACCATAGTTAGACCAATGGTACTTAACGGCAAACACATACAAATAGACCTTTAGGTATGGACCGCTTACAACACAGACCAGTTACGCCCTAACTCATATTATTTAAACACATATCAACACTTTAGAGACTAAAAGGTACAGCCCTAGCACAGTTTCTTTAAACATATATTGTATTAAGTTCCATGGCATATTTAATTAATAGGTTTCACATGTACAGGTTTAGATAACAGTACTCATAGGTCCAGACCTAATACCACTGTTGGAACAATCATCAAATCTAAACCTAATTAAAAGTTGTGTAGTTTTGCACTGTATTACGAACTCAGTGATGTATACTAGAAGTGTTGTATTACAACGGTACAGGCCTAATTACTCTTACCTACGTTACCCGTACCCTACCACTCAATACTACTAGAACTAGATTAGTCTCCATATAGTGTTAGTGTTCATCTTACCTTACAATGTCGGTTTCCCAGTCGGTGGTGGACGGTCGAAATTTTTCTTCGCTCTCTGTAGTGTCTCTTCTTCTTCCCCTCTATATTCACTGTGTCTTGTTTTGGCAAAACAAGAAAAAAAACCTATATTGTATTTTTGATTTTCCAAAAAGGTCTTTCGTACATACCGTATGCCAAAAGGTAACCCTTCTGACTCCTCCACGTGACTGGAGAGAGAACAGATATTATAAGGGGTATTTGGTAATTCCACCCTCCTCTTTAACGCTCTAACTAGTCCCATTAGTAACGGGCCTTACTTTATTAATCTCAAAGTCGTGGGGGTCTTTATAAGAGATGTCCCTAATACATTAACAAAAATAAAAAATTGCTTATCAATCTCATTAGCTGCGTAGTTTCTTCACTTTGACAAATTTTTGGATAGACGAGATTTTGGAACAAAAAATATGATAGACGAAGATTGTGTGCACCTATTATTTCTTTTTGTCAAAGTGTGCACCTATTTTGAAACGAGGGGTGAATTACAATTTTAAAACCATATAGAGACATATGGACGAAGTTAGGGGACTAGGGCCTACAATCTCATGAATTCTGATGTAAATGTTAGGGAGGACAATAATTAGAATATTTAATAAGGATTATTGTAAACCCCTCAAGTTAAAATTAACTTCCTCTTATTCTAATCATCATTTTTATGCCTATAAAAGACACGATATATTTTGTTTTTCCTTTTCTTTCCCATAAAAATAGTCGTTTGAGTTATGGGAAATTTCACATATCTCAAAATCTAAGTAATGGGAAACTTTTAATTACTCAAACTTTGAGTAATAGGAAGTTTCCCATTACTCATTGTTCTTTAAAAATGATAGTGTCTTTTATGGGCAAGGGTGTAAGGTGGTAGGTGCCTATTGGGCATTAACCCTAATAATAATAATCGATAGATATTCGATCTGATAAAAAATCCGTTAGTCGAACCGATGGTGTATTCATGAGAGTTTGGTTCTAATACAAGATAACCGATGGATAATCCGTTAGATTTGGTTCACAATAATCCGACTAATAATCCAAAATCCGCATAATATCAAAAAATAAATCAAAGTATATACTATATATAATGATATTCTATATATACAAAATTATAAAAAACAAGACCCCTAACTCAAAGTTTTGTCGTCCCGACAAAATAAAAAGAAAAATAAAGCTCAAAGAGGCCTAAGTCCAAATAATCAAAGAAGACAATAATAGGATAATAATGAATGACATCTAAAGAAATTATCCTAACATGTCTCATATATTAATATTTACAAACTAAATCAAATGTACACTTATCGGATAAAAAATCAACACGTATTAATTTTCAAGATTAGATTAGATTTGCAATGCACGAATGATAGGTTTTTCTCTTAGTCGGCTATGGTGGCTATTGGGTGTTCCTTGATCCTTACATAGTTTCTAAGGTCCATCTAACTACTCTATAATGGTGTGATCGCTCCTAAATTTCATAGTCAAGAATCAAAAGGGATTTAAGGTTGTAATGTAGGCTTAGGGTTAGTATGATAGTATATTTGGATCATTTAGAGCGAGCTTTTGGTCCTCTCCTCACTAGCCATCAATGAATCGCCCTAGAGTTTGAGTTACTCTATAAAATGTTCTCACTCAACCAAATAATTCACTTATTTTGCATCCCAATGACCCAAATATAATCCTTTTATGATCACCTAAAAATCCACTTTGTCGGTCCAAATGTATGTATATGTTTTTCTCTTGCAAGTAGCTATGATTGTCCTTTTTTTATGAGAAACCATGCCACTATGCTTCACATTTTTCTTTTCTTTTCAATATTTTATCTTTTCATATCTTTTCTATTTCCTTTTACCCTTACAAAGGGTTACATATATAAACAAGTTATCAAATGCACAATCCATAACACAAAACCCAACAAATAATAATTCCCATTATCGAAACCACCACCCCAAACTCAAACTCTAGACAAATGTCAAAGCATCGCGATTCGAGTGCAGGTCATATGAAAAAGTCCTACAACTTATGAAGATCTAAAAGGCCATTAAATACTTAAGAATATAGAGTAAGTAAAATTTAGTTATATTGATATATGAGGAGGTAAAGATGGATTGGGGTTTAAGTATTTTGTATATTTATGTGATAGGAGGAAGTAGATAAATAGAGAGCAAAAGAGGCCCTTCATCCCTCATAATTTGGGAATAACTATGAGAGATAGAGCTCGTGGGTTTGTATCAATTATTGAACTACAGACCCTAAGGAAAGAAAACTAAATGGAAAAGAAAATCCAAATATACTTGCAACTAAACTCTAAATCATGTAGATGGTTTTCCAAAGTTAATCCCTCTTGAACCATTGAGGAGATTAACAAGATCTACAACTAATAAGTTCAAGAATCCAAGATCCATCAACATGAAAAAGAAGTAGTTTTCTACAGCTGTGATTCATAAACTGTCTTTTTGTTTGAAGATGTGGTTAGTAGACTATTTTTTGTGAGTGGATTAGGGCAATGGATATTTCAGAAGTTGTAATAGTTAAGTCTGATTTTTTCTTGGTGTAGACTTTAGAGCAGGCACTTTAATATGTTGGTTTGTGAACTTTTCATTTAACCTATGTTGTAGATCTCAGTTTTGGACGCTAGCTGGTGGACCGGGTCCTAGTGCCTACGTGGGATTACACGGGGCCTAGGAGGAATTATACGGTTTTGAATCTCTATGTGTAATTTTATATATTTAGTAATATATATATATATGTAGTAATAATAGAAATTTTAACTATTTAAGTCATAATAATCATCTAACAACACTATAATAAATATAAAAATACTAAAAATTGAGTTATAATATCAACTAAAGAATTCTCGAGAATAAGAAAAATAACAAAAAGATTTACGCGGACATGTTTTTCCATTAATCGGCGCCTAGGCGACCATTTTTTGCAATTAATCGGTGCCTAGACGGGTTAGGCGCCTATTCCACGGAGACTAAGGTGCTAGGCAAAAACGCCTAGAATTATAACTAGGCATAAGCGGCTGAGGGGGGAGTTGACGGCTAGGCGCGCCTAGGCGGGGAGATCTACAGCATAGCATTTAACAACTACTTTTTTGTACATAGCTATGCAATTACCACAATATCTTATCATATCTACCTTATTTGATGTGCACATCTATTCCCTTGTCTATCTTATATAGTTTAATATTGTCTACTTCTTCTTTATACATATTACATCATACACTTAGTCTGCACATCTACTTCATTGATAAGTTATCTACTATATATTTTCAATACTACATACACTTTATCATTGTAAAGGGGAAAAAATTACATTCATTCATCACATAGACCAAAACGACTATGTCATAAAAAAACGACTCAACATGAGAAATCCCCATTCTTCATTTACTACAAAGGAAAAATCTTACACAAATCTTACATAGAAAATGAACAAAATAAGTATGCATTTCAGAATCGTATTAAATTGAGTTACATGACTAAACCCAAGCCTAAGAAGTCCCATCTCATTCTCAATGATTTTCAACTTCACATATTTGCAATCCAAAACTTTCAACAAGTCTTTCTCCTTTGCTTTCATTTTATTCAAATCACCCACGACTTTCTTCATCTTGGCATTCAAGATTTCCATCTCTACATCTAGTATCAGTTCATCATACCACTCTACCAACCCTTTAATACAAATTACTACCCCAATACGAAATCCTGTAAAGTCACCTACTCGGATTCAAATATGATCATGAAGTGTGAAGTCTTGCAAATTTTCACATATGCAATACAAGCCACTAGTTGTTGAAGATATGGATGACACTCTGCTATTATTTGATGTCCTTAAAGAACTCATTTCTCACTAATACACTTAAGAAATTTTACTAAATATTGTACTTGAACTTAGAAGAATCAGAAATCACGACTACATTATTGACCTCTAGCAACCACCAAAGTGGTCTCCAGGGGTGAATTGACCGGTCGATAAAGGATCTTTTTTAGTTTTAGCGTGGTCGCTAGTGTTTCGTCGTTAGATGCCCTCATCTAAGACCGGTGTGGAAAGAATGATCGCTAGAGATGTGAATCCTTTAGCGAACACGCTTGTGGTCAACGGTGTACCAACCAATACAGACCACAATCCTGATCTCTAGAGGATTTACCTTTCTAGCAACCACATATCGGTCGCTAATCGTATGAAGTCATTGGAGACCACACATTGGTCGCTAAAATATTGTCAGAAATAAAAATAAATATAAGAATTCTAGAATCTATGAATTTATTAATTTATTAATTTATATATTTTTAAAAATACTAAGTCCAACTTATACAAGCATTGTAAAGTATTTAAAAGACCATAAAATCGATAAAAGACACCAGAATTGATTAATCAACACTGATTAGTTATAAGCTTATAATTTCATACAAATTAATATGGGAAATTAGTTTGTTTCGAATTCGTCCCTCTCAAGTTCTATAAACTCATCATCACTATTGATCGTCCCTGTTTTTTAGTCAGTTGTGTTATAAGTTTCTGCTTTTTGCAAAAGAAAAGATACATTATAGGTCACTATATTTTGCACTAATGGCACTACAAGTTCTAAAATAAATTATATATCATTAAATTGAACTATAAGTCCCTGGGTTTTAGCCAAAAAAAAAATTAAATTTCACTATAAGTAATGTAATACCAAAAAAATTTAAAAAGCGTGTTTGAGGTGAATTCGAGGAAGATTCGATATATTATTTTATTTGAGGGACCAATTAGTTTTTTTATTTTTTATTTTTTTAGAAGTAAATTATATTGGGAAAAGAGGGGGTGGATGATTACATAGTATTGTTGCTAATATGCATGGTCTGGTCGCCATCAACCTCATCTGCGTATTTGTCCTAAGTATCGTCTAACTCTTCCTTATTATCTCTAGTAGTATGATCGTGCTCTAATCTCACTTGGTCGACTTTGGTGTATTCTTCATTATTTATGTGTAACAGTTCTATCTATGTGGTGTCATTCACATCGGATATCGGTTCAGAGGCATTGATTGTCGACTTGGCACACCATACATATGCACTCAAACACATATGCACCGGTCCACCACGTAGTGTTTCGTCGTACAAATGTACGACTAGATGAATCATGATATCCAAAAAAACTAGTGGAAATAACATCTCAAGTCGGCACATCAGAATAATAACATCATTTTTTTAGTTCACGCATACTCAAGTTGCATTTACAAACCATGTAGAAAACTTACAATCATTGTAACCTAGGGGTGATTGGTAAATATCATAACTTTTTATGATGAGACTCTCTTCCTCTTCTTCAGGTCCAACCAAGATAACTTACAAATTGAACATGTCTCCAATGTTTTATAATCACCACAAACACAAGCATTTAAATTACATCAATTATTTCGTACCCTAAACTCTAACTCTTTAACTTGTTGTTGGATTCTTCATACGATGCGGATAAAGTATGCCCATCAATAAAAATATGATTTAACAATTATACAGTTACATAAACAAAGTATTCGTCTATTTATTTTGATTATCTATTATCCTAAAAACTTAAAGATATACCATAAGTTTCTCTTAATGCATGTAAATAACATTTTTACATTATTTCCACTGAATATTGATATAATAGGGTGTAGTGCATATTGTAAAGATTTTCTCACAATTTTTATGGACATTTTGTATAAAAGACAATGGATGTTCAACCCAACTATTAGATCTATCTTTTCAGTATCATCGTCCTAAACTTCTCAGTGTGCTACAAATAGTTGTTCATCTTCGGTTGCTTACTCCCACTCGCTAACAGACACTATCAACAAAATCCTCTAAATGCTTACCTTTGGAACTCCCCTCCCTATCCCGGGCTCTATGAACTAACAACTCCATCAAGATAGCGTGGAGTCAACAATTTTTGTTTGGATAACTAGTTAGTTGATTGCACTATAGATCCATAACCATGTGCCCGATCTCAATTATTTTGTCGGGAGTCATTAACTATGTATACAATTTAGAGGCTCCAAAAGTCCCGAATAAGGACCATTACGAAGAAATCTAACTTGTAAAATTTGGCTTTGACAAATAGGTAATCACATGAATTTAACAAATAACCAGAGATATCAAAAGTTAAACATCGAAATTAACTGAAAAACGAAAAACCCATATTAAAACCTTAGAAAAAAAATCCATTTGCAGGAGTTTAATTGAAAGTAACCGCAGAAGCTAAACCATTAAAAGTGATAAACAACTATTATTGTTACTAATAAACTATACTCTTCAGTCTTCACTTGGGTGGTGGGAAGAAAATCTGTTCAGCAAGCCTCATTGAGCGGAATTGATTCTCAACATCCGCAGACACTTTGAAGGATGCCTGAAGAACCTCAGGTGAAAGTGACTTCCAAGCACCGTTATTTCCAGCTAAGTGAGTGAAAATTGGACTGCAATAAAATATTCCATATAAGAGACAGGAAAAATATCAAGTGTAATAATGATAGGGTAGGGTACTTACTTTGGAGTTGAGATGATAGAGAACCACTCTAACCCTTCAGGATTAGCAATCTTGGAAACCACAAAGAACCTCGGAACAATGAAAAGGTTACCAGCCTCAACGGTTGTTTCAAGAACACGTTTTCCATCAATACCAACAACTTGAGCACGGCCGCTTCCTCTAACTATATAAGTCACTTGATAAGCCGAATCACATGAGAAACCGGGAGAACACATGGCTGAACCGTTGAGCATAACTAAGTCAGCACCAAGTCCTACCTCGGCTACCAAAGGCAAATTCTTTGTATTCAACACCACTACTTTACCACCATCTTTAATATCAACATCTAGTGGAGCTTCCAAACAGTTTAAAACCATACCCTTTCGGTGCTCTGGTTTTGGCTCTGGCATCTTAAATCCCTCATCAAGCTTGATAATTCCGTTCCCTGTTTGACTTGAGACGAGGGTTTTGACAATGTTTTCTTCCAAATCCCATGCACGGCTTACAAACTCGGTTGAGAAACCATTGAAAATACCTTTTGTACCGGTTAAAAAGAAGTCGGTAAATGAACCGGTTTTGTGAGCTTTTGAGGTATCTCCCAAGAAGAGAATGAGTAGCTCAGTGTCATCTTTGTTGTACCACCATGTCACAACACCGAAAGGAAGAGCAAGTGTATCACCTGTCTTGATTGCAACAACTTTTTCTTCTTTTTCCGGGAGGACAATTCCGGCCACGCCACTACCTTAATAAGTCAAACATATATATGTCAAATTAAATAAGTACCACAATCAAGTAGATTAATAATTGTATCAAATCAACAACATAAAAACCAAAGATCAATCAATTAACCTATCAACTCAGACATTTTACTATTGATCAGATAACAACTCCTAAGTGTTGTACTAAAGTTTGCAGATTAAATTTTTACAATAAGAATCCAATACCCCCAATGATCTACCGACTCACACACCTTGATTTATAATTACGTGACATAAAACCCATCTCTAATATATACATTGGAGGATCTAAGCATAAATTATAAGTATATTAGAAATTTAGAATAAACATCATCAGATTTGACAGAAACCCGTTACTAGCTCGTTTGAAGAACAGATCACTAGGAATTGCATGTTATCAACAACTAAAGGCCAATTTTGAAGCTTAAACCTCGTGATTTATTCACACAATACAGAATGATCTGATTAAATTATCACAATTAATTCAACATAGTCTAACATCAAAATTAACGTAATTCTTTAAAGAAAAGAAGTACCTTGAAGAACATAGGCAACCTTAGCAGAATCAGAGTAACAAGGCATAGCAAAACCATTCTTCTCAAGAGAAAGCTTGGAAGCACCTATGTTACCTTGACGTAACATAGGCAACTCCTCAGGACACCATGCATAATAAGCACCGCCTTCTCCTCCATAAACCTTCTTAGCCAATCTTGGTGATAAATCAATATCCATCTTTTTGTTCTTAAGAAAAATCTCTAGTAAAGCAAATTTAAAGAAGAAGTACTTTTTATTTTATATCGAAAAGAGTCACCAAAAGGTTGTATTTATAGAACAAGTAAAGTATTTCAGTAAGACTAAAACACAAACACTATCGACTATCGTATTGGTATTGCAGAAAGAGTAATGATATATGTCACCCCTTTTCATGTCACCCTTTTATCACCTGTCTGTATATATGTGTTGATTTCCTTGAATAGAAGATAGAGAAAAATTAAATAGGATAGAGAAATCAATTCATTGGTCCAAGTAGGCATACACATAGGAGGTGATAAAAGGGTGATACAAAAAGGGTGACAAATATCATTACTCTTGCAGAAATTAGGAATTTGTATTCAATTATGGTAGTAATTACAATCTTTACTTATATCCGGATAAATCGAATTATAACTCTTAGGCTTATCGAATAAGATAATAACGTATTTAAGTCACATTTATTTTTGGTCAAAGTAGCATAGTACAATCTTTAACTTCTATCTGTATAAATCGAATTATAGTCATAATCTTATCAAATAAAGATAATAAAGATAATCTTATCAAATAAAGATAATAACGTATTTAAGTATTTTTTTTATTTGGTTGTCATTTATGTCACATTTATTTCTGGTCAAAGAATTTCAGTCCTATTATAATAAATTTACGTAGGTGTTTATGGGTATAGGTTTTATTTTATATTTTAGAGGATTATTTATTTCATTTGTAATCTAATTTTATCTGAATAATATAATTTTATTTTATTTAAAATTCAATTATATCTTAACTATATATTAAATCTTATCCAAATTATACGCATACACATACCTCGAATAAATTTTTATTTCATGTAATAAATAAAGATTAATATCTAATAAATTATTTATTTTCTTTTTTATTCTCATTGACAACCCAATTCTCTTTTTATTTTCTTGTAAAAAGACATTTTTACTTTTTCCTTTTTATCTTATTTTTTCATGGTATTTAATTATACTAACAATATCATTTTTATCTTTTTGCGCTACATAAATTTTATATTCTAAGTGATGTCTCCCCATTTGTGATAATTTAATCTTAATTGGAGACGTCATTTTTAGGAATTATTATGTAGTTATACTCGATTTTTATTAGAATTATTGTATTTTCTTATTTCTTGTCTTGATTTGATGATTTATTATTTTTAGAGCATATTTGGTTTAGTTGTTTGTTAATGGTGAAACTTTAAAGATATATGATAATTAATTAGATGTCAAATTAATTCTAAGAGATAAAGGAAAGAAGATAAGGATGGAAATTGGAGATAAGGGAAGGAAAAGATAAGTATGGAGATAAAGTTGTAAAGTAAATCTAAATTACAGCTGCTACGTCCATTAAAGTGATCATAACTCAAGATTGTCTGGGAATTTGGAAGAATGGTCTGAAGCTAAGTTGTAGAGATTTCCGAGACGATAAGTTTCGATATAAAGAACGTGTAAATCGGAGTTGTATTAAAGAAGTTACGGCCAAAACAAAACCACAACAGTTTATTACCTTTTATATATTAGGGTTACGAATTAGAGTTGAACTAGAAATCCAATTACTTGTCTTCCACTCCAAGAAAACGTTTTAGGGCTTCCTAGACTCCTATAAATACACCCTTAAACTATTGTAAACATGTCCTTGCCTTCTACAATCAATCCTTAAGTTTTATTCATCATTAGAGTCATTTAAGAGAGCAAGTTGACAGTATGTATCTTTCTTTTAGTTTATTTCTTTCTAGTATGAACTAATTTCCCATAGCTTGGGTTTTGCATATGAATAATCTAAGAATTTTATTTTCTTCTATCTATGTTTCTTTGGGAGAACTATTTTAAATTGATTCTAGCTGCTTAACCATATATTTGTTTTATGTGCTTTGATTTAGTGTCTGTCTTAAACCTGATCAATTTAGGGTTGTGCTAATAGTACCCGAAAGGGATGTTTAATTATTGAAACACCACATAAGTGTCTAGTGTGTGGTAGTTATCGAAGCCCTAATTTTGAATGGAGATAAATATGATAATTTAATATTCATTCCAAAAATATCTTTGACACCTTCTTCTTCCGATATATGATTAAAGATGACCAAAAGGTAATTTTCAATTTGTTTAGTATATTCCATGACCATCAATAAATCACAAGGACAATCTGTGAAATTCGTTAGGATCGATTTGCGCAATCCTTGTATTTAGTCATAGACAAACGTATGTTGTATTTTTTTAGATGCACTAGTTATGATCGCATAACTTTGCTTCTTCTTGAAAGTGCTCAAACCATGACTAATATTGTATACCCAGAAATTTTGATATTGTGTATCCTAAAAATATGTGATTAGTGATTAGGTGTATATTTCTGTTCGTCACATTATAATATAACTAATATTATCTATTTGCTACCATTATACAGGTTGTATAGGAAAAAATCCATATGACTATCTACGCGAGTCGTGTTATAAATCGTGATGTATTTTTACAGAATAACCAAGAACTCCTGGATGTTGTAAGTGAATATAACTTATATTCATTACATAGTTCATGGTGTATATTTTATTTGTAATATATACTTGCGTTCATTTGTAGGTACAATACCTTGGTACAAAAAATGTGATCGTAACATAAAGGGACAAGGAGAAGTTTTATCGCTTACAATATCCATTAGTGAGATTATACAAACTCTTATGTCAAATTATATTTTTCTAATGCAAGATCGTTATCTAAAATGATAGTTAATTTTGTTCATATATGTAGAATTGGAAGATATCATGGACGAGGACTGGATAAAAGGAAAACGGTTGTCTAGATGGGATTTGAATCACATGATAAGGATTGTCATAAATTAAACACTAATGTTTATCGTATTTAAATTATTTACTAATTATCTATGTTTTTTAAATTGATAGGTTTTCGTTCACGTTTCTCAAATTGGAAAATATGTGTATGTTGACACATAGACAATTTCTAGAGTTATTAGATCTACGAACTGATATTAAAAACTTGATGATATACGATTACACATTTTAATTCTGTCACATATTAATTATTTTTCGTGTATTAAAGTATTGATTGGTTGTTTCATAAATTATACACAGATTTTATGATGCATTTGAATTTGTTAACCTACGAATTTTATAAGATTTTGTGCAGGCTATATCTATTATTTGTGTTGTTTTCATATTCAAAATAGCATATCATCTTAATATTTAAATATTTTCTTTCAAAATAAATAAAATGGACGATTAACTCTTTTTTTTGTTTCGGGGTGCACTCGGGCACATACAATACCTATTGATTACATATATTATACCTCTACAGCAATTAACAATCTAAATATATAAAAATAATTCATAAATAAATAAAATTTCAAACTTCCCCTCATGAAAATGGTGGAAAAAATATCAAATAGAATGGAAGAATTAATGGTAGAAACGGATCATCTTGATATAGGAGAGTCACGGTGTTGGTCGGCGGTGATAGTAAGGGCAACAATGACAAAGGATAGATGTGTTGCAATCAAAATTGGGTGTATAATTTATTTATTTTTGGTGAAAGGACTTTAAGTTTTTGGTTTGGGAAATAAATAAAGTGAACCTGCCCACTGCCATTTCATTTAAGACGTGAATTTTTCGCGACTGCTTATGGTGGTTGCTAAAGAGTTGCATAATGGTCAGTATAGATAACTACCACCGACCACAATGTGGTCTGTAAAGAGTAATAAGTCTTTACCGACCACTAGGTGGTTGAGACTCAATTTCATTTTCAATTTTTTTGCACCCAAAATTAATTATGAAAACAGAGATGGTCGGTAATGAATATATGAGATCTAGCAATCACTATCATGGTCGCTAAAGTCAGTTTCTAAAAAAATTTACAATGCCAACAACATCGATTGCTGGATAGGCCATCTCTAACGAACATGACTTTAGTCGTTTGAACGGTGGTCGTTAAATGAAACGCGCGTACTAGTGAATGCTTGGGCTTTGCCAATCTCGATCAGGTTTGATTAAGAAATTGGAGTTGGGGTGTTTGATAAGTTTCTTTCTATTTTATGGGTTGTTCTATTTTAAAATGATTTAAAATAAAAAAATTAAAAAGTCACATGCCACGCACATGGGTCAACTATCAGATAAAATGGAAGAATCTCATCGAAAAGGGGTATCGTGACATGATGAAATACAAGGAACACACGGACATGCAGAAATCTTCTTAAGGAATAGACATAGACCCTTCAACGGTAGACCGAGAACCTACTGAAGATAGAGCTTTTAGTCCTTTAAGAGAAACACTTAGCACATCACCTTCATTCTCCCCTTGGATAGGTTGTGTCACACTAAGTATGTTTCTAGGCAAAACAAAGCTTATAATAAGAAAGGATAGTCTAAAGTGGTTCAACCCACTCCAGATAAGTCAAAAGTATTACGATCATTACATAAAATTGGAATGATATCATAAGGTAAATTACACATCCAACTAATAGGTAGGAAAAAAGTTGAAAAAGCCTTCACGATCCAATCTGCAGCCTGGTTTGAAGTTTCTTTGATCCCACAAATATGTATTTGTGGGTGGGCTAAAGCCATACTTCTAATGTCTTCCAGGATAGACCCGTTCTTCCGCAAATAGTACATGCTAGAGTATTGTACATCATAAACAACTGCTTTTTGCATCAGGTTTGATAATGGTGCATGTAGAGGTATTGTCAATGGAAAACCCTAGAGCACTACAGAGTGCCTTTGCTTCTGCCTCAAAACTGGAGCAAGCAGAGAAGTTCATGGCGAAGCCTGAATCCACCTATCCTTTGCTATTCCGGACTATGGCGGCTGAGAAGGCTTTCCCATTATTGAAGGATGTGTCAACATTGATTTTGATCTCGTGCTGGGAAGGTGGGATCCAAGTTGGAGAACTAGACTTCCAAACAGGGGTTACAACAACTAAGGGATGTGAGGAGCTATCCAAAGGGATTGTGTCACATCATAGGATATTAGAATTCATCATAATTAAACACGTATCATAATTAATAGGAATGTCCTCAATAACTTTTTTACTACGCATAATCCAAATAGTCCATAAACAGGAAATAATATCAAGTAACAAATAAGATTTGTCCTGCTTAGAATGGACCTAATCCAACAGTTAATTCCTAATCCATAAGTGGGATCTATACTACAATAAAGGGGGGATGCACCATAATTTCTTGGTCCATTCACAATGGAGAAAAAGGTGATTTATGTTTTCTTCCTCTTTAAGGCATATATTGCAAAGATCGGAATTTGTGCACCTCCTAATAAATCTATTTCTTTCAGTATATAGAGAATTAAGCAGAACTCTCCAGAAAAATAATTTAAATTTTGGGGGTGCCTTAGAGGCCCAACAAAGAGCAAGAATATCTTGATTATGGAAAACGGGAGGAGTGGGAAAGTTTGGAGGGAGAATAAAAGATTCAACCGCAAAGGAATAGCCAGACTTACAACTATACACCCTGCTTTTGTTGTGAGGCCACACACAATCTGTGGGCCCATCAACCCACGGTATATTTAGTTTAAGGATCTCTGAAGCTATGGTCGGGGGATATATTGAATTAATAGTCTCAGCCTTCCAAGATTTTGTATTCGTAAGGATTAAATTTGCAACATATTTGGGAAAATCGGGATCTTCACTATACTTGGGAGGTTTAGGTAGGAAGTTACCTGTCCAATTATCCTCCCAGATTAAGGTATAATGTCCATCCCTTATAGTTTTTATCACATGTTGCTTAAGAAAAATACAACCCTTCAAGATAACATTCCAAATGCAAGAGGCTCCTCTAACAGAAGGGGAATGTAAGATATCAACATTTTGAAAGTATAACCCTTTCAGAACTTGATGGACTAAGGACTCTGCATTATTCAGAATACACCAAGCTTGTTTAGTTATGAGGGATAAATTGAAAGATTCTAGTTTTTTAATCCCTAATCGTTCATTAAACTTAGAAAATGCTATCTTATTCCAGTCTATCCAGTGAATTCCTGCATCTTCATCATTTTCCTAAAGGAAATGGCAAGTGAGGGAATTAATATTTTTGATGACACCTTTAGGAATAGCTAGTAAGGACATAATGTAGATGGGGAAAGCATGAATAATAGAAGATATTGGAGTAGCTTTCCCTGCCATGGAAAGAAGTGACTTCTTCCACACCACAAGTTTGTCAGCAACCTTAGAAATAAGTCCATCCATGGCCTTAGTCTTAAAACTATCCCATTCTGTAGGAATACCTAGGTAAAGACCAAGGTCTTCTGTAATAGGCATTCTAAAGGCATCTCCCACTTGAAATTTCATATTAGGGGTAGTATTAGAACTAAGGAGAATGGAAGACGTATTAAGGTTAAGGGAAAGGCCAGAGGTGCAACAAAACTTCTTTGAAAGCATGTATTTCCAAGGCTGAATTACGAGGGAGAAAGATAAAGTCATCTGCAAAAGGCAGATGATGAATTGAGGACCATCCCTACTCAAGAGAATCCCTTTAATAATCCTAGAATTAAATTTCTTCTCAGTCAAGATAGACAATATCTTTGAGGCTATAGTGTACAAGTAAGTGAATAACTGGACCTCTTGTCTTAGTTGCCACACTATAGAGACTATAATATAGAAGGTATTGTTATATAATTTATATTTTATTTTCCTAAGCTCGTGCCAAATTAATAAGTTGCAAGTAAGGTCTCCAAAGTGATTGTAGCTTGCAATTTGGTTGCAACATACATTGAGATTTTTGTTGAGTCTGGTAATTTTGTATCTTTTAAGGATTTATGGATCCTTTTTTTAAAATTTAATAGTAATTGGCTTTGTAATTAAACCTAAATGTACTACGTGGGTTTTTGGTCCGAGTATGATGGATTTTTTTTATAATGTCTAAGGTAGTTTCAGAAACAATCTTTCAAGACCTCAAGTTCACGAGTCACTAACTATAAAGTTTTGTTTGGGATTGATTTTTAAAATAATTACTTGAAGTGATTTTAGATCCATAATAATACTTTACATTTTTAAAATTATTTTATCATTTTTTAGATAAATAATTATTAAAATAATTACTTAAAGTGATTTTATATGTTAAAATATTTTTTAATTTTAATTATTTCTACGAATATTTTAATTTTAGTCAAAAAAAAAAACGCTTTTAACTCATAATAACGAATTTTAATAGACACTTAGAGGCCAGGCTCCAAAAGTCCTGGTAAGGACCATTATGAAGAGATCGCATTTTGAATTTGAGAATTAGGTAATGACGTGAGAACATTTAACAGAAGCCACAAATCCAACCACGAATATCAAAAACAAAAGCACGAGAAAGCACAAGCATAGAATTAACTGAAAAAACGAAAAAAATGAAAAATCCAAATGAAAACCACTATAAGAACTTAAGAACAAAATCCATTTGCAAAGGTATCTCCAGAAGCTAAACAATTAAAAGTGATCAACAACTATTATTGTTACTAATAAACTATAACAAGACCTATTCTTCTTCACTTGGGTGGTGGGAAGAAAATCTGTTCAGCAAGCCTCATTGAGCGAAATTGATTCTCAACATCCGCAGACACTTTGAAGGATGCCTGAAGAACCTCAGGTGAAAGTGACTTCCAAGCGCCGTTATTTCCAGCCAAGTGAGTGAAAATTGGACTGCAATAAAATATTCCATATAAGAGACATGAAAAAGATCAAGTGTAATAATTAAATAAAAAATATGATAGGGTAGAGTACTTACTTTGGAGTTGAGATGATAGAGAACCACTCTAACCCTTCAGGATTAGCAATCTTGGAAACCACAAAGAACCTCGGAACAATGAAAAGGTTACCAGCCTCAACGGTTGTTTCAAGAACACGTTTTCCATCAATACCAACAACTTGAGCACGGCCGCTTCCTCTAACTATATAAGTCACTTGATAAGCCGAATCACATGAGAAACCGGGAGAACACATGGCTGAACCGTTGAGCATAACTAAGTCAGCACCAAGTCCTACCTCGGCTACCAAAGGCAAATTCTTTGTATTCAACACCACTACTTTACCACCATCTTTAATATCAACATCTAGTGGAGCTTCCAAACAGTTTAAAACCATACCCTTTCGGTGCTCTGGTTTTGGCTCTGGCATCTTAAATCCCTCATCAACCTTGATAATTCCGTTCCCTGTTTGACTTGAGACGAGGGTTTTGACAATGTTTTCTTCCAAATCCCATGCACGGCTTACAAACTCGGTTGAGAAACCATTGAAAATACCTTTTGTACCGGTTAAAAAGAAGTCGGTAAATGAACCGGTTTTGTGAGCTTTTGAGGTATCTCCCAAGAAGAGAATGAGTAGCTCAGTGTCATCTTTGTTGTACCACCATGTCACAACACCGAAAGGAAGAGCAAGTGTATCACCTGTCTTGATTGCAACAACTTTTTCTTCTTTTTCCGGGAGGACAATTCCGGCCACGCCACTACCTGAATAAGTCAAACATATATATGTCAAATTAAATAAGTACCACAATCAAAAAGATTAATAATTGTATCAAATCAACAACATAAAAACCAAAGATGAATCAATTAACCTATCAACTCAGACAATTTACTATAGATCAGATAAGAACTCCTAAGTGTTGTACTAAAGTTTGCAGATTATATTTTTACAATAAGAATCCAATACCCCCAATGATCTACCGACTCACACACCTTGATTTATAATTACGTGACATAAAACCCATCTCTAATACATACATTGGAGGATCTAAGCATTAATTATAAGTATATTAGAAATTTAGAATACACATCATCAGATTTGACAGAAAACTCGTAATCCCGTTACTAGCTCGTTTAAAGAGCAGATCACTAGGAATTGTTATCAACAACTAAAGGCCAATTTTGAAGCTTAAACCTCGTGATTTATTCACACAATACAGAATGATCTGATTAAATTATCACAATTAATTCAACATAGTCTAACATCAAAATTAATGTAATTCTTTAAAGAAAAGAAGTACCTTGAAGAACATAGGCAACCTTAGCAGAATCAGAGTAACAAGGCATAGCAAAACCATTCTTCTCAAGAGAAAGCTTGGAAGCACCTATGTTACCTTGACGTAACATAGGCAACTCCTCAGGACACCATGCATAATAAGCACCGCCTTCTCCTCCATAAACCTTCTTAGCCAATCTTGGTGATAAATCAATATCCATCTTTTTGTTCTTAAGAAAAATCTCTAGTAAAGCAAATTTAAAGAAGAAGTACTTTTTATTTTATATCGAAAAGAGTCACCAAAAGGTTGTATTTATAGAACAAGTAAAGTATTTCAGTAAGACTAAAACACAAACACTATCGACTATCGTATTGGTATTGCAGAAAGAGTAATGATATATGTCACCCCTTTTCATGTCACCCTTTTATCACCTGTCTGTATATATGTGTTGATTTCCTTGAATAGAAGATAGAGAAAAATTAAATAGGATAGAGAAATCAATTCATTGGTCCAGGTAGGCATACACATAGGAGGTGATAAAAGGGTGATACAAAAAGGGTGACAAATATCATTACTCTTGCAGAAATTAGGAATTTGTATTCAATTATGGTAGTAATTACAATCTTTACTTATATCCGGATAAATCGAATTATAACTCTTAGGCTTATCGAATAAGATAATAACGTATTTAAGTCACATTTATTTTTGGTCAAAGTAGCATAGTACAATCTTTAACTTCTATCTGTATAAATCGAATTATAGTCATAATCTTATCAAATAAAGATAATAAAGATAATCTTATCAAATAAAGATAATAACGTATTTAAGTATTTTTTTTATTTGGTTGTCATTTATGTCACATTTATTTCTGGTCAAAGAATTTCAGTCCTATTATAATAAATTTACGTAGGTGTTTATGGGTATAGGTTTTATTTTATATTTTAGAGGATTATTTATTTCATTTGTAATCTAATTTTATCTGAATAATATAATTTTATTTTATTTAAAATTCAATTATATCTTAACTATATATTAAATCTTATCCAAATTATACGCATACACATACCTCGAATAAATTTTTATTTCATGTAATAAATAAAGATTAATATCTAATAAATTATTTATTTTCTTTTTTATTCTCATTGACAACCCAATTCTCTTTTTATTTTCTTGTAAAAAGACATTTTTACTTTTTCCTTTTTATCTTATTTTTTCATGGTATTTAATTATACTAACAATATCATTTTTATCTTTTTGCGCTACATAAATTTTATATTCTAAGTGATGTCTCCCCATTTGTGATAATTTAATCTTAATTGGAGACGTCATTTTTAGGAATTATTATGTAGTTATACTCGATTTTTATTAGAATTATTGTATTTTCTTATTTCTTGTCTTGATTTGATGATTTATTATTTTTAGAGCATATTTGGTTTAGTTGTTTGTTAATTGTGAAACTTTAAAGATATATGATAATTAATTAGATGTCAAATTAATTCTAAGAGATAAAGGAAAGAAGATAAGGATGGAAATTGGAGATAAGGGAAGGAAAAGATAAGTATGGAGATAAAGTTGTAAAGTAAATCTAAATTACAGCTGCTACGTCCATTAAAGTGATCATAACTCAAGATTGTCTGGGAATTTGGAAGAATGGTCTGAAGCTAAGTTGTAGAGATTTCCGAGACGATAAGTTTCGATATAAAGAACGTGTAAATCGGAGTTGTATTAAAGAAGTTACGGCCAAAACAAAACCACAACAGTTTATTACCTTTTATATATTAGGGTTACGAATTAGAGTTGAACTAGAAATCCAATTACTTGTCTTCCACTCCAAGAAAACGTTTTAGGGCTTCCTAGACTCCTATAAATACACCCTTAAACTATTGTAAACATGTCCTTGCCTTCTACAATCAATCCTTAAGTTTTATTCATCATTAGAGTCATTTAAGAGAGCAAGTTGACAGTATGTATCTTTCTTTTAGTTTATTTCTTTCTAGTATGAACTAATTTCCCATAGCTTGGGTTTTGCATATGAATAATCTAAGAATTTTATTTTCTTCTATCTATGTTTCTTTGGGAGAACTATTTTAAATTGATTCTAGCTGCTTAACCATATATTTGTTTTATGTGCTTTGATTTAGTGTCTGTCTTAAACCTGATCAATTTAGGGTTGTGCTAATAGTACCCGAAAGGGATGTTTAATTATTGAAACACCACATAAGTGTCTAGTGTGTGGTAGTTATCGAAGCCCTAATTTTGAATGGAGATAAATATGATAATTTAATATTCATTCCAAAAATATCTTTGACACCTTCTTCTTCCGATATATGATTAAAGATGACCAAAAGGTAATTTTCAATTTGTTTAGTATATTCCATGACCATCAATAAATCACAAGGACAATCTGTGAAATTCGTTAGGATCGATTTGCGCAATCCTTGTATTTAGTCATAGACAAACGTATGTTGTATTTTTTTAGATGCACTAGTTATGATCGCATAACTTTGCTTCTTCTTGAAAGTGCTCAAACCATGACTAATATTGTATACCCAGAAATTTTGATATTGTGTATCCTAAAAATATGTGATTAGTGATTAGGTGTATATTTCTGTTCGTCACATTATAATATAACTAATATTATCTATTTGCTACCATTATACAGGTTGTATAGGAAAAAATCCATATGACTATCTACGCGAGTCGTGTTATAAATCGTGATGTATTTTTACAGAATAACCAAGAACTCCTGGATGTTGTAAGTGAATATAACTTATATTCATTACATAGTTCATGGTGTATATTTTATTTGTAATATATACTTGCGTTCATTTGTAGGTACAATACCTTGGTACAAAAAATGTGATCGTAACATAAAGGGACAAGGAGAAGTTTTATCGCTTACAATATCCATTAGTGAGATTATACAAACTCTTATGTCAAATTATATTTTTCTAATGCAAGATCGTTATCTAAAATGATAGTTAATTTTGTTCATATATGTAGAATTGGAAGATATCATGGACGAGGACTGGATAAAAGGAAAACGGTTGTCTAGATGGGATTTGAATCACATGATAAGGATTGTCATAAATTAAACACTAATGTTTATCGTATTTAAATTATTTACTAATTATCTATGTTTTTTAAATTGATAGGTTTTCGTTCACGTTTCTCAAATTGGAAAATATGTGTATGTTGACACATAGACAATTTCTAGAGTTATTAGATCTACGAACTGATATTAAAAACTTGATGATATACGATTACACATTTTAATTCTGTCACATATTAATTATTTTTCGTGTATTAAAGTATTGATTGGTTGTTTCATAAATTATACACAGATTTTATGATGCATTTGAATTTGTTAACCTACGAATTTTATAAGATTTTGTGCAGGCTATATCTATTATTTGTGTTGTTTTCATATTCAAAATAGCATATCATCTTAATATTTAAATATTTTCTTTCAAAATAAATAAAATGGACGATTAACTCTTTTTTTTGTTTCGGGGTGCACTCGGGCACATACAATACCTATTGATTACATATATTATACCTCTACAGCAATTAACAATCTAAATATATAAAAATAATTCATAAATAAATAAAATTTCAAACTTCCCCTCATGAAAATGGTGGAAAAAATATCAAATAGAATGGAAGAATTAATGGTAGAAACGGATCATCTTGATATAGGAGAGTCACGGTGTTGGTCGGCGGTGATAGTAAGGGCAACAATGACAAAGGATAGATGTGTTGCAATCAAAATTGGGTGTATAATTTATTTATTTTTGGTGAAAGGACTTTAAGTTTTTGGTTTGGGAAATAAATAAAGTGAACCTGCCCACTGCCATTTCATTTAAGACGTGAATTTTTCGCGACTGCTTATGGTGGTTGCTAAAGAGTTGCATAATGGTCAGTATAGATAACTACCACCGACCACAATGTGGTCTGTAAAGAGTAATAAGTCTTTACCGACCACTAGGTGGTTGAGACTCAATTTCATTTTCAATTTTTTTGCACCCAAAATTAATTATGAAAACAGAGATGGTCGGTAATGAATATATGAGATCTAGCAATCACTATCATGGTCGCTAAAGTCAGTTTCTAAAAAAATTTACAATGCCAACAACATCGATTGCTGGATAGGCCATCTCTAACGAACATGACTTTAGTCGTTTGAACGGTGGTCGTTAAATGAAACGCGCGTACTAGTGAATGCTTGGGCTTTGCCAATCTCGATCAGGTTTGATTAAGAAATTGGAGTTGGGGTGTTTGATAAGTTTCTTTCTATTTTATGGGTTGTTCTATTTTAAAATGATTTAAAATAAAAAAATTAAAAAGTCACATGCCACGCACATGGGTCAACTATCAGATAAAATGGAAGAATCTCATCGAAAAGGGGTATCGTGACATGATGAAATACAAGGAACACACGGACATGCAGAAATCTTCTTAAGGAATAGACATAGACCCTTCAACGGTAGACCGAGAACCTACTGAAGATAGAGCTTTTAGTCCTTTAAGAGAAACACTTAGCACATCACCTTCATTCTCCCCTTGGATAGGTTGTGTCACACTAAGTATGTTTCTAGGCAAAACAAAGCTTATAATAAGAAAGGATAGTCTAAAGTGGTTCAACCCACTCCAGATAAGTCAAAAGTATTACGATCATTACATAAAATTGGAATGATATCATAAGGTAAATTACACATCCAACTAATAGGTAGGAAAAAAGTTGAAAAAGCCTTCACGATCCAATCTGCAGCCTGGTTTGAAGTTTCTTTGATCCCACAAATATGTATTTGTGGGTGGGCTAAAGCCATACTTCTAATGTCTTCCAGGATAGACCCGTTCTTCCGCAAATAGTACATGCTAGAGTATTGTACATCATAAACAACTGCTTCTGCATCAGGTTTGATAATGGTGCATGTAGAGGTATTGTCAATGGAAAACCCTAGAGCACTACAGAGTGCCTTTGCTTCTGCCTCAAAACTGGAGCAAGCAGAGAAGTTCATGGCGAAGCCTGAATCCACCTATCCTTTGCTATTCCGGACTATGGCGGCTGAGAAGGCTTTCCCATTATTGAAGGATGTGTCAACATTGATTTTGATCTCGTGCTGGGAAGGTGGGATCCAAGTTGGAGAACTAGACTTCCAAACAGGGGTTACAACAACTAAGGGATGTGAGGAGCTATCCAAAGGGATTGTGTCACATCATAGGATATTAGAATTCATCATAATTAAACACGTATCATAATTAATAGGAATGTCCTCAATAACTTTTTTACTACGCATAATCCAAATAGTCCATAAACAGGAAATAATATCAAGTAACAAATAAGATTTGTCCTGCTTAGAATGGACCTAATCCAACAGTTAATTCCTAATCCATAAGTGGGATCTATACTACAATAAAGGGGGGATGCACCATAATTTCTTGGTCCATTCACAATGGAGAAAAAGGTGATTTATGTTTTCTTCCTCTTTAAGGCATATATTGCAAAGATCGGAATTTGTGCACCTCCTAATAAATCTATTTCTTTCAGTATATAGAGAATTAAGCAGAACTCTCCAGAAAAATAATTTAAATTTTGGGGGTGCCTTAGAGGCCCAACAAAGAGCAAGAATATCTTGATTATGGAAAACGGGAGGAGTGGGAAAGTTTGGAGGGAGAATAAAAGATTCAACCGCAAAGGAATAGCCAGACTTACAACTATACACCCTGCTTTTGTTGTGAGGCCACACACAATCTGTGGGCCCATCAACCCACGGTATATTTAGTTTAAGGATCTCTGAAGCTATGGTCGGGGGATATATTGAATTAATAGTCTCAGCCTTCCAAGATTTTGTATTCGTAAGGATTAAATTTGCAACATATTTGGGAAAATCGGGATCTTCACTATACTTGGGAGGTTTAGGTAGGAAGTTACCTGTCCAATTATCCTCCCAGATTAAGGTATAATGTCCATCCCTTATAGTTTTTATCACATGTTGCTTAAGAAAAATACAACCCTTCAAGATAACATTCCAAATGCAAGAGGCTCCTCTAACAGAAGGGGAATGTAAGATATCAACATTTTGAAAGTATAACCCTTTCAGAACTTGATGGACTAAGGACTCTGCATTATTCAGAATACACCAAGCTTGTTTAGTTATGAGGGATAAATTGAAAGATTCTAGTTTTTTAATCCCTAATCGTTCATTAAACTTAGAAAATGCTATCTTATTCCAGTCTATCCAGTGAATTCCTGCATCTTCATCATTTTCCTAAAGGAAATGGCAAGTGAGGGAATTAATATTTTTGATGACACCTTTAGGAATAGCTAGTAAGGACATAATGTAGATGGGGAAAGCATGAATAATAGAAGATATTGGAGTAGCTTTCCCTGCCATGGAAAGAAGTGACTTCTTCCACACCACAAGTTTGTCAGCAACCTTAGAAATAAGTCCATCCATGGCCTTAGTCTTAAAACTATCCCATTCTGTAGGAATACCTAGGTAAAGACCAAGGTCTTCTGTAATAGGCATTCTAAAGGCATCTCCCACTTGAAATTTCATATTAGGGGTAGTATTAGAACTAAGGAGAATGGAAGACGTATTAAGGTTAAGGGAAAGGCCAGAGGTGCAACAAAACTTCTTTGAAAGCATGTATTTCCAAGGCTGAATTACGAGGAAGAAAGATAAAGTCATCTGCAAAAGGCAGATGATGAATTGAGGACCATCCCTACTCAAGAGAATCCCTTTAATAATCCTAGAATTAAATTTCTTCTCAGTCAAGATAGACAATATCTTTGAGGCTATAGTGTACAAGTAAGTGAATAACTGGACCTCTTGTCTTAGTTGCCACACTATAGAGACTATAATATAGAAGGTATTGTTATATAATTTATATTTTATTTTCCTAAGCTCGTGCCAAATTAATAAGTTGCAAGTAAGGTCTCCAAAGTGATTGTAGCTTGCAATTTGGTTGCAACATACATTGAGATTTTTGTTGAGTCTGGTAATTTTGTATCTTTTAAGGATTTATGGATCCTTTTTTTAAAATTTAATAGTAATTGGCTTTGTAATTAAACCTAAATGTACTACGTGAGTTTTTGGTCCGAGTATGATGGATTTTTTTTATAATGTCTAAGGTAGTTTCAGAAACAATCTTTCAAGACCTCAAGTTCACGAGTCACTAACTATAAAGTTTTGTTTGGGATTGATTTTTAAAATAATTACTTGAAGTGATTTTAGATCCATAATAATACTTTACATTTTTAAAATTATTTTATCATTTTTTAGATAAATAATTATTAAAATAATTACTTAAAGTGATTTTATATGTTAAAATATTTTTTAATTTTAATTATTTCTACGAATATTTTAATTTTAGTCAAAAAAAAAAACGCTTTTAACTCATAATAACGAATTTTAATAGACACTTAGAGGCCAGGCTCCAAAAGTCCTGGTAAGGACCATTATGAAGAGATCGCATTTTGAATTTGAGAATTAGGTAATGACGTGAGAACATTTAACAGAAGCCACAAATCCAACCACGAATATCAAAAACAAAAGCACGAGAAAGCACAAGCATAGAATTAACTGAAAAAACGAAAAAAATGAAAAATCCAAATGAAAACCACTATAAGAACTTAAGAACAAAATCCATTTGCAAAGGTATCTCCAGAAGCTAAACAATTAAAAGTGATCAACAACTATTATTGTTACTAATAAACTATAACAAGACCTATTCTTCTTCACTTGGGTGGTGGGAAGAAAATCTGTTCAGCAAGCCTCATTGAGCGAAATTGATTCTCAACATCCGCAGACACTTTGAAGGATGCCTGAAGAACCTCAGGTGAAAGTGACTTCCAAGCGCCGTTATTTCCAGCCAAGTGAGTGAAAATTGGACTGCAATAAAATATTCCATATAAGAGACATGAAAAAGATCAAGTGTAATAATGATAGGGTAGGGTACTTACTTTGGAGTTGAGATGATAGAGAACCACTCTAACCCTTCAGGATTAGCAATCTTGGAAACCACAAAGAACCTCGGAACAATGAAAAGGTTACCAGCCTCAACGGTTGTTTCAAGAACACGTTTTCCATCAATACCAACAACTTGAGCACGGCCGCTTCCTCTAACTATATAAGTCACTTGATAAGCCGAATCACATGAGAAACCGGGAGAACACATGGCTGAACCGTTGAGCATAACTAAGTCAGCACCAAGTCCTACCTCGGCTACCAAAGGCAAATTCTTTGTATTCAACACCACTACTTTACCACCATCTTTAATATCAACATCTAGTGGAGCTTCCAAACAGTTTAAAACCATACCCTTTCGGTGCTCTGGTTTTGGCTCTGGCATCTTAAATCCCTCATCAACCTTGATAATTCCGTTCCCTGTTTGACTTGAGACGAGGGTTTTGACAATGTTTTCTTCCAAATCCCATGCACGGCTTACAAACTCGGTTGAGAAACCATTGAAAATACCTTTTGTACCGGTTAAAAAGAAGTCGGTAAATGAACCGGTTTTGTGAGCTTTTGAGGTATCTCCCAAGAAGAGAATGAGTAGCTCATTGTCATCTTTGTTGTACCACCATGTCACAACACCGAAAGGAAGAGCAAGTGTATCACCTGTCTTGATTGCAACAACTTTTTCTTCTTTTTCCGGGAGGACAATTCCGGCCACGCCACTACCTGAATAAGTCAAACATATATATGTCAAATTAAATAAGTACCACAATCAAAAAGATTAATAATTGTATCAAATCAACAACATAAAAACCAAAGATGAATCAATTAACCTATCAACTCAGACAATTTACTATAGATCAGATAAGAACTCCTAAGTGTTGTACTAAAGTTTGCAGATTATATTTTTACAATAAGAATCCAATACCCCCAATGATCTACCGACTCACACACCTTGATTTATAATTACGTGACATAAAACCCATCTCTAATACATACATTGGAGGATCTAAGCATTAATTATAAGTATATTAGAAATTTAGAATACACATCATCAGATTTGACAGAAAACTCGTAATCCCGTTACTAGCTCGTTTAAAGAGCAGATCGCTAGGAATTGCATGTTATCAACAACTAAAGGCCAATTTTGAAGCTTAAACCTCGTGATTTATTCACACAATACAGAATCTGATTAAATTATCACAATTAATTCAACATAGTCTAACATCAAAATTAACATAATTCTTTAAAGAAAAGAAGTACCTTGAAGAACATAGGCAACCTTAGCAGAATCAGAGTAACAAGGCATAGCAAAACCATTCTTCTCAAGAGAAAGCTTGGAAGCACCTATGTTACCTTGACGTAACATAGGCAACTCCTCAGGACACCATGCATAATAAGCACCGCCTTCTCCTCCATAAACCTTCTTAGCCAATCTTGGTGATAAATCAATATCCATTTTTTGTTCTTAAGAAAATCTCTAGTAAAGCAAATTCAAAGAAGAAGTACTTTTTATTTTTATATCGAAAAGAGTCACCAAAAGGTTGTATTTATAGAACAAGTCAAGTATTTCAGTAAGACTAAAACACAAACACTATCGACTATCGTATTGGTATTGCAAAACTTAGGAATCTGTGTTCAATTATAGTAGTAATTACAATCTTTACTTATATCCGGATAAATCGAATTATAACTCTTAGGCTTATCGAATAAGATAATAACGTATTTAAGTCACATTTATTTTTGGTCAAAGTAGCGTATTCTTTACTTCTTCCGTATAAATCAAATTATAATATTAGTTCATAGTCTTAACGTATTTAAGTCACTTTTTCTTTTTTTGGTAGTCATTTGAGTCACGTTTATTTCTGGTCAAAGTATTCTTGTCATATTGTAATAAATTTTAGAGATTATTATTTATAGGATTTTGAAGAAACCACCTCGTGACCTAACAAGATCAGTTATATATCTTTTTTACTAAAGACCACAAACTAATTTTAGAGATAATGACACTAGGGGTCTTGACCACACCCCCCTCTTCGAGTTAGCACCCCCACCTAGAACCTCTTCTTACTAAAGACCTCAGCAACTTTTTAACACATGAACCCCAAAACCCCGATTACTAGACTACCCCTCTTTTGTTTTTTCTATACCTATATATACTAATTATTCCCATTTCTAATTTCATTCACGTTATAATTCAGAAATCAATACCTCTCCTCCTCTCTCCTCTCTCGTCTCTCCTCTCTCCTCTCTCCTCTCTCCTCTCAACAACCACCGACACCACCCATGGCCACAACCACCGCCGATAAGCACCACCACCATAACACCAATGCCTCTCTCTGAAACACAACCACCAAAAAAACCTGCTGCTTTTCTGCCGCCACCACCACCATTACACCACCACCACCGAAAATGCTAAAAACCACCACCGCCGATCTGCACCACCACCTCTCTCCTCCCTCCTCCCTCATAAACCTCCACCATAGCACCACCATCTCCCTCCTCCCGCTTCCTTCTTCCTCGATCCAGCAGCAACAGGCGGAACCCTAGCCTCGTCGGAGCTGCAACAGGCGGAACCCTAGCCATAGCAGCTGATGCCGTTCGAGCTGCTCTCCTCCTTCTTCAAGCGGCGAGCCATAGCAGCTGATGCCGTGATTGTAATCGAGCCATAGCAGCTGACGACGTTCGTGGATCGAGATCTTCACCACCTCCACTTCGAGCTTCGAACAGATCTTGCCGTGTGCAGCCATGGCTTCGAACGGATTCGTTTCTGCAAATCGGTTGTGTTCTTGAAGCTTCGAACAGAGGCTCGATCAATGGAGAAGAAGACTGGCCGTGGGCAGCCATGGTGAAGCTTGAACGATGGAGAAGAAGAGCTCGCCGGAGTTCCTTTTTTTTTTTTTTACTCGCGTACACAACGTACGTTTTAGATTTTGGTTTTTTTTGTTTTCCAGATCTGGGTTGACCAGTCAACTTGTAATTATTTTTATTTATCAATTTGTAATTGGTTTTAAATTTCGAATAGAAAGGTATTATTTAAATATATACACATGATCTTTTATAGAGTATTTATGTAATTTCTAAGAGTACTCTATCTATTTTATAGAGTCCTCCATCTATTTTATAGAGTACTCCGACCTTTTTTATAGAGTATTCGTTTAAATTGTTGGAGTTTTTTTTTTATTCTCGGAGTACTCTCTCTTTTTTCTAAGAGTATCGGGAAAAACTGAGAGTACTCTCTCTTTTTCATAGAGTACTCTCAGTTTTTTCCGATACTCTATGTTTTTTCCGGTGACTGGTATCGGGAAAAACTGAGAGTACTCTCAGTTTTTTCCGGTGACTGGTGGCCTGAGGTCCGTGGTCGGAGGTCGGTGGTTGGTGGTCGGTGGTCGGTGGTCGGAGATGGGTGGTAGGTGGGTAGTGATAGAGGAGAGAGAAACAGTGACATCATACTATTTTGTCTTTTAGTGTTAGTAAGGGTAGGAAAGACTATTGTCAAAAATGAGGTCCCTAAGAATAACAACTTTCAAGACACTACTCTATAGAGAAAAAATAGTGCTCCTAAGACCCTATAGATAATTCACCCCTAATTTTAACATTGAAAACAAAAATCTCGTTTACAATATAACCCCTTTTTGCTTTTTCATCCTATATATATATATATATATATATATATATATATATATATATATATATATATATCAGGTTTTTATTATTAATTCTTTTTCACAAAAATCACAACACTCCCTCTCTCTGTCTATGTCGGCCGAACATTTTTTTACTCCGGCGAGCTCATCTATTTGTACATCCCCCTTGGTGTCACAAACTGAAGAGAAGCCACGACAAGAAGACTCCGAAGCGCTAGCTCTCCGTTCGTGGAGACCAGCGCCGCCAGATCTGAATGGAGACCAGCGCCGTCGTACGTTGATACCAGGGCAGATCTTCGTTCATTGATGCCAGTACAGATCTCCGTTCGTTGGTGCTCCAATCTAGCACGCTTGATGCTCCGGATCCATGGCAGCGAGGTTTAAGGTCGAGGTGGCGGTGCAAGGCGGTGGTAGCGAGGTGGTGCGAAGATGGCACAGTGTAATTAGTTTATTGGCTGTTGTAAAGAGATTCACGCTTATTGCAAATCAAAGGAAAACAATTCCCTCGCCTGTAGATGGAGGCTACATGTTTATTCATGGTGGAAATCCTCTAGAAGAGGCTTTTTACAACTTTTAATGCTTTATACATCCCCTTTGCAATGAATATCCATTAAGCATCACACTATAAGTAAATAGATCAATTTGTATCCTTCCATTAAGTTTCGCTGGATTTTTTTCTTTTCTTTTTGTTGTATCAGATGTCAGATTCAAATTTAGTTAGTGTAATTTTTTTTGGATAAATAGTAGTGTAATTAGTTGGTTTATTTGTAATTAGTTAGTATATTTTGTTTTCTTGTAAGAATATTTTTTCCTTTTTTTAGCAATCTTGTAATATTTAAGTGTGTTTTTTTTCATATAAATAAATTTGAATCACAAAAATAATTATACTCAATACTTTACCCTTGCACACCCAGTAAGGTTACTGAGCGTACGAGCATGCTCAGTAAAGTTACTAAGAAAACGAGCATTCTCAGTAAAGCGACTCAACAAAAAAAATCGAATAATCAACAAATTTTTCCGATACTCAACACTTTTTCCGATACTCAGTAACTTTTTTCATGTGGCACTACAATATTCTCTAAGACATTGGACTAGAAGGGTAGTGGAGGAGAGAGAATAATCTATTTTTTTGTCTTATATGCACTAGAAGGGTAGTTATGACATTGGACATCTTATTGGCCTCTAAGAAGGAGAGAGGAATTGACTAGGTACTATGTGGCACTACAATATTCTCTAAGACCCTATGGGTAATTGACCCTAAATTTTATAGGTGTTTATGAGCATAGTTATCATTTTATTTTTTGGAGGGTTATTTATTTGGGTGATTGACCTATAAGGTCTTGGAGACTAGTTTTTTTGGCCTAAAGGAACTAGTGGGAATCTTACTTCTTTAAAGAGACCTCAAAACTGACCAAATACTAAAATACCCTTACTAACACTAAAAGACAAAAAAAGTGATTTCACTGTTCATCTTTTCTCTCCACTACCTACCACCTCCGATCTCCGATCACCTGCCTCCGACCTCCGACCACCCATCTCCGACCATCGGAAAAAATTGATGAGTTTCAAAAAAATGATGAGTTGATGAGTATTCTATTAAAAATGTTGAGTAGTATAAAAAAAAGATGAGTATTAGAAAGAAAAAAATGAGTATTAACAAAAAATATGAGTATTAGCAAAATGTTGAGTATTATTAAAAAATGCTACAAAATACAGGATATTTTTTTTACATTACATTATTACAACTACTTATAATAAAAATGGAAAAAACAATCTAGTTTGACAAAGACCAAACCAAAAATAAAAAAACTCGTTAAATCTTTTACAGCTTCTTCTTCGAAGAGCACTTGCTGGCGTGAGATTGCCGCCACGAAGGAACAAACATCAACCACCACACGCTGTAATACTGTTGCTGCAAAGGAGCGCGCGAAGAGATGATCGCAGATCTCGTCGGAGAAAGCACGATTCGCCGAGCACCGCCACTACTGCAACGAATAGAACAGCTTCAACCTCCATGGCGTCACCTCCGCGAAGAAGGAGAACGGGAACAGCTTTGATCTCTCTCGAACAGCAGGAAAGCGACGCCGAGCACCACCACCACTGCAACGAACTGAATAGCTTCAACCTACATGGCGGCACCTCCACGAAGAAGGAGAACGGGAAGCTCGAACTGGATCGGAGAAGGAGCCTCACTCAATCACTGCCTATTCGGCGGAGTGGCTTGGATCTCGAACAACCTCCATGGCAGCACCTCCGCAAAGAAAGAGAACGGGAACAGCAGGAGAGCGGCTTCTCTTCTCAGACCATGGGTTTTCTTCTCAGATCTCAGATCTCGATCTTGTTTCTCTATCCATGGACCTGCTTGCTTGGTGGTAGATGGGGGTGGTGAACTTCACTGGTGGTGAGATAGTGAAGGCGGTGCCGATGGCAGCTCGCTGAAATTGAGAGGAGGGAGGAGAAATGGTAGTAGGTTTTAGGAGAGAGAAATGACAACAATAGTTTTAGGTTTATGAGAGAATAATGAGATAATTATAATAAAAATTAGTATATATAAGAAAAATAAAACAAAAGGAGGTAAATAGGTAATTGAGTTTTTGAATTGTAGTGTAAAATCTAATAGGAGGTATTTAGTGAGAAGAACAAAAATATGGGGTTAGGCTAGGACTAGGGGATGGGTGTCCAAAACCCCTTGGATCAAAATCTCTATTTATTTCATTTGAAATCCAATTTTTTTGTATAAATGTAATTTTTATTTTATTTAAAATCTAATTGTATCTGTATTATGTATCAAATCTTATCCAAAATAAATGTATAAGAATAATTCGTATAAGGTTTGATTTCAAATGAGATAAATAAATATTAATATCTAATAAAAAAATTATTCTCATTGACGACACCCTTTTTCTATTTTTTTCCGTAAAAACAACTTTATTTTTATTTTTTATTTTTTATTTTTTATTTCCTCATGTTAGTTATATTAACAATATCATTTTTATCTTATCGTGCTACACGAAATTCTATACTCTAGGTTAGGTTAATCCGCAAAGACCAAGTGGTCCTGGGATCGAATCTCATTAGAGTCAAAACGACTCCAAGTCCAAAGTGACTCTCTCATGTATTAAAAAAAAATCTATACTCTAAGTTTCAGCGCTATATATTTCCATATTTGATAGAGCATGAAAATCACGCTCTTATCATACTAGAAATCACACTTGGTCCGATGTAAAACACAAAACCAAAAACATATAGTAGTTATCATAACAGGTGAGTCTATTATTAAATCAATTCAAAAAAGGGGACTATTAGAAAAAAAAGGTGATATAAATACTCCTAGATAGCACAACCAAGGATTATGAAAGATAGAAGATAAAAAATATTTAGTCTTTCCCTTACAATGTGCATATACGATATAAAGAGATGAACACACATATAGAGTCTAACTCCTCTTCTCAACAAGCCTAAATGCCAAATGTATTTTCCAAAAAGCAATGCAATTTTGTGGCAGTGCCATTTTATTAGTTAAAGTGGAAGTAGAAACAATTAAGTGCACATATATCTTCCCTTTTTTTCATAAAAAATAAAACGTACCCAATCAACTAGGTGAGCCTACTTAAGTGAACTAGCAAGAGAAGGATTAAATAAAGAAAGTTTCACAAAAGAATCGAATAGCCCTTAGAAGAGATATGATACTAAAAACTTATGTCATAGAAAATATGCAATCATTATAATCTAAACATGGTATACTAACATGATGATCACATGGCCTCAAGAAATCTCAAATAATGATGACAGGAAGAGTAAGATGATCATAAAATGATATGAGCAAGGAATGGAAGATTTTACCAACTGAGATATGTATTGATCAAGAGAAATGATAGCTTTTTACCAAGATTTTCCTTCGAGAGTGAATGTCATGATATCATATGCAAATGTAAAAAGGGCGAGATAGTGGAATCAAACTAACAATAGAATAGATTCACATAAGATGGATTTAGAAGATAAACATATATCAACCATGATGGAGACAACACAAAGTACCGTCATGCATATATGCTCCCAAAAAAAATCATGTAGCACAAATAGGAAACAAAAGCACATAGAGCAAAGAGAAAACAATACATGACACTCAAATGACTACATGGTCGTGATGACAGATGCAACAAATAACAAGTAAACATGACAATATCATAAAATAACATGTCATAAAAAAAATCAAGAAAAGGCACAATATGGCATGAGTGATCAAAATATATTATATAGCATGTGATAATGACATGAGGAAGCAACATGTATCATATATTTTCAACACGATAAATCTCACCTAAGGATAAATAATTGAAGATCATCGAAAGAAAATATGGCATATGAAACAAGTATGATCAATATAACATATAATCATATAATTAAGCATCACAATTCTCCTTTTAGAATAAACACTAAAGATCAAGAGAATCGTATAGTGTGAATATCAATTAGAATCAAATATGACAAAGATAGCAAATCATGAAGAAAGATGCCAAGTATAGAAACTCTCTCTATTAGGTATCACTAGGAATAAATACAAATAAAGAACCTACCACGGAAGAAGGCAAGATATGATATGAATGCAAGAGGATCCTAATAAACTAATATATAAAACTGAAGGATTCTAAAAGAGACGATTATGCAAGAAAATCAAGAAGAATGATAAAATACCGATTTTTACACAATGCCCTACGAGTTTCAAATCTCAAAATATTAACCCCAATATATTTGGAACAGATAATTTAAAATAAATAATAACACATAAGCACAAACATGAAATAAACTTTGAAAAATGTATTTTGAAAACCCCAAAGATTTTGAAAGGGGGATTTTTGCAAATTAGTCCTTAAACAAATTTTAAACATTCAAAATGACCCCAAGATTTTTGAAACTAGAGATTTATGAAATTTAAAATAAATAGAATTAAAAATTTCAAGAAAGGGATAGATATAATCTTTACCCCATGAATTTAGATTGCTCATCCTCTAATCAAGATTCCAAGTGAGTCTTGATGCTCGAACTTTGATATAAGTGATCATTCCATTCCAACCCGGACTAGTATTATTTTATTTTGTTTTTTCTTCAACAATCTTCTTAGTATCGAGAGAAAACACATTGGGCTCGACTTTGGATTCTTCATAACCCATGATCAAAACCTCCCGAGCTTCAAAGTTTTCCTAGCACACAAAGAAAGAATATCAGATTTTGGAAAATATGATTAGCTTATAAAATCGTTAACTCTACTAACGATTAAGCTATTCGCGGAGAGTTAGGCTATGATACTACATGTAAAGTCCTATATGGTGAATAGGACTCTAATAAATTCTATGTCTAATTAAAAATTAAAGTACTTAAGGAAGATAAGATTTAAAAAACCTATCAGACAAACTCTAAATATGGAGAGGCTCTTAGGAGTTTGTTTATACGGAAGCTAAGTGCTTAGGACAACTAGAAAGCTAGCTATGTATGTGAGAAGTATAAAGCTCAAATTAAGATGGAAAAAATATTATGGATTTAAGCTAGTTAGGGAGGATAGTAAGATTAAGTTCAAGGTCCTTGAGGATAAAGAAAGTCTATACAACCAATGAATTAATATGGGGACCTATATACACACTAACTTAGAATAGCTTAATTAGATTTATAGGTTCAAGGATTAAGACATCTAATGGGATAAATATCTAGCCTAACTAATACCAAAAAGTTAGTTTTAAGGTCAGAGCTATAAGCACCTAAGTGTGAATAGAGTTTTCTTAAGCTTTTTATCAAATGCTGAGGGGGATTAACACAAGTAAGGTTAGATATGATATCAACAAGATAAAAAATGCAAGCGATAAACAAATAAATTTATAGAAAGAAGATATGCAAGCATTAATAGTGGTTTGGTTTCCCTACATCCACTACTTATAGTCATCCCCATAGGATTCTCAAATTCCTCCACTAAGCTCGGTCATATCTCTTAAGGGTGAGATATAAACTGCTCCAATGAGATTTATTTAGTATAAACCATAACCTAAGAACTCCCGAGACTTTTGTCGGTTAAGTAACAACCCAGTTACACTTTTGGGGGTTAAGTCATAGCCCTAACTCGAACACCTCGAGCTAAACCCTTGTATAATCACCTATACAAGTAGGGCTGTAAACGAGTCGAGCCGAGCCGAATACTAGACGTACAGGATTGTTTGTTTAATTTCTCAAGCTGAGCTATGCCGAGCTCAAGTTTAAACGGGCGAGCCGTGCTCAAATTTAAACGAGCCAAGCTCGAGCTTCCAATGATCCAAATTAGAAATGTTAGAACTTGTTTGTTTAACTTATCTAACAATCTTTTTTAGAGTCGAGCACGAGTTATTATGAAGAATTTGTTTTTTATGGTTGAAAGGGTACTTTCATGAACATTTGATATTTGATGGAGTGTGTGGTATGAAAATATGAAACATAACATTAATGAAAAAATAAATGTCTAAAGAAATTTAAAATATCCAATTTGATATTTAAGGTTTAATAATATATTTATAAGTAAATAATATATTAATTTATAATTTTTATAATTTTAAACGAGCTCACGAGCCTAGCTCGAGCAAGCTCGTTTACTTATCGAGCTTAAAATGGAGCTTGAGCTTAAGCTTGTTTATATTCGCGCCGATCTCGAACGAGCTTTTCTTCGAGCTCAGCTCAAGCTACTCGCGAGCGGCTTGGTTCATTTACAGCCCTATATACAAGTTAGGAAGCCTTCTCCTCGAACTCCTAACCTGATTTCGAGCCGCTCTACTCTTCTCTTGGATCTTTAATCCTAATCTAGATCTAGAGCTACTATCTTGTTTATGATAATGTTTTAAGTACATATATAGTGAATGATAAACTTCTAATGAGTAATTATAAAATTTAATACAACAAGCTTGATTTTATGATCTAAAATGAAGAGAATAGCTTGTGAAATGACCCTTTTATGATATTGAAGTTATGGGGAAGAAGGGTGAGTTGTGGCTTGAAAGAGCCTCGTTATATCGGGGTGTCGATTTAAAAGGTTGCAAGGCTTCCAATATTTACTGTATTTCTAGGTTAACTCAATGATTCCTTGCTCAAATGATAAAATTTCTGCACAAAACTATTTGGAAATGTGATTTTGAGAAACTTTGTAGTTAAACTAGAAATCCAATTCGCAAATTATATAAAGATATGGTTAAAGATCTTTTAAAGTGGATATATATGTAGCCACTGATGAAACCCCTTATGTTGCAAAAGTGGTATAATGTTTTGTACTAAAATGGGTTCCATTTTGTCCGGATTTGTACTATTTACCTGTTGCGCATTTAATGACCCAACAGTTAGAAATCAAATGTCTTTTTTGATAAAACGATATGTCTACCATTTTGGATCGGGATACCGATTAAGATTGTTACAAGGTTTCCAAGATTATATATGACTTTTTCAGGTTCCTACTGAAAACGTTATGTTGTTTTTTGTCATAAAATGTTATACTGATTTGGAACGGTATGTCGTTTTAGGTATGTTGTTTTTTTACTGAAATAACAGTCAACCTAAATACCATTTTATGTATCAAATCAAAACGATTCCTTCATAAGAGTTGTACGATATGAAAACTGATGTCTCCTCATTTGTGATAATATAATATACTTCAAAGACATCATTTTAGGCTTATTTATTAGTTTATAGGTCGATCTTAGCTTAATTTAGTGCACTTTCCTATTTTGAGTCTTGATTTGTTGAATTATTATTTTTAGAGCATATTGTGTTTAATTGTTTAATTTAGTGTGAAACTTTAAAGATAATTATGGAGATTAATTAGAGTCCAAGTCAAAGACTACAACTTATGGAAAGAGATTAGCATGGTAATTGGAGATAGAAGGAAACTGAGTTCAATTAGGAAGAGGAAAAACTGCCTAAATCTGGTTTCTGCAGTACACGCCTAAAGAAGTGCTATTTTACCCAAGAAATAGGCCGATTTTGGTAATTTCCTTTCATAGGTGCAGAGATAATTCTGTTGCGATTCTTTTGGTATCTTATGGAGCTCAAACCGACCAAGAACTAATATTCTTCCTTATAAATTAGATCTAATAGATAGAATTAGAAGGATTAGTGCATAGTAGTAAAATCTAAGCTATATCTTTCATACTATCTTCTTTTCTTTGCTTTTATTTATTTTCTGTCTTTTATTTAGTAGTTTAGTTTTCTTATAAAAACCAAATAAAAATCTATTTTTTTTTTCTTTGCGTATCATCTTTCTATCTTCTATTTCTGCACTTGATAATTTGCATAAGTTCTCTCTAACTTTCGTCAGTCCCTGAGGAACGAATCTTCTTATCATTAAAACTTGCATACGTCCTGTAATACTTGCAGTACCGTGTTAGCTTAAGGTGTTTATTTGCACTTATTTTATACATCTTTTTATCACACCTTAGGCCACACCAAAAACCTATAGTAAATGTTAGTACAAATCAAGAGCAACAAGGCATCACAAACTCGCACATTGTGTTATAAATGCCTCTAAAAATGGATAGAAAAGAAAGTTACGTTGTTAAGATTAAAAACCTTATAAATCATATAATCTACATTTGACTCGGCGATCAATTCAAAACTTGAAGGATCCAATTATAATCATTTCTCACAGTCTAGGGAGAGGAAAGGAAACTACATTCTATGAAAGAAACTATCTGATAATGCCACTCTATCCTTGATCCAGTTGAAGTTTAAAATAACTATCTCCTTATTACCCTAAGTTAGTCGTCTCCCAAAACAGACCTTCTCATCTCACATACCCGTTAATAATATTTTTTCTTCTATTTTCTGTCATTATGATACTAGGCGTCACTCTTTTGAAAGTCATTGGAGATCTTCCCTGTAATGGTGGAGTAGCTCACGGAATTTATGATTTGTTCACTATTTGAGCACATCAATAGCCTCCCTTGCTCTCTTAGTTGGATATTATATTCGTGGAGACTGCGAAAGTGATGGAAGCTGCATCCTCCAATTCTAGTGCTTCTTCCTTTACCCCCACCACCAGACGTCCTATTTTATTAGCAAAAAAATCCCCTTTTTCCTTCTCACTGGTTACTATCTATATCAAAATGATCTATAAGATCTTGAGGTTTTATTTAGTGGTTGATTCTTCTACTTCCTACTTGTCATTTTCATGTTCCAAGCCAAGTTGTACTTCTAGTTAACATCTAGGTGATATTATGATATTATCATCGCAATATAGCGTCTCCTCTCGTTTTAATTATCCTAACAAATAACTAAATATTTGCTCACTCATTGGCTAATCCTCGTTATTTTGATTTCATTCTCAAAATTGCTTTACATTATACATAGTAATGGGAGTCTGGCTATGGTTTATCTTTGTTGATTGACTTAATTTGGTATAAAGAGTTTCAGGTTATATGGATGTAGTGGTTTGTATTGGGGTTATCTGACGTTTGGTTTAGTCCCCTCGTTTGTTTGGATTGTTTGTCTATGTTAGGTCCTTTTAACCCTAATGAAGCTAATATCGTCAATTAACATCACTTTCAGTTGTAATTTGGATAATGACAATTTTGTCTTTGTTATAGTAGTCAGTCCTTTATACCTAGCAAGATTATATCACGGTTGACACTGAAATAGTGAAAGATGATTTTCACCTTGTTGTCTCATAAGTTTGTCTACATTATATGTTGATTTTAAATTTCCAACCATATATTTGTCCTTTATGACTTTAGTTTGGTGTGGTGTTGTCATTGGTGTCTTAGTGCTCGATGCTAATCTTGGTGGTTTTGTTTTGTCGATTATCCAGATAATTCATTGATATCTTTGGACGTATTGGATGTGTGTTGTTTATGATTTTCCTTTGGGATGATTACTAACTCCGAGTTATGCTGGATATCACCCCAAATTGCATCGCCTTTATATCGTCCCTTATGTGGACCAATCATAAAAGAGAGAGAAAATGATAAATCAGGAAAGAGAAATCACATTATTGGTCAATTTAAACTCCACCTAAGAGACGATATAAAAGTGATACAATTTGGGGTGATATCCAACATTACTTACTAACTCCTCCTCTGGTATAATTTTGAAAAATGTCCTACCTCCTGGAACCTAAACAACACTAATTGACCTCCCTCGAACCCCTGGAACTAGGGCTGTAAACGAGCCGAGCCGAATACTAGATGTACAGACTTGTTTGTTTAATTTCTCGAGCCGAGCCGAGCTCAAATTTAAACGAGCCGGGCCGAGCCGAGTTCGAGCTTCCAATGATCCAAATCAGAAATGTTAGAACTTGTTTGTTTAACTTATAGAACCGACTTTTTTTTAGAGCCGAGCACGAGTTTCTTATGAACAATTAGTTTTTTATGGCTGAAATGGGACTTTCATGAACGGTTGGTATATGATGGAGTGTGTGGTATGAAAATATGAAACATAACATTAATGAAAAATAAATGTCTAAAGAAATTAAAATCATCCAATTTGATATTGAAGGTTTAATAATATATTTTTAAGTATATAATATATTAATTTATAATTTTTATAATTATAAACGAGCTCACGAGCCGAACTCGAGCAGGCTCGTTTATTTATCGAGCTTAAAATGAAGCTTGAGTTTGAGCTTGTTTATATTCGAGCCGATCTCGAACGAGCTTTTCTCCGAGCCGATCTCGAACGAGCTTTTATCTGAGCCGAGCTCGAGCTGCTCGCGAGCGACTTGGTTCATTTACAGCTTTACCTGGAACTTTGCTCAATTGCCCAAACCATTTATTTTGTTAATTTTTTAATGGGATCATTAGTTTTTCATGGAAAAGTATTAATAGACTAAAATGCCCTCAAATTTTATTACAATTACATATTTTAAATTAAAAAAAAGCCAGTTATAGATTAATACCTATTAAAAAACTTATTTAGAAAAAGGTACCTACAATAAGATACTTTATAGAAAACAGACTCATCCCAAACTACCATATAATTAATAATTAAAAAAACAAAAAAAATTAGAAAAAAACAAAACAAAAATTAATAAACACACGCACGCGTCCGTGACTTTTTTTAAAAATCGTCATAACTAATTCTAAAAAAATCAAAAAAATAAAAAATTTATATATTTGGATAAGGAAAATTTTTCAATCCAATATTGAATTATCCTACACCAATAATCTTTATACACATACCCCATGTTTTAAACTTACAAAAATAACTAACTTATTAATCTATTGACATGTGTTTTGCTGTAATAATCAATGGCCATGATATGAATATTGGACCATCCAATATTGGATGGAAGTCTTACCCTTTGGATAAATCAAATTAATATTTACGTCTATAATTTTTTTTGGAATTTTTTGAATTTTTTGAAATTTTTGAAATTATTTTAAATTTTTTTCGCAGAATGTTTTAAACATAGAATTCCGTGTCTGCGAAAAAAATCACTATTTCAAACAGTGAATTTCATGTTTTGAACATGGAATTTTATGTCTGCAAAAAAAAATTAAAAAAAAAAACAAAAAATCCAAAATATCATATACGTAAATATTAACTTAGAGCCCGTTTGGGACTGATTATTTTGGAGCTAAAAGCGCTTTTTGATTAAAATTTAAATATTTGTAAAAAAAATTAAAAAATATTTTGATATCTAAAATCACTTTAAGTGATTATTTCAATAATCACTAATCTAGTGCTTTTCTTAAAAGTGATTTTTAGAATCTAAAATATTACTATAGATCTAAAATCACTTTAAGTGATTATTTTAAAAAGCAATCCCAAACGGGCACTTACTTTATCTAAAAATGTAAATTTTTTATTTTTCTGATTTTTTTTGAATTAGTTATGACAATTTACAAAAAAAATTCACGGACGCGCGCGTGTGTGATGGAATTAGTAGTAGTAGGTGGTGGTGGTGGTTGTTGTGGTGATGGTGTTTGCTATGGTGGTGGTTGTAGTGGTGATTAAACACATAGTGGTGGTGGTGGTGGTGGTGGTGGTGGTGGTGGTGGTGGTGGTGGTGGTGGTGGTGGTGGTGGTGGTGGAAGAAGTATATTATTATTTGTTTAATATTTAAAAATTAATATTATATTAAAATAATATAATATATTTAATAATAAACATAATAAAGATATAAAAAATATAAAGAAATGTTTTCTATAGACATTAGACATTCTTTTATAAAATAAATTATTAAAAGTTTAAAAAAATAATTAAATAACTTAATAAAAAGGGTCAATGACCCAAAAAATCAAAATAATATTATACTTGCCCCAAAGAATCATCCATTAACTTACTATTATAAGATTACATGTTACCCGTCAAGGACGATTCCCGTCAAGGACGATTCCCATCAAGGACGATTCCCGTCAAGGATGATTCCCCTCACGGACGATTCCTGTCAAGGACGATTCCCGTCAAAGACGATTCCCATCAAGGACAAAATTTAGTTAATGATGTTATTGGGAAGAAATTTTGTCATTGATGTTATTGGGCTGAAAATAATATTATTTTGATTTTTTGGGTCATTTTTCCTAATAAAAATGTTATTAACAATAACCTAAATTATAACCTTCCCTTCCCTCCTCCCACCCCTATAATGGTTGCCATATGGAGATCATTATCCATCACCTTCAACAAGAAGCTGCCATTGAAGAACCCAGTAAGAAGTAACCACTTAAGAACTCACCATTGAAGAATCGAACCAAGCATGTGCATCGATAAGCTCTGCCACATGAAAATCATTCTCCACCACCAAGCAATAAGAAGCCTCCATTGAAGAACCAACAGTCTGAGCAAATCATATGACTTAAAAAACTCACATGACCTCACCAACCGTCCAAGCAAATCATAGGCCCAAACACTCACACGATATCCACTCCCACACCCCCTAAAATCTCACATGAAATGCAATAGAAAATCCTGGTTGAATTGGACTTTGATGTTTAATTTCACTTTTTTTGTATCAATTTTCTCTTACATTGCATTTTTTTATCTGGAGTAGTCAAGAAGACGAGTTTGATTTTTTTTTGTCCATTTCTTTATAAAACCGTGAAACAGATGAGTTTTTCTTTTTTCCCTTAAAATTGTATGACATTGTTGAAGTCATGATGATTTTTTTTTTGTTACATAGGATCCGAGGTAGCTTGCGCGCACCCGACTAATCCCACAGAGATATACATGCCTCCCTATATATATTTTTATGGTAAATTAGAACTAGGTAACAGTCATGATGATTGTTATAGAGAATGATTTGTGTTCAATGTGATGGTGGAAGGGACACAACGTTTGAGTTTTTCTTTTTTTACATTTTATTCATGTATATTCATAAATAGCAACAAAAAAATTGGATCGTGAGTTTGGAGCTTTTGAGGAGATGAGTCAAAAGTCACAAAGTCAAACTCATTTCCTCTATAACTATTAACTAGCAAAAAAAAAAACGGGGTCTTGAGTTTAGAAAACGTCAGTGAAACTAAATTGATATTTAACTTTTTTTCTAATTTACATGTGGCGTGATCGAGAAGGTGTTATATATAGTATATGTAAACGAAATCATACGCAAAAGGTAAAAATGACCAGTAGGCTGGCCTACTAATTCTATCGAGAGCTCACAATTATTCTAGGAATGATCCAACCACTCGTGACTTTTGTAATCCTTCTCCATAAACCATTTCGTGGATTCGCATATTGCGATGGACTCGTTATTAACTTCGTTTCCTTTCTTGCTAACCAATCTGTTCATCCATTTGTTTTCCAATAAATGTGACACAACTCAAAAAAATTATTTTCTAGCATGATATTTCTGCAATCTCATATAGAGTTATTTGACCAATCCCCAAATCTTATACCAACCTTCAACCGCGCATATAGTTTCAGGGAATCAATCTTAATAAAAAAGTTCACGAAACTCTGCATCTCAGTCATTTTGTGTCCAGAACGCCGCGTGTATATTTCCGAACTAAACACCAAGTCGAGAACACATGCCCCATCGAGACCATTGATAAACATACCTTCCAGAGTCCAGGAATAATTCGGATTTTGGTCTAAAATGATTTTGAAGATTATATTTTTTATTTGTTCCCTCTATTTCATAATGTATGTTCACTTAAAATGTTCGTCTAGATATAATATCAAGACATTTCCCCCCCTCTTTAGTACAGACTTTGCAACCCGTTTCTTTATGAAATTGAAACTTCCAGATTCCCGTAATGTATTAGAATTTATGTTCTTTTATTACATATGAGAGCCACTTTGGACGCGGAATCATATATGTGAAAGTAAAGTAAACAAATTTTTTGAAACAAAAAGAATATAATACAATACTGATAACGAAGTTGGTGAAAAGGGACCAAAAATCTAACAGACGCTTTCATCGGTAATGGCTATAACTAATTTACACAAAGTTATGAAGCTTTTTGTGCAAATTTAGAGGCATTTATAGAATATAATGAGATTTTAATTTGGTTCATTAACATTCTACATCAATAAAATAAGTTATTGTTTTTTAATTCAAATTTAAATAGCATTAAATTGACACCGTCTCTTAACCGAATAAGCAGCTATTTATTCAGTACAGTACTTATTAATTGAAAAAACAAACTATACCTTACTAATGATCAGCTTAGTTTATTTGCTGTAACACCATTTGGCGATCAACTGCCAACACACAACACGTTGCCTGTACACTTCAACTTATAAGCAGAACTATTACTTTTGGTTTATGAAGTAGTCACTACAAAAGTATTCTCACCATTATATTTACAACACACAATTTATTCAAAGATTGCACCTACTTATGTTACATTTAACATGCCATTAATTCTTCCCGGAAACCTTGTTTTGTACGAACTTGTCGTTAGGAATCAATATCATGTTGCTAGCCTTAGGTACAAAGGAATGTTGTTTTTGGGATTAGGCTCCGAATCCCATACAGAAAACGCACTTGAACATCCCATCCATTTCTCAGTCATGCTTGGGAAATGCCTGTCAATCACATCTTTCAAATTCTCCGTCTTGTTCACCCACTCCAATCCTTTTTTAGTGTACGATTCCGCGTTGAAATTTGTCGTGAAGAACCTATCAGCCTCTAGCCTCCTGAAAATCAACAAGTCGTAACATTCTACATATGTGGCTTCGTATAAGCGTATTAGCAGCAAATAAAGATTAAACTTACCTTGATGCGATGAGTAAAAATACTACGAAAGCGGTCTCACAAATAGCAAAGCCTTTGACTTTCTTTTCGGCATGTAAACCAACTATCAGGTCCATCTTTTCAACGTCATCTCTGTAAACTTCTCGGAGTGCTTCGATTACTTGTTCATCATCAGTTAAATCCTCCCAATTACTAATAGGTACTATTAACAAATTCCTCCTAAACTCATTGTACCTTGGAACTCCCCTTTCTCGGTCTCTATAAACTAACAATTACCAAAATGTCAGGGGGGAACTTTTTTTAGTTAATTGCATTATAGGTCCCTATAGAAAGTACCTTCCAGGGCAGCCATGTCAATCGGGTCTGGTCTATCATCTCCTTCAACATCGTGAGAAACAAGGTTCCTCATCCATGATGGATAATTCCATAATGTGACCGCTCCACATGATTGATGACCCATCGAAACAAGCATCTGCTCCATCCCGATCTTGGACAGCTTTCTTTCTCCTTCTTTCCCGATCATTTGAGCCATAGGTATTCTGAGAAAATGCTTATGACATTAATTATGAAAACCATCTGAGTAATATAGCATTTAGTAACGAAACCATACTCTTGTTCAATTGGAAGAGATTTGTTCTTCGAAGCTTCTGATTTGATGTCCCGAATAATGATTTTGTCGGGTAAGAGGGCATGCATTCTGTAGACGCTTACAAATTCTTCGGTCAACGAGTATGGAACTCCATGGTCTTTAGGTTCTTTAAGACCAACCAATCCACTCAATATTGGTCCAAATAAGTTTCCAAATTTATCCTTAAATTTTTTGCCTAGTAATCCATACCAGTTAAGCCTCATTCCTGCGAGAAGAGTATCTGTCCTAAGAAGTTCAACTGTCCAATCAATGGTATGTATTTTAGCAATCACTGCTGAAGTCACCAATCTTGCATGTCTATACAGTTTCTCATCATTAAACTCTGGATAATTTTCCTGAAAATTATCATTTTAGTAATAATTTGCATCCAAAAATGAGTAGGGAATACCTACTTTGAGGATGTCACAGACAGCATTATGCTCTTTGATAAACAAGGCATGTAGAAGTGTGAAACCTGCCCAAAAGTTTCGTATATCTCCCGAGATTGGAATTCCCTTCTCATCATGTTGGAGAAGTCCATCTCCCGAAATCTTTAACTTACCATCTTTAAATGTCCTAACTCTGACCATGCCCTCCTCATTATTTCCATAAATTACACTCCCATCCCTTCATCCAGAAAAAAATATACTTATCATTATTTAAGTCTATATTGAGATAATTGCATCATTTGTTCCTTACCACCATGGAGTCCTTGTATTGATAAATCCAGTCGTCTTGGAATCGAGTGAACCAGTGGAAACTTTTTTGTTTTTAAAAAACTTAAAGGACTTCAATGGACAATTTTGGGAAACTTCATCAGGGGCTTGAATCTCAACTAGTTGATCAGTTTCCTCCATGTGATCAATCCAGTCATGAATCATAAATTGTATCCATGAGCATGCAATAATATTAAATTGGCTCCCACAATCGATAAATTTTCTCCTTTCCAACAGCTTTGTTGCTACTATCATTGGGTTAGGTTCCATCAACTGCACCAGTCACAGATATCTCAAATCGATAGAATAATAATTAAAATACTGTGGTTAATAAGATCACATATAACTAATTAATTTTAGAATGAAACATCAAACTTATTCAATAGATCCACTTATTTAGGTTACCCCATAAGGAGAGGTTGATGGAGGCATGTTGCGACCAAAAAGTGAACCATGACTGCCTATTTGATCATCACTCGGATGATTGCATGTTCCATCAGCAGTCCGATAAGGGAACTCAGAAACATCGTATTTCTTCCCACCTGCTACTTGATCATCCTCAATTTTTCCAACATGCACCAGATTGTATTTTTGGTGTAAATGTCTTCTCAATCCTAAGTAACCTAACCCCAACAATACTGACAATCTATGCCATAGTATTAACTTGTCCACCAAATGCACAACCTATCATATATAATCAGACAACAATAAAAAGTATATATTTATTATTCATGGTCACATTGCTAAGGCATAATTAAGGAGTACTAACATAGAATACGATTTTGTCCAGAAAAGACATTTTTGCGACAATAGGCTTTAGTTGAGGATGAACACTGAACCACGAAAGATACTCAGAGAAGGCCATCGGTTTCTTTGAGGACTTTTGATGATCACTTGTAAAAGGTTAGCTATAAACTTTTAAATTACTAGTATATATATGAGCATAAGGTCACATGATAACAGAAGTTATGTACAAGAGTTTTTGGAGTTTGTGATTATTGATGCATCGAAATACTCCCTTTATGGTTGGGAAATGGACCATTGATTAAACTGCAGAGAAAGTGTTTGATAATTTATCCTTAAACAGTTACTCCGTAAATGGTTTGTTTGAATCTTAGGGTTGAGGATGCTTGCTATATTTATCACGTCTCTTGTCGTCGCACGTACATGATCGATCATATAAATCCATGCAACTAGTAGTATATTGCAATGAAATTATGATATTTTAGTTCCACAAATCTTTTTATTTTATTTTATTGGAGAGCTAGAGACATTTAATTATGATAAAAATGACTTTCTCAAAAGCAGTGATAAAAAAAGAAATCAAAACATCTATATTTTAATTTAGTTAATGATCCAGAAATAGTTTAGGAGGTACGCACAACATTCGATATTTTTTCCAGTTAAAAAAAGATATTAGCTATCTAACAAACGTAACAAAAATTCCATAATAATGGAGCACTTAAAATTGTAGCGAAAAGATTTAAGTTTCTGTAACAAGAAGTGTAATATAATGGAGGACTTAGGGGAGAAGAAACTTAAGTATATCTAAGTAGATAGTTCATGGGTAAAGTGTGATGCCTTTAAGAACGCCAAAAATATCAAATGTTAAAAATTCCGTCTAAGTGTTTGTTACTCCCTCCGTCCCAAAAATAATGTCCACTTAGTATTTTCACACATATTAAGAAATGTCATTATTGAACCCTACATGTACAAAAATACCCCTAATAAATGTCATAATGATACCTATTCCTATACCTAGGAAAATGCAATCAAGTATAAATTAATAATTCAAATAATTATAAATTAAAAGAAAAGTAGGGGTAATAAAGGAAAAAGGTAGAAAATGTTGTCTTGAAATAGTAAGTGGACATTATTTTTGGGACACCACATTTAGTAATGTGGACATTATTTTTGGGACGGAGGGAGTAAGAAGGTATTTCACAAAAAAAAAAAAAAAAAATCAGGTTCCTTATAATTCGAGGTTTGGTTCTCGTGGAACGGTTACAACATTTTATCTATAAACACCATAAGGGGGTTCTTATACCCGTATTACTGTCTAATGTTTGGTATCAAAGGTGTTTTTTAACGTGTCAGACAATCGCTATTTATTCGTGTTAAATGGAGAGAATATATTTGAAAGTATATATATATTATTTTTTAAGTTAGTGATACAAATATCTCAATTGTATATATAAATTAGGAGAGTATGTTGTCATGAGTATATGACGTAAACGTATAATTAATAGTAATCTATAGCTATGTATAACAAATTGTTGTAACTAATAGCTAAGTTCCATACATAACCAATCTAGTTGATATCCTAGAGTTAAATGAGTTTGCTTTTATTCATTTACTTGTGTATCTTATCATGGTCCCTCAAATTAAGCATGGAGATCAAGGGAAATTTGGATAACAAGTGATTAAACTGATGAGAAGAGAGTCATGTAGTAAAATTATATGCAACTCGATCAAAAGTGAGATAGTGATGCAAGGTAAGGAGTTTATAAGCCACATCCTCCCTAGTGAAGTGGAAATCGACAAATATATGCCTTTACCTTGAATGAAACACTAGATTAGTTACACGAGATATAGTAGAGAGATTATTAAAAGTTAGAGAAGGGGTGGTGAGAGGAATATTCAAGTTGTCTAGGAGATAAGTAAACCGTTTTATTTACGTTGAAGTGTGAGTCATAGCTCTGTACTCAGCAATTCAATATCTTACAACTATAGTCTGCTTCTAAGACCCCCATGACACCAAATTAAAACCCAAAAATATACAATAACCAATAGTTGGCCTTCTATCAATGATAGTATACTAGCCCAATTAGAGTCAAGATAGGGTCTCAAATCATAAGAAATTGAATAGAAGGTTAAGCCATATAGTAAAGTTCATTTGATATACTCGTGTATTTGCTCCTCAAATCGGAAGAAGGTTCGTTCTTCTTATCAACTAGTTTTGGAAAAAAAAGATCATTCATAGTGAACTTGAATCTATTAGATCAAACATGCCTTGGAATTAACCAACGTACCCAAGGGTAGTAAACCAATCAACAACAATTGGATTTTTAGAAAAAACTAAGACATGATGGTTCAATAAAAAAATTCAAGACTAAAGTTATTATAAAAAGTTTTATCCAAAACAAAGGCTTAGAATACTTTGACACCAACTCACACGTGACCAAGATACCCCCCCCATAAGAACCTTTGACATTCATGAACTAATTATATATCACATGGACTTTAAGACCATGTTCTTGAATGGAAAACTAGAGGAGAATCTATTTATGGTGCAACCTGGGGGTTTTGTAGTATCTGGTTAAGAGTAAAAAGTATGTAAGATTTGGAAGTCACTGTATGGCTTGAAACAGTCACTTAAAAAATGATATGCAATACTAGATAGTACCTCAGTGAAAGATGGATCCAAAGTTAACATGCCCGTATGTGTACTCTGAAGTAATAAGATCATATTGTGTAATTATTTATCTCTATGTGGATGATATGCTTATCTTTGGTACTTGTATTCATGTTATTAATGAGACTAAGAACTTTATGGCCTTTAAAATTGATATGAAAGATATGGGGGAAGCTGATGTGATTTTGGGGTAAAGATCATTAGGCATAGTAATGGTATTTCCCTTAGTTAGTCTCATTATGCAGAGAAGATGTTAAAAAAAATTGACTCTTTTGATGGTGAGCTTGATAAGACTCCTTATAACTAACCAGTTGGGTTAGCTCAACTAGCCAGAGCCTTGTTATTTCTTCAGCACTTAAAGGGGAGGTCCATAGTTCGAATCCCCTCCCTAAAGGGTGTAAAGTGAAAGGTACAAGGCTCGAACCCCTCCCTGAATACTCGGCCAAACATTGCCTATTTTATGAGTAGACTTAGGTGCAATACACATAACCGGAGTAGTGACTACTGGCCCGCACTTCATCGTCTATTGAAGTACTTGAGAGGTAACATGGATTTAGGTTGCATTTTAGTTAGTTTTATGATGTACCTGAGAGTTTTTATGATGCAAATTGGATATCAGATAATGCTAGAGCGAGTTCCACCAGCGGTTATCTATTCTTCTTAGAAAGAGTTGTTAAATCGTGGAAGTCCTTTAATCGGACTTGTATTAACAACCTTTATTAGCCAAGTTTCCAATTTATAATTTTTAATAAAGCTATTTGAATTTACCCATACATATGTTAACTTTATTATCCACTCCAAATTTTCATACAAATATCTTGTGCTGTTGAAATCTCCCACAAGATTCTAGGGTGTTTTAGTACTAGGATTACAATCAGTGAATTTCTAATCGATGATTCCTTTTGCTGCATCATATGGGGAGCCATATACAAACGTGGTTTGTATTGCTTCCCCACCTGCATTAATAATTTCCCAATGAATTAAATTTTCATTTTTTTTGATTATTTTAATGAGTTTCTTATCCTTGCAAAGAAGGGCTAACCCACCACTAAGACCCACGGGTTCGACAATCGTAACAAGGCTCGTTTTAATAGTCTCAGCTAATTTAATAAGACCAAGGAGTTGATTTTTTGTTTCTGAAAGAAAAATTACCTCCGGCCAATATTGATTCCATATCGATAAGGGTGTGAACTGCTAGAGGTGCGCCAATCCCCTGGCAATTCTATGCTAGGTGTATCATATCTCCTCGTGGGATTGAAGGTCGATCCCGCAAACCATATTAGCTCACTCATCGATCTTACCGTCAATTTCTCCATCTTCTTTGTTATTATTGCTTTCCACCTTTAATTCATCTTCGTTTGATGTAGTATTAACCACTCTAGATTCCCAAAGCTTCTTTTATTTATTCCTCACATATAGCAATTTTCTGACTTGTTTATCGACTTTAGATCCTTTCCTAATTGAAGTACATTTTTCTTCCATAACTGTATTACCTTTGGGTTTCCCATAATATGTTTTTGCTGGTGTGGTAAGATGATGTAAAGGTATTATGGGTTGATCAGGGTTGGAGAAGAGAGGATTAGGGTTAATTTTGGGGGTAAATGGTGTTGTAAGTTTTGACGATGGGTTGAGATTTTTTACCGGGGAAAGAAGAGTTGGATTAATGGCTTGTGTGGGTGAAAGAGGCCTTTTGTATATATTGGGCGAAATAAAAACATTTGGGTTGTGAGATGGGGTTAATGGGCTTGGGCCATCCTGGTTTGGACTTAAGAAAGAACCAAACGAGATATATTTAATATTAGGCGGTAGGGTATTACTAGTTTACTAGCCAGCTCAGCTAACTGGTTTTCTTTATTTTATAGCTCTTTGTTTTTTTGGATTTAAATTCCGCTTCTTTGAGTAGTACATCTGCGTTGGGTTTTTTTGTACCATTTTTGTTCTCCTTCGCTCCACTACTACCACTACCCCAAATTCAAAAACCTTTTCTAACCCATTACCTTCATACTGAGTAGTGGCTACGGAATTACCTGTCCTTTGTACTAAGTCAATACCAGTTGTATGTTTTTACGGTGAGTTGGTGACTGAGTTGAGTCTGACCGATTTAGAGTTCCAACTCGTGTTTTTTTTTTTTCTGATTCCCCCTTGTAATTTCCCAGACTCTTGATCTTTTTTAGCTTTATGGTAGATTGAAGATTTCAACGGGCCACGACCCACGAGTAGAGAGTTTAACCCAGTTACCTAATTTGGGTTTAACTATCTGATTGGAACAACCTTGCGCTTAGGGATGGCAACAGATTGGTTTTTTGAAAAAATATCAAAAACCATAACATAACCGCTTATTTTATTAAAACCATATCCTAAAGGTTTTAACCATCGGTTGCACATTTAAAAACCATAACTGCATTATTCGGTTTTGGTTTTTTGGCGGTCTTGTGGCTTTTAACCATAACCAAACGATAATTTAATAAATGTATTAATTTTCATAAAATCAAACCACGCATATAATAAAAATATCTGATGAATATAAAATATTGTGTTGATCTTTGATTAAATTGCATATTTATTATTTAGTTGATTAAATCTAGTATTTGGATTTAGGTTTTAGAATTTTAATATATCTAATTTAACCTAGATTATTATAGAATATGAAAATATATATGATAACAAACAGTTTTTGGTTATTCGGTTTTATTTTTATCTAAAATCATAACCTAACGGTTTCAACCATCGGTTACACTTCTCAAAACCATAACCTAATGCTTTTTACCACGGTTATATAATTCGGTTTTTAATCGGTTCAGTTATCATCGGTTTTGGTTTTTTACCATAACCAGTGCCATCTCTACTTGCGCTTTATGATCAAGCAAATCGCAGTTGTAGCAGACTTGTCCAATAATTTCATACCGGAAGTTAATCCATGTTTGTGAGTTTTCATCTTCCCTATAATTCATACTTGGGGTGATTGGGTTTGATAGATCCCAATCAACTTGGACCCTACTTACTGATTCTTATCTATTGTAGTTGATTCAGGGAGTTCGATAACCAAAATACGACATTAATTTTCCAATACAATTGTGAGTAAGGAGAGAGATGGGGGGGGGGGGGTACTAGATAATCGTATCTAAAATGTTGTATGATTTACCGAGTTTTTTGCTCTATTTTTATGTTGATTAACAGCCAGGTGTTTCCCCACGATTGTCCATGGTCTCTGATTCCAGACCTTTAGCTTATCCTTTTATGATTTGAATTTGATACTGACCTTATTGTTTCCTAATCTTTCAATTTCAACAGGTTCTTCAATAGCCCAGTATTTGTTGATGTGGTTCTTTATGAAGATAAAATTCACTTAGACCAAGTATCAATCTTAAATATCATGTCTTTTAATATTTAATCGATCCTATTATATTATTGCTTTTAGGGGGTGTTTGTTTGCCATAATGAGATTTTACTCAGGTTAATTAAGACACTAGATCAATAAGACTGTTTATTTTTCCTAACTAATTCAGGTCTGAATGACTCTTAACTAGTCTATTTCATTAAGATTTCAAACTAAGGGGGTGTTTGTTTGCACTTAATGAGATTTTAATTTGGTTCATTAAGACACTGGATCAATCAGATTCCTGGCCAATTCAGATTTGAATGCCTCTTGGTCAGTTTCATTAAGATTTCAAACGAAGTCTGAATCAGACACTGTCTCTTAATAGAATAAGTACTATTCAGCTGTTCATTCAGTATTCAGCACTTATTACTTAAAAAAACAAACGACACCTAAGTCTGAATAACAAAATAAATTATATTCCCGTGTTCATTCAATATTCAACCCTTATTACTTAAAAAACAAACGACACATTACTCATTTATTCATAAATATTAGTAGCTATTAATCAAAATATTATAATATTAATTTTCATGGAAGTTAAGTACAAGAAGTAGATGTAAGTTTAAAACATAAGTACTACTTGTCATGCTGTAAATCCAAGAACTTTTCATATTTATATAAAACCCTAACCCTGGCCATCCTCTAAACCCTTAATCTGTTGACAGCGTTTTCTTCCGATACACAAAATAAAGAAATATGTATTTCAAGGGAAAATATTCCGACAGCGATTCCGACCCCGATGAGGAATTGAACGATGACATGGACGCTCTAAGAAGGGTATTCCTTTTAACCGGCACAACACCTAACGATCTTCCCACCACCGATATCCCCGACGGCGCCACCACTTCCACCATTGCAACAGCCTCCACCTCATCAGATGGCATCAATGTCACAGCCTCCATCTCATCAGATAGCGAAGACGACGACGAGGATGACCTCGAATTAGTCCGAAATTTGCATAAGCGATTCTCTAACTCTGATGATCCCCTCTCGTTAAATTCTTTGAGCTCGCTTCCACTTGTTGAGTCTGGGGATGATTTAGAATTAGAAGATGATCTCAACACCCTCCGTGCCATTCAACGTCGATTTTCTGCCTATAATGACGGTATTCTAACGCATTCTCGTCATAATTTTCATATCAATTGTCATATGTTGTATTGACATTGTATACTTTGAAGCTTCGTTGATGAATTTTCCAATAATTATAGAGTAATTGTGTTAATTAAAGTTAACATTTTTTTCTGAAACATTTTGGTGCAGGTGGAATCGAAGAGACTGAAGAAAATCCTTTACATAAACCCGTGCAGGTTGGTATTAATACTAAAATTGCCTCAGAAAAGGAGGTTTCGAATAATTTGTTTGTGGAGAGAAATAATGATGTTGAAGAGGGATTTCACGATTGTGTAGATACAGATAACATAGCGCCTCAAACTCATGGAGAAGACAATTTTCTTGACACTGAATCATCACGTAATGCTGATACTGTACCTGAATTACCCCTCAAAACTTCAAATTTGCCAAAGCAAGCCCTAGCTTTTATTGATGCTATTAAGAAGAATAGGGAGTGTCAGAAAATCATGAGAAGTAAGATGATGCATATTGAAGCAAGGATGGGAGAGATTAAAAGACTAAGCGAGCGAGTCAAAATTCTAAAAGACTTTCAATTTGGGTGTAGAAAAAGAACAAGTCAAGCCTTATCCCAGAAAAAAGATGCTCGTGTGCAATTAATATCCACAGCTAAACAAAGACCTTCTACTTCTAAAGTCAGTATTATTTTACCTCATTCTTGTTTCTTCATATTGCATAGTCTGATTTTATCCAACTTAACCTTTGTATTTACAGGCAAATGACAAAAAGACCCCTGCTTTGTATTACGGACCACCTGAAAATCCTCAAGCTGCCGCTTATGAGGAGGCATTAAAAAGATTCCCAATTTCAGTTAACAGAGAGAAGTGGACTAAGAAAGAAAGTGAAAATCTCGCAAAGGGTGTAAAACAGCAATTTCAAGAAATGTTGCTTCAGCAATCCATGAATTTACTAGAGTATGTCCTTTTACGGTATAAAGATTCCTCTTTTTTCAAGAACTCATCTTGTTTTTGTATTTACAGTGATGAAGATGAAGAAACATGTGACCTGGACACAATGATGGACTCGATAAAGAATCGTGAAATGACAGCTGAAGATCTTAAGTTATTCTTACCAATGATAAATTGGGAGCAAGTTTCTTCCATGTATGTAACAGGTCGTTCTGGTACAGAATGTCAAACAAGGTAAATATACCATTATACCCCTTGTTTTACCATAAAGATTTAGTCTTTAATCCATGTCTGTGTACAGGTGGATGAACTGGGAAAACCCATTAATAAACCGTGGTCCTTGGACAACTAATGAAGAAAAGATGCTGTTACACATAATACAAGAAAAGGGAATGAGTAATTGGATAGAGATAGCTGAATCATTAAACACAAATAGAACTGCTTTTCAATGTTTAGCACATTATCAAAGGAGTTTAAATGCTTCGATTATTAGAAGAGAATGGAGTAAAGATGAAGATGATAAGCTTATATCTGCTGTTGAAGAATATGGTGAAAGTAATTGGCAAGTTGCTGCTTCTGTAATGGAAGGAAGAACTGGTACTCAATGTTCTAACAGGTCAGTTTTTTGATTCATTTAAATAGTAAAAGTTTGTGGAAATTAATGTTTATTAAATATATAAAATAGATGGAAGAAAACACTTCATCCTCGGAGAAAACGAATTGGAAAATGGAGTTCTGAAGAAGATAAACAATTGGAAGTTGCGGTTAAGCTTTTCGGAACTAAATGGTGGAAAATTGCCAATTTTATCCCTGGGAGAATGCAATCACAATGTAGAGAAAGGTATAGTTATAAGATTTATTTGTGTTCTTTTACGTAAATTGAGTATGATTATTATAATAATTTATTTATTGTGATACAGATGGGTAAATGTATTAGATCCTTGTTTAAAAAACGATACATGGAGTGAAGAAGAGGATTTGTTGTTAAGTGAAGCGATTAAGGAGATTGGGTACAGTTGGTCCATGGTAGCTGCACGTGTTCCTCATCGTACTGATAATCAGTGTCGTAGGTATGTATGTTATTTTTTACTATACCTTGTTTGAAAAATATTAATTAATTAATTAATGTTATGCAGGAGATGGATGGTTTTATTTCCGGATGAAGTACCGTTACTTAGAGAAGCGAAAAGGATGCAAAAAGCAGCTTTAATGTCTAATTTTGTTGATAGGGAAAAAAGAAGACCTGATGTGGGACCCAATGATTTTCTTGTTTCACCTGCTCTTGATCAGTTACCTGAACCTGAGCATGTGAATCCTTCTGTTAAAAAGAAGAAGAAGATTTTTAGGAAGAGGCAAAAGGATATTGAAGAGGGTACATCTTCTTGGTAAGTTTTACTTTCATTTGTATTTTGTATTTATATACTTTTGTATGTTTTTACTAAAAGACTTGTTTATCCTTGCAGTAATCCGGGAGAAGGTGTTAAAGGAAAAGGTGCACGGGGGCGAAAGAGGAAAGTGGTTAAAGATGGTACGACTGTAAAGAGTAGAAGGAAAACGAAGGTGGTAAAGAATAAAAGGGAAGCTAATGTAAAGAGAAAGTCTGATACAAGAGAGTGTCAATCTTCAATTGAAATGGATGATGGAAGAGAGATAAAATATGTGTATGTGAGAAAAAGGAGGAGAATACAAGATGATGGTGAAAATGAAGAAGAAGAAGAAGAATGTGGGAATATTTATCGTAAAGTATATAAGAATAGAAGGTCCAAGTTTAGGAATAATATGGTTGAAGAATGTTCTCCGTCTTCTTCGAAATGTGCTGAATCTGATTTGACACAAATTCAATGTACTACCCGAGAGAATTATGGACGTCAAAATAGGCGAAAAAGAAAGGTAAACAAAGATGAAGCGTCACTTCGTGTTTGTAAAACAAAGAAAAGGAGATGTGATGGTAATAATGTTGAGGCAGAGAATACGAGGATTGAAGCGTCAAAAGAGTTAGAGATTGTGGATAATGATGATGATGATGGTATGACTCTAGCTGATTTTTGTAAGAAGTTTAAAGATAGAAAAGGGGTCAATATATGAAGAAAGATTAGCCAGGACTTTTTGACCGTTAACACTTCATTTGCATCAAAACATTTGCATCTTTTTGATGCGTCAAATTTTGCTAAAAAGAAAAAAAGATTTTGCGTGTAATATTAGGTATATTCATTGTGTAGATGGTTTAGTACCAGTATGAAAAGAAAAAAAAAGTGTTGATAAGGATGACAATTTCATCAATGTCAATTATGGATACTATTTCTTTAATGATTTTTTTGTTTGTTTCTGTCCTTTTCTCTATCAACTCTAGAGCCTTAATACAATTTATAGGTGTCTGTTATTTTATCTGTTAAGTTTTGCAAATAGTCTAGCAAAGTTAGTTAGGAGTAATGGTTCTATATGAAATAGGGAGCTCTTTTGTTAATTTACTCAGTAAGTTGAATCTATTCAGTTTTGAGTTTTGGGGCTCGTGGATGTCCTAACTTTTGACTACATCTACTTTTTGTTCAAGAAATGTTTTCATTTATAACTAAATAATCATGAAAAGGTTAAATAGTATAACCATTCAAGAAAAAAAAAAGGCAATTAACCATAGTTTGTTTTAGAAAACATTCCCTCAGAGAGAAGTATACTAGTTTAACATAAGTGTTTCAAATGTCAACTCCCATTAAACTGTCATTAACATTTTCGGGTAGATGGTCGATCCTTCTATTAAGAGATCTTTGAATGTGATTATTACCAACATTAGTCAGCATGGGTACTTTGAACAAAAAAAAAGTCGACATTCCACAAAGTTTTAGTACGTATGCTCGTGCCTTGAACAACTTCCATGCTGATGGACACTATAATAACAGAGTCAACGTTGGTTTCGCTAATACATTCACAATCTGAGAATAACAAAGGCAGATGATTCGATTCAACCGTTGTGTTATATTTAAGAGTACATGTTGTCACATGAACAAATTTTTTGTCTGACTTTAAACACATCGAATTCAGTCAGATATCTTCATAGACCAAGATAAAAGAAGCATAACATTGAATTATAAACCTCGATAAATCAGATATAGAATGCTAAGGAGACACCTCTCTTGCCAATAAAATTGTTGTCAATGAATCTTTATCCACAATTTTAAAAATTTTCACACTGAACTCTATTATCGTATACCTAGTGTATTCATCAATGTGTTCCATCATGTTAATATTGTACCAAACCGACTCACCCTTAATCGTAGTAAGTCATTATATGTCAATTAAGGGAGAAAGGCAAGCATTATGAGAAATTACAACCATATGGACCTTGTTTGCTATCTAGATTAGTTTTACTTTTTTTGGACCTTAATTATATTTTACTTTATTTACACCTAAAACCAATATTTTCTTGTGATTCTACTTTTAATAATAATAATAATATTAATATTGCGATAACAACTATCGTTATTAGAGGTGAGCATGAAGCCTTATGAATAATGTTGCATGGCGGTCTCTCGAGCAAAGGCGGTTGTATTGAGGATGTTGTTCCTATAGCTAGGCCTTACCTGGGTATTGGGATCATTGTAGAGCATGACTATGCAATTTTGATAAACCTACAAGGTAACAAGCATTCTTGTTCAAATCATAGCTTTATAATTTTATCATGAGTATCAAACATTTGGATGAAATTAAAATATTGCTTTGTTTTGGCTAGATCCACAAACGACGACATAAATTGTTGTTTGGTGATTGAATGATGCATCCCTCCACAACTAATCTCTTTATTTATGATAAGTATTGTATCTCGGGTAAGGCTGTGAACCAAGCCGTTTGCGAGCAACTCAGTTCGGTTTAGAGAAAAACTTGTTTGAGATCGACTTAAATATAGACAAGCTCAAGCTCAAACTCCACTTTTAGCCCGTCAAGTAAACAAGTCCGCTCGAATTCGTTTATACATATAAATTATAGATTAATATATTATTAAATCTTCAATATCAACTTCGATATTTTTAATTTCTTTAGATTTTTAATTTTTATTAACATTACGCTTCATAATTTTATATCACACACTCCATCAAATTCCAATCGTTAATAGAAGTTTCATTTCAACCATAAAAAATAAATTATTCATAAGCAACTTGAGCTCGGCCCTTGAAAAGCTTGAATTATGATTTAAACAAACAAGTTTTAACATTTCTAACTTGGATCGTTGAAAGCTCAGCTCGACTCGTTTAAATTTAAACTCGGTCTGATTCGACTCGTTTAAATTTGGGTTCGGCTCGACTCGAAAGTTAAATAAACAAGCCCATACATCTAATATTTGGATTGACTCACCTCGTTCACCACCCTAATATAAGGTGATAAGTTGTTTAAGTTGTTTTTTATATAATCAAATGTTCCTAGAATTTTTATTGTTATTTTTTAGTTAGTTTATATATATTTATTAATTGTTTTGATCGTGTTTTCGTTTTAAGCCCCAATGGGCTCAAGCCCATCCTGGATGTTCTAAAGTCCGTCAATGTCCAAAACCCTAATACCACTTACTATAAATTCCTTACTTCATTTCCCCTAGGGTTTCCGCTCCAATTTGTTTTATTCTCTCAGCCTCCTCTTCACCATTTCACCACCACTAGAGAGGCATTTGCACCACCTCCAAGCCAAAAAACAGTCATGGCCTCAGAATCACTTGTCCTCCGAGGTACCATGAGAGCCCACACCGATTGGGTCACCGCCATCGCCACCCCAATAGACAACTCAGATATGATCGTTACTTCTTCCCGTGACAAATCTCTCATTGTCTGGTCCTTAACTAAGGAAGACAAAACTTACGGTGTTGCTCGCCGTCGTCTCACCGGTCACGGTGGTTTCGTCCAAGACGTTGTCCTTTCCTCCGATGGACAGTTCGCTTTATCCGGTTCATGGGACGGTGAGCTCCGTCTTTGGGATCTTCAAACCGGTGAGACTGCTCGTCGCTTTGTCGGACACACCAAAGATGTCCTCTCCGTTGCTTTCTCCGTTGACAACCGTCAAATCGTATCAGCTTCTCGTGACAAGTCCATCAAGCTATGGAACACTCTCGGAGAGTGCAAGTACACAATCCAGGAAGCTGATGGTCATTCCGATTGGGTTTCATGTGTTCGATTCAGCCCAAACAATCTTCAGCCCACCATCGTGTCTGGTTCATGGGACCGAACTGTTAAAATCTGGAATCTCTCCAACTGCAAACTCCGTGCCACCCTTCAAGGACACGCTGGGTATGTGAACACTGCTGCTGTGTCCCCTGATGGTTCGTTATGTGCCAGTGGAGGCAAAGATGGAGTGATTTTGTTGTGGGATTTGGCAGAAGGAAAGAAATTGTACTCTTTGGATGCTGGTTCAATCATTCATGCTTTGTGTTTCAGTCCTAATAGGTATTGGCTTTGTGCTGCCACTGAGAGTAGCATCAAGATCTGGGATTTGGAGAGTAAGAGCATCGTTGTTGATCTTAAGATTGATTTGAAGCAGGAAAGTGAGATGGCTACTGATACTCTTCAGAACGCAGCTTCAAAGAACAAGGTCCAATTATTTACTATTATACACATATATGTTTATATGCTTTTTATATACTATCTTCTTTTTGTCCTGCATTTTATATTTGTTGATTTAATAGTATTTGTTAATGTTTCGCTTGATAAATCTAGCTGAGTTGTGCAATATAGCCAAATATAAATATATCCCCTGTATTATTCCAAAATATTGCAAATCTGCCCCTTAGCTTTCTTAGGCGTGATAGAAAGGGAAATGTTTTGGAATAACAATTTTTACAGATTAATATTTGGACATCATACTGAAATTGTAGAGTATTTTTTGTATGAATTGAATGTCTGATAGGTCTTGTCTTAAACAATAAAACAATGTTTTCTAATTTGTGTTATTGTATGTTCAGATCAACTATTGCACATGTTTGAACTGGAGTGCTGATGGAAGCACACTCTACAGTGGTTATACAGATGGTGTTGTCCGAGTTTGGGGAATCGGACGTTACTAAAACAATACAAGAGAGGGAGTGCATTGTCACTAAAGCTAGAAACAATCCGGAAACTAGCTTTTGATTATAGAGTTTTTAAACTTATTTAGATTTCTTGTTAAATCTTGGATTTACACCTGTTATTCTCATGGTTTTTTGAAAGCTTTGTTCAATTTTGGATTGGTTTTGTTAGAATGTTAAAATGAATATCGTTGCAATTTATCCATTTTAAGTTATTTCCTTACATTTTGTTTTTGCTTCAACTCTTTCTTGAGTGATAATAACAAGAAACACACTATATAATTATATATTTAGCAAAAGATAATCAAATGATCTCTAAGTTATATATATGAAGAGATTGAAAATGATTTGTTTGGGTGTACATTATTTTTAAGCATAAATCCTATCATAAAAATTATGCAGGTTTTTCTTGGGTCCCCTAACGTCATATATAATGGGATGTAATGCAAATAATGACTATGCTTAGGATTCCAAGATATGTATATAATGTGATGTAATGCAAATAATGACTATGCTTAGGATTCCAAGATACGTGCAAACGATAATACAAGTAATAAAGACTTGGTAAAGCCGAGTGTCGATCCACATGGATTGGTTATCACCTCTAGCATTTTTCTATGCTTATAGTATGATACTAATATGTTGTTTTGGAAGGAGGAACATACGAGGAGAAAACATAAGAAAAATGATAGATGTACCAAATAAGAAAACATGTATTGGGGGAGTTTGATATCCTTTATCCTTTATTGGGGAATTGCGGAATCTACAGATGCAAACCTTCTCCTTGCTTACTCTCTTATAACAAGGAGACTTAAACCAGTTGGGTTAGCTCAACTAGTCAGAGTCTTGCTATTTTTTCAGCACTTAAAGGGGAGGTCCACAGTTCGAATCCCCTCCCCAACGGGTATAAAGTAAGAGGTACAAGACTCGAACTCCTCCCTGAACATGGGCAACCTAGTTCTGATTTACCATAAGAATATATATGGGGAGGCATGTATATCTCCGTGGGATTAGTCGGGTGCGCGCAAGCTAGCCCGGAACCCATGTAAACAAAAAAAAAAAAAAGAGACTTACATAATACCTATATATTAAAAGGTCTTACAAACCCATACATATACAAAATAAGGCATGAATGAGAGGTCTTACGTTATTATGTTAGACTCACATGGTTATCACTCATGTGGGGATGATATGCATTACATAATCCAATGCAAGTACCAAAACTAGATAGTAATAAATGCAAGTCACTCACTAATTCAACTGAACTTCCACTCAATCTATAACTAAGAGCTCGTAATTTTCAAGCCAACATATAAATATGAAAAACATGTCTCATATCATAACCTAAACTAAAAAGAGAAAAAGAGAAACAAGATTTAATACCAAAAACTACTAAACATATAGTACTAGACTAAAGTGAGAAATAGATACGTCTCACATTTTGTGATGAGTTTTTAAAGACACAAGATATCATCTTTAGGGGTTTACGAGCGTAAAATTGAGATTTATCTCATGATTTGGTTTAGTTCAAGCATTTAGCTAATATTTATAATTATTATGTTTTTTGAGCATTTTGAGGTGTATTGTTCTATGTAGTTTGAGATAATAGGAGCATGTGGAATCTGTAGATCCAAGCAAGAGTTAATGAGATGTAAAGACAAGTAAGAACCCATGTAAATCTAAACATAGACCACGAGTTTTCAAAGAAGTCCAAAGATGCAAAATGAGTTCAAGCACAATTTTTTTGGATTTGCCCACCAACTTTGAAGTAATTGTTGGCATATAGCCTCCCTTAATAGGTTGTTTTAATATGACAAATCCTCTTATGATTAGTGTGCTAATTACTCTTGTTTTATACATCCTTACTTGCACTCTTATTCATCAAAAACACTTTGCATATCATTACTTTTATTCATATCTTTATATACATTGAGATATAGCCTTAATGATCTAATGCAATGTTTTAAAGAATGATGTTATCTACAACTTTCGTGAAGAAGATTTATTAATCCGAGCATCAAAGCAAAGGTCAAATCTATCAAAGATGTTTGGTGCGGTACACCGGACCAATGGCGCGGTACACCGGACCAAGAATACGGACTAGGGCACGGTGCAGGGCTAGCCCGTCAGTTAGATAGAATATTAAGACGAGGAGAATTGCGGTGCACCGGACGATTCCTGCGGTACACCGCAAAGAAGGTTTTTCTGCACAAAGTTAAGTCATAAGAAATATATCCGTTGGGAGATTAATAGATCCGTTGGACTCAAGCCTTATGACCGTTGGAAGCTATTTTCTGCTATAAATTGAAGCTCTTTGAAGGCTACAACTACACCAACTAATTACAAACATTAAGGGGCTTAATTGTTATCATTCAAGAAGGTGTCAAGAGCTATACATTGTCAAAATCAATCTTAGTGAGCTTATTAGTCCTATCCAACTCATCCAAGGAGTTAATCAAATAAGCCACAAAGTTTTATCTACTCAAGAGGAGTTTACATGCTTATAGTTATATCCACTCTTTAGGAGATTATCTAGCAAAGTAGTTTCACCCCTTTAAAATACTTTGTATCTATCCTCTTAAATCTACGTCTTGTAATAGATAGATTAAGAGAGAATTCAAGTATAGGGAGTATACTTGGTGTCCTTGTGTTGTGATTACACAAGTGTTTGTCCTTCGTGTTATCGAAGAGGTTGTAAGGGTTATTGTGTTCTCGACCCGGTTAAGAGAGACACGGGAGCTTAGTGAAAAGCTTGAAATCCTAAGGAGGCTTCCTTAGGTAGTGGATGTAGGGAAACCGAACCACTATAAATCGCGTGTATCTTTCTATCCCTACTCTATTTACTTTCCGCACTTTATATGTTTGATAATATGCTAGCATGAATATTGTGATATTGATTATCTAGTTTATCTAACATATTGTATTCTAGAGTAGTAAGAGATTAGATTGTCGATTTACTTGTCTAAACTTATATATCGAACCTTTATCTTATCCTTTGCATGATCCTATAAGTGTTTGATATATTTAGTTGACTTAGAAGTTTTCTCTTAAACTTATAATTGTCCAAAAGATTTTTTAATTAGGCATTAATCTTATTAGTAATCCTATTCACCCCCTCTCTAGGACTTTCAGTAATTTTGAGGACGATTAGAGAAGAATTATATGTTTATCCATATAGCATAGGATATATCTTAAACATTAAATTTTGGTTAACGTAGAATGACCAATATACCCTTGCGTTTAGAAACATTAAACTTGTAAACTTATGGATATACTAGCAATGATCAAACACCCCTTTTTCATATTTCACATCTTTTCTTAGTTAATTTGCATTTATTTCTTGTCTTCACTTTATTGATTTCATAATCATTTATCTTTTAAATTGTTGCATTTAGTTTTATAATATAGAAACCCAACAATATTCATTTTTCAGTTATTGTACTCGCAACTAAACCACTATATTCATAAACACTTCTACAATAACTTTGATAATCTCTGAGAACTAATTTCTCTTTACTTACCCTTTATTATTACTTGTCAACGAACTCCGTACACTTGCGGCGGTAAAAGTTCTCTCAGTTATGTTGGTTATTTATCACACTTTTGGGGATGACAATATGACACGGTCACTGTTTTAAGAACGATTTCTGGTACAACCGGGATGCTAAAATGTATCTTAATCGATAGTTAATCACCGAATAACTATTACATCCATAAGATGTTTGCACTCACAAAAGCGGTTTGAAATCAGTAAACTCTCACTGGTGTTGTAACTCTAACTCGTAGAAGTTTGTTGTTGTTGGTGGTAGTGTCTCAAATGAGAGAAATAGACTTGGTATATATAGACACCAAAGAGTCTCCTCCATTAGGCATCCCTATAAATTCATTAAATACCGGGGAAATACACTCCATGAATTAATCACTAGGAATGGAATTAGACTCATTTCTTATCAAGGGGGCCAACGTATTTGACACCATGAAACTGGACGCACTTCTTGGCAAGGGGGCCATGTATTTGACATCTTATAACCAATCATGAAACTAGACACATTTCTTAACAAAGGGATCAACGTATCCACACACGTCACATCACGTCTCGACTCAACTCGTTGTTCAGCCGTGTGTAAATAATACATGATCAATGTAATTTCTTTATTAATTCTAACAAAAGTAAAAGTAAAAGCAAAAGATGAGAAAAATAGAAAGTTTTGGAAATAACAAAAGAAATAAAACGGAAAAAGAAAAGAACTGAAAAAAGGGGAAGCAATTAAAATTCAACCCTCTTCGATAATGTGTCGGGATTAATCTCAACAAAAGCTTTATTTGCTATTCTATTTTAGCAATTCTTTTTTGTTATTTTTCTGTTTTTTATTTTTTTATATAGAAGAGTTACTTTAGACTCAGGAGTTTGGCAAGTGAACTAATCCTAATTGATTTTACTATTCAAATGGTTTGGAATTCTTTACCTATAATATTAATATATACTCAATAAATAATCGTTCAGCTCGAAGATTTGCCTAGCAAATTGCATTACCCTTTTTCTTCTTTTTCTTCGCCTTGTTTATTAAATAATTTAGTTTAATATATAAAATGCACAAAACACAACCTCTGCGAATTTTGGTGCGTTGTCCAAATCCAAATTAAAAGCAACTCTCCGTCCACTCTAACCCAAAACCCTCTCACAACTGTTACTTGTTTCTGTACGTAGCTAATCTCAATTTTAAAGGAGAAAGCCCGGCCATTAGATAGGCCGGTGATAAAACCAAAAAAGAAACAGGCAATTATTCAACTGATTGAATGTGGTTAGTTAATTTCTTCCCTTATTTTAAATCCTATATTTCAAAATTGTGTATCTTGTATGTTTCTCTTACTTTTCCTGGTTTTCATTATATTTGGAACTTCAAATTTCGATCTCTTTATCATATTCCGTTTTTCTTTCGACTTTATTATCTGGGTTTTTTTGTATATCTCGATTCTATTAAGTTCCAAGCTATTAACGGGTTATTAATCTATCTGGGTACTTTTAAATTTGTTCATAAAATTTGAATTTCTGATGATGTAATAAACATTTGGTATTATGTGATAGGGATTTTTGGAAAAGAAATAAGAGGAGTGTGTACGTTACACTTGGAGTAGTAGGAGGTGGCTATGCTTTATACAAGCTCTACGATGCACACAGACGTAAACTCTCTGATTTGGAAAGAGAACTTGCTGATGAAAGGGAAAATGATGAACTCATTAGAGCCCAGTTAAGCATTTAATTCCTTACCTTACTATTTTTATTCATTTCTCTAATATTCTCTAATTCTTTTGAGTATTTTCTATAACCTATAGATTACAAGAGCATTTTGAAAACATTCAAAGAATAGCAGATACAACAACACTACCTCATGTAATGGAATATCTAAGTAGTCGAGTAGAAGATGAGTTAGATCTTACCCCTATAATGGAGAAATTAATGAAAGGAAAAGATCACCCAAATAGTCTCACATCTGCTGAAAAACATGAGCTATGGAATAAGCTTAAAATTTTAAGTATGCATACTATTTTTTTCTTTTAAGCATATAATCAAACATTATAGATGCCTTATTTTTTAATGTATAATAGGTTTTACTAGAATGGTGTTATCTCTATGGGCAATGACTTTGCTTAGTCTATACATCAGAGTTCAAGTTAATATATTGGGAAGACATTTATACATTGATACTGCTCGTGATCTTGGAAGTTCTCAACTTATTGTAAGAACCTTTTCCTTTTCTTACATTATGCTTGAATTAATTGTAATTACAAACATATATTTTATAATAGGAGGAAGCTGATTTAATAGATAAATCAGATGAGCAGCTATTTCTATCAAGTGCAGATTTTTTATCAAATCAAGGCTTACATTACTTACGTTGTAGTTTCGAAGCTGTAGCATCTGATATTCTCCAGGGGTATAATTTTTTAATTAATTATAATATATAGGCTTATTTTATATTCATTTTTATAATATACAGGAAACAATTAAAGGAATCTTTTAATGTTACGATTCTTCAAGAACTCACAATACAGATTTTGGACATTTTTATGAGCTCTGGAAGCCCTAGTCAATGGATGAATTATTTAATGCCTGAAGATTCAGCTGGGTTTAAGCTTACTGAATCATCTTCTTCCTCTAGTACGGAACTTCCTAATCCAACTAAATTTAAACAGCTTATGAAGGAGACACGTGCAGTTTTGTCAAGGTATTGTTTTGTCTTTTAATGTTTTGTTTTGTTTTGTTTATGTATTAATTATAAAATTGTTTTGCAGTGCTGAATTTGGAAATATAGTTGATATATCATTAAGAACAGTGGTGCATGTATTAGTTGAAGATATAAAAGGACAAACTGGTGATAATAATTTAACATCAGGGATGCCTTTAGCTAAATTATTACCAAGAATAGCTCAGATGGGTCAGTTACTGTTAGAAGAACCTAATAAGAGTAGGTATATTCATATTGTTCAGAACATACCAGAAGTTGAATTATTTTTCACTCTTTTATATTCAAGCACTCCCACTTCATGAACGAACATTTTAGTTTCAGCAGAGGTTCTCATTGATCTATATATAAAGGGATCATATTGGGGATTGTATGGTTTTGGTTCTTGAAAGAAAAGATGTAATAACCTCAAGGAAACGAGGGTATAGGTGAAAGAACATTGGTTGGTTAATTTTTTATTTGTCCTTTATCTTTTCATTATGGTAGTTTTAGTGGTTGTAATAATTTAAAGCTTTGGTATGGTGTTTTGCTATCTTTCATTCCATGTTTTGCTTGTGTTACTTGTTTAGGGGGTGGGCATATTTAAGATATATTTCATTTTTCAGTTTTTAGTTTTACATTAACTACTAAGTATTATAAGCTGTTTGAAAGCTAAATTCGTTAGGGCTTAGTTATATGAATGGATGCATTACATATGATGTAAACGAACAATTTCTTTTTACCCATTAATAGGTATGATTAAGTAAAACAAGACCCATTAATGACTATGTTGCTATTTAATAGATAGTTAAACATCTGATCATTAGAAGAACTTTTCCCATTTTTGGTGTCATGTTCACTGTGTTTTATTGATTAGACCCGAAAAGAAAAAAAGTAATAATATATTTATCATTTTTTTTAGTTCAAAACGGGTTTTTCATTATTCTGAGGCTTTTTAGGCATTGTGGAGGAACGTGATTGATTGATTATAATGTATTGAGAAATGATAGAGTGGGTGAATACAACTACAACGCATTTAACAAGTTTTTTGAAGATATTGAGTTGGACAGGGAACTTATAGTAGGCTACACTCCACAACAAAACAGGAACAGTGAAAGAAATAATATAATTATCAAGGAGATGGCAGAATCGATGATTTATAAGAAGGGGTTTTCCAAATCCTTTTGGGGCAAACTTGTGTATACGTCTATATATTTGATGAATAGATATCCAACAAAAGTTTTGGAGAATAAGACTCCACTTGTAGCCCGGAGCATAAGAAAATCATCCTTAAGTCACCTTAAGGTTTTTGGATTGTATTTGCTATGCGCATGTTTCAAAAGAGACTCATATCCACATCCATTAAAAAAATAAACCAAATCCGTATCCATTAACCATCGGATTTTAGAATTATTTACCAAATCCGCATTCACGGCGGATTTGGATTATCCGCGATTAATTCGCATCCGTAATTGTTCAATAGGATTTAAATAAAAAAATCTCATAAAATATTTTAAAACTATAAAATTAGCTATTTAATTATTAGGTTACTATAGATAGGTACTAGACAATATAATAATAAAATAGATAAAATCAATTATGTGCTTTATGTATGGAATAATTTTATTTGGTCGATATTATGTATGATTTTTGTATATATATATATATAGAATATCTTTATATATAATACAAATATTTTATTTTTATTTCTTATATTTTATTCGAATTTTGGATTATCCATCGGATTATTATAAAAAACGAAATTCTAACGGATTATTCACCGTTTACCTTTGTGAGAACCAAACCCTCATGAATCACTATCGGTTCCATTAACGGGTTTTTTATCGGATCATATATCCATCGGTTAAGGTTAATATTCTAACAATTTCCATCCCTGGACTAGACACAAACTCGATGAAGTAATTGGAATATGCATATTTGTAGGATATAACTCAAAATCAAAAGGCTATAGACTTTATAGTTTGCAGAAAAATAAATTAATTATTTCACTTGATGTCTTATTCAAGGAGAATATGTCATATGATTGTAACAAAAAGAAAGTCCAAACTGTTGCTAATTCTTTTGATGATAAGAAAGAATGTGAGGTCGATGATGGGATTTGAGAAGGGGACCCTTCAACCGCAAGCCCTCAATCTTTCACTCTAAATTCAAATTATTCATCTCCAAGTTCAACTCCAAGAAAAATGAAAAATTTGGAGGAAATTTATTATAGTTGCAATTATTGTGTTATTGAACCAGAAAGCTTTGAGAAGGAACTAAAGAAGGAAGCATGGAAGAAAGTTATGCAAGAAGAAATCCAAGTAATCAAAAGAAATGAGACGTGGGAATTGGTGAAAGGAACTCAAGACAAAGATGTCATTAGTGTGAAATGATTTTTCAAAATTAATCTTGATGGTTCGGTTAAAAAAACAAAGTGAGACTCGTAGCAAAAAGATATTCACAACAACTCGGAATTGTTTTCAAGAAACTTGTGCACCCGTGGCTGGATTTTATACGATTTAAACACTCATTGCATTGGCCGTTCAAAAGGTTAGTTCTTATATCAACTTGACGTAAAATTTAGAATTTTTGATTGGTAAATTAGAAGTAGATGTTTATGTTAAGCAACCACAAGAATTCGTAACCAAAGGTGAAGAAGAAAACAAAGTGTACAAGTTGAAAAAGGTGTTATACAAGTCAAAACAAGTATCCCGAGCATAGTATAGCAAAATTGATTCATATTTTCTCAAAATAGGTTTTCATAGGAGAAAAAAATGAGGAAACCTTATATGTTAATAAACAAGGTACTGTTGGAATTCTTATTGTTTCACTTTACGTTGATGATTTGGTGTTCACCGGGAATAACAAACAAATAATTGAAAGTTTTATAGAGACATGATGAAAAAAATATGAAATGAGTGATATGGATCTCTTGAATTACTTCTTGGGTATTGTGATTTTTCAAAAGAAAGAGAATATTTTTATTAACCAAAAGTAGTACGCCAAAACTCTTCTGGAGAGATTTAGAATGAGAGATTGCAAACCGGTGGCTACACCTTTGATCATGAATGAAAATCTGAAGGAAGAAGATAGAAGTAAGAAAGTAGGAATTTCAATTTATCAAAATTTTGTTGGAAACTTGTTGTATTTAATCCAGTAAGACCGTACGTCATGTAGCTACATGCATGTTGTCGAGATACATGCACAACCGAGTCAACATCACTTTGGAGCTCCAAAAAAAAGTGTTGTGATACGTTCAAGGTACTCTTGAATTCGGTATATTATATTAAAGTTATGTTGAAGCAAACTTTATTACATTTTGTGATAGCAATTGGTCCGGATATGTTGATGATATAAAAAGCACACCGGGTCATGATTTTTCTCCTTGTTCCTGTATATTTTCGTGAGCATATAAGAAATAGAAAATAGTGGCACAATCATCAGCATAATTCGAATATATTTTGGCATCGTTAGCAACCTCTCAAGCTATATGGCTAAGGAGGATTATGCAAGATATTTGTTTGAAGCAAAGAGAAGCTACTGATCTCTTATGTGACAACAAGTTTGCTATAACAATGAAAATAATCTCGTCTACCATAGTCGCACAGAACATATTGCAATCAAGTATCACTCTATAAGAGAAGTCGTAGAAGAAGGTGGAATTCAACTCAAGTATTAAAAAACGGAAAGACAAGTTGCTGATATTTTCACCGAAACCCTTCCAAGAGACAAGTTCGAGTTTTTCCATGAACTTAAAAGAATTACAAAAGATATTAAGGGGTGCTAATATTAATATTTTGAATACATTTTATCTTTTAAATACTATATTCAATTAATCTCTATTAGTCTCTTGGAGTCTATTCATTGTAACTCTTAAGAAATTTATGTTATTGTATCCTTTAGTGTCTAGTATCTCAAGTGTTTTATATAAAAGCTATCATGTAGAGAAGTTGGATTACCAATCATATAAGGAAAAATATAAATATACCCAAAATGTAGCATTTGTTTCATATTTTTTTCTTATAATTTTCAATAAGTTTTTTTTTCATTTAAATTTTTAGATCTTTATTTCCAACCTCTATAGCTGAGGTAAAACTTCCATCCAATATTGGTTTGTCCAATATTCATATCATATCTATTGATTATTGTAACAAAACACATGTCATTAGGTTAATTAGTTAGTTATATTTGTAAATTTAAATCATGGGGTATGTGTATTAATATAATTGGTAGGTTCATCCAATATTGGATGGAAGAATTTACCTTATAATAAACACACAAGTTTCATAGAAAAGCATATTTATTGAGAAATGAACGATTATGTTGACATATAGAAGGCCAGAGTTAAAGAAGAAACCCGTGATATACTTGATGATATAGTTGAACCACTTGGTAAATTATGGGATGCGCAACAAAAATAATTGTAACCCCCTTATATTTTTTTTTTTGTCATAAATGAAACTTATAAACGATTACCAAAATTTGAAAAGAAAACATAGAAACCCGTGAGAGATAAATCTTACTCAAGGTATGAATTCGAAGACTAGACTTCACTAGAGTCTTAAACCTATCCAACTGACACTATTCCAGATTCATTAGCTAAATGTACTAGTTTTAATAGGGTAACACTATTTCCGTTTTTGTAAGTTTAAAACATGGGGTATGTGTATGAATATAATTGGTGTAGGATCATCCAATATTGGATGGAAGAATTTTCTGTTGGTTTTAACTTTTTAAGTAAGATTTTTAACTTTTGAATAAAGATTAATAACATTCAAAAGACTTTTAGGCAATAAATAATTAATAATCTGAGCGTATAGTAGCATCTATCGAGCCGAGAGAGTTTGCTTCACAATGGCGGCAACGGCTAATTAAATCAACCAACGGAGACACACTAATGATGGAGGCGCCTCTTGAACAGATGACGGCATGGTCGACAGTACCGTACATCGATGACAACTACGGGCCACAGCAACCCTGAGGTTAAAGCCGAGGTGGACCGTTTGGTTAAAGAAGAGATGCGTGTCGTAGCTCCAAAAAACCTTCAGATTATCTGAAAGCGCTCCCACCTCTCCCCAAATTCAATTTCCAGGTTCTCTATTTCTATTTACATTCATATTGATACATACATATGTTCAGTAAATGCATTTCGAAACCCTAGAAACTAATTAATAGTGGAAAAAATGACTGTGCAAGACATGTAGCAATATATACGTACCTATAGATATACGCATTGTGTGTGTTCATGTATAATATATAGATTATATGTGTTTATGATTATATATATATGTGAGAAATTTTTAGTTGTACGCGTTGTATATTTTATTAAGTGAAAATTTAGGTGTTAAAAATTAGTCATGAAAGAAGAAAAAGACTTACTTATTCAACCAATATCTGATTTGGAAATTAAAAAAGCTTTGTGGTCAATTGGTAATTCTAAAAGTCCAGGACCTGATGGATTTTCAGCTGGATTTTTCAAAGTTTCATGGGATATAATTAAAGAGGATCTATGTAAAGCCATAAAGAGTTCTTTTGATGATGGACAAATACTTAAGGAGATAAACTCTGCGAATATCTCACTAATACCAAAGGTGAAAAACCCTAATATCACAAAAGAGTATAGGCCTATAGCGTGTTGTAATGTGATATATAAAATCATTTCAAAGATTATTGCTAATAGGTTGAAGAGTACACTTAATGGTATTATATCTCAAAATCAGTCTGCGTTTGTACCTGGAAGACTAATTGGGGAAAACATTCTTATAGCCCAAGATATAGTAAGAGGATATTCAAGGCAGAACATCACTAAAATATGTACTTTTAAAATTGGATTTAATGAAAGCCTATGATTCTGTTGACTGGGGCTTTATCCTTAAAACCTTAAAATCTTTTGATTACCCAGATAAATTTATAAGATGGGTGAGCATGTGCCTTACAAGCACATCATATTCTATTATGATCAATGGAAGCCCTCAAGGTTTTTAAAGGTGAGAAGGGCCTCAGACAGGGGGACCCAATATCACCATACTTATTTGTAATAGGTATGGAAGTATTATCACAAATATTCCAACAAATAGGGGCTAAAAAGAACTTTCAGTGGCACCCTAATTGTGGAAAGATCAAGCTCAACAATTTAATGTTTGCTGATGATCTGCTAGTATTTTTTAAACCTTCAATAGAATCAGACATACTAGTCAAGAAAGGGCTCCTCTTATTTAGTAAAATGTCAGGGCTATATATAAGTGAAAGTAAGAGAAATATTTTTTATGGGGGCTGTACTGATCAAGATAAATATGATATGGAAAGTACACTTAGCATACCAGAGGGCTTCCTCCCAATGAAATACTTGGGGGTACCCCTCATAACTGGTAGACTTAGCCTTAATGACTGTTACCCTCTCACTGAAAAAATGGCTACAAGAATTGATCATTGGGCCTCAAAACACCTTACTTATGCTGGAAGAATTCAACTTATTAAATCTGTTTTAACAAGCATATCTAGTCACTGGTGTAATGTATATACTCTCCCAAAAAGAGTAATTAAACAGCTTCAGAGTAAAATCATGGCTTTCTTATGGTGTGGTAAAAGTAACTATGATGGAGGGGCAAAAGTCTCATGGGAACAAGTTTGTAAACCTATTGAAGAAGGAGGATTGGGCATAAAAGATCTTTATATTCAAAATCAGGTAGCTACCTTAAAATTGCTTTGGGGCTGTTGTATTCCCAAAAATAGTATTTGGTCTAAATGGATTAATACAAATCATTTGAAGGGCAAATCGTTTTGGCAAGTAAAAATCCCAACTGACTGTTCTTGGGGTTGGAGAAAAATCTTAAAATGTAGAGATAAAGCGAAAAATTTGGTCAAATATATAGTGGGAAATGGTAAAAACATCTCAATATGGTGGGATTATTGGTTACCTAATAATACAAACCTCTTTGAAGTGAAGAACAGTAAGTTTGCATCTGGATACTATGACAACAGTAAACTTGCTCAATTTTACTGTAATGGAAGATGGAAATGGCCGTCGATGTTAAGCTTTATGAAGGAGTGGGTTAAAAATATCGTAATTTCAGATTCTGAGGATACAATAAAATGTACCTGTACAAAAAAAGGTAATTTTATTACTTCAGAAATTTATAACCACATTCGACAAAAAGGTACAGTTAACAACTGGGCTCACACAATTTGGAAGAATAAAAGTTTACCCAAATACAAAGTGATATATTGGCTTGCACAGTTAGATAAATTACCCACTAAACAGAGATTGATGAACTGGGGACTTATCTCTAGTACGATTTGTGAATTCTGTGGGCTGTTGAGTGAGGACAAGAACCATCTATTTTGGAACTGCTCCTTCACGGCTCGGATCTGGGCCAAATGCCGATTGAAAGCAGGAATTAGCTGTGTTTCTCTTGACTGGAACACAATAATTGAAGACCTCTCTCGGATAAGGGTTAAAACCCTAAAAAGTGAAATTGCCAGAATGATTATGCCAATAGCTGTCCACTCGATATGGATTGAAAGAAATAACAGGTTATTCAACAAAATCTACCTTAGTGAAGAAGATATAATGGAGAAAATAAAAAGTTACCTGATTGAGAATCTTATTAAGCTGAAAGCTTATGGAAGAGAGAAGATAGATGAAGAGTCGATTCGGTGGAGAAGATGACCCGATACGAAGAGAGAGAAATGATAGGATGAGATATTAGATTTCTTTTGTACTTGTTGTCTGAAGAATAGAGTAAAGTATATGTTTTGTCTTATTATGTTAGTGGTCTGTTGGACCATTTAGTAGTTTGTAATGTTTGGACCTTTTATAATAGGTTGTGTAAAGGATGGTTTTGAGCTTAATGATATAAAATTGGCTGGGCTTGCTGACAAAAAAAAAAAAATTAGTCATGAATTAACATGGGAGCCTAGAGTAACTTAAGAATTTTATAACTATGCTATAAAATTTACGTGATGCTGCATTGTATATGTGAAAAGATGGGTAAAGGTGAGCAAAAATACTTCATTTATGATTTTCATGGATAAATTGAGAATGTGACTTCAATTTATTTAAAGTTCGAGAAATGAAGAAATTATAAGTAAATGGGTGGTATATATCATTACTCTTATCTTTATTTGCTGTTTATATAAGATCTGAAGGAATATACTTTATTTTCTCGGAACATTAATGGTTTAAAGAGCCTTTGGTTTAAGTAATTGGAACATTAATTATTTAAGTAAAGCTGTTGTTCACATTACATTGTGAAAGTAGAGAAGTACGTAACTTCCAATTCGCCCACATCGGCCAAATAAAATAGAAAATACCTATTTACTTACTTGATCCTTTTGCCTTTTACACAACAATATTTTTTGGTTTACTTTTTGGCTCATGTTTAACAACTTTGACTAGTACAACTCAACCCATAAATCAATTTTACAAAATAAAAATAAATTAAATTTATTACTTAGTTTTCATGTTATGTAGCAACTATTATACATGTTTTACAACAACCATTTTCTATTTATGATGGTTTGTTACATCATATATCTTTCAGTTCATGTTTAACAACCTTGATTAGTGTAATAACGGTCATATTATAATAGCTAGTTTCTTCTGCTATAAATAGAGCTGCTGTCTAGATCATTTGAAATTTAATACATTTCAATAACTTATGAAATTATTTACTCGATTCCTCTTTCTTTCTTGAGCGATACCATACAAATTTCGTAAATTTTCTTGTGAGTGCACACGAGTGAAAGTAATGGTAGTTATTCAATATTGTGGAGCGTTCGGATAGACAGTTTCATATCTCGGCTATCCCAGAAATTATTCTTAAAACAATGGACTATTCACGCCACTTTACATCACATACGTGCTCGGGTAATTAGGCATGAGTTTTGGGGATTTAAAAAATAAATATAAGCTAGTTTTATTACCAAAAATATTTATTTTTTTTCTAAACAAAAGACTAAGTCTTTATTGAACAAGTCGTCACATTTTGTAACAACTATTATCCACGTTTAACAACAATCATTTTCTACCCACGTTGGTTTGTAATAGCAGTTACATTTCAACCCGTGTTTAACAACCTTGACTAGTGTAACGATTAGATTATAATGGTTAGTTTCTGCTGCTATAAATAGAGTTGTTGTCTAATTTAATTTAGACCTACAACATCACAACAACTTACGAAATTAATTACTCTATTCCCCTTTCTTTCTTAAGCGATACCATACAGATTCCATACATTTTCTTCTGAGTGCACAACAGTGAGGGTAATAGTGGTTATTCCTTGGGGAGCGTTTGGATAAACAGTTTAGCTTATTGGCTATCAGAGTAATCGTACTTAAGGCAATAGATTTTTCACGCCATTATAATTCACTTACGTGCTTGGGTCAATGGGTCATTGGGCATTACGGATTTAAAAAACAAAAACAAACTAGTTTTATTATCAAGATTATTTAATTTATTCTAAATAAAAGATTAAGGCTTTATTGACCAAGTCTCCACGGTTTGTAACAACTATTATCCATGTTTTACAATACCTATACTTTTACCAACGCTGGCTTGTAACAACAACTACATTTTAGCCCATCTTTACCAACCTTGACTAGTGTAACAACTACATTATAATGACTAGTTTCTCCTGCTATAAATAAAGATGTCGGCTAGTTCATTACAGACTCACAACATCACAATAGTTTTCGAAATTACTTACTCTATTCCTCTTTCTTTCTTGAGTGATACCATAAAGATTTCATACCTTTTGTTGTGAGTGCACACGAATGAGGGTCGTAGTGGTTATTTCTTGCGGAGCGTTCTGATAGAAAGTTTAGCATGTTGGCTATCCCAATAATTGTTACTAATACAATGAATTCACCACACCACTATAATTCACTTACGTGGCCGAGTCATAAGTCATAGGTCTTTGGGACTTTAAAAATAAATAATAAACTTACCAAACAAAAAACTAACTCTTTATTGACCAAGTCTACACGTTTTATAACATCTATTATCCATGTTTTACAACAACCATTTTATTACTCATGTTAGTTTGTAATACCAGCTACATTTCAGTCCATGTTTAACACCCTTGACCAGTGTAACAATTATACTATAAAGGCTAGTTTATGTTGCTATAAATAATGCGCTTGTCCAGTTCATTTCAAATTTATAATATCACAACTATTTACGAAATTATTATTGAGCGATACGATACAGGTTTCATACCTTTTCTTGTGAGTGCACACGAATGAAGGTAGTAATGGGTATTCCTCAGGGAGCGTTTGGATAAACAATTTAGCATCTTGGCAATCCTGGAAATTGTTCTAAAGGAAGGGGATTCTCCACATCACTATAATTAACTTACGTGCCCGTGACATGGGTCTTGGGGATTTAATAAATAAAAGTAAAAGAGTTTTATTACCAAGTTTATTTAAACTTTTTTTAAACAAAAGACTAAGGGGGTGTATATAATTGGGAGTCTGTTGGATTTTTTTGGACTTTTAAAAGTCCATAAACTTTGCAGATTTCACAGATTTTAATGGAGTTTGACGGATTCTTTTTAAATCTGTATATAGTTTGACGGATTTTTATGTTAAGATCTTAATAGACTTTAATAGATTTTAATGGACTTTAAAAAGAATATATACATTCATTCTGCATCACCGAACCACCACATCTCTACCCTAACCCAACCAAGCGTTGCAAGCGAAGATGGGAATATCAACGGATGGTATTGGAAAATGGGGAAAAAGAAAAAGAACGCTGCGCTTCGGGAAAACCAATCAAACTTCGGAAATCTCAAGATCAAGGCAAAGGAGAAGCAGTAAACAAAATCTCGTTACAATCAAGACTAATGATGAAAGGTATTACAGTATTTCTTTACTAATCTATCGTTCCCCAAGATCTACTTACAGATCAGCAGGAATCAACTACTCGCAAAAGGTATTTCCCTTTTTTAATCTTTTTTTTAGTGTTTCGATGGAGTGAGCGTGTAGTAGAAGGATTTATATTTTTTAAGGAGAAGATCAAGAGTCGCTATTTGTTTACCTATTATTCTAGACTGGAGAAGTTTCAATTTCAGACCTCAAAAATAGGAATAATCCCTTTTAACATACCCTTATCAAAACTAATCATTACTATAGACATTTATGAGGGTGGATATAGGGCAGTAATAGATGTAATCAAGAAGCGTGGTAAGTTTTACCTTCCCAAACCATCAAGATCACCAAAGGTTAGCGTATTACAGAAGCACCTCATCAAGAATAAGGTACAATCCACCTATTTAAGCAAGGAAGAAGGTAACGCTCTCTTACTCACTCACCTTTCTCTTTCTACTTACTGTTCTCCCTTTCAAACTGTTCCTTGTACCCCCTGCATAATCTTTTATTTTGTTCCAACAAAAGCTGTTACACATTTACCTAACACTATTAACCCTTCCTGTTTCTGTTGTTTATCCATGGCAACAAGAGATAATCACGCACTTCCTATAATACAGCTGAATGATCATAAAGCGCGAAAGTTGGGTGTTATCGACATTGGTATGAAGGCCAGACTAGTGGAAAGTATGAAAGAAGAGAAAGCCATTATTCTTAAAATAGTGGGAGAATCCACTGTTTACGCTGCCCAAATCAGGAAATTTATTGAAGATAAGTGGGGTATCCAGGGGCACTTCAGATTATCTGATATCAAAGAAAATGTTTTCAAACTTGAAGTGTTTAATGAGAAGGAATTCAATAGAGTATGGGAAATGCGCCCTAGCATCTACTCCAAAATGCACATAAGCATGACAATCTGGCCATTAAAAATGGAGTTCAAAGACATATCAACTGACTACTCATCAATTTGGGTTCAAATTAGGGGTCTAGCTTTCAAGCAGAATAACCTCGCAACAGTTAGAGCTCTAGAGAAGTGCTTCATCAAAGTAGAAGCAGTGGACCTCCCAGCAGCTACAAATATAGACATCAAAATACTAAGATTCAGAATCAGATTCAACACCAAGTATCCACTCCCCCCAGGAACATATCTTTATCAAGAAGAAGGCGCGGCATGGGTAGTGTTTCAATATGAGAACACAGGACTTCTTTGTTTCAGATGTGGAAGAATAGGCCACCAGTATGGAGAATGCCCAGTAAAAATGATCAAACAAGAAGAAGATATTGATGAAAGAAGGAAAGTAACATGGAGCATAGATAATGTGGCGAAATTTCCCCCTTTTAACCCTATATATGGTTTTCATATTAATATTAATGGAGAATTTGTAAACTATATATATAATGATAGTAATGTAAGAAATGCAGGACTTTCTCATAGGAATCCTAATCCAACTAGAGGCATTATAATCAATGAAGGCGGTGGGAACAGTCTCAGCAAATTCAATTACACGAAGAAAGGAGCAGCAAACAAATACGCGTACAATAAGGAAATGGAAGAAGAAAATCAAAGGGAGGATAGAGAATGGGAAGCTTGGAACAGGCAAATGCATGATTTACGTAATGAACTTCACGAATCAACCCTCAAGATTGAAGCCTTTAAAAAGACACACGGCATAAATGATGAGGGAGAAGATGGGAATGAAGGAGATATAAGGGCGGTTATGCTAGCTTTTGAAGAAGAGGTCAGGAAGATAAAAGGCAAACATGCAGTAACTTCCAGCGAGAATTCAGAATCAAATGTTGAAATGTCTTCCAACTTTCAACATAAAATTAAAAGGAGGAGAGAAGGAAGGCCAGGACCATCAGATAGGGGGAATAAAAGTGGTAGCTCTAATATCGCTGGAAACTTCAAAAAACTTAGGGTTGTAGACGCTATAGAGAATTTAGTGAACAATAATAGATATAGTGTGCTTGAGAACGTGAAAGAAAAAGAAAATGAAGAAGAATCACTACATGAAGGCTCAAAAAATGACGGTGATATCTCGAAAATGATAGATGAATATGACTCGCAATTTGAACCTGAAGAAGAAAAAGAAGGTAGCTATGAAAACAGTGAGAACTATTTTGAGAAAGATTATGAAGGTGGTGGCGAAGATCATGATATGAATTTCAACTACGCTGATGCTGTAGAAGAGGAGGAAGAGAATAGCAAAGGAAAAGCTGGAGGCGGCTACTCCAAAAAAGCCGCAAAAGCAAAATGACGACCATATTTTGGAATGTCCAGGGCATTCGAGCACCCTTGACATTCTCCAGGATCAGCTCGATGGTGAAACAGTTCAGGCCAGGGTTGGTTGCTTTTTGTGAAACAATGTTGAGAGAGACAGACTCTCAAGACATTGTTTCAAAGTTGGATTTTGGTAACAAGTTTTGTGTGGACCCCACTGGATCAGCTTTTCATTCAGGGGGTTTCCTTATTTTGTGGCATGATTTTGTTCGGCTTAGTGTAGTGTTTAGTTGCTCCTTTTATGTTATCGTTTGCATTAATGAAATTAGTTTTTCCTATTATATGATTTTCTTACATGCACCTAATGATTTTTATCATAGAACACAAATATGGAAAGAAATATCAAATTGGAGCAAAGATATAACACAACCATGGACAATAGTTGGGGATTTTAATGAAATACTCAATGTGACTGAAAAATTGAGCAAAAACCCTCCTAATTTAGATCGTATTAATAACTTTAAGGAATTTACTTACCAAAATTCCCTTATTGAAATAAAATCTAATGGATGTTTCTTTACGTGGTCTAACAAATTAGAAGATGGGAAGTTAGTTAAAACAAAAATTGATCGAGGGCTCGCTACTTACGAATGGATGGAGAATTTCCCACGCACAAAAATATTCGTGCCACCAGCTATAGGGTCGGATCACTCTCCTCTTGTCCTACATTATGATATTAATATGAGAATTGGGAAAAAGTACTTTAAATTCGAAACTAGGTGGTTAGAAGATAATAGTTGTAGAGAAATAGTCGATAAGAGTTGGAAAATTTCTAACATTAACCCCCCAATTACCAAATTCTTAAGGAAGAGGGAACATACTAAAGAAAACCTTATAAAATGGAGCTATAAAAATTTTAAAAACCATGATATAACTATGAAGAAACTACAAGACAAACTTATTAGCCTTAATAATTCCGAATTAGACATAACTAAGTGTGCGGAGGAAGAAAATAGAATTAAAGAACAAATAAAAATCGAATACAATAGAGAAGAGAAATATTGGAGTGACAGGGCCAGGGTAAACTGGCTAACTTTTGGGGACAAAAACACAAATTTTTTTCACTTAGCCACTATCCAAAGAAGGAAACTTAATAGAATAACAAGAATCAAGAATAAGGAGGGAATATGGAAAGAGAATACAGATGAAATCAAAGAAAGTTTTCAAGATTACTATAAAAATCTATTTAAAGAAGAAACTTGTTCTACGGAAAATATGAACAAAGCTATAAAATATATACAACCAAAAGTTACAGAACAAATGAATGAGAACTTAACAAAAACACCAGACTTACAAAAAGTTGAAAAAGCCATTAATGAACTTTCATCCTCCAAAGCACCGGGCCCTGATGGTCTTAATGGTAAATTTTACAAAGAATTTTGGGATATAATTAGAGATGATGTTATGACTGTTATTATTGATTTTTTTAACAACAATTGCTCTCTGAAAAAAATTAATGATACCCTAATCACCCTTATCCCAAAAGGGGAAACACAGGAAAACTTGGGAGATTTTAGACCCATATCTTGTGTTAACTTCATTTATAAAATTATTACGAAAATATTATCGAATAGACTTAGAGAAATTATGAATACTATAGTTTCACAGACTCAGGCAGGTTTTATTAAAGGACGTGCAATCCAAGATAATATCATCATTGCTCAAGAACTTTCCTTCTTTATGACAAAAAAAAGGAAAAATAAGAAACATTTAGCTGCCATAAAAATCGATATGGCAAAAGCTTACGATCAGGTAAGATGGGATTTTCTATTTCTTGTTTTAAATAAACTGGGTTTTAATAGTAAATGGATAGACTGGATTAAAAATTGCGTAACTTCGGCCTCTTTTAATTTAAACCTTAATGGTGAGAGATTGGATAGCTTCAAATCAGGGAGGGGCCTTAGACAAGGGGACCCACTATCTCCCTTTTTATTCTCTATTCTTACAGAATCTCTCATTAGTATTATAGATCATGCTATTAATAAAGAATTGATTAAAGGAATCCAAATCAATCGGAACTGCCCTAGCATCTCCCACCTGCTTTTCGCTGATGATTCACTGTTTTTCTTAGATCTGGAACTTACAGATATTAGTAGTTTTAAAGAATGCCTCGACATTTATTGTAACGGGTCTGGACAGAAAATTAATTTCAACAAATCAGCGATCCTTTTTAGTAAAGAAACCTCAGAAGACTTTAGAATTAAAACTTGCAAGGAGTTAAATTTTCTAGAGACAAATGACCTAGGTTTCTACCTTGGTATACCACTCTGCCACAAAAGATCCAAAGTGGAATCACTAGAATGGATAGCAAAGAGAATTTTTAAGAATACAGAGGGATGGAAGGCCAAATTATTATCAGAAGGAGGGAAAGAAGTACTAATTAAAGCAGTTTTACAGGCTATTCCTAATTACTACATGTCAATTTTTTCTTTTCCTATTTCTTTTTGTAACAAATTAATATCTGCTATTTCTAATTTTTGGTGGAACTCGGGAGAAAAAAATAGAATCCATTGGCTTGCATGGGAAAAAATTACAATAAGTAAATTGATTGGAGGCCTAGGTTTCAAGGATTTCAAAAATATGAATACGGTCCTTTTAGCAACTCAGGCTTGGAGATTAATGAATAACACCGAGAACCTTGCGGCCAAGCTCCTTAAAGGTATTTATTTCTATAAAACTAACTTCATGACATGTAAAATTAAACAAAGTAGGACCTGGAGCTGGGCAAGTATAATAGAAGGGAGGGACTTTCTGAAGAAACATGGAATAAAAAAGATTGGAAATGGTGAAAACACAAATATCTGGAGCGAAAAATGGATTGACACAGAATGGGAAATCAACAAACCAACTGGCACTACCCTCAACAAAGTTAACGAATTAATGAAAACAGGTACTACGGAATGGGATCTCGATATCCTAAACAGTATCTTCCCAGAGCCTGTGATACCACTGATCAGAAGGATAAAAGATACAGATATAGAAACAAAAGATAAATTCATATGGCCTTTCTCGAAAGATGGTACATATGACACGAAAACTGGATATAAAGTTATCACATACGAAAAAGTCATCAACAAACCGACAACAGCAACCCAAAAATCTAAATATGATTCACCAATATGGAAGGTTATCTGGAAGTCGAACATACCAAGGAAAATCAAGATGTTCATTTGGCGTTTATGTAACAATGCTATACCAACGAGAACAAACCTCTATATAAGGAAATGTGCAGACTCCAAAAATTGTCTATGGTGTAATTACCCAGAAGAGAATATAGAACATCTTTTACTTACTTGTACCTTATGTAAAGATATTTGGGCGGGCTCTCCTCTACAAATTAGAATTCCTGAAAATTTAGAGGACAAATTTGAAGATTGGTTCTTAAAAATTATAAAGACGTTCGTCGATGGAGGGTGGGACAAGAATATAGTCAAGGATACCATTATGATAACTCTATGGAATATATGGAAAGGAAAAATGAAGGCAATACATGAAGGAACGGTGATTAATGGAACGGGAGTTAATATAGCAACGGCAAAACTTATGCAAGATCTTCATGGAATTAATTGGAGGGAAACTACTCTTAGAAAAATGACGAATAAAGACACTGAAGAGGAAACCTCAATCCCAGATCTTCAAGAAGCTGATATAAAAATTTACTGCGACGCATCCTTTTCCAACAAATGGGAGCCAACAGGAATTGCGATAGTGGGATTAGACAAACAAGAAAACAAAAGTTTTGAACTCAGCGAAGACATAGAATGCAACACGATAGAAGAAGCGGAAGCATATGCAGTCCTTAAAGCAACTGAATTTGGGGGTGACCTTGTTAGTAATAATAAGATCATCCTATCAGATAACCTTGAGGTTATTCAAGGTATTAAGCAAGTGTCAGCAGCTCGTTGGAATATCCAACCTATTCTACGCAAAATTGTTCGCAAAGCTAGGGAAATTGGGCAAGTCTCCCTTTACCACATCAGTAGGAAGCTCAATGGAAAAGCGGACAAGCTTGCAAAGGAAGCTAGGCACAGGGCTATGTCTAGACGTCTAGCGACGTTTAGTATTTTTGATGCGGCAGCTAGACTAGAAAATTAGGAATAGGTTAACTTTCTTTTGTTTGGTGCCTTGGGCGCCTTTTATTGTCCAAAAAAAAAAATACAAATACACCAGAAAAAAAATGTATCTCTCCCAGTAAAAAAATACACTTTCGTAATAAATGTATGACGCTAAAAATTATCCATAAAATCAATTTGTAAATCCAAACTTAATTAAAAATCACTTTAATAAAAACAAAACTAAAATTCATCAAGTTTATTATGTTTGATCCTCTTAATTCTCATTGCCACCTCTTTTTTCATCATTATATTGACTCTCGTTTGTACCATTTTGTGGTCTATCATTCCACATAGTTTCAGCAATGCCAAGTCTCCAAGTATTAGCTTCTGCTCTTTGTTGTTGTTGAGTTTGAAAAATAAAATCATGATTTTCCTCGTCTATATCCATAGGGCGATGAAGAGGATGGATCATCTTCTGGTGCAAGAGGAAATTCATCAAAACGACACTCTTTGCAGAGAAAATTATATAGTCCAGCACAAGCTAGCACTAACTCTGCTTGTGTCTCAAAGGGAAACGGAGGTGCACTCTTAAAAATTGTGAAACGAGACTTAAAAATACCAAATAATCTTTCACTTGAATTTCGAGGATGGCGACCATTACCACCAAAGTCTTGGAGATGATATCGAACACCACGTAATGGAGCCAAAAACTGACGATGATTAGCAAAACCACAATCAACTAAAAAGTATTTTCCTGAAAAATATAATACATTCAAATTAGTATGTCATACACAAAAATTGGTACTTAATTACAAAAATATAATAAAAAATACCTTTCAATAATTCCAATCCATTTCTCCTTGATAATAAATCATTTAATACTTTTGAGTCATGTGTTGAATCTTCCCAACCACTAAGAACATAAATAAATTCCAAATCAAAGTCACAAACTGGCAAAACATTTTGAGATTGAAATCCATGACAGTTTCGATATCTGTTCAAATCTGGACCCGTTATCATGGTTGAAATGTGGGTTACATCAAAGGTAAGGAGGAGAAAATAAATTGCAGGGATACAATTAAAAATAGTTCAATCAATTTTAGATATTCAACGTTGAATCGAATTACAAAACTTACCTTAAAATAAGGATAAAATCGTGTACTTGATTTTATTTTATGAGGTACTGTAAATCCAGGTTAGACCATCATTTGTTGTGCTATAGTATTTAGCGCCTTTAAAAATTTTGTTAAAATTATGACTAGCCGTAAAATGTGAACGACCAAACTTTTCCTTAACACTAGAATATCGATCATCTTGTTCCACTACAAGCAAAAATGATGCTAACATTTCTTCCACACATATATACCTTGTATCTTCCAAAGGTGTTTGATCTTTGATAATAGTACACAACTTGATAAACATATTTGGAGGCATTCGATACAACTCTCAGAATCTTTGAGGCGCTTCTTGTAATACTTGATGTATATAAGTATACCCTTTGCTGGTGATAGGTCGTCGATTCATCAGATTTTGAATATGGAGACGAGAAATAGACTTTTTCAACGCAAGAATATCGATCATCTTGTTCCACTACAAGCAAAAATGATGCTAACATTTCTTCCACACATATATACCTTGTATCTTCCAAAGGTGTTTGATCTTTGATAATAGTACACAACTTGATAAACATATTTGGAGGCATTCGATACAACTCTCAGAATCTTTGAGGCACTTCTTGTAATACTTGATGTATATAAGTATACCCTTTGCTGGTGATAGGTCGTCAATTCATCAGATTTTGAATATGGGGACGAGAAATAGACTTTTTCAACGCAATAATAATCGCACCAAATACCACCAAAAAGTTCTTAAGCATATCATGAAATTCCTCTTCTAAATCTTGCATATCTTCCTCCATGTCTTCTTTATTCATTTGTTTGAATTGAATTACTTTCTTGCAAAAGTTATGAAGCAAATTCATCAACTATCTTAACCCACTTTACAATTTAATTACTTTAACATATATTTTATTCAAGAAAAAATATGGATCCTTAACAAATATAGAAATATTCATATCAAATAAAACTGAGTCAACAATAACAATGTCATCAAAATGCTCAAACAAAATAATATTTGTTCACTAATATTGTAAAAATGCTAAAATTAACCAAACTGAAATAAAGAGAATAGATCCTAAGACATGTCACCCGTCATGTGAGATATCCAATTTTCTCAATCTTCAATAGTCATCTTAAAAAACACATATTTTTTTTCCTTCCGCCTCAAGCAACCCAAGCGCCTTGAAACGAGTATCATTATCCAAGTTCGGCACTTCGTTGATAGCATCCCAAATTGTATATTCTTTCTCCTTTGCTCTTTCATTTTCTCTTTTCTCTAATAAATTATAGAGTCCTTCAAAACTGGTGGATATTTTGTCAAATTTCTCCATAAGGACACTTTCAGTAGAGTTTTTTTTCATTGAGCTCTGTTGTTTTTTGAGTTACTTTTTTCTTGGAACCCTCAAAAAATTCAGGAGATTGGAGTGGCGATGTAGAGTGGGATGGTGGATCAACTTGAGTTGGTATTACGTATGTGTTGTTATATGTATCATACTCTAAGTGCTCTATGCGCACATCACTAGTTTCCTCAACACCTAATGTCCTTGCATCAGTAACACTACCCAATCCAATTGACTTCTTTCTAACTGCTACAACGTTCCCTACAACATTTCCTAATGACTCATAATCTTCATGTTTATTATAACGTAAGTCAACGTCTTTTGGATGAGCCTAGAAAATAAAATTTAGTACTTTTTAAAATATTTATAAATCTTAAAACTAGTATTTTGAAAGCTCACCTTCATATATTCATCCCAAACTTTAGGAGTAGCAGTGAACATTTGTGTAGTTGAATCATACCCAAAACCGGAGCTAAAGCTTTTTAAGGTTGAAAAAGAATTCCAACGATTTTTAAACCATTTCAACCGACTTTGATAATTAATGTATGTTTTTTGACATCCAAGTTTTGCATTAAGAGTAGCAAGTACTTTTTTATTCTGTTGTTTGCTTTCTAAAACTTCCACTACTATCACGCCATCCAGAATCAACTGAATGAACCATGATTTCTAACAAAGTATCAGTTTGTTTTTGGTCCACGACTCATAATTTCCTTTTTTTTTAGCATATTGTTGTAAATCTTCCATTATGATCCTATTAACATATTAATATAATGAGTATAATTATTTATTATTTTATTTTGAAAAAAGAAAAAGAGAGTGATTTTATTGTTAAAAAAAAGAGATAAAGTTTCATCACTTGATTAAGATATTTTATTTTATTTTTAAATAAAATCATATATAATAAAACTATAAATTTTATGATAAAAAAGAAGTATATAGCCGAAAACGTTGAAAAATTTCAGAGCTAACAAAAAATAGGAAGTAAACGTTGAAACCCATGTAAGTTTTCAGTACATATTTGTCAAAATAAAAAATAAAATCTCAGCACATGTAAAAGTAGATGATTTATAAAGCTCTCGGTACATATTTTTTGTTATGAACAATGCTATGTTCATAAATACAATCAATGAAAAAGTGAAAAAGTGATGATTTATTACTTTCACTTTTAGAAAAGTAGATAAGAATCATCCAAAATAAAAAGCTAAAAAGAATCTACAACCCTTTTTCCAAACAAAAAAAAAAAAAAATTGCAACTAATCTTGATTGCTTTTATTTTAGTCAATATTGTTCGAAGCTATTTGGTTTTAATTTGTCCACACCTTTTTAGATGGTGACATACAATTTGACAGATATTAGATTTTTTTTTTATTCGAAACAAATATCAGAAATTGAACATAACAATGATAATCCTTTTTTTCAGCATGCTTAAACCTAATCCACTGTGACAATGACAATACTTTTAACCAAATTCACAAAATCTTAAGTCCATTCTATCATCGTTAGTATATCATAAAAATTTACCCCATTCTTTCGCTAACACATTAGGGCTAGTACAATATTTTTATGCAGCTATATAAAAAAAGTTAACACATATAAAAGTATATATTCATACCTTTAATTGGGTCAATTATCATCACATATATTGATCTTTTGACTAATTAGTACTGACCCGCAAAATCAAAAACATCACAAATATTGATCCAAGAACAAATTATAAAGAAAAAAAGTTACGACCCTTGATATTAGTGCAAAACAGTGACCAAACTTTGAAATACAGAAAGTTTGGGCATCTGAAGAACATTAATAATCAAAAGCCATTGTTATTAATGATGTAGAATGAGGAAAATTATAAGATAAAATAATTATAAATAGTTTATGAATTTTTCTTTTACCTCAGTAATCGTTGTTTTCTGTTGGAGTTATAAAATCTCTGCTTCTGTAAAATGATTTATAGAAGACTTATTTATTTATACTGAAACTCTTAACTCCAACAAAGTCCATTGACTTGTAAAGTTAAATAACTTTTGAATACCTTAAAATTTTAATGGATTTAAAAAAGTTTAGATTGAATACATCTAGATTTTAAAAGAGTTTTTAAAATCCCAATTGAATACCCCAAAATTTTAATAGACTTTTTAAAATCGTGATTGAATACCCCTTGACTTTTAAAATCTAAAAAATATCCAACAGAATCCCAGTTGAATACACCCCCTAGTCTTTATTGATTAAGCCTCCATGTTTTGTAACAACTATTATCCACGTTTAACAACAATTATTTTCTATCCATGTTGGTTTGTAACAACAACTATTTTTCAACCCATGTTTAACAGCCTTGACTAGTGTAAAAAGTAAATTATAATGGCTAGTCTCTACTACTATAAATAGAGTTATTATCTAGTTTATTTCAGACTTACAACATCATAACAACTTATTTAATTACTTACTCTATTCCTCTTTCTTTCTGTAGCGATACCATACAGATCCCATACCTTTTCTTGTGAGTGCACACGAGTGAGGATAGTAGTGTTAAAACTAGGGAAGAATTCGGATAAACAGGTTAGCATCTTGGCTATCATAAAAAACTTTCTTAAGGCTATGGATTAGTCACGCCACTATAATTCACTTATGTGTCTAGGTCATAGGTCATGGATATTGGGAATTTAAAAAATAAAAATAATTTAGTGTTATTACCAAGTTTATTTAAACTTTTTCTAAACAAATGACCAAGTCTTTATGGACCAAGCCTCCAAGTTTTGTAACAATTATTATCCATGTTTTACAATAGCAATTTTCTACCCGCGTTGGCTTGTAACAGTAACTACATTTCAGCCCATCTTTAACAACCTTTACTAGTGTAACACCTACATTATAACGACTAATTTTTGCTGCTATAACTAGAGTTGTTGGTTATTATATTTTATCTTAGGACATCACAGCAACTTACGAAATTACTTACTCTATTCCTCTTTCTTTATTGTGTGATACCATACATATTCCATACTTTTTCTTGTGAGTGCACACGAGTAAGGGTAGTAATAATTATTTCTTGAGGAGTTTTCGGGTAAACAATTTAGCATCTCGGGTATCCCAGAATCTTTTGTAAGGCAGTGAATTCTCCACTCCACTATAATTCACTCACGTGCCCGGGTCATGGGTCATGGGTCTTGGGGATTCAAAAAATATAATAAACTAGTTTTATTACCAAGTATATTTAAAGTTTCTAAACAAAAGACTAAGTCTGTAATGACCAAGACTTCACGTTTTGTAATAACTATTATCCACTGTTTACAATAACCATTTTCTACCCATGTTAGTTTGTAACGAAAGCTACATTTCATCCCATGTTAACAGCTTTGACTAGTGTAACAACTAAATTATAACAACTAGTTTTTGCTGCTGTAAATAGAGTTGTTGTCTAGTTCGTTAAAGACTTACAGCATCATAACAACTTATAAAATTACTTACATTATTCCTCTTTATTTCTTGAGCGATACCATACAAAATCCATACCTTTACTTGTGAGTGCACAAGAGTGAGGATAGTAGATGTTATTCCTAAAGGAGCGTTCGGAATAACAAATTAGTATCTTGGCTATCCTGAAAACCGTTCTTAAAGCAGTGGTTTATCCATGCTACTATAATTCACTTACGTGCCTGGTGGGTCATGGGTCTTGGGGATTCAAAAAGTAAGAATAAACTAGTTTTATTACCAAGTTTATTAAAACATTTTCTAAACAAAAGACTAAGTCTTTATTGACCAAGTCTTCGCGTTTATCCACGTTTTACAACAACCATTTTCTACCCCTGTTGGTTTATTACAACATCTACATTTCAACCCATGTTTAACAACCTTGACTAGTGTAACCGTTATATTATAACGACTAGTTTCTGATGCTATAAATATAGTTGTTGTTTAGGTCATTTCAAACTTACAACATCACAACAACTCACAAAATTACTTATTATATTCCTTTTTTTGTGATACCATACATATTTCATACATTTTCTTGAGAGTGCACACGAGTGAGAGTCGTGGCGGCTATTCCTTGGTGAGCGTTCGAATATACAGTTTAACATCTTGGCTATCCCGAAAATCATTTTAAGGTAGTGGATTCTCCACGACAATATACTTCACTCTCGTGCCCGGGTCACAGGTCATGGGTCTTGGGGATTTAAAAAGTAAAAATAGGCTAGTTTTATTACCAAGTTTTTAAAATGTTTTCTCAAAAGACTAAGTCTTTATTGACCAAGTCGCCACGTTTTGTAAGAACTATTATCCATGCTTAACAACAACCATTTTCTACCCACGTTGGTTTGTAAAATCAGTTAGATTTCAACCCATGTTTAACAACCTTGACTAGTGTAACGCCTTCATTACACTGGCTGGTTTGTACTGTTATAAATAGAATTTTTGTCAAGTTAATTTCAGACTTACAACATCACAACAACTTAGAAATTACTTACTCTATTCCTCTTTTTTCTTGAACGATACCACACATATTCCATACCTTTTCTTGTGCGTACACACGAGTGAGGGTAGTAGTGGTTTCCTTAGTGAGCGTTGGGATGAATAGTTTAGCATCTTGGCTATCAGAGAAATTGTTCTATAGGCAATTATTCTATGTAACACTATAATTCACTTACATGTTTGGGTCATGGGTCATAGGTATTGGGATTTAAAAAAAAATTCTAGTTTTGTTACAAGGTTTATATAAACTTTTTATTAAAAAGGACTAAGTCTTTATTGACCATGTCTCCACGTTATGTAACAACTATAATCTATGTTTTACAACAGAAATTTTTTTACCCACTTTTTCTTGTAACATCAGCTACATTTCAGCCCATCTTTAACAACCTTGACGAGTGTAACAGCTACATTATAATGGCTAGTTTCTGCAGCTATAAATAGAGTTATTGGCTAGTTCATTTCAGACTTACAACATCACAAAAACTTATGAAATTACTTACTCTATTCCTATTTCTTTTTTTAAGTGATACCATACAGAATCCATACCTTTTCTTGTGAGTGCACACGAGTAAGGGTAGTAGTGGTTATTCCCAAGGGAGCGTTCGTATAGAAAGTTTAGCATGTTGGCTATCCCAAAAATCGTTATTAAGGTAGTGAATTCACCATACCACTATGACTCACTTTGTGGCCGGATCATGGGTCATAGGGATTTAAAAATAAAATAAACTAGGTTTATTGCCATGTTTACTTAATTTTTTTCTAAACAAAAGACTAAGTATTTATTGACCAAGTCTCCACAAAACTACTATTTTCCACGTTTTATAAAAACCATTTTCTATCCATGCTGGTTTGTAACAGCAGCTACATTTCAGCCCATGTTTAACAACCTTGACCAGTGTAACAACTACATTATAAAAACTAGTTTCTACTCCTATAAATAGAGTTGATATCTAGTTCATTTCAAACGTACAACATCACAACAACTTACGAAATTACTTACTTTATTCCTCTTTCATTTTTTAGTGATACCATACAGATTCCATTATTTTCTTGTGAGTGCACATGAGTGAGGGTAGTAGGTGTTATTCCTAGGGGAGTGTTCGGATAAACAATTTAGCATCTTGGCTGTCCCAAAAATCATTCTTAAGGCAGTGGATCTCCACGCCACTATAATTCACTTACGTGCCCGGGTCATGGGTCATATGAGTCTTTGGGATTTAAAAATTGAAAATAAACTAGATATATTACCAAGTTTATTTAAACTTATTCTAAACAAAAGACTAAGTCTTTATTGACCTAGTCTCCACGTTTTGTAACAACTATTATCCACGTTTTACAAAAATAATTATCTACCTACGTTGGTTTGTAACAACAACTACATTTCAGCCCATGTTTAACAACTTTGACTATTGTAACAGCTACATTTTAATGGCTAGTTTATATTTTTATAAATAGAGTTGTTGTCTAGTTTATTTCAGACTTACGACATCATGCATTCAGATAAACACTCTACCATCTTGGCTATCAGGTAAATCGTTCATAAGGCAGTGGATTATTTACGCCACTATAATTCACTTACATGCCCGGGTCATGGTCATGGATCTTGAGGATTTAATAAACAAAAATAGACTAGTTTTATTACAAAGTTTGTTTAAATTTTTTCTAAACAAAAGACTAAGTCTTTATTGACTAAGTCTCCACGTTTTGTACCAACTATTATCCATGTTTTACAACAGGATTTTTCTACTCACGTTGGCTTGTAACATCAACTATATTTCAGCCCATCTATAACTACCTTGACTAGTGTAACAACTACATTATAACAGATAGTTTATGTTTTTATAAATAGAGATGTTATCTAGTTTGTTATGGACTTACAACATCACTACATCTTACGAAATTACTTATTATATTCCTCTTTATTTCTTGAGTGATACCATACAGATTCCATACATTTTCTTGTGATTGCACACGAGTAACAGTAGTAGTGCATAGTTTTTGGGGAGCGTTCGGATAAACAGTTTAGCATCTTGGCTATCCCGGAAATCATTCTTAAGATAGTAGATTCTCCACGCCACTATAATTCACTTGTGTCTTCTACAGTTTATGTTTGTACTTTACTTTGATTTCAAACATTGTTTTCCTGGGTTAAATAGTTAAAGCGTTTCTACATTAAATATTTTTCAAACTCCAATACGGTATTGTTATTACGAAACAACATATTTAACTTATTGAATAGTTTTTCTAGGGTTTGAAAGACTAAATTTGTGATTCTATGAAGCATAGAGTGGCAATCTATAGTTACAGAGTATGTTTGTGTTTTTAGGATCATTCAATGCTTGTGAGGGAATATGAGCGGGTGAGAGCAGGGAATCCTTTTGTTCAAATTGATATGTCAAGATACGAACTTGAAGTGTCGCTTGTGAATATTTTTTTTTTATCAAAGTTCACTACAACATCAACTAATTAGGTAAGTGGTTAATAAATACAATATAATCTTAAGAAGGTCGGTATGCTTTTTAATAACAATATGCTATTCCAATACCTCAATTTATCCTAATGATTTTTTGATCTTCAAAAGATCACATTGTTACAATTACAAATACAATTTTTCCATATTAGACAAATTTTAAATTGCTTTCATGCCTTTAGACCCTCTACACTTCAAAAACATCTAAACGTTCTAAAGTAATCAAGGAGTATAAAGATAAATGGAAATGATTTTTTGTTCCGTGAAGGTTATGCAATTCCGTGGACACGTGATTAAATAATTACATTGGTTCATTCTTGCTTACTTAAGGTAATTGTATTGACTTTGGAAATCAATAATGGTTTGGGGAATACTAAGTTAGGCAGGAATATAATGTCTATTATTATTTGAAATTGAAATAATAGAACAGTTTATTACCGTTAGGTGAATTGTATATATTATAATGGTAAGTAGAAGAAATGATATGCAAATGATTAATAAAGTTTCTTCCCTTTTCAGTTTGACCTTCTTGATCTTCTTCTCTTCTGTAATTCTTTTCTCTTTCTATTATAGAAATGTAAACATTCAATTATAAGATTATAATATAATATATTCAACTATTCTAATTTATAATTACTATTAATATAAGAGTTATGATTTCATAAAGCTCAAAAACCCATAACCCACCCCTTAAAAGGTCCTTTTTTTAGCCCCCAACAAGGTCCAATTAAACTCAATAATCTCAGATTTACCCTTATCCGTTATGATGTTTATAATTAAATCCGATAATTTTATTATAGGAAAACAAATCAATCACTCTTATTAATATATATATATATATATATATATATATATATATATATATATATATATATATATATCAATTAATCTTCATATTATTTTCAATGACCCTTTTTTTAGCGATTCATGAATTTTTATTAACGGAAACATATCAGTCATCGATATTGTTCCAATACATCCGATTATATTAATGTCTGAGTTGATTTCATCTTCTTCACAATTCGAGCGTTCTAAATTTTGTATTCAATTGCGGTAAAATCCAAATACAGTGTAGGTGTTTCATTCCTTATTAATCTAATTCTTGTTTCAGTAGTATATTGAAATCTTTTTTTGGAACGCCCCACTATTTTTAATTGCTATTTTTGATTGATTGTATTATATACCAGCGTTGTTAATTTCTTTTTAGTGATAAGTTTTGTACTCATAAAATAAACGTCCCACTATTTCTAATTGTTTTATTTGATTGATTGCATTATATACCAGTGTTGTTATTTTGTTTTTGTTGATAAGATTTGTATTCATAAAAAAAACTTTCCACCACTATATCTAATTGCTTTATTTTGTATGGTACTTTGAGTATTTCTATAGCTGGTTTCGTTGTTTGGTTAGTAAAGTTACTTTTTTATGCACAAATGATGTTACTTTATTCGTTTATTGAATTTATTTTTCCTACACAAATGATGTTATTTTATTTTACAGGCTAATTCATGGAATTTATTTTAGTATTAACCAATGGTTAATTTGTATGCTTTTATATGAGACAGTAGTTAGTATTAATCAATGGTTACTTTGTTTGCTTTTATTTTACAGGTTAATATATGGCTTCCAACGTCATCGTTGTGTTTCAGTACGATCATGAGAAAGCTCTCTGTTTATTCCGTGCGTCGATACCCATTTTAGATTATTATCATTACCCACACACAAATCAATAAACTTAGACCATTTATTCACCAACAAAACACCATCAGAACAATATTTTTAATTATCTAACATAACCCAACACATGCTTAACAATCATCCAGAAAATACCTACTCAAACAATCCAAAAAAAACATTCAGAAAACTCACCTGTCGATCCCTTGGGTGATTTAGCCTTTTTTTTGTTTTCTCCATTTCCAGTCACAGCCAATTAATGAGTCTCTCTAGCAAAACCTTCCGATTTGGTGTACCGCTATGTTGGTGTGATTGCAGATTTTCAGTGGTAATTAGATTAGTTTTTATTTTGACCGTTGACAAATGATCTGATGAATTTTCATGTCTGAGTTATACAATTCGTTTTGTGGGGCGCGTGGTTAGAACGTCAAATATAATAAATGAGAGAGCGGATACAAGAGAGTGGGCTAGAGGGGTATTTGTGTCTAGAATTTGGGGTGGACTTTTTGGGCCAGATTTGATGTGTTACGGTTCTTCTAAGTAACTAATCCTTAATATAAACATAATTATTATCTTATTTATGACATTAATGTTTTCATTGAATCATGATTGATCAAATCATATTTCAACCCATGGATACAATACCCAAGAATTTAAGAGAACTTGTTCATAATAATTTTTGAAATTTTGATGGTAGTGACCCAGTCGGTTAGGTATATAAGTAAAACGATCTTTTCAATTCATAAGAACATGGATGACACCCGAAGATTGGATTTTGTTTCTCTTCACATGGATGGTCTAACTTTTAAATGATTTCAACAAATGAAAAACATTGGTTAATGTCGGAGTTGGGAACAGTTTGTTCATTGTCTGGAAATTCGATTTCTGCCAACAGAGAATTATGTAGACAATGTAGTTACGCAATTTTTTGATCAACATCAAGAAATCAATTTCGTAATTGTGCAAATGTCAGAGGAGATTTGTGTTAAAGGACAATTAAAATTTGATATGGAGTATTTATATATGATTTATAGGGTTAATTTTGATAATTTGATTTGCTACAAAGAGAATGTTTTGATCGATGAAAAAAGAGATGATCTTACTTTCACTGAAAATCAATTTTTTGGGGAAAATATTTGCTTGAAAGATGTTGTTGAAATAACTGTAAATATATTTTATTTCAATTTCATGGATCAAATATTCTCTCCACGAAATTTACGTTGTAATGTAATGACTTAGTTAGGCGGGGATGTAATGTTAGTTAATTTTATTTTAAATTGAAATAATAGTACAGTTAATTACCGTTGGGTGAATTGTGTATATTATAATAGTAAATAGAAAATATGTTATGCAGAATATTAATAAAGTCTTATCTCTTGTTTTCTTTGGTCTTCTTCTTCTACTCTTCTACAACTCTTATATCTTCATATCATAGAAATGTAAATATATAAATATAATATTACAGAAAAATATATTCAAATACTGTAATTTATAATTATCTTTAATATATATATATATATATCATTATTATTTTCATTTATCTAAATCATTTCATTGGTATTTCCGTTGAACCATGTCTGAACAAATTAGATTTCAACCCATGGATGCTTCTTACATGAAATTGTCCGTCTTACTTTTCCCCGTTTGAATGGTCCTGGCCCACTTGGATAGATTGTTGAAGCAAATCGATTCTTTTCATTTCATTCGAATAGACGATTAGATTTGCATTCTCTTCATGTAGAGGGTATGGCTTTAAAATGGGTTCAACAGATGAACAACATTTCTCTATTTCAGACTTGATATCAATATATTTATTGTCTAAAAAATTGATTTCTGCCAAAAGAATTTGATGGTCGTCACAATGTGTTATTTAAAATCCACCATCCAGAAATCGAGATGGAAGATTAATTGTCAAAACTGTGGAAATGTCAAATATGGAGAATTGTGTTTTAGAAACACCACAATATATTATGGAATCTCTAGATATAATTTCTATTGAAGATGATGATAATTTGATTTCCGACCAAGAGAAAATTATGATCGATGAAGAATGATATGACTAGATGTTCATTGGGAATGAACTTTTTAATGATAATTTTTACTTCAATAATGTCACTGAAAATTGTTATAAATTAAAGAAGAAGAATAAGGGGAATGGATCCTCAACTAGTACAAGTCTCTACTAGTCTCTACAAGTGCTTAGGTGTCTAATTTTTAACCACAAATTTTACTTTTTAAGAATTTTATATTTTTTTCATCTAACCACCTCACTTCTTTCCTTATACTCAAATCAAGTTTTTTTTTCTTTTTAATTTCTCCTTTTTCTAATTTTGTACTAGTACGTTGTATTTTGAAAATATATAAAAGGATATATATTTTTTTATTAAAGGTGATTATGCTCTCTAAAATGTTGTTTATTATTTCTTTATTTTTTAGTTTTGCTTTTTTTTTTCAATTGTATTTCAAACAATTTTTTTTTCAAATTTAAAATTTTTGATCAAATATTTGATTAAAAAAAATTGGTCTGGAAAAAATTCGAAATTGAAAAAAAAAACTATAAAATTATTACTAAAATAAATTTAAAATCATAACTATGTTGTGGGACATTTTTCAAGAGTTAAATGGTCGATCGAGACCTAACAGTTAAATATAACTAACAATGTGTATTTTTATAAAATATTTTTATATTACTAAATATGCGACATTAGGTGCTATTATTAATAATGAAGAAGAAAACCTTGTGAACCCTGCTACTTGAATTTCATAGTGACTTCTCAAGTAGAAGTCATATGTATTGGGGATATTCTCTTAACCCAAAAATGTTTTAAAAAACGATAGATTTTAGGTCAGAGATTGACCACATTCGAGCGCCTAAAAGGGGGAGAAAGGAGTACGGAGAGGTCGCAGTTTTAAATTTTATATCATTAAAATTATATGTTATTGGTTTATTTATTTTTAAATCTAGACAATTTATTCGAAAGACTATAGAACGCACTTAAAAAAACCACACAATTATATATTTATTTTTAAATTTAATAATAAATATATATGAGTTTTAAGATAGATAATTACATCTTATTTTTTTCTAATTCCTTCTTCAATTTGTTGTGAGAATATTTTTTAATAATTATTTTTAACTAGTTCTTAATATCTTTAATTTATTTAATCAAGAATACATATAAAACTATTTAAAAATAATCAATAAAAAATATTAACACAACAAATTAAAGAAACAATAAAAAATAATAATATGTAATTAGCTATCTTAAAACTCACATATATTTATTATTTAATTTAAAATGTAATATATAAATGTGTGGTTTTTCCCAAGTGTGTTCTACAGTCTTTCGAATAAGTTATCAAATTTAGAAAAATAAATAAACCAATAACATATAAATCTGATAATATAAAATTCAAAATGTCCTAACCGCTTTCTAACTCCCTAACCCTCCTTTTAGGCGCTCGATAGTGGTCAACCTTTGACATAACGTCTATCGTTTTTTTAGAACATTGTTGGGTTAAACGAACAGTCTTAACACACAGGACTTCTACTTGCGAAGTTATCATGAAATCCAAGTAGAGTATTGTTCACTAGGTTTCTTTCTTCATTATTAATAATAACTAATATTACATAGTTAGTAATATCAAAATATTTTATTAAAATATTTATTGTTAAATTTTATTTAATTGTTAAGCCACGATCAACCGTTCAACTCTTAAAAAAAATTCTATAATATAATTGTGATTTTAAATTTATTTTAAAAATAAACTTGTAGTTTTTTCTTGCAATTTTGAGTTTTTTATACCAATTTTTTATCAAATAATTGATCAAAAAATTTAATTTTAAAAAAAGTCTATTCAAAATATAATTAAAAGAAAAGAAAAAATGAAAAAGTAAATAAATATAAAACAACGTTCTAGACATAATCATCTTTGAAAAAAGAAAAATTGTTGTATATATTTTTTAAATACAAGCAAAATTGGAGAAAAGAAAAATAAATAAAAAACTTGATTTGACTATAATGACAAAAAAGAAGTGAACTTAACCTAACGGATAAAAAGAAAATCCTTTTCTTTTGGACGAATAAAAAGAAAAAAGAAAATTGTTAAAAAGGTAAAATTTGTGGTTAAAAATTAGACACCTAAGCACTTGTAGAGACTAGTAGAAACTTTTACTAGTTGAGGATCCATTCCCATATATATATAGGGTAATGAGTGACCTTTCACATTCCACATTACAAGTCATAAATTGAAAGATTAAACTTAGTCCTTTGGACATCCACAATTAATAAAATGAGTTTATTCATAATACTTCCCCTTGGATGTCCATCCATTATGAAATATTCCTCGTTAAAACCTTGCCAAGAAAACCCCTGTGGGATAAAAACTTGGTCGAAGGGAAAAGAGTACATATAGGTGGAACTGATCATCTTGAAACACTGCCTCGTTAAAACCTTGTCAAGAAAACCCATTGGGACAAAACTTGGACGAAGGGAAAAGAGTACAGTCTTGTTTGCACTTCCCCTGATGTTGGCAAGAGATTGCTGAGTTGTCGCATTTCAGTATTGTGGACCTACTTCTTGAATGTTGTGGTTGACAATAATTTCATCATCAAAATCTACAAAATTCGTGCGTGATTGTATCTGTCGAGTGTCAATATCCACATTCTTCTGTAGCTCGTGTGTGTAGGAGACTTCGGTGAAATATGTTCTGTTTTGTCTCCTTTGATGTATCCATTCTAATTATGTGTGGTACAAGAAATAGTATCCTCATACAATACCATCTATATATCTTTGTTGAAGATAAACCATATTAATTTTCGGTATGTTGAATGATATAAACCACACTTCTTTTCGGTATGTTGAATAATCCACTTAAATATTTCATACCACTCCCCCTTGGATATTCACTGAAAGATATGCCTCATTAAAACCTTATCAAGAAAACCCATTGGGACAAAACTTGATGAAGGAAAAAGAGTACACTAATCCTTGGGGGTTATGACACGTATTCAATTTGTCTTGTTAAAACCTTACCAGGAAAACCCAATGGGAAAAACCGTGGTGAAGGAAAAAAATGCAGAATTCATTATGTTCTCCCCCTCATTATGACATTACATATTTCTAAATATATTTGTACCTTGATGTCGTCGTTAATGAAATTTTAATCAGTAAATGTTTTGGATTTTTACTAGATTGTATTTAGTGATAGTAATATTTGCATGCCTCGTTAAAACCTTACTAGGATAAGCCCAGTGGGGAAAAACCTCAGTGAAGGAAAAAGAGTACAATACGCAAATATCACATCATTATTATTATGACAACAAGTACCGAGTATTCTTTCATAATTCATACACTTTTCTCTTGTGATTTAAATAAGTTACGTTCTTCGAGAAATTTTGTACTCCAGGAACTTTTATATTTCAGGAACTTCTCAATCTTAGATAATTTCACATTAAACGCTCTAAGTACTTCAAGTACCTATCGTGCTTCAGACACTTGTTGTGCTTTCAAACACCTTTCTTGTTTGGGAACATGTCATGATTCTAGCACCTATTTTGTTTATCAAAATTTTTAATATCCATCTAATAATCACTACATTGTATCAATAACATAAGAATGAGGACGTCTCCCCATAGTTAAATCTAGGTTTCTACAGGAACCTTCATGATACAAGAAGTGTTTTTTATATTTCAAAATTCACTATTACACTTTCTATTGACGTCGACATATTTCACCACTTTTTGGTTTAGGATCCTTATTATTTATTTCAAGCGATATATTAAATGAAAATATATTAATCCCATAGATTGTCTAACAGTTTTAAATATTTTCAGTAGACTAATAATATACTTAATTTTTCTCGTATTTAGGTACCTAGGTATCTTCAATGGCCATTACTTCCTTTAAGATCAATGCATGTGCCAACATTAGTTGACTTAATAATTCCTGTCGTGTCACGTGGAGTGCACATTCCATATATAATATTTACCATTTAATCATTTACTCATGAGATTTTCTTCTTTGGGGCATGGTATACTTTAAATCGACAGGCTTACCACGCTTCATGCGTTGGTTTGATACATTCGCTGGAATATTTGTTATGTGTCTAATATGGGACAATAACCTATGTTGGAGCGTTTACAACATATTTTGGGATTTTGAAGTATTCTACTTGCGAATGTATTAGGTATATTATATGCAATATTTTGCAAATGGAGTTCCTTTTAACTTCAAGTTCCTATTCTTTAGTTTGTGGATATAAATAATATAATAAATTGTATTCCACCATGTGTCACGCAACTTCAGGTTTCCTGGTCTATACGTCACGCAACTTCAGGTTGCCTAGTCTATACGTCACTCAACTTCAGGTTAACTTGTCTCTCCCCCTAATAAGGGGGTAGTCACTTGGTTAAATGAATCTTCTGGTTCTTTTAAGTAGAGACCAAGTGAGTAATCTATTAGTCGATATATCATTATTGTCACTAGTTGACCAAATCAGTCATTTAACAATATAAAGTTCTTTGGATTATGCCATCTTTTCTTTTGTACAATGAGCATTTCAACTGCTTGAATCTGTATATATATATATAACCCCAAAGAAATAACATATTTTATTTGCATACACACTTCCGGTGAGACTTGTAGTAAATAATGCAAAAATATACATTGTTACGGACACTTGTGGTTTATACAAAATACTAATTTAGGAAAATATCCTTTAAAATTTAGTAAATTTATTCGGGATTTACTTAAAATACAATTCGCTAATTATGTCAAATTTGTACCACAAGGTAACATAACTTTTGGGCATCCAAAAACTTTTAAGTAGATCGACTAAATGTCTTAGTATTCTACTGGTACGCAGACACTATATAGTTCTACTTTATCGATAATATTCATGCTTATCATTTCATGATGGCTTATCGACCTTTTACTTTCAGGTTCCTTATTTATTCCACTTCTGGTGGTAAGGGTTCTTTTTTTACCTTAACCTCATTAAGAGTTTGGGTCACCAAGATGTCAATTCAAAACACATTGAAAACATTGCATTTTCTTCCAGAAACGCACTTCCATTCACTTCAATGAATGGTTTTTAGCTAGGAAAAAACAGTATTTAAGTCACTCTAGGTCAGTTTTTGTAAAAGCTAGAAATAATGAATTTCCTTTAGAGAATGTGATTCTGTATCTCTAGAGAATAATTTCCAATCAGGAAGTACAACATTAATTCACTTGTTTTGTCATCCACACGTCTATTTATTTAAATAATGAAAACATTTACATTAACTTTAGGGAATGTAGATCCATTCACTTCGAGGAATGAAAACGTTATAGTTTACAAGAATATAGAATGTTAAACTCTAATATTGGGATAAAACTCTACTTACGATATTACTACTTCAGGAGTACTTTCATGACATGAAATATGTAAAAGGTCTTGACATTATCCTTTTTTTCTTCAAAATACTTCTAGCTACAATAATATCTACATCTAGAGCATAATTATATAACCTTGAAGTTTGGAAGTATAGCAAAGATATTCCATTTTCCTTTGTACTCTCATGATTTAATTAGCCTCCTCTTTTTTTTCGCTTTGCTTTACTTCTAATCTTTTTTTTCACGGTGAATCTTGTTCATCACCTCATTAGTAAAAACAATCATATATGTCTACATAAAAATCATATATACTTTACAAAAACATACCAGCAAAGCAAACTCTGAAACACTATCATGATTTTCAACTCAGGTGGAGTTATGATCACCACCACGCTGATTCCAATACACATTAGAAGGCCTAGCATTTTCTTCAGGAAATACAGTTTTATTCACTATAATGAATAATTTTAGCCAGAGAATACAATATTTAATCATATTTAACCCTACCAGTTTGTTTACATATCAATTTTCAAAGAGATTGAACAATTTAACAATCGTTACAAGGAATGCAATTCCATCCACTACATGGAATGGTTTTGAGCTAGAGAATGTGATTTTATTCTAGCAAATTTTGTCACCACAATGTTTATTTTGATATGCATTTGAAAGCTATTCAATTCATTTAGGGAACGTAATTCTTATCACTTTAGGGAATAGTATTATGTAAATGGAACACGAATTATGATTATACCAATAATTCATTACGTTGCTTCTTACGAGACAAAAAATCTCATAATATTTTGTAAATCTTTTATTCTCTCTATAGCTAATTCAGGAGTATATGCGTGATCTGATAAAAGGAGACGTATATTTGTTCCACTCGATAATATTACATTTGCCTGTTTGAAATTCTCACTTAATTTAGTAGTAACTGAAATTGTACTAACATTTGTTTTTGTCCAATTTACTAAAAAATTATTAAACTGTCCAAATGGTAACACTATAAACATTCATAAGGGAGGATGCATGTTCGAAACCTTTATCATGCAAATCTTGCATAAATTATCGCAAAATTTGGTTCACTTCATAAAATTATTTGGTTCAACTTTCTCCCCCTAATTTTATGTCATTTTCATGAATAAAATCATTTTTTTAACGAACTTCCTGTTCATAATATTGCTTCAGGAATTATTTATATATATGAACAAACCTCTGGTTCATAAAAGTATCTCTATTAATGTGTAATCAACAAACTCCAATTTCATAAGAATTGAAATAATTTCATCATCAAGTCTTTTAAAAGATAGTCTATATTCCTTTTATTTGGAAAAAAATACCATTCTTAAATATTCATGAAACCCATATGAGTTATTCATCATAATTTTATCTTTGCTTCAGACCTATTTTTTTTTAATTCTCGATCCATTAAATAGACTTCTGGTCTATTGAGATTTGTTACAACTTTCATGTAAAAAATACTCAATTTATGCTTCCGGCATAAATATTTTCATTTAAGATTTGGACCTTAATAGTAATATTATGCTTCAGACATTATTTTTTGTCTTTAGTCATCGGGCCTATAACAATTAAGACTTCAGGCTAATAGGATTAATTTTATACTTCTGCGATATGAGATTTTATTTTTAGGATTCGAGCCTATAAATTTGTTTTATGCTTCTAGCATATAAAGTTTGTTGTAACCTTTTCTTGAAAGAAATAATTTTGTTCGGACATATAATTTCATTGCACCCTTCATAGATGTCTAGTTTATTTCTCGATTTATTTCTTTAATGATTTTTCAGTATTAAGGAAATTCATGAAAAAAATAGTCATTTAAATTTTTATTAGCAATTACACTTTATTTCTTAATTCTTTTGTGTAATTCTTTTTTTTTAAACAAAATTTGATATAGGCTTCTAGCCTTTAAAATTTGATCTAGGTTTCAAACCTTTAGATAATTTGCTTTTATGCTTCAAACATATAAATTTATTTTTAGACTTTGAGCCTATGAATTGATTATCCAAATCAAAACTTTTATGTCAGAAAACATCATAGTCTTACAATTTTCTTGTTTTCATAGTAGAGCCGTATATAAAAAAAACAATAATAATCTTTGTTGTTACACTTTGGATAAGGCATATGACTAGCCACTATTAAAATTCAATATTCCATTGAAGAACACACCTATGTTACTCCATATGATATAATTTCCAACCTTTAAGTTTTCGATTTTATGCTTCGGGCATATATTTTATTTCCTAGGATTCGGGCCTATGATATAAAATTTAGGCTTCAGGCCTATACGATTATTTTTCCATACTTATACGGTTATTTTTCCATTCTTCGGGTATTGTAGGTTTCAAGCCTAGAAAAACATCTCGTTTCATTTTTAAGCCATTCAAAATTATATTTACATATAGGCTTCATGCCTCAATTTTTTTCTAAAATGATAACCGATTTATCTGGTTGAATAGTATAAGAGTATTGTATAGGATGCAATGGAAGTCCATCTAATATTTATCGGTTGCCCTCTCTTATTTTCTTTGTGAAAAGAAATATATATAAATTAGAACAATATAAATCATACCTGGAAATATTCTTCCTTGGTTCGATCGGCAGAGACTCGTGTTGATAACGTGTTATAAATTAAAGAAGAAGAATAAGAAGATATAGAGAGAAAATGATCTTGTATTTCCAATATCAACTCTAGTATTACAATGAAATAAGCCTCATATATATAGGGTAATGAGTGACCTTTCACATTCCACATTACAAGTCATAAATTGAAAGATTAAACTTAGTCCTTTGGACATCCACAATTAATAAAATGAGTTTATTCATAATAAAAATGACTATTATTCTATTTTGTTTTCTCAAAAATACGGCGCTCCACGAAATTTCTATTGTATTTGCTTTTGTATGATACAAGTTTAAGGTAACAAAAAACTCCAAAAGGATATGTTGATATCACTCCAACCAAATTTTAACCAGCATGACCTTTAGGGCTAGGTTCTTGAAATATGGTATAGAAATGTAATGACTCAATTAGGTAGGAATGGAGTGTTTGTTAATGTTATTTTATATTGGAATAATAGAATGGTTAATCACTAATGGGTGAATTGTATATATTGTAATACTAGATAGATAAAATGATATGTAAAATATTAATAAAACCTTCTCCTTTGTTCTATTTGGTCTTCTTCTTCTACTATTTTGTAACTCCTCTTTCTTCCTATTGTTTTTTTTTTTGGACAATGAAAGGGTGCAGAAGCACCCTATGGAAATACAATAAGTTTATCCAATGCCTAATCTACTAAACATTACAGATAAATCGAAAATACTAATCGTATTTCGATTAACAAAAGTTGCTGCGTGCCTAGCTTCCTTCGCCAATTTATCCGCTTCCCTGTTGAGCTTCCTATTGATATGTTTAAATGAAACACGCCCAAGCTCTTCAATTCTGTGGATAATTTTTTGTAAGGTGGGTTGGATATTCCAACGTGCTGCTGACACCTGCTTTATACCTTGAATAATCTCAAGGTTGTCCGAGTGGATAATAATTCCCTTCCCCGAGAAGTTTGCTCCAATTTTTGTTGCTTCAAGAACTGCTATCGCTTCTCCTTCTAGTGCCGAGTTGCAATCAGTACTGAAGCTGTGTTTAATCGAAGAGTTGTCTCCCGTTTAATTGTACAAAACTGCGATTTCCGTTGGTTCCCACTTGTTCGAAAAAGAAGCGTCACAGTATAATTTTATGTCTTCCTCCTGTTCATTTCTATCCGATTCCCCTCTTTGTTCTTCTATGCTATTAAAACCTTTATAACCTTCTTTAATCCAATTAATCCCATGTATTTCTTGCATTAGCTTTGTTAATGCAATGTTTATCCCCGTTCCATCTGCTGCTATTCCTTCAGGAATGCCTTTCATTTTAGCTTTCCAAATGTTCCACAGGTTGATCATTAAGAAGTCTCGTACTACATTCTCGTCCCATCCCCCTTTTGTAAAAGATTTAATTGTCTTGAGGAACCACTCTTCAAACTTATCTTCTCTACCCTCCTGTATCTTAATTTGTAGAAAAGATCCTGCCCATATGTCTTTACACATATTACAATGTAGTAGTAAGTGTTCAATATCTTCTTTTTCATGATTACACCATAAGCAATTTGTGCCATCCGCGCAATTCCTTTTTGATAAATTCATAGTTTTCCATATTTTTGATTCTTGTAAAGCTCTCGTTGTTGTTGTAGTAGCTCTGTTGTTGTTTTGTTCTTCTACTATTACTCTATACCCTGTTTTTGTATCATACATTCCATCCTTCGAGTATGGCCAAATAAATTTATCAGTAACCCCAAATTCTTTAATCTTTGTCTTTTTTATAAGATGGATAATCGGTTCTGGAAAAAGATTATCTAGGACTTCAAGATCCCATTCATCCCTTCCTTTTTTCATTAGTTCATTTACCTTCGCATATTTAGATCCTTCCGGTTTCTCTAGTTTCCATTCAGTATCTATCCATTTTTCGTTCCATATATTTGTATCGTTTCCGTTTCCAATCTTTTTTATTCCGTGTTTCCTTATGAAGTCTCTTCCTTCCATTATACTTGCCCAGCTCCATGTCCTGCTTTGCTTAATTTTGCAAGTTAGAAAATTAGATTCATTAAAGTATATACCTTTGAGAAGTCCTGTTGCTAGATTAGCTGGACTATTCATGAGTCTCCATGCTTGAGCGGCCAATAAGACAGTATTCATCTTTTTGAAGTCTTTAAAACCAAGTCCTCCTATTAGTTTGTTAACCGCTATTTTTTCCCAAGCAACCCAGTGTATCCCGTTTCTTTCACCTGAATTCCACCAGAAGTTAGAAATGGCCGATATAAGTTTATTACAAAATTTGATCGGAAAAGAGAAAATTGACATATAATAATTGGAAATAGCCTGGAGAATTGCTTTTATAAGCACTTCCTTGCCTCCCTCTGAGAGGAGCTTTGCTTTCCATCCTTCAGTATTCTTGAACACTTTCCTTGCTATCCATTCTAGAGACTCAACCTTTGATCTTTTATGGCATAGAGGAATTCCTAAGTAGTATCCCAAATCTTCCGTTTCTTTAATGTCCATTTTACTTGACACTAACTCCTTTATATCTTCTGTTGTTTCTTTGCTAAAAATGATGGCTGATTTGTTAAAATTTATTCCTTGCCCAGATCCTTTACAATAAATATCAAGACATTCTTTGAAATAATCAATATCTGTCCCATCTAAATCAATAAAGAAAAGTGAATCATCTGCGAACAAAAGATGAGATATCGTCGGACAATTTCTGTTAATTTTAATGCCACTAATCAGTTTATTAACAACGAAATGGTCAACAATGCTAATGAGAGATTCGGTCATAATAGAAAACAAGAGTGGGGAGAGAGGATCACCTTGCCTAAGACCTCTCCCTGGTTTAAAATTTTCAAGTCTCTCTCCATTAATGTTAATATAAAAGGAAACCGAGGTGATATAGTTTCTCATCCAATTTATCCATTTATCACAGAAACCTAGTTTCTCTAAAACTTTAAAAAGGAAAGACCATCTTACCTGATCGTAAGCCTTAGCCATATCAATTTTAATTGCAGCTAAGTTTTTCTTGTTTTTTCGTTTCCGACTCATAAAAAAAGAAATTTCTTGTGCAATTATAATGTTGTCCTGTATCGCTCTCCCTCTAATAAAAGCTGACTTAGAAGGTGATATAATTCGATTCATTATATCTCTTAACCTATTCGAAAGAATTTTTGTAATAATTTTATAAATGAAGTTAACACACGATATAGGTCTAAAATCACCCAAATTTTCTTGCGTTATTCCTTTCGGAATCAGTGTAATTAGTGTATCATTTATTGTTTCAACAGAGCGATTATTTTCAAAAAAATCCATGATAACCTGTAACACATCATTTTTTATTATTTCCCAAAATTCTTTATAGAACTTACCATTTAATCCATCCGGACCTGGGGCTTTTGATGCTGATAAATCAATGACAGCTCTCTCAAACTCTTCTATACTTGGTTTTTTTGTCAACTCTTCATTCATATCAACCGTGACTCGTGGCTTTATGAATTCAATAGCTTTCTTCATTGTTCCTTCCTCCACTTCATTTTCTTTGAAAAGGTTTTTATAATAATCTTGGAAACATCCCTTAATATTATCTGAATCATCTATCCAAATACCATCCTTATCCTTGATTCTAGTAATTTTGTTCAATTTTCTCCTTTTTATTGTAGCTAGGTGGAAAAATTTCGTATTTTTATCCCCGTAAATGAGCCAATTCTGTCTTGCCCTATCACACCAATATTTCTCTTCTTTTTCATATTCTTTTTTGATTCTTTCCTTAATTTCTTGTTCCTCATTAGTGGTATCTTTATTAATATTATTGTTTAAAAGTATAAGTTTATCCTGGAGTTTTTTAATAGTTATTTCGTGATTTTTAAAATTCTTCGAGCTCCAAATACTCAGTTCTTTTTTTTGTGTATTCCCTTTTATTTATAAAATTAGGTAAAGAGCTATTATCATGGGGAACTAACCAACTTTTTTCTATGATTTTTTTGCAATTCTCGTCATCAAGCCATCTAGTTTCAAATTTAAAGTATTTTTTTCCAATTTTCATGTTAAAATCAAAATGAAGGATTAAGGGTGAGTGGTCCGACCCTATTGCTGGTGGTATGTATATTTGAGATCTCGGGAATCTTTCCATCCACTCGAATGTTGCTAGGCCTCGATCAATTCTTGTTTTAACATTCTTCTCGCCTTCCATCCTGTAAGACCAAGTAAAAAAACAACCATTAGAATTAATTTCCGCAAGAGAATTACTATTGGTAAAATCAATAAAAGCATTAATGTGATCAATGTTGGCTTGATTCTTGCTTTTTTTCTCTGTAATATTAAGAATTTCATTGAAGTCTCCAATAATTATCCAAGGCTCTTTAAAACTTTCGCCCCATTTCGTTATTTCATTCCAAGTATCTAATCTTAGTTTAAAATCATTGGGAGCATGGATAAACACAATATAATAAGCAAAAGAGAGTTCATTAATACGAGCAATAACAAAGGAATTACAACTAAAGATAATACGCAAATGCACATTAGAGTGCCACAAAATCAAGAAACCCCCGGAATGAAAAGCATTTCCAGTAGGTTCCACAAAAAAGGAGAAGGAGTTATCATAACCAAACCGAGCCAACACACCCTGGGAGTCCACTTTTCTCAACATAGTTTCACAAAAAGCCACCACACTAGGTCTGAACTGTGCCACCAACGAGCTAGCTTTGGTCAATGTTAAGGGCGCTCGGAGACCCTGAACATTCCAAAATAACGTCGTCACTTAATCTTTGCGGCTTTTTTGGAGTTGCCGCCTCCATTTTTAACCTCAAAAACCTCCTCCTCTTCGTCAAAAGCATCAGCATACTGGAAATTCATGTCATGATCCTCACCTCCACCCTCGTAATCTTTCTCAAAGTAATTTTCACTACTTTCAAAATTACCTTCATCCTCCTCTTCAGGCTCGAATTGCGAATCCTCTTCATCAGTAATTTTTGATGCATTCTTCAAATCCTTACCCTTTCCCCTAGGCGTATTATTTCTCTCTTCTTCTTCCTTTTCATTTTCCAGGATACTAAATTGATTATTATTCACAAAATCCTCAATGGGGTCAACCACCCTGAGCTTTTAAAAATTTCCAGCCATCTTGGAGTTTACCTCTCCATGTCCTGGCTCACTTCGGATTCCTCTTGCGTCTCTTCTTCTTTTCACAGTTTGTTGAGTGTTTGAAGAAGTGTCCATATTCTGGTTAGAAGTATTGCTAGAATTCGCAACATATTTCCCTTTTATCTTTCTCATTTATTCTGCAAATGCCATGAGCGCTGCTCGAATACTTCCTTCGTTACCATCTTCGCCTTCTTCTATGATTCCATGATTTCTTTTAAAAGCCTCCATTTTCAAAGAAGATTCATGAAGTTCGTTGCGCAGGTCGTGTATTTGTTTGTTCCAGTTCTCACATTCCTATTCTTCTTTGTCCTTCTCTTCTTTATTCTGATCTTGAGTATTAACTTTGCTCGTACTCCCTTTTTTTGTGTAATTAAATTTGCTCAGGGTATCACTATCATCTTCACGAATTTGAATACCTCGGATTGGGTTGTTGCTTCTGTTGCTTGGACCTGCATCTTTGATAATTTTATCACTGTAAAAATAGTTAGTAAATTCCCCATTATTTTTAATGTGTAAGCCATAAATCGGGTTAAAAGGGGGAAATTTTGCCACGTTATCAATGCTCCAAGACACCTTCCTGCATTCATCAATATCTTCCACTTGTTTGATGCTTTTTATTGGGCAGTCTCCATACTGGTGGCCTATTTTCCCACATCTAAAGCATAAGAGACCTGTATTTTCATATTGAAAAACCACCCAAGCCGGCCCTTCTTCTTGATATAGGTAAGCACCAGGGGGAAGGGGGTATTTCGTGTTAATCCTTGCTCGAAATCTTAAAATCTTGACATCACAGTTTTGAGCATTAGGGTAATCGACAGCTTCAATCCTAATGAAACAAACCTCCAGAGCCTTTACTGTCTCCAAGTTATTTTGTTTAAATGCAAGTCCTCTGACTTGAACCCAAATAGAAGAGTAATTAGTCACAAGATCATTGAAATCAACAACTAGAGGCCACATGGTCATGCTTAAGTGAAGCTTCTGATACAGTCCTGGCCTCATCTCCCAAACTCGTTTGAACTCTTTCTCGTTGAAAATCTCGAGCTTGAACATGTTGTTTTTGACATCTGACAGTCTGTAATGTCCTTGTATACCCCACCTATCTTCAATAAATTTTCTGAGTTGAACTGCATAAATAGGTGAGTCTCCAATTGCCTTGATGAGTATAGCTTTTTCTTCCTTCATGCTCTCAGATAGCCGAGCTTTCGAACCTATGTTGATCACCCCCAGTTTTTGAGCTTTGTGATCATTAAGAGGAACAATGGGTAAAGCGTGGTGCTCTCTTGTTGCCATTGAGAAACCTGCACTCACAGTTAGCGAAAAAATAACACAGTAGAAGGTGGAAAACAAAGGAGTAAAGCCGATAAAAGAGTAAAGGAGGAATAGAGGATGAGAGGAGATTTCAGGAGGGTGAAAGAAATGGCTTAAGTTAAAGGAAGTAGATAGTTTGGAGAAACAATCCACAGTAAGGAGTATAAATAGGCAAGATATGGAAACGATTACCTTAAGCTTCTTAATAACGCTTAGAATAACTGGGTTATACCTTCGAGAGCTTTGGTAAGTGACAAAGTCTTTATTGTTGTGGTTTCTTCTGCTTTTTCCTTCATCATTATTACCTGGCTTCATAATTGATTTTGGGAAAATCAATTTGTAATATCTTTTCCTGGTAAGCCTATTGCAGCGTAGCGATATGACACGCCCGAGTCCGTCTCTTCGCCTCTCCCATGTATCGTTAGTGTTTGTCGTTTTTGATCTCTGCACAGAAAGAGAAAACGAAATGTAAAAGAAATTATTTAATTTCTTCTTTACCTCGGGACTCGATGAACTATGGTCTGCAGAGAACTCGATATCGAAGATTTCAACCGACGGCTTCCTCCCTAATCGAACATCTTCATCATTAATTTCGAAACCAACAAACTTTCTGCTATTTATGGCTAGATTAATGGTTTTAGTAACCATCCGATTAGGTTTGTTCTTCCCCAAAATGAAAAAGGGAAAACCTAATTGAAAACCTAAACTTCCATCTGACGAGACCCCCATTCCAAGATGGGAGAAGATGAAACGTGAAGCAAGCAACAACTCAAGATAATCGGCACCAAGGTGATGATTATCAAGAGAAGACAGAAATCTTTCGACGAGAAAAGCGTACCCAAGAAGAAGAGAGAAGAGAGAGCGTATTTTTTAAAGAGAGAGATAAACAATTCTTTTATTAAATCTTCTGCTAATCGTATTAATCAACTAAAGCTTCTTTTCTTGTATAGTGTCATGTATGTGTGTTGCACACATCTCCACTAAAGCTCTCGAATAATAAATATACTATGTGTCTCCCTGAAAAGCATCACTCACTTTCATCACTGGTTTTCCACACTTGTTCATCATCACTCACGGAATCGGCCTTTACCGGATTTATTGGTTTCTTTTTCTTCCTATTGTAGAAATGTAAATATACAATCATAATATTATAGTACCATGCAAAGATATATATAATTAAATATATGGGGCAATGCCCAATTAATTACGCGGAGAAGGTAAGTATTCCCTATTAATTACAACTTCAACTTAATTCTCAATTAAGCACAAAATATTACTCATTTACCAAAATATCCTTCTACCTATTATTAATTACTTTAATTATATATTTTATTAATTATAGTTTAATATTTATTTATTTTTCAGATTTTTTTTTAAATATTTTTTTTTCGAAATTTTTTTTTTTTTCGAAAAATATTTTTTTTCAAATTTTTTTTTTTTCGAAAAATATTTTTTTTCAAATTTTTTTTTTTTTTCGAAAAATATTTTTTTTCAAATTTTTTTTTTTTTTTCGAAAAATATTTTTTTTTCCCGAAATTTTTTTTTCCCGGATTTTTTTTTTTTTCGAAATTTTTTTTTGTCGCTTTTTTTCCCCCGAAATTTTTTGTTCCAGGATAACATGATGTAAGATTAGTACATATGATAATTGTGTGTTAAAGTAACACAAAATCATATGTGTTGTGTGTTGCATGAACACCCAATATGTATAATATTGAGTTGCTTAAACACACATAGATAACAAATTGTGTGATACATGAACACAAAATCAGACAGACAGAATATTTGTACACAAAGGTATAGAATAATGTATATGTAGGCTGATTATGTGTTCATGCAACACGCAATTGCTGAAAGTATGTGTTACAGTAACACACAACAGTATGGGTTTTGTGTTGGTAAGACACACAATGCGTTTATCATTTACAGTTTTGCGTTGCTTAAACACACACAAATAACAATTGTGTGTTGCAGGAACACAGAATAAGATATACAAAATATTTGTACACATTAATAGATAATAGTGTACAGATAGTCTGAACATCTGATTGTGTGTTAATGTAACACACAATTGCTTGATGTGTGAGTTACAGTAACACAAAACAGTATGGACTTGTGTGTCATTTACAGTTTTGTGTTGCTTAAACACACAACAAATAACAATTGTGTGTTGCAGGAACACAGAATAAGATATACAGAATATTTGTATACAGAAATAGATAATAGTGTACAGATAGTCTGAAAATCTGATTGTGTGTTAATGTAACACACAATCGCTTGATGTATGAGTTACAGTAACACAAAACAGTATGGACTTGTGTGTTAATGAAAAAATCTTCGAAAATATTTTTCGAAAAAAAAAAAAAAAAATTCAAAAAAAAAAAATTCAAAAAAAAAAAAAAATTTCGAAAAAAAAATATTTTTTGAAAAAAAAAAATTTCTGGAAAAAAAAAATTTCCGAAAAAAAAAAGATTCAAAAAAAAAAATTTCAGAAAAAAAAAATTCAAAAAAAAAAATTGCGGAAAAAAAAAATTTAAAAAAATGAAAAAATAAATTCAGATATTAAATATAGAAATATAATATAAATATATAATGAAATAAAAAAACATATAAGGGCAATAATGGAAGGTAAATATGACCATGTGCTTATTTGAGAATTAAGTTGAAAATTTGTGAGTAAGTAGGAAGTAATTTCCTCCTTCCTTTTTTTTGAGAATGAAAAATGAGGAAGTGTAATTAATTGGGAATTATTTCTAAATATATTCAATAATATATATGTAAAATGATATATAGTATTGTATAGTAAAATTATAAAAGATCGTCCAATTTTTGAGTAATTGGTAAATGGGTTAAACCATATTAAAATATAGAAAGAGATAAAGATTCCTTGTCATGAATTGTACGATAATTTTTGGATATTTTTCTTCTTCTTCTATGTAATATTTTTAATAATGTTATTGACCATTATGCATATGGTAGTTGTAACTCGAATTGTTTCTCCATTCATTACATTGTCATTTTCTTCAAATGAACCTTGTCCGCAAGGTTCGTGAAATTGGAGTAAACCGATTACGTTTGTAAGGAACGCCATCACATTGATGAATTTTAAAACAATTTTTTTTTGCACTGTATGTTGTTTTTTAGCCATTATTCAAGGATGAAAGCATTTTTGTAAGGTAATCCTTACCAAAGATATATATAATTAAACATACTCAATAATTTATATGTAAAATGATATATAATACTGTATAATGAAATGATAAAGGATAATCCAATTTTCGAGTAATTGGTACCTTTGTTACTCTAACTGTTTCTCTATTTGTTACATTTACAAAATAATAAAAGAAAAAAGGATTGGATTTTTATTTAAAAATATGTTAAGGACGGGGTAATATGGAGAAAACAATGAAGGTATAAATATATAGATTCTTTCTCTCCATACTCCAATATAGCTTCATCTTGTTTTTTCTCAAATTGCCTCATCTTCACCTTTCCTTGTGATTATCAATTTTAAAGTATTCACTCATTGGTTTTTTAGTATGGCATTTTTGTTCTAAAGTAAAGAAAAAGCTTAATGATTGTCACATAGTACCAGTATATATATTCCATCATCCTTACCGTTATTGTCTTTGGAAACCTTACCGCCATTCACGTTTCCTTCACTTTTTGGCCTATTTCTTAATTGACTATCTTTTTATTTTTGTATAACCAAATACTCATCTTTTTGTTTTTTGTTATAAAATTCTATGTTTGTATCTTGTATAATAAAATATTATAATTTTATGGATAATTATAATCATCACGCATATTAATTGTCTACTTATTGATGTTTAACATCGCCTCTCTTATTTATTTATTTCACTAAAATATGGAAGTTACGTTCTTTTTACTTTGTAGTTTGGAGAATTTGGATATAAAACAGGGTTTTTAGTACCTACAAAAGTCAAAAACAAAACATGGATCACAAGGAGAATGAATTTCGGGCCTAGTCTATTTATGGTGGACAAAATTTAAATGTCTAACTTTTTTTTTTTTTTTTTATGTATGGGTGTCCGGGCCAGCTTACGCGCACCACGACTAATCCCATAGGAAATATACACGTCTCCTCATGCATACTCCCACTTAATCAGAACTAGGTTACCCATGTTCAGGGAGGAGACTCAAACCATGCACCCCTTTGCTTACCCCCTTTAAGGGCTCAAGAAATAACACGGCTAAGGGGATTCGAACCCTGTACCTCCTAGTTGAGAGACAGAGTCCTGGCCACTGAGCTAGTCCCAGTGGTTAATTTAAATGTCTAACTTGTAGAAGACTCCGGCTCTTTCATGAAATCTCTTTAGCTTTAGGATTTTATTGTATTAATAATATATAGATTTTTTCTTATAATAAGCTAGTTTAGCTTATTAGTTCAGGTACTCTTGTTAGACCCTTTTTATACATTAGAATTTAGTTTTATATTTCAATCTTAGAATTAATATAAAAAGGCAAAAATAATAAAGAAAAAGGAATTCACCACAATCATTGGGTTAGGTTAGGTATGTCAATTGTTATGATTTCAAACGAAAGTGGTGGATAATCAAATCTATTAGAAATCGTTCGAATAACCATAATTAAAACAATTATATCATGGTTTGAAAAGTGTAACTGATGGTGGAACTATTAGATTATGTAAAAAAAACATATTCAAATCTCACGAGAAGTCCAAATACTAGATCTAACTAAATAAGTAATTAATATTTAATCTAATTAAAGATCAATACAATTTTTTTATATACTTTGAGATTTTTTTTTAATTTAACTTTTACATTTCTCTTTGTAATGTGATGCAAGTCTCTGGATATTGTGTCCATCTAACAAGAAGCCCTCTTATTGTGTATGAGGTAGTAGCGTTTATTCTTCCTAGTTTAACACAAGTAGAGAGAAAATTCTTGGCATCATTAGTTCTTGGCTTCTCTGTACCGCCAACAACTTTAACTTTCTCTGCGATTATGTTGAATGGATTGTGGAGTCATTATGGTCAATTGAATTTTTCTTTGGTTTATCGCTCAAAGATCCTAATCATAGACACGATCAATACGAACATGTATATATTGTCATAATTTTGCTCTATAATCTAACTAATAGTATATATTTGTACATTCAAATGTTATAAAGGATTCTGGAGCATCTTCACCTAGAGGGAATTTTAGTAATAATAATAATAATAATAATAATAATAATAATAATGTAGCAGCAACTTTTTGGTCCATCAAAATTAACTTACACGTATAAATAATATATAATGTAAAAATAAAGGGTTCTTCAGTAAAAACTAATTACTCATATATATGGTCAAAGGTCTCTTTTGTGAATCTTATTCAACCAGCGAATGTGAAAAAATTGTGCTTAATTTGATTATACACTCAGTTGATAATGCTAAGATGCTTGCAAGTATGTATAAGAAGTATCTAATTAATTTATTTGGACATTGTATTGGGTGTTCATTTTTTTCTATTTTCAAATGAGAGAAATGCAAGAAAAAGGCAGGGTGAAGATCCAAATGAAGTGTCCATTACTTCATCAACACAAGAGCGGGTAGAGAATCAAATAAATACAGTTGGTGTAATTGATAATATAATTCAATTTTTATATAATATTGAGACATGTAGTGCAATATTTGCAAAATATGGGGTGAATACACTCTAATATATTGTATGTTTCTCTGTGTGGTTGAAGTCACACTATGTTTCACAATGCTTAAAGCTAAAGTTTTCTCAAGTAACTTTGGGTACGGGAAAAATAAACGTAAGAAACCACGACACATGGCGACTATCAGATTAGACATGGCCAAGGCCTATCACCAAGTACGATGGGATTTCCTTCTCAAAGTCTTAAATAGGTTGGTTTTTAATGATATATGGCTACAATGGATTAAGAATTGCATCTCTTCTATATACTTTCAAATTACTCTTAATGGGAAACGATTATCGTGGTTTGTCCCCCGAGGGGGGACTACTCCAAGGTGATTCCTTGTCTCTCTTTCTGTTTTCTCTCATGACAGAATCCCTTATTGGGCTTATTGATCACCTAGTTCTAGATATAATATCAAGGGTATACAGATTACTTGAAATGTCCTATTCTATCACATCTCTTATTGGATGATGTCTCTACACTGGAAGGACGAGAGATTAACGAATTTCAAGCATGTATGATCTTTATTGCACAGGTGCTGGAAAACACATCAATATTAATAAATCATCAATTTCTTTAGTAATCATACACCTGTTAATATACAGACAATGACTACATAAGTACTACATATTCTGGAAAACCTAAGGAAACACAACGGGATATCCTTATGTCATAAAAAATCAAAGGTGGAAACATTAACATGGATAGCCGATAAAGTTTTTGCTTGGGCACAAGGGTGGAAAGCACAACTATTCTCCAAATAAGGGAAGGAATTCCTTATTAACCTAGTCATCCAGTTATCTCGATATATACAGAGCACATCTTCTCATTCTCAAAGTATTTTACAAGAAATTGCTCAACCTAATTGCAAATTATGGTAGAAGTTAGCAAAACGCAATTAAATTCACTAGGTTGCCTTTTAAAAAATGGAACTCAAGAAAATGGTTAGAGGCATTGGTCCTAGAGATTTGAAACGAATGTATATGACACTTCTGGCAGGTCAAACGTGGTGAATACTTAATCATATGAATTCCTTGGCTGCTAGATAATTAAAATTTGTCTACTTTCCTAAATCAGAATCTATGGATGTTAAGCTTCAACAAAGTAGATCATGGTATTTGGCCAAAATTCTTGAAGGACGGGACTTTATCCAAAAGAATGGACATTACCAAATTGGAGACAAGGAGACAAGGAGACAAGGAGTATTTGGGATCATCGTTTGGTGGATGTGGGATGGCCTCTGGTCAATCTTGAACACTCCTCAATTGACGTTGTTTCTCAACTTATGATGGAAGATTCCAATGAATGGAACACGGAGCTCCTGGATAACTTAATTCCCGAACCAGTGGTCGCATAAATTCTACGTCAAAAGATCTTTCAACAAAATGAACCAGACCGCTTCATTTGGCCACACTGCAAATCAGGAGAATAATCAACAAAAATGGGCTACCATATCATTACCAAACATGTGTTCATAGAAACTCCTCAGACGTCGACAACAAATATGGACGCATTGGCAGGATTATGGAATAAGGTCTGAGAATCTTATTTCCCTACCAAGGTTAGTATGTTTGCCTGGAAGTGTTGAAAGGATGCAATGTGATACCGACCACGTCAAATTTAAAAAACAAATGTGTAAAGAACGATGGTTGTTATTAGGGTATGCAGAACTCTAAGTTGATTACACACCTATTACTTTTATGTCTAGTTGATATACAAATTTTGGTAGGTTCGACACTCTATATTTAGATTGATAAGATATGTTGGACAATCTTGGGGAGTGGATACTTAATATTGTACGATCATATGAACAGGGGGTGTAATGCAAAAGTTATCAGGTCTTATGTGTTACTTATGATTTAGAACATTTGGAAAGTTAGGAAGAAGGCATATCATGAGAAGGGGCATTGTTATTCGAGTCGTGATTTTGCAATAGAGGAAATAATTTCAAAGCACTTTAGACCAGATTGGGCTTCGCAAAATGTTCGTCGGGTCATAAATGTCGATTAGAATGTTGAAAGTGTATTGGATTAGGGAGATCTTAGAGATATATCTTTCGTTTGTGATGCATCTTTTATCAACAAATGGGTATCAACTTTCTTATTCACAGACTTGTTACGTTTCTTCAATTTTGGAAGGGGAAGCTCACGCGGTGCTAAGTGTGGCATAGATGTGTGAGCCTTGACGATACAGAGAAGACCATTTCTTTGAATAACCTTAAAATTATTCAGGATATTAAACTACCGTTAGATACAACGTGGTCGTTACAACTAATTTTAAGGAAGATTATGGATTTAGTAGAACGGGGTGCCCAAATGCGCCCAAATGCATTTTTGTCACAATATCAAGATCCCTTAATGGTCATGCAGACAATCTTGTCGGGAATACTAGGTGGCAGACTATCGACGACACTTACATAGTGACATGAATCAACTCTTCTCAAGACTTGGAATCGGATACCTATCACGATAACAGCCTATTAGGATAGGTTATCGGAAAAAAGGAAAAAAAAAACCAGTTAATTGGAAAATAAAAACTTTAAACAAGACTCGGGATCAGATAACTATCACATCAGCGGTCTAATAGGATAGGTTATTTGAAAAAAAGATTAAAAAAAACACTTCATTGGAAAAAAAAAACTTTAAAAAAGAAAATTTTAAAATAAGAGGGCTTTTACGCAATAAATTATTTATTTGAGTGTATAGTAAGTAGCATCTATCGAGCTGAGTAAAAGAGGAAGAGTGAGAGAGTGTTAGCTTCGCAATGGCGGCAATGGATAAAGCAACCAACGGAGACATACTAATGCTGGAAGCGCCCCCTGAACAGACACCGGCATGGTCAACCAGTGCGGAGGTGATTGATGCGCTGCCGTACATCGACGACGACTACGGCGACCCTGCGGTTAAAGCAGAGGTGGACCGTTTGGTTGAAGAGGAGATGCGTCGTAGCTCCAAAAAACCTTCCGATTTTCTCAAAGAGCTACCTCCTCTCCCCAAATTCAATTTCCAGGTTATTAATCTATATCATATCCATACATACAGATATGTATGCAATAAAGGCATTTTGAAACCCTAGAAACTAATTGATTGTTGAAATAGTGATGGTGTAAGACATATAGCATATATACATACCTATATATACATATTGCGTGTACTCGTATATAATATTTAGATTAAATGTGTTTATTATCGTGTATGTATAGGTGAATTTTATAGTTGTAGGTGTTGTATATTGTATAGAGGAACCGAATTTTAGGTAGTTTAAAAATTAGCCATTAATTATCAGCTCGAGTAACTTCTGAATCGTTTGATAACTTGAAGAATTATGAATTATGCATCAGTATAAATTTACCAGATGCTGCACTTATATATGTGGCAAGATGGGTAAAAGTGAACAAGACTACTCAATGATGTGACTTCAATTTAATTTAAAGTATGAAATATGAAGGGATTATCTTCATTTGCTGTTTAAGATCTCAAGGAATATAGTTTTGTGTAAATTATTGAATAGATTTTTAGGTTAGAAGACTAAATGTATAGTGGGAATCCATAGTTATGGAGTATTATGTATATGTTTTTAGGATCATCCAATGCTTGCGAGGGAATATGAGCGAGTAAGAGCAGGAAAACCTCCAGCTCAAATTGATACTTCAAGATACGGACTTGAAGTGCCACCTGTCAATAAACGAAACGATGAAACTGCTTGGAAACTAACTCTTCAGAAAGCTCAACGTTTATTACAACATCAAGTAATCAGGTTAGTGTTTGACAAATATAGTGATGACTTCTTTGTGAATTTCTCACACAAAATCTGGAAATTACATTCTTTTACTTAATAGGTTGGAGAATTTGGATCTAATGTCAAAGCATGGTCCAGAAGTTTGGAAGCTATATAATCAACAGTTAGAGGCATGTTTATCCAGGTTTGTTTGAATAGATTAATAAATCTTCACTTAATTCAGTACTTTTTATTTACCTTGACAATAAATCCATTTTTGTATTAGAATGCAATCACAAGCTATGGAACTTAACGGAAAAATTGAAGCTGTAAACCGTGAAAGAAAATATCATCAGGTAATTATTTGAAAACTTTTGCTTGCCTTTTTAACTATAGGAATCTGACATGTTACGAAATTTATCAGCAAAATACAGCATATGAGCTTAATGCTTTATCTACACAATGGAGGGAACTTTGTTCGAAAAATATGGAAATACAAATTGCGTGTGCTGAAATTAAAAATCATATTGAAGAACTGAAGAAAGAAGCTTCCGAGAAGTAATTATTTGTGTTTTTTCCCTTTTTTCTTTATTTTCTTTTACTTTCCCTTTTGAATTTCTTAACTTGTTAAATTTCTTGTTAGCAGAGGCTTGAAGATTGATGACATTATTGAGAATTCTGCAGAATGATAAGGTATTTTAACTTAAATTATAAATGTTTATTTTTAAATGTGTGTAACGGAATTATTGATTTATTTGGATTGTTTAATATATATTGCAGGCTTTAGTGAGCTAGATGATTGATATCAAATTTAAAGGTGGAAAATAACAAATGAGATCATCCCTCAATTTGTCTTTTTAGTATTCTATTCTTTTTCCGGAAGTGAAAAAACAAATTTGATCCTTAATTTGTAATATACACTTTTATGTATTGGCACAGTTGCTTTTTTAAGCTAAAAAGGAAGGATGTTACAAAGTTGAGTTTAAGACAAGTTTAGTTAGGTTTGATTTCATCAATGGTTGTTGTGTGTTGTGCTAATTACCCAAATATACACTTTAAACATTAACATTGATATGATATATGCTGTATGCTATTTTTTTGGAATGACACGAGGGTATATTTGCTATTTTTTGAACTTGGAGGTACAGTTGCTATGCTTTGAAACATATGTTATTTTACGCAACAAAAGGATTAGAGGTGCTATTGTTTAAATTGCCCAATTGTTAACTGGATTTCATCATCTAAATACTGCAAATCTCTCAAGTTAATCCATTTACCAAAATACTTTACTTGGAATGTGGTGGTTCTCTTCTTAAGAAAGTCATGAAAGAGAAATTGAGAGGATTCTTTCATTCACTTTTGAAAATTACATTTTCCATGTATATTTATAGACATATATACACATAGATACATGCATAGTGTATTTCTTTTAATACAAATGAGGTTGTAAGACTGGATAAGAAGTTCTGAACAATTTTAACACTTTCGCAAGGGGCACTGTATATAATTTTTTATATACAAGGTGCCACAACCCTGTTGGATTTTCATCAAAGATCATACTCTAGTTTTGTTGGGATGCCCCACGAAATTCGCTTTCCTAAAGATTTTCTCAACTTGATCAACGTATTTTGACTCATCAAGTTCCAATTACCATTGACTTGCACCGCCTTCGGTCCTCAATTATCATCCTCATTACTAATCATGGTTATAACTTCCCAGGAACTGACCTTAATGCATAATATGCTCGCACCAAATGATATGTCCATGTTAAACCCTCGTAGAAAGCAATCAACACTGGGAGTACATAATTCATGCTCCTCGCAAAGCCGCCAACCCAATTAATAATAGTCTTGCCCCTCCCCCGACCTCTTGTTCAGAAAGGGGAGAACGATTTGTAATCATGATCTCATAAGACCAACATCTGCGTTGGCAGTCTCAGATTTCTACATGGAAAATGTTTAGAAAGACCAATCCTATATCGTCATACCTCACATGTACACAAAAGACCAACATCGGTGTTGGCATACCAAGAAAGTCTGGTCTTTAATCGGCACGACTACTAAAGACCAACATCAATGTTGGTATGCCAAGAAAGACCGATTCATCATCGGTATGCTTATAAACTACTAGAAAGACCAACATCATCGTTGACATATCAAGAAATTGCATGAAAGACTGACCTCAAGTGTCAGCATGCTCCCAGAATTAATTAGAAAAGACCAACTATGCAGTTGGCAAAAAAGCAAATTAAAGATGATCCACGTATGAGCATAATCACAGAAGAGGTAAATGAATTTCTTTTGATCATACCTCACAAAAGCTATCGATCCCACAAATTCAAAGGGATTTTTATAAACCAAAGAGAAATCGTCGATAGTAAGGGCCTATATGAAAGTGCTTATTTTAGAGTAAAAAAGAGTTTTTAGACGAAATTTAAATTCTGAAAGAATTATTAAAAATAATTTTGAAACCTAGAATGACTTTAGGTGCTTTTTCTCAAGAAGCACTTATTTGGTGCTTTTCTTAAAAGTGTTTTTCAAGATTTAAAATACTTTTAAACATCTAGAAGCACTTTTAAGTGCTTTTCAAAAAAAAATGGACTTCCAAACGGGCACTAAATCAAGTAAGTAAAAAGCCAAGGCCAAAAGCAAGACCACGTAGAAGAGGGTGAAAGACTCTACCGGGAGTAATCCTCCCTACCGAGCAATATGCAAGTAGATCAAAGGATATAGATATATATATAATCTGTATCTGAGGACATCACCTTGTCATGAAACAAAGCAAGTACGAGTTCAATGTGGACCCCAAAGCAGCCTAATATGTGTACCCATGGTAGCCTAATATGCGCACCGGCCACAGTCACATGCGCGTGCCCAGAATGTCTATAAATACCTTATCATATTTCAAAATGGTTACATTCTACCTCTCTCTTAAAATGCATTACGGTCATTATACAGTCTAAAATCTCTATGCCTCTCGCGTCATAAGAACACCCTCAAACATTACACTAATGTTGATCGCCCGACTGCCATCGGGAGAAAGACTTCCTTTGGTCCTGACATAGTGTCTGTTTTAGGAGTCTTTAGATACATCAAAGACACGTAGCAGCAGAGAGTGGCAGCAAGGTATGTGGTAAAATCAGGAATATGTTTGCTTCTTCTCGTTATCGTCGACACTTCTCTTTTACCCCTTATGTTAGTATTTTAGACTGATTTATCGGATCAGAAAGTTTATAAACATATTATTTTTGCTTTATCACCAGCCAATTTAGATCTTTCTATGATAGACAACAAAACACTACGGGAAAGTCTTAGTTAGATAAGTAAGTTGAAGGGGATACTGAGGGAGGCAGTGAGGGGTTTGATGTTCTGAAATGGTGGAAAGGAAATGTTGAGAGGTTCTCGGTATTGCCGTTGATCACTAGAGATATATTGGACATCCAGGTTTCTGCAATTACATCATAATCAACATTTAGTACATGAGGAAGAGTACTTAATCCATTATGTAGTTGTTTGAACCCTAATACAGTTGGGGCGCTAGTTTGCATGCAAAAATGGTTGAGAGCCTCGGTACTTATCTCTATTCGAGATCTAATGGTCCACACTGAATAATTTGAATGAGAGTTTGGCAGGATCATTCTTAATACTTCCCTTTATTCAGACTATACCTTAAACTACTCAGATTATACTTTAAACAACTCATATTATCTTAGTTGTTCGAGTATACCTTGATATGTTCGAGTATTATCTTAGGTATTTGTGTTGGGTTGTGGCTTGAAGTCCAAGCCCAATAGTTCAATTAAACTTGGAGACCAAGAAAAATATTACTTGACTTAACGTTCAATTAATGATATATTAGGAAACTAATATACATGTTAAGCAAGTAATATTTACTATATATATATATATATATGGGTCTGCATAGTTTATAATTATGTGTATCATATTCCATCCCCAAAGGGGGTTGGGGTTGGATATGTACCGTGGTTGTGTGATCATCAACCAAGAGAGATGTGAGACCAACAAAGTGAGTGTGAGTGACACTTGTGAGAAAACATAAGAGTGATTCTTGTAGAACATAAAAGAGGATTATTCTTCTCGTTCAAGGTTTTCTATATTATAGTGAAATGATGTGAACCTCCGTGGATGTAGGCAATTTGCTGAATCACGTAAATCTTGTGTCTCTTTTATTATTCTGTCATTAGTTTCTTAGTTATTCTTCTATCTCCATGTTCTTTTCTTCCCAACAACTGGTATCAGAGTTTTGGTTCAAGTGAGAGTAATGACATGAGAAGAAAATATTTGAATTGAGGGAGGAGTTCATGAAAGTTAAAGATTGAGTTCCTAATTGTATACGATGTAGAAGATGGAGATTACTTTCAAGGGAGGACTCTAGCATTCTGAAGATCAAGAAAAGGTTCACATATGTTGCTATGATGATTGCTATTGAGCAATGGGTCTCGCATGAGTAAACTTGGAAGAGGTTCAAGTTGCTATGAATATTCTTGGCACTTTTCGCCAAGGGAGGAATTGTTGGGTTGTGGCTTGAAGTCCAAGCCCAATATTTCAATTAAACTTGGAGATCAAGAAAGATATTACTTGACTTGAGGTTCAAGTAATAATATATTAGGAAATTATTAGACCAAGAAAGGTATTACTTGACTTGAAGTTCAAGTAATAATATATTAGAAATTATTAGACTTATTATCTAAGTAATATTTCTTATATATATAGGGTTCCATAGTTTATAATTCTTTGTATCATATTTCCTCCCTACATGGGGGTCGGGGTGGGTATGTGCCGGGGTTGTGTGATCATCAACCAATAGAGTTGTGAGACACCAACAAATTGAGTGTGAGCAATACACTTGTGAGAAAATGTAAGAGTGGTTCTTCTATAGCATAGGAGAGGGTTGTCTTCTTGTTCAAGATTTTCTATATTATAGTGAAACGGTGTGAACCTCCGTGGATGTAGGCAATTCGATGAACCACATATATCTTGTTTCTTTTATTATTTTGTCATTCAAGGTTTTTCCCTGTATATTTATAGAAATATATACACATGGATACATACATAGTTTATTTTTCATTAATACAAATAAGGTTGTAAGACTGGATAGAAAAATCCGAACAATTAAACACTTTCGCAAGGGGGCAGTATATATAATTCATTATATATAAGGTGTCGTCTAACTGTATTTATCACGTGCCAAATGGTTCCACAACCACATAGTCTTTTCATCAAAAATCATAATCCAGATTTTTTTGGGATCCCCCTAGTCTAGCTAGCCCGTCGGCACAAGAATTCGCTTCCCTATAGATTTCCTCAGCTTGACCTACGTATTTTGACTCATCAGGTTCCTATTACCATTAACTTGCACCGCAATTTGTCCTCAATTATCATTCTCATTGTTAATCATGGTTATAAATTCTCGGGAATTAACCTCAACGCATAATATACTCGCCCCAAATTCTATGTCCATGTTAGACCCTCATAAAAAGCAATCAACTCTGCGACTGCAGGGAGTACATAATCCATGCTCCTCGCAAAGCCGCCGACCCAATTACCGTCTCCATCTCTTAATAATCCTCCTGCCCCTCCCCCCAACCTCTTGTTCAGATTAACACTCTCCTTGACGTTTTAAATTTTATTCTTTGGCTTCTTCCGACCTATCATTTCTACTGACTTACTTACGATGAGTAACTATTCCATTTCGTATGCATCCCCAAGCCTGGATGTAATCCCTTGTGAGGAACTTAGTTTTCGCAATTAAAGCATGTGCACTTAGTCGATCCACACCATAAAATACGACCTCATTCCAGTAAATCTAAAGTGAATTCCAAGTATATAGGCTAATAAGCTCTTGTTTTTCACGTTTTGTCCCCACCAAACCGTGTAAGAAAATTCTGCCCAGGGAGTAAAAGTTATCCCGCAGCTGTATACCTGCAAATACTTTATCTCCAGCCCTCAGATCCCCTATATTCAGTGCCCACTACCTTGAAATGAATCCCCTCATCTTTGTGTCGACTATTCATGAAAGCTCATGTAATTGAGTGTTCCTATACTTGTTATGCCAGCTCGCCCAATGATTTTGTCGTCGTATGTAACTTGGTTGTATTGGCCTTGAAAGTCGCCCCTCTTCCATTTGGTCTCGGGTCCACTTCTCCTATCGCCTTCTACCTGCAAAGTCTTCATAAATCTTCTCAACTGGTTGATTCCTCTGATCCCTTGACGAATAACTGAGTACCTTCTTCTATTACGTATAAAAAGTCCTCCAAAGTGGTTATTTCCATAACAAACCACCAAAATACATGTTCTGTCAGCTATCACTACAAGAAATAGTATCGTTAGGGACGAAGTTATTGCAGCAACACTAAAATAGCCTCTAATGATATTTTTAAACACCAAAATGGCCTCTAATAATATTTTTAGCGGCAATATTTGCCGCTAAAGATTCAATAGAGCAAAAACAAATAATTTGCTACTAAAGGTATCTTTAGAGACGAACTTATAAGGACAAACAAATAGCGGCTATTAGCGGCAAAATTAAGATTTTTAGTGTTAAAATATTTGCCGCTAAAAATACCTTTTCTTGTAGTGTATGACTCAACCCCACACCACGAACATGCTACGAGCGAGTCCACCTCCTGCTTGAAAGAGTAAGTTTCATCGGTTGTTGTTCTTTAGCAGTCCGCTAAATCAAAACTTTTACCTTTTGGGGGCATCTAAGCTTCCACAAAGTACTACACTCCATATCCTCCTCTTGTCCTTGCATCCAATCACTTAATTGACTTTTTTTTTTTAGGCAAAATACTTATATTAAAAAGAAGGGATTCAACTAGAGTCAACCAACTCCAGTTGTTACAAAGTCAGCATCATTACACAAAATAGAATAAAGTTCATAAGGCAAATTACAAAACCAATTAACAGGTAAAGATTTCCTAGCAAACGCTTTCACTATCCAGTCCGCTGCTTTGTTAGCCGTTCTTCTAATCCCACAGATGCGCAAGTTATGGTGGGCTTTAGCCAAATTTCTGATATCTTCCAGGATTGGTTTGTTCTCCCATGAACAAGACACGCTAGAAGAATAAATGGCTTGAAGGACAGCTTCAGCATCAGATTCAATCCTGATGCAATTAGGTGCTTGATCTAAGGCAAACTGTAGAGCACTACGAATTGCCTTAGCTTCAGCTTCAAAACTTGTGCAGGCTGTAATCTCAGAAGTAAATCCCGTGACTACCACACCTGCACTATCACGAACAACGGCTGCAGTAAAAGCTTTCCCAGGGATAAATGAAGCATCAACATTGATTTTGACAAAGTTCTGGGGAGGTTTGATCCATGAAGGGGATAAGGATTTCCAAATTGGCGTCTCCACAATGGGACTGAAGGGATAGCTGGTATGATTCTCAGAAACCATACATAAAATTTCCCTGCAATGTAAATTCATCAAAGTTAGACCTGTATCATAATTAATGGGGATATCCTCTATCACTTTTTTATTACGAATAACCCAAATAGACCACAGACAAGCAATGATCTTAAGAAGAATCTCAATCTTGTCTTTAGTATTTTGGCCATTAACTACTAAATCCCCAATCCAACTGTTCAAACCAGCTGTAGATTGAGGATTGACACTACAATGCAACGGGGATAAATACCACATCCTTCTAGCCCATTCACAATGAAGAAACAAGTGATTCACATCCTCAGTTTCTTTAAGACAAATATTGCATAAATCAGAGCTAGAGCATTTACGCGAAAACCTATTACACTCTGTAGCAAGAGCATTTGTCAATACTTTCCAAAAGAAAACTTTAAACTTAGCAGGAGCATTAGATTTCCAGCTAAGTTTAAGAAGATCCTGATTAGGAAAGTAGGAAGGGGAGGGAACAAATTGGGGTTCAATGAAATTTTCCACTAAATATGAATATCCAGATTTACTCGTGTATATACCATTAAGGGTATAAGGCCAAATGAGATCAAAAGATCCTTCAGTCCATGGTATATTAAGTGATAAAATCTTAGATACAACATCAGGAGGAAAAAGGGTGTTAATATAGTCCACCTTCCAGGTTTTGGTGTTACTAGATATCAGGTCTGCAACATACTTGGGGAATGAGGGATCATTACTATATGATGCAGGTTTAGGGATTATCTTACCACACCAGTTATCTTCCCATATTAAAGTATAATGTCCATCCCCAATAGGTTTGATTAGATGGGTTTTAAGGAATTCTTTCCCTTTAGCAAGGCTATTCCAAACCCATGAAGCTCCCCTAGGCTTAGGAGCGTGAATAAAGTCGACATCTTTAAAATACACTCCTTTAAGAACTTGAAAAACAAGGGAATCAGGATTGGATAGGATTGACCATGCTTGCTTAGCGAGTAGGGACACATTGAAGGCCTCAAGGTTTTTAATCCCCAATCCTCCGTGACCCTTAGGGGTAGTTATTTTATTCCAATTTACCCAATGAATACCAGATTCCTCATCTTTCCCCCAAAAGAAATGGCTAGAAAGAGAATTAATCTTATTAAGGACACCTTTGGGAATAGCCAGAAGTGACATAAAATAGGTAGGGAATGCATGGATTATAGAGGATATCAGTGTGGCTTTCCCTGCCATAGAAAGAAGGGATTGTTTCCAACCCTTCAATTTGTCAGCAATCTTAGTCACCAGAGTGTCCATAGCATTGGTCTTGGAATTCCCCCATTCCGTTGGAATTCCTAGATACAAGCCAAGATCACTCGTAATAGGCATTCTAAAAGAATCCACAAGCAAATTGCGCATATTAGGGGTAATATTAGGGCTCACAAGGATAGAAGACTTATTAAGATTGATTTTTAACCCAGAAGCGAAGCAAAATTTGTAGAGGATTTCTTTAAAAACATGTATTTCTGCAACTGAATTTTGTAAGAAGAAAATAGAATCATCTGCAAAGAGCAGATGATGTAAAGAAGGGCCATTCCTACTCAAATTCAGTCCCTTAATCGCCCCTTCATTGAATTCTTTTTCTATTAGTGAAGATAGCAGATTAGACACTATAGAAAACAAATAGGGGGATAAAGGGTCCCCCTGTCTAAGGCCACGAGAGGGAAGAAAGGACCCAGAGGCTTGCCCATTGATTATAACATTGAACTTAACAGAGGTGATACAAGATTTTATAAACGACACCCAGGAATCAGCAAAACCCATTTTAGAGAGGATTTTTAAAAGGCAGGCCCAGCTCACTCTATCATAGGCTTTATGGATATCTGCCTTGACAATAGAATAGCTATTACGGGAATTAGATCGAAGGTGTTTAAATTTGTGAATCACTTCATGAACAATAATAATATTATCTTGGATTGATCTGCCTTTTATGAAGGCAGATTGGCAAGGAGAAATAACACGGGGGATAATAGAAGACAATCTAAGCACCATGACTTTAGATAGAATCTTGTACAGAAAGTTTGTACACGAAATAGGCCTAAATTGTTCTATTTTTTGAGGATTCTTACACTTGGGGATTAAAATTATGTTTGTATCATTAATACTGTCTAATGGGATATTACCAGAAAGAACTCCGTTACAAATATTCAAGATGTCTATCTTAATCAGGTCCCAGAACTTATGGAAGAAAGCTCCTGGTAACCCATCAGGACCAGGGGATTTTGAGGGATTTAATTGCCAAGTGGCCACTTTTAATTCTTCTAGGGTGATTGGATGCATAAGCAAGGAATTTTCCTCATCAGTAATAGAAGGGGAAATGTTATTAAGAATAGGATCCATAGCCCTTTCCCCATCATCCAGATAAAGCTCACTAAAGAACTTGGTTACGTGAGATTTCAGCTCATCATATCCGGAGGTCCAGGAGTTATCTTGTTTCAAAAGGCTGTCTATTCTATTGGTAGCTCTTCTAATTCTGGTGGATAAGTGAAAAAATTTGGTATTCTTATCCCCCAATTTTAGCCATCTGATTCTAGACCTAGTGGCCCAGTAAGACTCCTCCAAATTCCAATATTTTCCAATCTCAGAAGAAATCAAATCATACTCGGCTTTAGAGGAGTCATTTAGGCCCAAGGGAGATAGGGACATTAGTTTAGTCAATCTATTTGTAAGGAGATTAATCATTGTTGCATTGTTTCTTAAATTATGTTTTTTCCACCTTAAGACAGTATTCTTACATCTTCTCAATCTCTTTAGGACTTTGATATGGGGAGGGCCACTGAAGGTAAGGGAACCACTAAGGCAGCTATGTATAGCCTGATTACACGAAGGGATTCTCAGCCAGCTAGGGTCCAATTTAAATATTTTATTAGAATTTGCCAAAGGGGGATTAGATAGGTGGAGGATTAAGGGAGCATGATCTGATCCTATGGGGGGTGCATTATGTATCCAGGCATCAGGGAATAGAGTTATCCACGAGGGAGAACACAAACCTCTATCTAATTTCTGTAGGATCAGGTCACTACTATCCCTATTATTCCTCCAAGTGAAAGTACAGCCCTTGACAGGGATTTCAGAAAGGTTATTAGAGGCAATATTATTATTAAAAATCCTCATTTCGCTAAGACTTTTAGGATTGCCCCCAACTTTTTCATGATCAAACCTAATTTCATTATAGTCACCAATAAAAATTTGAGGGATACTAGAATGTTCAGTATTAAATTTTTTAATCAGTTCCCACAGCATTTCTTTATTAGATTTCTCAGGTAGAGTATAAATGAAATGCAAGTACCAACAAACATTATCGGGATTAAGAAGGGAGACAGATATATGATTAAGTCCAGAAGATATTACCTCACAGTCCACATTGTCGACGCTGAACAGGGCTAAACCTCCTGAGATGCCTATAGGATCAACACTCCAAACCAGTTTTATTTTTAACTTTTTTGCCAACAAAAGCAGCTTCTTTCTCTTAGTCTTGGTCTCTGAAAGGCCAAGAACCTGGGGTTTCTCCTTAGAGAGTATATCCCTAAGGTTTTGGACTGTCAGGGGTGACCCCGTCCCCTGACAGTTCCAAAAAACGCCTATCATTCTTCTTGTGGGGGTTGCGGATTGCAACCACCCACTTCAACCGGAGCTATCATCTGTAAGGGAGTAACATTAGCAGCCATATCTAAGAGCGGAACTTCAACCAGATTGCTCTTCACTTCACTGAACCCAACCATCTCTTCGTGAGTAATTTTCCTCTTCTTAGCACTTTGGGTCATGTTCGAACTAGAAGCATTCACCATACCAATAGGGATATCCACTAAAATAGGGTCTTCATCAATCTTAGCATTAGACTCCTTAAGATTTTGGGCAGGGGTGACCATTTCCTCTTTCGATTCCTGTATCTGACTTCCTTTGTTTGGGGATTCTTCCATAGGGGAACTAATAGAGTTGGCATCGATTGGTGGAGGGATAAAGGTAGGGAGGGTAGGAGAGATGGAGGGAGATTTCTGATCATTCTTGGGGTTGGGGGTAGGATTGGGGGTGTAAAACTCAGTCGGGCTACGAACCTTCTCTTCTTCACTCTGATTGGACTTTGTTGGGTTCGGGTTGACCCACTGATTACTGGTCTTACCTTTGGTGGGGTTATCTTGGGTCCATGTTCTGATAGACCACCTTCTTCCGAAACTAGCATTTGGCCCACTATTGGTGTTGTCTTGATTTTTATTGGGCCAAGGAGCCCAATCCTCATCATGATTATAATTTTTCCTTTTCGAACCTGATGCCTTGTAGTTACCTTTAGGTCCAGTAGAGCTTTTGGTGGGCTTGGGCCCAATAGGTTTAATAGTACGGGGAGGATTAGAGCTAGCTGGGCCTTTCTTACTATCGCTACCTGCCAAGGGATTAACACCGACATTACCTGTGGTGAGAGGATTTGGTACCATCACAATACCTTTTTCTTGGACAGCAGTGTGTCCTTTCTGGGGGAGCAATTTGGATTTATCTGAAACCGTACCAAAGGACATAGCTGGGATTTTGTCCTTTCCACTAGCAGGACTGTCTTTAGTACGAGGGAGACTCGTGAACTCGTTGGATTGACTCGGTATGGACTCACCGCTAGTTGAGAAGAACTTAGAAGGATCATCAAGATCATCAACAATCTGGATCTTAGAACCTCTACCCTTAACTGGATCTACCGACAGCCAATCTCCATATCGGAGTCTGACCAGGCCTCGGGAGCGTTTAGTTTCTTCTTTAAACAAGCCACAGTCATTGGTAGCATGATCAAGCATTCCACAGAAATGGCAAAACTTACTGAGTTTCTCATATCTCATTCTAATAATGGCTTCTGGGAGGGCTGGTCTTTCAACTGTAAATATGGTTAGAAGGGGATTTTTGACTTTCCATAACACGCGGATTCTGAGTTGCTTCTTTGCTTTGTTTGAATCTTCAATATCGTAAGCTAGGAGGGTGCAATCTAGATTTTTGCTTATGCTCACGGCATTATCGGGGGTAACAAACACAGAAGGGAGATCTAGGAGTTGAATCCACATAGTAGCCATAGAAAAATCCGCTTCTCCGATTGACATCTCTGGGTGCCATGCATGTAAGATTAGCATATGACCGTTCACTGACCATGGCCTGAAATGCCAAGTATTGAGCATATCTTCTTTAGACTCGAAAGCTAGGAAAAAAGTGTTATAGTCTGCTGGGAGAACATGCATAGGAGAACGAAGCCCCCACGATCTGTTAGCCGCCGTTTCCACCGTGTATGGGTTTATTTCTTGAGGAGTAAGGATACGGGCTAAAAGGGTGTTTTGTTGATTATAGACTTCATGATCTTGGTAGGCCGGAGTTAGTTTCATAGTTTTTACTGTGAAGTTCGCCATGGGAGATGAGGGGTTTTTGCAGAAATGAAGATGTGAAGAAGATAATGGGAAAGTGAAAGGATAAGACAGTTTTATAAGGGAAAAAACAAAAGCGTGTTCCAATGACTATAATAAAAGCTACCTAAGGAGAAGCTAAAAGAACAACTTGAAAGGCTAAATACGGCTAAAAGTAACAAAGGAAAAGGAAAAAGGGATTATAAAACGGGTTAACCAAGGAGAACAATGATGATAACGGGAAACGAAGCTAACATTACATCTAGGGAACGTAAGGGGGATGATTGTCTTGGAAGAAGAGAGGAGAAACCATTTTTGCAGCTAAACCCTAGAGAGAGAAAATCCTAGAGAGAAGGGAGAGCATTTGTTAAATACTTAATTGACGACTTGACCAAATAGACATCACGTGGCTCATATTTCCACGAGAGATAGTTTGGTTTCTCCCTATTACTTTCTACCCTTATTCCCGTAATTTCAAAAAAGTTCCGAGGTTGGTAAACCAGATTGTATACTAACACAATTCCACAACCCATCTCGATGCGTATAATCCTCCACTAAATTCTATATTTCCTCCCCCTCTACCGAGGATAAAATGCATTCAATGAGAGATACTGATCTTGATGGTATGTATGTAAACACCAGTCGGCATACATAGTGTTATAACTAATTATGTTACAGTTAATATTAGTATTTAAAACTGTAAAATTAGTTTGACTAAATTACTATGAGTCTTCTCTTTAACATTCTTCCTCAAACAGACTGACAACGGCTACCATTAGAAGTTTGTTGGCCTGATAACTAAAAATAGTCGAGAACCAGGATCTTTTAGTTTACAAATCAACCACTTTTTTAAGCGAAAATGTATCTTAGTTGTATAGCTTTAATGGCCACTCAATCTCTTACAAAATGGTAACCCACACCTATGTGCTTAGTCTTTGGGTAGGAAACGAGTGTAGTAGCAATAGCCAAGGTGGATTGATTGTCACAAGTAGGGGTAGAAATTGGACGGAATTGGTCTAAAAGGGTCTTTTGGAAATTTTCCAATTTCTTTGAAATGGATTTTTCCTTTTCGATTCTAATCCACGGAATTTTGGAATTGAAAAAAAATTCAAATTCAGAAATTTTGGTTCGAAAAATTCTAAATATTTGGTTTGAAGATTAAAAAAATCGAAATTATATATCATTTTTTGAATAAAAAGTTATTTCCCAAAAAAAATTATCCATTTCTATTATTTTTTTCATTTCAAAAGAATATCATACAATATAGATTATAATTAACATCAAAAGTTCTAAACAAACCATACTAATTAGATGATATACCACTTCATCATATTAGTATCTATGTATACTATTTGTGGCAAGATCATGACGACAAGAGAGAAGAGCAAATGTGTTTTTTTTAAGGTTATGTATTTATGTTATATAATTAATATAAATTGAGTATATAATAATTAATAATAAAAAAATATACTGATAATAATATTCAGAACTTAAAATTAGAAATGTGTATCAGAAGTACAAATCGGAAACAAAAATCAGATCATAATCGGAAATTTCATAAATTTATACGTAGTTTCGATTCCGATCTGATTTTGAAAAAAATCAAAATCAAAACATTAAAAATCATTTATGAAATCAAATTTTCGGGTTGGAAAAAAATCAGAAATCAGAATTTGGATCTGAGTTCTACCCATGGTCACAACACAAGAGAAGAGTGACAGAGGAAGATTTAGATCATGTAGTAAGTATGTAAACCACATAACTTCAACAGTAGAATAGGAAGTGGATCTATACTCATTATCAGTAGATGATCTTGCAACAATAGGTTACCTTTTTTAACCCCTGTAGATTTAGTTTGAACCAATAAAGATAGAGTAACCAATTAGAGATCTTTTGATATGTATTCTCACTTGTCTAGTAAGATTTTGAGAAGACCTGAATTTAGAAATAACATGTAGGTTTGAATACAGGGCCAACTTAAATGAGCCCTTTATATACCACAGTAGCCTCTTGAGAGTGTCAAAAACTTGATTCGTAGAATGATGCACATTCTAACATAAGGAGTTAATTGTATAAGTAATGTCTGGCTTTGTAATGGTTATTTACTGCAAATCTCCCGTCAAACTTCTAAATAGAGTTATATCACGATAAGGTTGCAAATTCTCTGTTGTGGGAATTGAATATCTTGATAGTGTAGGAGTTACACAACTCTTACACTTTGACATACCTACTCAGAACAAAATATTTGCAACATACTTTCCTTGGTGAACAACTATGGAAGTATATGAAGTAACCACCTCCAGATTTAAGAAGTAAGATAGATGACCAATGTTTTTCATGGAATATCTGCTATGAAGGGCATGCATAGTGGAGGAGATAACTTTAAGAGTATTTATAGTTATAATTAGATCATCAACATAAACAAATATTAAAGTAATTGATGTAGATGTGTGTTGGACAAATAAAGATGAGGTTGCATATCCATTAACAAAATTCAGGGTGGCCAAAATGGAAGCAAGTAAGTAAAACCAAACTCTAGGTGATTGCTTGACGCCAGAGAAGGGCCATAAGGTTCCTTAGAGTGATTAAGTGTGGATTAAGCATGCAATTCCGAGGAAAAACTTTTGTGTGTAACCAGCTTGTTAGAACAAATTAGCTACCAATGATAGATTATATATTGTTTGCATGGGGGTATGAAGATGGGAAGATCATGCTTATTTGCAATTTTGAAGCCACTTATAATAGTTCTTACTGAAATTAGTTTTTTGTCTACAAAATATTAAAAAAAGTGGAATTCCAAACCCCAGAACAGAGTAATAATTAATGAGGAAGGTATGTTGAAGAAAGTTGTAGGAGAACTCTAAAATAAGTGTTATAGTTTCTTCAATTTAATACAAAATAATACATTGCTCAAGAACATTAAGCTTACATTTGTTTTCAAGGAATAGTTTAGTAATTAAGTTGTGTAGATTGCAAGTGTCTTGTGTTGGTAAAATAACGGGAACACTGATCGGAGAAAATGCTAACAACACTTTATTTCAGAAAACTAAATCTTACAACAAGATTACATGTAAATGAATATAAAGACAAGTTTTATAATGAAAACCAAAATTCCAAGCGATTAGTACAATGCTTGTGTTAAAAAGGTTTTTCCGAGTACAACTGATATCCTCAAACTAATACTAGTACTACTTTATGTTCAAAATTAACTTTATCGAGAGAGGATAATTTTAAAGCTTTCTGGTGTTTGAAATTTTGTTGGGGTATTTTTTAAATGATATCAGCATCTCATATAGTAGTTTCGGAAGTTTCAAAAAATGTCACACTAACTACATCCATAAAGGGTCCACCATAAATCCAAAAAGGATTTTATCATAAAGCCAAAAACGTTTTACATCTGACGTGAACCTGTATGCTTCTCTTCAGCAAGCGGAGAACGTATCCAGGCAAGGCTTGTAATGGCAGCATTCATGACGCTCATTTAATGTGGCAGTTTCTGATTGTTGGGAATGAGAGACATTAAGACGGCCGACAACTATTTGAATAGGTACGGGTAGACTTAGTCCAAACTCGATATATACTCGTTCCCTCCCCAAGATCATGCCTCGTCGTCGACGTCGTGGCTGGGCGGGTAGGTGGTATGCACGTGTGGGGTATTCCGTTACTCTTCATATCAAGAGTCTTGGGTCATTTGTAAAGTTTATATGGAAGAAATAATATAAACTGTTATTTTTCTCCTTTCAAAACTGATGCGGTACAATTTACACTTGAAAAAGACTCTTGGTCTTCTTATTCTTCTAACTGCATGAAACTAATGAAAAAATCATTTGTTTTTCCTTTAATTTCAACATCTTGTACATGTGATTACTTGTTTTCATAGTTGTTCACTTAGCGGTTGGTAAATTTTATAGATTAATTTAATTGTTTGAGATATTGGTTGGGTATGTGTTGGACTAGCATTACTTGTCAAAAATTTGAATGTTCTTGACTGTCGAAGATAAAAAATGATATATTGCTTAGAAAAAATTATCTAAAGATTAAATTTACTCTCGGGATTGATTTTGACAAGAGGAATTGCTCTCCAGTAATTTAAAATTGAATTCATTTTTGAAGTAATAACTTCTCCAAGAAAAAGCTAAAAGAAAAAACTCGAGATAATATTTTCAATTTTTTGTCTCATATCTTCTCAAAGTTACATATGGAGCATGAAATCCAGCTGCATGAAAATGGACAGCATGTGAGTTTTGAATCTAAGGAAAAAAATTCATCCTTAGAGTTTTTAAGTTACCATTATTTTAGTATGCCTGGTGTTTGATTAGTGTAAAATTATTGTTACTCTTGCCTTCAACCTTTTACTACTACTTTATGTTCGATTGAGTACATCAAGGTTGTTTTCAGTGGGAATTTGGTTAAAGTGTATATTATGGTTGTTAAAAAGGTTAGTCGTCACATTTGGAGTTGGTTTTGTTGTGGTTACATGTTTGCCCCCTAGAATGTGATAGATAAATCGACACCACTAGAATAGGTTTACTTCCCGCAAGTGCACTGGTCATTGACAAGTAATAATTTAATAAGTATAAGGGTTATCATCTACACATGAACTATCAAGGTTATTACGGTTATGTTTATGAGTATGGTATACTAAGTTGCAATACATAACAAGAAAACTAAATAATTGTTTATTGGGTTTTTGGATTATAAAACTAAGATTGTAATGAAATGAATGATTAAATAAAGTTAAATATAAATTAGAAATACTAAATAGATAGAAATATATACAAGTATGCTTGATTCTTGCTAGAATTTCCCAAAGTTAACTATTTAAATGTTTCTTGGTATAAGGGGAAATTGGTCTTTTCACACTAGTCGGGATTCAGCGGTCCTTCCAAATATCTCGCGGGTAGATAGGAAGCTTTCCTACGACACTTGAGACCTCTCCTGAGTGACCCTACAAATTATTTTGAACGCTAGTTGATTTAACCCTATTGACTACTTGGTTAGTCAAGACCTCCCGGTTTACTAACTCACACCAAACGTTTATATGTTATTTTCGTAATCCAACCCCCCCTCCCGAGCGATAGTCAAAACTAATAACACTATGCAGTACTTGATCAAGGCACAAATAGGAAATGAAATTTAACATATAATCAATAGAAAATAGCATAATTCGTTTAAATATAAATATCCCAAAATCAATTAAACATTAAAATATTCAACAATGGTTCATACTCTTAGCAATCCTCAAGCGAAAGAGGTTTAGTTCATAATGTGAAACTAAAAACTAATAATACATAATGTGATAATCATGTTTAGAAAGTAAAGAGGAATAAAATTAACCTAAAACTGGAATGGAAACGAATAAGAAACGGGCAAAAAATGGTAAAAATGGTAGAAATACTTCTCCTCTTCTTCTCCTCTTGCTCTAGGTGTGTATCTCTCTTTAAAATGTGTAATATTTTTAGTCTACTTAATTATGAGCTTCAAAAATGAATATAAACTAGGCAAAAAACAATTTGTGGCCAAATAGGTTCACTTACATGAGTTAAAAATAGCCCAACCCGTTTTTAGCTTCCCTCACTTCTCACGCTGGCTTTAAGATCTATCCAAATCAAAAGGAAAATTTCTCAAATATTTGACCAATAAATTATGGTGACTGAATCAAGTGACGTCAAGAATTTGTTGGTAAACTCTCTAACTTCCCCAAAGTGACTTTTAGCTTTTTCTACGTCTTGGCTTGGGTTTGGACTTGACTTATTGAATTATTCTCATCATCTTGGCGTCTGATGTCAAACATGTACCTGTAATCTACACACTTAACACACAATTAAGGCACAAAAGCTCAAAACATAACAATATGTCCAAAATGATATGGAAATGAAAGATATGTCGAATATTAAGGAATAATACCTCACTGAGGTACGATAAACCCCTAAAAAATATGTCTTGTAATAAGATTATTATATAACAAAAGACAAGATATCATCACCTCTGATACCAAAAGGCCAATTTTGATTGGCATCGAAAGACCAACTCATTTGGCATCAAAAGACCAACACCTCTGGCAACAAAAGACCAACATTGGTTGGAATCAAAAGACTAGTTTTTCTAGAAACTGACCAGGGATGATCATCGGCATAGGGGTCGTCCAAAGGAATTCTCAATGTGAAAAAGTTGAAAGATCAAAATTTTACAATATGATCAACCGTATGTTTGCAAACTGAAAGACCAAATATAGTTAATAATTTCCAAATTGGCAAACAATATCCATAAGATAGGGGTCATCCATCAAAACACATGATCTTTTATGGACAAAGACTAAGGGATCAGCCAAAATGAATATTGGCCCGATAGAGGATTGAGAGGTAAAATGCGCAGAATACCAACTCATTTTGGCACCCGACCCATCTTAGTGTGTAAGGGGTCGGTCGAGGAAAGCACTAAAAAATTTCATATTATTGAATAGGTTTTTATGTCAACATATTATATCTCTATCTAGAGTACACTTACTTCTATCAACTCAGAAGGAGTCAGAAAGATCTATTGCATGCACATAGAGCAAACTTTATATTTCTCGAAACACAAGGGTATAAAGGGTACGAGTAAAGAACAAATAATTAGAAACGGAAAAGCGAGAAAAAACAAAAACGATACCGAAAAAGCTCGTAAATTGTAAATAAAAAACAAACAAGGAAAATGGTAAGAACCTTTTTGTTGCATATTATACAATAAAAAGGGTCAGCTAAACCCCTTCAAAAATTACAAAAGAAAAGTTTCTAGCTTATACAACAAAAAGGGTCGACTAAGCCCCCTCAACAATTACAAAAGAAAATATTTCATCTTATACAACAACATGGTCGACTATAGCTCCCTAGACAATTACAGTAGAAAAGTACAAAGTTACAGGCGACAAGAAAAATCAAGAATGCCCAGCCAAATAAATCTTTAAGTAGTCGGCCTCTTCAAAGTGCTTCACATTGAATAGTCTCAGCAGTCAAATGCTTTCTATGGTCTATCACAAGGGGTCCAAAACAGGCGCTAGAGGCCACGGCATCATTCGTGTGACCCGTCTTGCGGCGGCTCATTCTTCTCTAGTCGGGCCTTTCTTCAACGCTTAGAACAAATCTCAGGGGCCTTCTGTCGAGGTCTTGGATCCTGCCTTTGGATTATTTGGTAGTACAGGTCGATATACCATGTTTCAACAACAGAGTCTCCACCTCAAATAAGAAAATACAAGAGAAGCTCGGACTAAACACGCAATAGAAAAAAGAAGAGATAAGATTAAAGAAAAGAAAAAGGGGGACCCCTCCCCACATAATCCCAAGAACGTTCTCTCGTCCATCCAAAAGAAAAAAGGAAAAAAGGAAGGAAAAATCTCTCAAATTCTTATCGGCCATAGAGGATCGTTACACATCAAACAAACAGAAATCTGGATCAAACTAAAGAAAGGAAAACCAAACTCATCACTACTCGGCATCATCCCCAGAAACTTCCTCCACTACAGTCTCACATCGGCATGAGATCGCTCCTCAATCTTCTCCTCCGAAGTAAAAAATGCACGAGCATCATAAAAGATAGAATCATAGAATAGAATAGAAGGTCAAGGAAAAATCACGCCTAATTCTCCAAGTTAATTGGATGAGATCATGTGAAAGAATGATGAGATGGAACTTTAAAAAATCCGAATCAACAGAAAAAACAAAATTGGGGTACTCCCCTCTGATATGCACCATGTTATCTAAAAATCCCATGTGCAAGTCTTAACGACACAGATCTTGAACACATGATCGGGGAAAGAGGTTGAGGCCTTGTACTCCTCGACAATATTTGGCTTAGCCTCGGAAAACTCACGGGATAAAGTTTTGATATGTTCCCGATGTTCTAACATTGCATACTTTTCCTTTTTATTTACCGCGGGCAATATACTCATCGGATCATTGGGATTAAGCATTCCTTCCCTCAACCGATGAAGAGACAATGAGATGAGGGAAAGTAAATAAAATTGAAGTGAATATATACGAAGCCGAGGGAATAAGATAACATACCATGCACAAAAAATTCAAAAAAAAATGGAAGTACTATGGTCCGATACGATAGCTATCCAAGCTTCTGTCATCTTGTTCGACCACTTTCCAAGCACGTACCTCTTTCAAGGAAAATGTCTCCGCTTTAGCCTTAAGCTTGTCATTTCCCACCTACAGTCGGGCGACCAATTTCATCACCTTGTTTTCCTGGCTCATAGTTGATGAATTATGTACAAGACCTCCACCTTGCTCAAAAAACCAAAGAGGGCACCATAGATCTACTCGGAAGGAGTTAAAGAAGTATGTAACATGGGAAACCTAGAGAAATAAGCAAATAAAGATCAGAAAAAGTGTATTTAATATACAAAGGTGAGAAGGTAAAATGGCTTACCAAAGAAATCGACATATGTAGTAGTAAAATTTCCTCATTACCACTTAATGGTTAGGCAATACCAACTGATAAAGGGGGTCCTGAGCAAAAGGAATAGTGATTCCCTAATAAATTTTAAACAAATAAATAGAAGAAAATCTTCCCCTCTAAGCCCGCAAGACTCGAAGGCACACCTTCATTTCCCTGCCTTCGGGAGAACTAACCTTGAGCAGATTGGGTGTTTATGGAACGCTGATGTCTCCTCATTTGTGATAGATTTATGTTAAGATGGGACATCATTTTTAGTGATTTAGAAGTCATAATAGTCGAATTTCTTGAGAATTAGTGCACTTTCCTATTTTGAGTCTTGATATAGTGAATTATTATTTTTAGAGCATATTTGGTTTAATTGTTTATTTAGTGTGAAGCTTTAAAGATAATTATGGAGATTAATTAGAGTCCAAGTCAAAGACTACAATATATGGAAAGAGATTAGCATGGTAATTGGATATAAGGAAACAAAAACTAAAGATATGGAAAAGGAAAAGCTGCCTAAATCTGAAATTCTACAGCACACGCCTAAAGAAGTGGTGATAACTCCAAGAAAGAAGCCGATTTTGGTAAATTCCTTTCATAGGGATGTAGATAATTCGCTGAGGATTCTTTTGGTATATTATGGAGCAAAAACCGACCAATAACGAAGAAGATATGCTCAAAACAAGTCAGCAGAATTTATCTTTATTTCCATACGAATTTGAGTTGGGCTTGGAGTCCACTACTTTGCTTCTCCCTCAAGAAAACGAATTAGGTCTTCTAAACACCTATAAATACACCCTTATATCACTTGTAAATCATCCTTGCCTTATAGTAATTAGTTCTTAAGGTTTTATTCTTCCAGTTTATTGTAGAGAGCAAGATGATGTCTTTTGTGATTTCTTTTAGTTTATTTCCATCAGGTATGAACTAAACTCCCCATAGCTTGGGTTTTGCATCATGTATAATCTATGAATTCTAATTCTTCTATCTAAGTTTCTTTGAGAATTACATGTTTTAATCTGATATTAGCTTCTTACTTTTATATTTGTTTATGTGTTTTGATTTATTGTCTTTCCTAGAACTGATCACTTTAGGATTGTTTTAATAGTAGTTAGATGGTCACCTTAGATGGGTGTTTAACTATTGAACCAACACATAACGTCTAGCGTCGATATTAGTCCTGACAAAACTGATTCTAACTAGATAGTCATTAGGGTATGATCTAATCACCATATCACCAATTGAATGAATTGTTTGCTTAGGGTCTTAGTAGCGTTTGATAACCCTATTTAAAACAGCTTCTTGGTTGTGGCGTAGCCCCCTTAGTCGCTCTCAAGGTCTAAGGAATGGGAATTTAGAATCCTGACTAAGTATACAAGAGCTAATATTCTCCCTTATAAACTAGATCTAATAGAAAGAATTAGAAGGATTAGTGCATACTAGCAAAACCTAAGCTATATCTCTCATCTCATATTCTTAGTATTTTATTTACTGTCTTTATTTTCTTAGTTTAAATTCTTAATTTCGAATTTCTCTCTTTAATTTATTGTCTTTTAATTATTTACTTTTACTCGTTATTTCTACCCACGTGATTAACACACTTAAGTCCCTGAGAACGAACTCAACTTATCAACTAAAACTTGCATACGTCCTGTAATACTTGCAGTACTGTGCCTGTCTAGGGTGAGAGTGCGTAGTTTTCTAGACTTTATTTTATCATATTTTTATCACACCCTAGGCGACACTCGGTCATTTTGAATGGTGCCAAGAAAATAATCCAAGGAAGATGGAAGAATATATGGGACAAATATAAAGGAATTGTCGCGATATTCATAAGAAAGAGGTGACCTTTCAACTTCCTAAGGTAATTATTACCAAAACTTTGCATGTTCTGAACAACAGCAAACGAGATCCTCAAAAACAAGGAAGAAAAATCAACAACGACATAAGTCAATAAGACATATCCACTTGTCATGAAGAAAGTAAAATAACATCAAGTATCAAATCACCAAAGCATCACTTCTATCTCGTCAAAGCCTCATAATGATCATCTGGAAAATTCATTGGCGAAACACTCTGGTGGGGGCAAAGGTGTGATAAAATAATAGATAAATAAAGATAATATTAAAGAGCACACACCCTTGAGAACCACGGAACTCACTGCAAGTATCACAGATCGTTTGCAAGTTTTAATGATAAGTCAAGTTCGTTCGCATGGATTTAATCTGTTATATCTACTTGTATTAAATAAGCGTAGACGAATTTAGATGTTTAGAATAAAATATAGGATACGAGGAATAATTATCTGATATGAAATAAACAAATACGAATGCAGATAAATAAATATGAATGTAAGTCTAATAGATTAGGGTCACTAATATGAGTCTATTTTACTAAGTTGTTATTCTAACCTGTCACAGATTAAGCATTATATATTAACCAGGATTCTAAATTCTACCTAGCCTCTATTAGGATTAGGAGCAACCTCTCCACTACCAAGGATTTCTGAGTAATGATTGGTGATTAAATCAAACCTTTATGGCTATCTAGTTAGGCAAAGGATCAAAACTAGACGATTATGTGGTGTTGTCAATAACTAAGAATAATCCTAAGATTGGCCAAATCTAGGGATGGAACAATAAGTCAAAACACATAATAACAATATACGCCAAGCTCAATCAATTAAAATAACAAATAGTATTATGGAATTAAAGACAAAATAGTAACCCAACAATTAAAAGTTAAACTTACAGAATAAAAGCTTAGAAATATTGTTGAGTATAAATCTATAGCTAAATACCCTAAATATAGAGAAGGAGAGATGTAGAAGAGGAGTTTGTCACTCTCCAACTTCGTGCTTCTTGTCTTCCTCTATAGGTCAGCTTGCTCCTTGGATGAATATTTAATTGAAGGACTAAGCTATTATCTAAAACTGAGAAAATACAAGTAAGGACTAAGCCTAAGCTTGGAACTGAGTAAGGACATATTTACAATGGTATAAGGGTGTATTTATAGGTGTTTAGGAACCCTAATTCGTTTTCTTGAAGGAGAGGGTAAGTAGTGGACTCCAAGCCCAACTCAAATTCGTAACCCTAAACATGGAATCAGGCCCGTTTTTGTTTTGGTCCTAACAGCTTCAATTCTTATCTGTTTGACGCGTATGAGTAGTCGAAATTCATCGTCTCGGAAAGATATTTGACTTTTCTCTTGACCGTTTCTCCAAATTCCACACTGATTTTAAGACATAAGCTGATTTGTGGTCGTGGGTGGTGAAATTCAGAATTAAGGCAGCTTTTCCTTTTCCATATTTTAGCTTTTCTTTCATTATCTCCAATTTCCATGATTATCTTATTTCCTTATCTCTTAGTCTTTGACTTGGACTCTAATTAATCTCCATAATTATCTTTAAAGCTTCACACTAAATAAATAATTAAACCCAATATGCTCTAAAAATAATAATTTACTAAATCAAGACTAAGAATAGGAAAGTGTAGTATTTCTCAAGAAAATCGACTAGAAGACTTCCTAAATCACTAAAAATTAGGGGTGAGCAAATGGTAACCAAAAAACCAAACCGAACCAAAAAACCGGAAAAAACCGAACCAAAAAAACCGAAAACCGAAAAACCGATTGGTTCGGTTTTTAATTTTTTAAAAACCGGAAATTCTGGTTCGGTTCGGTGTAATACACGTAAACCGAACCAAAAGAACCGAACCAGTCCTATTAAGTTTTTTTTAATACTTTCCAGATAGATGAATACATCTAATAGACTTGCTTCATACTGTTTTCTTAAATACAGTATTTGGAATATCTTCAGGTTGATTCCAAAGTGCAGTACTGCAGTGCATTTTATTACATAAAAATTCAGGTTGATTCCAAAGTGCAGTACTGAATTACTGCATTGTTATCCATAAAACAAATCTTCTGGTATTATTATTAAAAAAGCTTCTGTATTGTTATTAAAAAAAATTCTGCAATTATTTAAAACTTCTGCAACTAAAAGCTACTGCTTAAACTTAGTTTTTGGAACTATTTATTATCCATTCAAATACTAAATATGCTAAAACCGATTTTCTGGAATTTTTTTTTACTACTTCCATCTAATATATTCAAACCGCGTGCTAAAACCGAAAACCGCCCCGAAACCGAATAAACCGAACCGAAACCGAGTTACCGAACCGACCATGAACCGTGCGGTTTGGTTTTTAAATTATTAAAAACCGAATCATCCGGTTTGGTTTCGGTTTTGGACAAAAACCGAGACGAACCGAACCATGCTCACCCCTACTAAAAATGATGTCTCCAACTAATATTAATTCATCACAAATAGGAAGACATCACACTCTTATATTAATCGTATATCTGCGAGAACAAATTTAATCAGCATACTTAGAAAAGATCAACATCATTTTTGGCATATTAAGAAGATATTCGAAAAGTCTGATTCTTAATCAACATGATCTCAAAAGACCAACATCTGCATTGGCATTCCAAGATATAAACACGAGACTAGTCTTAGATGTCGACATGGAAAATATTTAGAAAGACCAATTCCTATATTGGCATACCTCATTCGTACACAAAGACCAACATTAGTGATGGCATACCAAGAAATATTGATCCTTAATCGACCCAACTACTAAAGACCAACATTAGTGTTGGCATGCCAAGAAAGACCGATTCATCATCGGTGTGCTTACAAATTGCTTGAAAGACCAACATCATTGTTGGCATATATAGAAATCATATGAAATACCAACCTCAAGTGTCAACATGATCCTATGAATTTGACAAAAAAAAATTAAAGATGATTCACGCATGAGTACAATCACATACAGTGTTTATGAATTTCTTTAGATCATACCTCACATGAGATATTGATCCCACAAATTTAAAGGGATGTTATAAACCAAAGAGAAACACTGATACTAAATTTAGTAAGTAAAAGCCATGGCCAAAATCAAGACCGCGCGGCCAACGGTCTAAGCCTCATCCGAGAGTTATCCTCCCTACTGGGCAGTATGCAAGTAGACCAAAGGAAATAGTTATATATATATATATATATATATATATATATGTATATATGATCCGCAGACGGGGACACCACCTAGTCACAAAATAAAGTATATAAGAGTTCAACGTGGACCCCCAGATAACCTAATATGCATACCCATGGTAGCCTAATCTGCGCACCCACAACAGTCTCATGCGCGCACCCAAAACGTCTAAAAATACCTTATTCACGTCTCAAAATGGGTACATTCTATCTCTCTCTTAAAAATGCATTGTCATAATAATAGAGTCTAAAATCTCCATATCTCTCAAGTCGTAATAATACCCTCAAACATTATACTAATCTTGATTGTCAGACTGTAATCAGGAGAAAGACTTCCTTTGGTCCTGACCTAGTGTCTGGTTTCAGGAGACTTTGGATACATCAAAGAGACACAACAGAAGAGATCGGCAACAAGTTATGTGATAAAAACTAAGAATTAGTTTGCTTCTTCTCGGTATAGTCGAGACTTCATATCTACCCCTTATGTTAGTATTTTGGACCTATTTATCGTATTTGAATGTTGATACATGGATTATTTTTGCTTTATCAATATCCAATTTAGTTCTTTCTGTGATAGACAACAAACCACTACGGGCATGTCTTAGTTAGATAAGTACTATCAATAAGATACTGAGGGAGGCGGTGAGGGGTTTGATATTCTGAAATAGTGAAAGGGTAATCTCTAGAGGTTCCCGGTGATTTCCTTGATCACTATAGATATATTTACTATCCCGGTTCCACAGTCGTATCAGAACCAACATTTAGTACATAGGGAAGAGTATTTGATCAATTATGTATTTGTTTGAATTCGAATACAGTTGGGGAGCTCGTTTGCACGCAAAAATGGTTGGGGGACTCGGTGCTTATCTCTTTTAGAGATCTAATGGTCGGCATTGAAGAATTTGAATGAGAGTTTGGTATGATCATTCTTAATACTTCCATTTATTCAGATTATACCTTATACAACTCTGATTATACTTTGAACAACTCATATTATACTTACATTGTTAATAATTGCCCTTGTTCATATTCCTTTGTTAGACGCTTTCAATGCGAACTGGCAATAAGTCATAGATGATAACTGATACGGCTTAATCTCGGTAAGTACTCTATGAAAATAGTATAATTTACACATGGTAAATGTAGCCCTTAGTAGTTTCCACCATGTATCTATTAACCAATCCCTGATGAGTTGGGATATCGGGATTCCCTACATGATCAACCATTTTATATTTTTTATGTTAGTAAGTGAGGCTGATGATGATAAAGATACTCAAACTATCGAATATTAAAGTTTAAAGTATGGTAATCATTATAATCTGAGTTGTTTAAGTATAATTTGAGTTGTAACTTGTATAATATGAGATGTTTGACTATTATCTTAGTTTCTTTAGTATTACTTTGATATGTTTGAGTATTATCTTAGTTGTTTATTTTATAATCTGGTTTCTTTGAGGGAAATATGGTAAATCTAGCCTTAGTTGGTATTGTCATGTATCATTTATCTAATGATTGGCTACCATGATAATGAACACCAATTTTCTTAAAGTACTTTAAGTATAATAAAATCTAGAGTAAATAACACTTTTGCCCCTGGGTTTATATGCGATTGACAGGTTGCCCCCTAAGTCTTAAAATGCGCCTCGTTGCCCCCTAAGAGTTACTTTTGTGACCCGTTACCCCCTGAGTGTGTTTTCTGTCCATTTTCTCCGTTGAATATGACGTGGAAATTCCATGTCATTTTTTTTAATCCTAATCTTAATTAATTATTTAATTAACTTAAACCAAGGGCAAAAAAGAAATTTTATAAATACTTTTTATATTATTAAATATAAATAATATAATAACCCCCCCACCCCACCGCACCCCCTACCCCCCCTACCCCCTCTCTTCCCCTTCTTCTTCTTCCCCATTCTTCTTCGTCTTCCCTGATCTCTGGTTCTTAAAAAAAAAAAATTCAAGAACTCCAAATTAACAAGCACACTGGAAATACAACTAATCCCATAACCCCATTTCTCATCTTCTTAACACCCTTCATCTCCAGAAATTAACCTTGAATAAAAAACCAAAATATTTATCAAAAAATGACGAACTGTTGATACGTTATATATATATGTAACTATTTCTGCTTTTCTGTTGTAAAAGAATCACTCTTTTCTTCTACCATTTGTTTCTTTTCTTTCTTTCCGGATTTCCTTTTTTGGGTTTTTGAAATTGCGAAGTGGGGTTTTAGAATCTTACAAAAATAATGGAGAAAAGGATTGAAAATATGATGTCGGCTAGGAATGCTTTAAGGGGTAGTTTAATCAAATTAAAGAAGGTAGATTCATCACTTGAGAAATTGGGTCCTAGAATAGATGAAATCAATCAAAGATTACCATCTTTAGAAGGTGCAATTCGTCCAATTCGAGCAGGTAAAGATGCTGTTGGAGATCATATTAACCGAGCTATGGTCCCTGCTACAGCAATTCTTAAGGTGTTCGATGCTATTCATGGGTTAGAAAAGTCATTATCAGATCCATAATCTGATCTTTCAGGTTCTCTAGGTGTGTTCAAAAGACTCGAAGAAGCTTTAAGATTTCTAGCACAAAATTGTGTAATGGCTATTCAATGGTTGGGTGAATACTTGGAAGATCGTAAAGTTGCAGACGAGACTTACATCTCTAGCTTAAAAAATGTTACAAAATAATGGATAACAGATTGTGTAAAGGCAATGGAGAACAGATTGAGAGCTCTGTGGTGTTGTTCTTCTTCGTGGTCCCAAAGAGGCGATAAAGATGAGAGCTGTGAGCCATCACGAACCACCAGAGAGCCATCATGAACCACCAAAAAGCTTTGATCCATCACGTCGGAGCTTCGAGACATCACGAACAAACAAGGCGGTGGCTTCGAGACATTACGTCGGAGCTACGATGGAGATGAGATCTGCTGCAACGCCGACTTGAGACACTAACGGATCTCCTTGCCGAAACTGCAATCTCATGAACTTCGTCAGTGGCTTGCACGGTGGTGGAGATGAGCTAGAACAGTGAGTGGTGGTGGAGATGAGCTAGAACAGTGAGTGGTGGTGGAGTCTCATGGAAGTTTGCTGAATTCTTTTTTTTTAAAGAAGAACCAGGTCGGGGAAGAAGAACGGGAAGAAGAAGAAGAAGAATGGGGAAGAGAGGGGGGGTAGGGTGCGGTGGGGTGGGGGTGGTTATTATATTAATTATATTTAATATTATAAAAACTATTAATGAAACACCTATTTTACCCTTATTTTAACTTAATTAAACATTTAATTAGTATTAGGGTTAAAAAATAAATAAAATAGCTGACATGGAATTGCCACGTCATATTTAACGGAGAAAATGGACGGAAAACGCACTCAGGAGGTAACGGGTCACAAAAGTAACTCTTAGGGGGCAACGAGGCGCATTTTGAGACTTAGGGGGCAACCTGTCAATCGCGTATAAACCTAGGAGGCAAAAGTGTCATTTACTCTTTAAAGCTATTTGAGTGTTATCTTAATTGTTTATTTGTATAATGTGAGTTATTTGAGTAAAATATGGTAAAAATAGCCTTACTTGTTGTCTCCATTTATCGATTAACTTAATATTGGTTGTCAAGAGTCCCGGGATGATAAAAACCAATTTGAGCTTACATGTTTGAGTATAATATACGATGTTTGAGTATGATCTTACTTGTTTTATTGCATAATTTGGGTTCTTTGAATAATATATGTAAAGATAACCTTAGTTTTTCCGCCATGTAACGATTAGCTAATGATGGGTTACTGGGATTCATGAGATAATGTACCAATCTGATTTGAGGCTTATAATGTCAGAAACTAAGGTCAGTGATAATTAATAACTTCAAAATATATGTATTACACAATTCCATAGTTACTTTGTGATCATATACTTAACTAATAGTTCACTATGTGAATAAATAAAGGAATGGGTTGTAATTTGTTGAACTATCTATATGAGACTCAAAATTTAATTCACCAATAAAGTTAGAACTTTGAAGTGATCACTTGAAGATTAAAATTGGTGAGTGTTTAAGTATTTTTTTTGTTACATAGGAAAGCCACTTTAGACTTGGAGACATTGACTCAGTTCGAACATGCATCATAAGATTGGATGACCAAGGCACTGGCCAGCGAGCTAATCCCAACTAGTTGAGTGTTTAAGTTTTTGTAATAGTTGGATTAACCCTTAATTCAAATTAGAGTAATGATATATGTCACTCCTTTTCATGTCACCCTTTTATCACCTGTCTATATATATGTGTTAATTTCCTTGAATAGAAGATAGAGAAAAATTAAATAGGATAGAGAAATCAATTCATTGGTCCATGTAGGCATACACGTAGGAGGTGATAAAAGGGTGATAAAAAAAGGGTGACAAATATCATTACTCTTCAAATTATATTATATTTAATTTAAGGATTATAACTTATCGCTTTTGTCGTGTATTCATATTCTAATAGCCATAGTAATTATCAGCTAGTAAATTTTAATGTTAATTAGTTCAAAATTTGGAATTTTGAAAGTTTTTTGGTCAAAAATATTTTTTAGTTATCAATTTAGTGACGTTTTCAATGAGTATTATTCTCTTTTTTAATATAAAAATAATCATTATTGACCAACTTTGACTTTTTTCGACCAGCGGTAACCCAACCTAATTCTAGATTAACCGAAGTTAACCCGGCTATTAACCTTTGAAAAATTTACCCTTGGTTAGTAATCAACTTTTCCTAACCCAAGCACGTTACCCTTGGGTTAGAAAATCCCTTAACTCGTGTCCTACCCTAAGCACACATATGCAATAGTCCCACGTGTTCAACTTCACAAACGAGAAATTAAATTGTTACAAGACATTTATGTTTGTCATTTCAAACATTATGATATTTGACAGTATCACAATAAAGAGGTGCATTTACTCTGGTCTAATGTATCTATCTTATCATCCACGAGAGTAGTTGACGTCTCTTAATGACATTCATGAAATATGTCAGACTATTGATATTTAACAATATCACACAATTAATAGATGCATTAAATTTTTGACTGATTTAACTGTCTCAGCACCCAGTAAAGTAGTTGAACGTTGACGTCTCTTAAATATATTTGTAAAATAAATGATAATTATTTCTAAATTCATATTAAATGGTACGGGTTACTACGGGTCAGGTTAACCGATTCATGAAATATGTCAGACTATTGATATTTAACAATATCACACAATTAATAGATGCATTAAATCTTTGACTGATTTAACTGTCTCAGCACCCAGTAAAGTAGTTGAACGTTGACGTCTCTTAAATATTTTTGTAAAATATATAATAATTATTTCTAAATTCATATTAAATGGTACGGGTGACTACGGGTCGTGTTAACCGATACATACCACGTTTAACCTTAACCAACCTTAATTAGTTTAATTTCTAATTTTAGAATATTATATTTGCCCTATTCGACTTAAAATCTATTAGTTTGGATGAATTTGATTTAAAGCGAGTTGAGATTGAATAATGGGCCTAACCCATCAAATATGGAGCTAAGAACGGGTGTGACAAGATACTACAATGACAAAAGTCCATCAAAGGTTAGAGGTCTACAAGCAACAGTTGAATACGAAAAGATTCTTTGGATGCGGGAATGTGCAGGCGCGCAGGCGCACTTTTGCACGCCTTGTGCACCTCTGGCGCACATGGGAGCGTAGAGTGTCTTTAAAAAATAGTTAACAAAATCCAGAATCTTTATTTAAATCCAGAACAAAATCTCGAATTTGACTACTCAATTAATTGTGCCAACCTTAAAAATGAACTAGCAATAAAAAACTGGAAACTTTCGGATAGCGGATAGTTAAAATGAACCATTATTTTATCACTAAACCAATAGACATAGAATTCTTTCACATGACCAGGATTTGAGACAGATTTTAGAACTAATTTATAATGATATATATCGTTAAATTCTTCTTATGATTTGTTAATTATTATTTTCAAATTTATCCGAGGCACCTTTTAATAACGAAATAAAGACTTTTTTTGTCAATAAATATCATTAGAAATAATTGTTGGATATTTAAGGGATTTACCTTGTGTAATATAAATTATTTATGTGATTTAAATTATTTATGAGATTTAAATTTTTTAGGTGATGAAAGTTAATTTGTCAGAGTACATTAATATAAAATGAATCGGTATAGTCACCATCTTTCACAAGAAACCCTCGATAGATTCATTCATTAAAAGCAGTTCAGAAAGTACAGTTTCAAATCTATTAATTCTGCAAGTTCAGATCTAGATCTAAAAATACAAACAAATAACATGAAATTAAATTATATATAAACAAACTAGTGAAAAAAATATATCGTTAAAATCTGCAGGTCTCTTTCCTTCTTGAGCTGCTAGATCCTCAAATCTATCTTCTGAAAAGAGTTCAGATGGAAACAGCTGATGTAAATTAAGTCAGTAGATAAAAGTAGTAAGTGAAAGTGTCATAAGAGTTAAATTACATTTACTTCAGAAGCCATAAATAGGAAAAAAATTAAAAACAATCAGATGCCATGGATCAATAAAAACAATATAGATCTAATTATATACAAGAAAAAACCATACAGTAAAGAGATAAAAAAAGACTTTATATTTCTAAAAACTACATCAAAAATAGTACCGGTGAGGAGATCTACTAAAAAATATAAATTTAGCCGAGTATAGATTAGTTTCATCTAGGTAAAGATATAGAAAAACATGGTAAAAACTTTTAAAAAAATCAAAAAATAGTGAAATGAAAGGAAAGTAGTAAGTGTAGAGCTCCCTTCAATCCAAAGAGGGATCAAACTTGGGGTAATGCAGCTCCTGACATATGCAAGCCACAGATCTATCCAAACATGTAGATGGGATAGTACTGTGGGATCCATAGGTCAGCAGCAGCTTAATCTTCCCATTAAGATCCTCCATTGGACTTCAAGGAGCTCCACCCTGAAAACCCTAATCTCACTTCTTAAAAAGTCAACGACTAACATCCCATTAGGAAAAAAACTAGAAAAAAACATTTTAGGACAAGTGAAAACAACCTTGAAACTATAATTTTCCAAGTGTTTTCAGTAAGAACACATGGTAATGCATCAAGTGTTTTCTGCAAGAACCCATGGATACTTAGCATCTACCTACAGAAAGAAACATGTAAGAACCACACAATGAAAGACTTTGATAGGTTTAGGATGAAGATGAGGTTTGGTAAGGGGTGTATTTATAATAGGTTTCAGGAGGTGAGAGGTGGGTGTGGGTGGAGGGTATGACCCATGGGTTAAGCAAAGGGCTGTTTTTTGCTTGCATCAATATCGATATCAATATCACAAGAAAGTCTTGGGAAGTGTCCATCCATGACCGTAGTTAATAAGGGTAGTAATAAAGTGATTAGATTCCCTATATCAGTATGATCACATGCGTTTGTCACTCTATCTATCTATCTATCGATCTTACCTCCAAATAAATAAATATCTAGCGCTAACCAAACTGCCAAAGCATTCACTCCAATTAATTATCACCCGTTACTTTGACCAAGAATACTAGTATATTTTTTTCACCTACTGTTACACCGACAAAAACACACACTAATAGTATTTAAAAATGTTTCCAACATTATGGAATCAGGAAAGTACATTTGGTGGTAAGGCCCTTTACAACTGTATTTCTTTGTCCTTAAGTGTTAAAGGGGACCTTGTTGAAGAATAATCCTTTACCCTTCCTCCCCAACTTTAAATCAAAATATCTAGGTTAAAGTTCAAATTGTTCAAACCTTTAGGGGTGAGCAAATGAGAACCAAATAACCAAATCGAACCAAAAAATCGGAAAAAACCGAACCAAAATAACCAAAAACCGAATAACCAAATGGTTCGGTTTTTAATTTTTCAAAAACCGAATTTATTGGTTCGGTTCGGTTTACTACCTAAAAAACCGAACCAAAAAAACCGAACAAAAACCAAACTAACGAAGGAAAAAATAGGGATTGTGTGAACTTTTTTTATAAGAATTATGTGAGAAAAACTTTTGTTAAGAATTTATCATCTACGTGAAAGTTTAGTTATACTATTCGATGGTTCTATTAGTGAGAATTTTTTTTATATCACTTAAGATTATAAGTATTCATTACTTGATTGATTTTATAAATCATGATTGTATGAAATAGGAAGTAGTAGATTTAAATTTATTATAGTATTGTAAATTAAGATAAGTATTTTTAGATTATAAATTTATATTTAATTGATATATTAATAGCCCACATGGACAAAAGTAATAGTAGCATAATTGTATTGGAATATTAGTCTCTATTGGAAAATGTATTTCAAGAAATGGGGTGAAAATATTATTGACCAAGCATCCACATTCGACGAGAAACCAAAACCGAACCGAAACGAACCAATTCGGAACCAAAAACCAAATGTGGAACCAAATGCGAATCACCCGGTTTGGTTATTAAATTATAAAAAACCGAAATATTCGGTTCGGTTCCGGTTTTGGCCAAAAACCGAGACGAACCGAACCATGCTCACCCCTACAAACCTTAGATGCGGGTATCAAAAAGTTGTGAGATATGATAGCGGCTAGTTATTGTGACCGCTTTCTTAGTGTTTGAAAGTTTGTGAAGGTTAGATTTATGATCTAATTCTATCACGAAACCTTACAAATTTAGGATATATATTTATTTTATTTTCATGGCTAATTCATAATTGATAAAAGATTTGAACTTTATACCTCTTTATAAAAATATAAGTTATTTTATCAATAAACTAACTTATAATTCCTGTTGTGTTACTAAATTCGAATATATACATATTAATTAGTGGAGAACTTGTGTGGGTCTACAGGAGCTCAAACCTACCCTGATTCGAAGATTTTTAAAAATATATGTGTTTTTTTGGAAAAAAATAATTAGCAACCCTTAAGTATTAAGTAATATCACGGTTCAAAATAAACAAATAAACGTATAAGCCTAGTGGAAAGCCAAATGTGGCATAAGTTATTGACAATTAAGGTTCAAATTTTGGTGGAGAACTAAATTTCTAATTTTGCCACCGATATCAATGTTTAATGGCACTTAAAAAGTCTAAATTTTGGAAGTCCGAAGTGATGACTTCCTTGGCGTATGTCCAGGACCATCCTTGTATTTTTTGTCTAATTTAAATGATGTGTAACGCATTTGACATCTAACGTATTTATTGTTTTCTTTTTCATAGCACAAGATATTGCTTATTTTTTATCCACTAGTGTGGTTTAATTTTTTAGAGACCGTCGATGTGATCGTTAACGGATGGATATACGGCCGCTAATTGTATTTTTTGAACTATAGTGATTGAAATTGTAATTGTTATAACACGGTCAGTAAAGGTATCTATTGGCGATCACCCAATTAAAAAACGATGGTCATTTAGAAAAGAATTTTACTGACCATTTATATAGTCAGTATTCATATTGTTATATTAACAACCATTTTGTTGGTCGTTAAAGGATAAAAAAATTTGAATACAAAAATTATTAAATCTTGATCGAACAAAATACAAATTCTAATCAAACAAAATCAAAATAAATCAGAATTCATATACGAAACAAAAAAAAATAGTCTAGTGAATTATTACTTATGTATATGCGAACAAAGTCAATGAGGAGATTGATAGGGGAATTGGGGTCTCATCATCATCCTCATCTACGCGAGATGTGGATGAGTAGGTTATCGGGTGTCGTGCACGTGTAGGGAAAATCTTAAAGCTTGTCATATGAAGACGCTCTGATAGATAATTGATGTGAGCAATCAATCTCAAGAAGCCTTCCTCAGCAAAAATCGACTAATCTTGTGTGCTTGTAGTAAAGTCAGTTGAGTCATATGTTGGCTCGCCTACATGATGTTTGAGCTGATTAATAATCTCGAGTACTCGCATATAGGTCTTGATTATCCAGCTCGTCGCCTCCCAGGTTTGGCCTTGCAACTGGCTCTGGCCACGAAAAAACCAGTCTAACTCTCGGGTTCCAACCATTTCTTGCAGGCCTAGATGTTATTTGGCCAAGGCGACTCAACGTCAATGATCCCTACTGTATGGAAGAAACCTTAATCCATCTACCTAAGACGTTTTCAGCAAAGTCATCCCTACGCTCAGTGTACAGGAATGTGATATAAATTATTTTATCTAGTAAAAAATATGTATTAAACTATTTTTATTCAAATTTACATCACATACCGCAAACCGACTAACCTCCAATCATCTTTTTATCTGACCACCCAATCTTGTTGTAATAATCCACTAACGAGATGCCTTTCGGCGGTGTCTTAAATAACTAGGGGAAATAGTTCTTTTATTTATTAGGGACCTAAGGAATTTTTTTACACTTTAGGGACTATATTACAATTTTTAATCCATCAGAGACTTAGTGCATTTGTTAGTTTATAATTGACTTCCCTATATTTAGAGTTATTTACACTACGAGCCCCTATATTTTTCTGAAATTGCATTACGATTCCTAAATTCTCACTACATGTTGGTGTCGCCTAAGGTGTGATAAAAAGATGTATAAAAATAAGTGCAAATAAACACCCTAAGCTGAGCACGGTTCTGCAAGTATACAGATCGTATGCAAGTTTTAATGAATAAATAGAATTCGTTCCTCAGGGACTACGAAGGTTAAGAAGAACTTATGCAAATATTCAAGTGCAATTAATTAAGCTAGAATAATAATACGCAAGGGTAAAGAAGAGAACGATAGATTTTTATTTGATTTTCAATAAAAGAAACCAAACTACTAAATTAAAAGGCAAAAAATAAATAAAAGAAAAGAAAAGAAGATAGTATGAAAGTTTAGCTTGAGTAATTAGCAAGTAATCCCCACTAGTTTTGTCGTTCTAAACATGTAAGGTATGAATCATGTAGTATTTCAATAGTTTGGTTTCAATTGCGCTAGGTAGTTTCAAATAGGGTTTACCTGTGTCAATAAGAACCTAAGCAAACTGTTCCTGCAATTGATTAAATAGCAATACACTAAACCATTGACTATCTAGTTAGGCTGGGTTGTCAGATCAAACCTTATTCTAGACGTTATGTGCTAATTCTATAGTCAAATATACAGGTTATCTAACTACTATGATGGTAATCCTATACGTTGTACACCGTAAAGAACACAAAATATAAATCCAACACATAAACAGAGAAATCAAAACATAACTTCAATCGAATTAGATAGATGTCAACCAAAACTAGGGTTCATACATATATGCTAAAACTCAAGCTAAATAGAATTAATTCATACTAAGAAAAGAAAAGAATTACAGAATTAAAGGTTGAAGGAGACATAATTGATGCACAGCTCCTTCCAGACTTCTCTTCTTGTGTTGTAGCTTCTTCCCGACCTTAAGGTTTGGTCAAGGATGATTTTCTAATGTTAAGAGGCTGTATTTATAGTGTATAGGTTGACCTAATTCGTTTTCTTGAAGGAAAAGGTAAATATTGGACTCCTAGCGCAACTCAAATTCGTAGCCCAAAAACATGGAATCAGCCCCGTTTTTATTTTGGTCCTAACAGCTTCAATACGTATCCGATTGACGCGTATGAGTAGTCGAAATTCATCGTCTCGGAAAGATATTTAACTTTTCTCTTGACCGTTTCTCCAGATTCCTCGCCGATTTTGAGATATGAGCTGATTTGTGGTCGTAGGTGCAGAAATTCAGATTTATGGCAGCTTTTCCTTTTCCATATTTTTAGCTTTTACTTCCTTATCTTCAATTTTCATGTTTATCTTATTTCCTTTAGCTCTTTGAACCAACTTGGACTCTAATTAATTACCATATATCTCTAAAGCTTCACACTAAATAAATAATTAAACCCAATATGCTCTAATAATAATAATTAATTAATTCAAGACCCAAAATAGGAAAGTGTACTAAATCATGGGGAAATCGACCTATAAACTATTAAATACAACTAAAATAATGTCTCCAAGATATATTAAATCATCACAAATGAGGAGACATCACATGTCCTTATATTTTGCTACAATTCCAATGTGGTTCCCTTCTGTAACATAGTCCTCTCTATTCGCAAAATTTATACCACATGCCCCTAAAATTTGCTAATTTTACACCACATACCCTATTCAATATAAAAAATGCAATTAAGGCCTTAATCAGGAAAAATAGTCAACTATATGTCCCTATTTTAACAAAAAATGAACTTCAAACCCCTACTAAAAATAAAATTACAATAATTCAACAAAAAAAATTAGGGACTTTGGTGTAGGGGAGGGGTGGAGATGAGGGGTTGTTACATATATACAAACATACATAACGATGTCTCGTATTTTATGATAGAATAATCTTATCACGAGACCTTTTTAGGGGTCTAATGGACCTAAATAGGGATTATTCCCTATTATTTTACATAGCCGTTCTTTTCTTATTTTGGATAAATTAAATTTAGAGCTTTTGTGCATTAATTGTGTGTTAAGTATGTAGATTTTAGGTACATGGTTGACATGAGACACCAATATGATGAGGAAAAGTCAATATGTCGAGTCCAAACCCAAGCCAGAGCGTAGAACGAACAAAAAGTAACTTTGGAAAAGTTAGAACGTTTACTAGCTAAATCTTGATGTCACTTGATTCAGTCATCACGAACTATTGTCAGAGTTTTGGACAAAATTTCTTTTTATTTGGATAGAGCTTGAAGTCGGTGATGTGTAAGATATGACGGAAGTCAATTCATAGTTGAGAGTAAGAAGTTATGTTAATGTTTCCACCGTATCTCGAACCATACTAGCACTAAGTAAAAACTGGTTGGGCAATTTTTAACCCGTCTAAGTGATCTTATTCGAAACCAAAACATTTTTGAGTTTTTATTTAATTAATTTAGAAGCTCGTTTTATACAACACACTATTTTAAAAAGAGAGAACATGTCTGGAGTCCGCGACAAGAAGTAAGAATAAGGAGAGGAAGGGTTTCCACCATTCTTAATCATTTTTAAACTCGTATCCCTTCACGCTGTAGGTTAATTTAATTTTGTTTTACGTTTTGAATTTTTTTATTACATTATTTATTACTTTTTTCCTTTATCTAATTATAAACTAAAACCCTTATTACTTGAAAATTGCTAAGAGTATGACCATTGTTGATTGTTTGAATGTTTATTTGTTTTGGGGATATTTATATTTAAATGAATTGTGTTATTTACTATTGATTATGTATTTGTGACTAAATACTACTCGTACCTTGATCACGTATAGGTAGTGTTAGTAATTTAGACTGTCGCCCGGACGCAGGGTCGGATTACGGACTTTATGCATAGACGCTTGGTGTTCGTTAGTGAACCGGGATGTCTTGGCTAACCAAGTAGTTAATAGGGTTAAGTCATCTAGCATTTTAAAGCATTGTAGGGTCACTAGAGATAGGTCTCTAGTCGTAGTATAGCTTTCTATCAACATGGGAGGAATTTGGGAGGAACATTGAATCCCGACTAGTGTTAAAAGACCAATTTGCCCTTATATCGAGAAACATATAAATAGTTTACATTGGAAATTACTAGAAAGACTCAAACATATCTCTCATATTTATCTCCCCTTTAGTAGTTTGAATCACATTTCAGTTTTAGTTCTTATATTTCTATTTCCATTAATCGTCTTAGTTAATATTATTTATTACAACTTAGTTCTTATATAAAAAATCCAAAAAATATATTTAATTTAATTTCTTATATTCGCAACTTATGCTACCATACTCGTAAACACAATTATGTTAACTTTCATAGTCCTTGTGGAGACGATAGCCCTTATATTTATCAATTGTTACTTGTCAACGCCCCGTACACTTGCAAAACTAAGTCTTTTCTATTGTGTCGATTTATTATCACACTCTAGGGAGTGACACATACATACATACTTATATAATAACAGGATTTAAAAATTACCTTAAAATGGAAGAGATGGTGGTCTTTGGCGTATAGGAGGAAGCAGGATGCTACGGCAAAGTAATCGACGACAAGTAGAGACTTCGGCGTAGGGGAGGGGGTGGAAGGGTTGGTAATTAAATAAATGATTGGGTTTTATAAGGTTTACTCCATCTAGCAACCACCAAGTGGTCGTTAAAGGGTTAGTAGGTGGTCGGTAGAAGTTCATAACTTAAATAATAGGTGGGCAAAATAGACCGCCATTATTTTGGGTGGGTTCCTCGTGGTCGGTAAATCATATTGAATATATTGTATTAATTTAAACCATTACCAACCATATTGTGGGCAAGGTGTATTTTGGTTATTTTTAAAGGACTAAATACCTACTCCTAAGGTGGATGGTAAAGAAATTATTAACTAAATTCTTTGGACGGAAAACCTATAAGCGACGACGAATGGTCGATGTTGTTGTTATTTTAGCGACAACGACTGATGGTCGATAGAGATTTGGTCTCTAAAAGCATGTGTAATAGTAGTGATTGTATAATTATTTAAAATTTAAACTTTCTCATCGCCTAGAACTCCTATCAATATATATACAAAAAATCGATTATACACATTGTAGTTGTTAAATTCCAAATTTGGATTATTGTGTTTAGACATTATCTATAGCATTGCGGTAGTTAAATTCCAAAACTTGTATTGCTATGTTAAGACATATATATGGATTATGGAAAAGAAACCGTTGTCTAATGACTTTTCGTGGTAATATATTTGCTTGTTTTTGTTTACAAATTGAAATATATCATAGTTTGTTGCTTATCAACTCGACAATCGCTCTATGTGATTTAGTTTTTGCTTTATTGTTACCAATTTTGAGTAGTGTCGATTTGGTTTTTATTTGGTTGACCCAATTACCGATTTAATTCGGTTTGAATAGTGTAATATATCAAACCCTAAAAAGGCTAGACTCAGCCCGATATAGGTTTGGTACTACTGGGTTAATTCAAATTTAGGTTTGATTTTTCAGGTTTAGGTTTGGTATTCATATTATGTCAAGTTATATAGTACTAAGACAAATGGGATGGAAGTAAATATGGGGGTTGGAGAGTAAAGAGGCGTGACTTTAAACCATAACCATAAAGTTGCATCAAGAAACGGTTATACCCCCTTAATATGACCACAAGTTAAATCACACTTAAACATAACATAAACAAAAATTGAATGATCTAATTAGAAAAATAAAAAAATCCGAACATCGACTTATTTAATTTCGGGGTGTTATTTGTATCATATTTTTATTATAGACAATGCACGAATCTCAACAAAATTCTTTGCATCATAGATTAATAAAGGGACGATCAAAATGCACCACAAGAAATTATGATTAATAAACCAAACCGAATTGAACCGATAACCAAGTCGAACCATTTAGGCAAAAATAGATAACATCACCGCTACATTCGGTCCCAAACACCATCTTTATTAACACATACCATTCACCAACCATGAATATTCAATACAACATCATATTATCAAAGGATTTTTTATACAGTAATAGATCGTTATTTAGGTGTGGGGAAAGCAAATTGAAGATTACAGACATTAGTTTACCAAGTGAGAGATAGTCAAATATGCACAAAAAATATCATATTCAAAACTTTTAATATATGTAGAAGACTAGTTATGCAATAAGAATATATCCAACATCTAAGGCATGCAAAATAGCCAAATTTGCTAATATACACCAATATTTGAAACATATTGGGCAAGTTAAGGAGCCAGTTATACAATATAACTCAAATCTCCAAACTCGTAAATTAAGCATTGTTTGCATAAAAAAATATCATATACATACAACAATTTCCATACATAATAGCAAAATATAGAGAAAAACTACATACTCAAAACATATAACATAATTATTAGGACCATTTACACAACTAACATCATAAATCACACCAGATATCTAATTTACACCTTTTTTTTCATCAACATAGACATATATCCAAGATCTAAGTCATACATAATAGTCAATTTTGCTAAAATACATCATATTTGAACCATATTTGTTAACTAAATGGGCCAATTTTGCAATTTAATTTGAATCTTCAAACATCGTAACATAATTTAACATTGTTTTCATCAATATTATCATATGAATACAATTTTTTTTTGTGAAATAGACAGATATGAAATATAATTATGCTCGGACAAATATAACATAACTACAAGGACTAATTACATGATTTACATAAAAATCAGACTGAATAACTATTTTCCTCTTTTTTCTCATCAAACAGGCATATATACAAGGTACAAAACATGAAAATAGCCAAGATTGCTAAAATACATCATATTTTAAACAAATATGACAAGAAGTGGGGTCAGTTATGCAATTCAACTCAAATATCCAAACATTGTAACTAAATTTACCAATGTTCTCATCAAATTAGGATACACATGCCAGTTTATTCTTGTATAATAGCCAAATATGGGTCACACAACAAAGTCAATTATATATAACATAGCTACAAGAACCACTTGGGCAACAACCAGTTGTGTTAGCTTAACTGGCCAGAGCGTTGCTATTTCTTAAGCACTTAAAAGGGAGGTCCATAGTTCGAATCCCCTCCCTAACGGGTGTAAAGTAAGAGGTACAAGGCTCGAACCCCTCCCTGAACATGGACAACCTATTTCTGATTTACAATGAGAATATACATGGGGAGGCATGTATATCTCCATGGGACTAGTCGGGTGCGCGCAAGCTAGCCCGGAACCCATGTAACCAAAAAAAAAAAAAAAAACCACTTGGGCAATGAACATCAAAATTTCCACGATCTCATCAAATAAGCATCACTAATCAAACCATCTCCTAAACTGAAACTAAAAAAACTCATTGAAATGAACATCATCATTCAATTTCAATTTTTGAACCACATATGGAAATAACATGGACCAACTATGCAAATTTTTAATCATACTTAAATATAATGGTATAAATCACATATATTCGAACATTCTAATTAGAATATTTATCACTTTAGGTAAATAATAAGGACCACACAAGCAAACCATCATCAAAATATGCATTACCATAACATATACTATTTTCTAATCATATATGCCACTACTAGCAAGCTCGGGAGGCTTCATCCTAGATCATTCGGTAAAGTAAATTTAGTAGTTTGAAAATGTGCTCTCGTGCACATTTTTCAGAAAACACCAAAACCCTAACTACCACCTCCGACCGGCCACACCCTCAACCCATCCCTCGTTTCAGCCCGTCAGCTCCTTCACCCCACCATACCACTAATCCTACTGCCATCACATACCTAATTTGCCCCTTCCCACCACAATGTGTCTCCTCCTCCTTCACCATACAACACCACCCCATCTCATTTACCCCATCGAGCAGCCATCTAATACACCAAGCGATCTTACTGCTTTCATTTCCTTCACCAAGTCAATGCTCCTCCACCTGCATCTCCTTCCACTGCCTAACAATAAATGCCCCCCCCCCCCCCAATGCCACTGTCCCCTCTTTTTCACCCCACCGAGCAACCCTTTCATACACAACCTCAGCATCATTGTCTGTTCGGTAACTGCCCATCACCTATCTTCTCCGTTCAATACCAGCGTAATTTACTGTTATCAGTGGACATTCGAACCTGGTATCGAGCAAAGTTCAGCTATAGACCATCATGCCCACTCAGGACTATCTCTATTTGTTCCCAACAGCAGCTTTCAGCAGAAGCCCATGGATCGTGTATCAAGCCCATCGGTCCCACTCCGTCTGATCTCAACAGCCTATCAATTGAACTCCAGTCTGAAGCCAAGACGTAGGTTCAACCTAGGGCTGTAAATGAACCAAGCCGCTCGCGAGCAGCTCGAGCTCGGCTCGGAGAAAAGCTCATTCGAGATCGGCTCGAATATAAACAAGATCAAGCTCAGCTCCATTTTAAGCTCGATAAGTAAACAAGCCTACTCGAGCTCGGCTCGTGAGCTCGTTTAAAATTATAAAAAATATATATTAATATATTATCTACTTATAAATATATTATTAAACCTTCAATATTAAATTAGATATTTTTAATTTCTTTATAATTTTTTTATTAATGTTATGTTTCATATTTTCATACCACACTCTCCATCAAATACCAAACGTTCATGAAAGTTCCACTTCAACCATAAAAAACAAATTGTTCATGAGAAACTCGTGCTCAGACTCTAAAAAAGATTGTTCTATAAGTTAAACATTTCTGATTTGGATCATTGGAAGCTTGAGCTCGGCTCGTAAAAATTTGAGCTCGGCTCAGCTCGAGAAATTAAACAAACAAGCCTGTACATCTAGTATTCGGCTCGGCTCGTTTACAACCCTAGTTCAACCATTACTGTTAAGTCCATTTTCACGTTCACTAATTTTCCAATCAGCCTCCATCTCGGTTGGTAAGCCTTTATCTCCTCTCTTTATAAATCCCTTTGTTAAGTTGGGTATTAAACAATCTGTTGTAATATCTAAATACAATTATAATGAGGGAATCACCTATATGGTTACAACCACAAGATTTCCTATTACCACCAAAAAATTAATTTCCACAAAGTCACTAGTTGTTTTTATTTACGGACCAACCTATTATGTTCTTTCCCCTTCACCACGACAGACTTTTTAGACCGACTAGCCTCCCCCTTCTCATTGAGAGTAAGTAGGCATGTTGGTATTAATCGTGTTTTTAGTCATCACTGTTGTGATAAAGGTTATCTTGAAGCTTCTTTCGAGTCATTTGCAACTGGGGTTTTCGAATCTTATAATGTAATAATAACAGGGAAAAATTTAAACTTATAGATAATACTGATGAGATCAATTTATGGGTCGAATCTTGTTATGTAGTTGTCAAATTTCAGAAATCACTAAGTGTTTATGAGATTGCCCCTTTGCAATCTCTTCACCACCAATGATACAACTTTCCTGGAATTGCCAAGGGCTTGGCAATCACTTGACATTCCAGACTCTTAAGAAGCTCTGCTACAAACACAATCCAAAGGTTATTTTTTTTCCGAAACTAAATAAAATGATACTTGTGTTAGTAATATTGCATCTCTTCTTGATTATACTGTTATATTTATTGTTAGTCCTACAAGTCTAAGTGGGGGTTTGGCCTTATTTGATAAAAAAGATATTACAGTTGTTACTTTAAATGCCTGTGATAATTTTATTGATTGCAAAATTACTAATGATAATAATATAAGTTTCAAAACTACTTATATATATGGATCCCCTAATGATGTTACTAAAGTAAAAGTGATTGATTGTATTGGTAAATGCTTTGAACATAGGTTGCCTTGCAATCTATTAGGAGATTTCAACCTCATTAGATATGTTTCTGAAAAAATTGGTGGTAATAATCCTATAAAAAAATATGAAAATTTTTAACAAGTTCATTAATTCTTTTGAACTTGAAGAGACACCTAGATATGGGTGCTTCTTTTCTTGGTCCAACAGGAACAGGAGAGCTGGAAATGATTTAATAAAGCAAGATTTTGATAAATCACTCCATAATCATGATTGGCTAATGATCTATCCAAATCCTTGGTTAGCCTTGTTACCAGCTATTGGGTCAGATCATATCCTAATCATCCTTCATATGGATGATAAAATTATTAAATATAAGAGGACCTTCTATTTTAAGTCCTACTGGACTGTTAAGAAGGACGGTCTTAAAATTATTAATGATGTCTGGAAAGAGATAAAAAGTTGGAGAGGTGTCCCTTTAACTATCTTCAATAAAAAAACTCAAAAAAATATAGTAAAAGGTTTACATTTTGGAGTAAAAAAAGGTTTTATAACCACAGAAAGAAAATTGATTTTTTAATGAATGAAATCATGAATTTATCTAAGAATCCACTTCCTAATGGTAATGGGATCACTGTAATTGCGTAGTTAAAGAAATAGAAGAAACTTGGTGTTGGAATTATGCCCTAGCCCCGATCGTCTTGTAATGAATTGAACACAAGTGTTTACTGTACACGATAATAGTTATCCCTACAGTTTTGATTAAAGAAATTGTTTCCTTGAATCTATGGCAAACCTTTATGATTATGGTATTAATCTACATAATATAAAGGCAAATCCTTGATTAAGTTACGAACTAGATATATATCATAAGATGTTATGATAATGAGAATCTAGCTTATAGGACTTAATCTAAACTTGTTCTTAATCGTAGGATCATCGAGTTAGGACCTCGATGATCCAGTTAGATTAATATGTAGCTAACAGGTATTTATTGGATAAATATCGGTAGTTCTCGTTTACCGAGTTAGGTGCATAGATAATGCACATAGAGATGTGATTATCGAACCGACTAAAACTAGAGATTCCTAATGGTTAATTACCTTGAACTGTCAAATAGGTTAATCTCTATAAGGATTTTTATACTTGTAATCCTTTGACCTGAGATCATCACTATAGTTGTGTATGTGCTTGTTATGTTTTGATACTGGACTACTAGTGTGTCATAATGCTAGTCGAAAGGATATTGGACATAGCTAAGTATATATGCTCCTAGGGATGAGTCAAGATGGAATCTATCAACTCTAGGTAAAGAGTTTGAGCTCTACGATGTCATAAGATTATAACGATTGTATCGAATCCTTGGCCAAGGTGATAGAATGAATGAAGAAAGGAGTTTCTTAGGTCATTCGTCAATCGTTGATAATCGACGTGTAACGTAGTTGATTTTCTAATGGGATTTGACAGTTGTACCATATCCCAGGATGATCCGGAGCTGTAAAGATAGAGGGAGTACATGTATGATCCTTTACCGGGTTCTTTGTATAGAGTTACTTCACGTTATCCGGTCGTTGGGGAGTGTTGTTAGACGCCAACCTCGATTAGTAGTTAATTAAGTTAAATACTACCGGTTTAACGATGAACCCACGTAGTCGCACACTAACGAGTGTATTGATCTTGCTTCATGTCGTTAATAAATTTTATTATTAGATAATAAATATTAATTAAATATATACTTGGAATATTGGTATATTAATTTGCTAGCACAACCTCTAGTAGTGTGAATTGTGTCACTAACCGCTAGGCTAGTCAGTTGTTTTTGTATAATGTAGAAGGTCCAAATCCACTTCACAAGTAGTAATGGACTAGATTATTAAGATAATCAATTTCATTATACGTTCCTGACCTTTCCTATTCTTGTCTTTTCATTTTCTTATGTTGGGGTTTTATAAGATAATGAAAGTCATTATACAAATATAACTCCTCCATCAGTTTTTCTTCTAAGAAAAAAACCAACAAAAATAAAAGGTCTTTTTGTCTCCAAGCTAGAATGGTGATTCTGGAAGTAAGGCTCAAGTTCGGTGTGCAAAGCGTGGAGGCTTCAAACTTTTGAAGCTGGGCAATTCGATTCTCATACAACGTATTAAGGTATGTAATCGGATTTTTCTTTGTTTTAAATCCTTAAATCGCAACTAGATGGTTTTTTAATTGCAATTTTGTTTCCGCCGAATTATATTTTGATATAATTGAGTTGCAATTATCCTTCAATTGGTATCAGAACCAATTATTACGATTTAAGAATTTCAAACATGATATTATATGGATAATATATTGGTTTTTGTTTTTTCGATTTATATGAAAAATGTTTTCTGTAAAAATTTTTTTTCGACAATCTGACTAAAAAAAAAAAAGGGTTTCTTTATTTTTGGTTGTGCATGCGTCAATGAAAAAGGAGGAAGTAATTGTTACTTCGCTGAAATGGCTTATGTTGATGGACACGTTAGTTTTTTTTAATTGTTATATATAGTTGCTTTTAGCACAAAATTAGTGAAAACAAAGGAATTGGAAATCAACAATTTTTAGAAAATTATTTGGGACTTAATATATGATATATCCTTTGGTGATGTGTTGATGTTGCTTATATCAATGGTTGATATTTATCGATTTTAAATGGGTTAAAGTCTTTATCGTTTTTAAAGAAAAGGAATTGATATTTCAGTGCAGAAAAAGAAAAATATGTTGTTAAAGAAGATTCTTTCCGATCATTATGATGATCTGTATTTATTGTTAATTTTATTGATTTTTTTCTGCGGCCGTTGATTATCTGCCGATACATGATGTGTATGATGATTATTTTAACTTTTCTTGTCATGCTATTGATTGATACACTAGTTTATCAGATTTGTAGTATTGATACTGATACACTCGTTTATCTTGTCATGCTATTGATTGACTATGTTGAGAAAAATAAAAAGGCTACTGAAGATTTGACTTAGTAGCGCTAGAAGCAAAACCTTGAATAATCTTTTACTTTTATTAGTTATGATTATGGTATACAAAGAGTTGTATAAGGTCTTGGCAAAAGGAAAAAGAAACAAATTGAAAAATATTTTCTTAATTATTTCTTGGTTCAAAAATAGAATATTGATTTATTTTATATATTTGGATAAATTGTTATAAACCAAGAACATTATTTTGATATATTTTTCCTATAAATTTATTCTCGATACGATCGCTATATATTATAGGATGTTTTTTCTTAAAAAGAACTGTTGTAGTTTTCCAAAAGCGCATGCATTGACCAATCAATTAAACTAATCGATTCGATCGATCGGTCCGTTTATTCAGTACATATTCAGTTACCTCCTCGCGTCGTTTTGAATGCCGCTTCCACTCCAAAGTTTGGGATCATGAACCCTAATTTATTCCCACTTGATAATTACAAATTATTGAGTTTATTAAGACGAAATATTAGATATTTCGTGAGACTTGTCCATTGTAAATAGAGTTTCAAATTTGTTAAGTTTACAAGTTTTGATCTGACTACCAGGTGAACTTGTAGTTCGAGTACAAACTATTAAAACTCTAGATTGTTGATAATAGGATTATATTATTGATTTCACGTTTTTAGTCTGGACTACCCAGAGGATGTGAGATTGATAATATTCTATTATAGGATGGATTAACTCAACAAAACTAAATAGAAACGGCCTGACTACCAGGGGGCTAAATAGTTTTGAGTCTCTTATTTTATATGATAAAATTGGTAAAGTACCACACTTTAATTATGAGTGAGAAACGACCTGACTACCAGGGGGCTCATTCATGTTTTAAAGTTTTCATTCTCCACTTTAATTATGCGTGAGAAACGACCTGACTACCAGGGGGCTCATTCATGTTTTAAAGTTTCCAATTATATATCTCTAAGATAACAGCTTATATCTTTGACAGTTATATAATAGTGTTCTTAAAGCGTTGTTTCCTATTTCTTCCCTTGATTAGATTTCTCGATATTTCTGCTAAATCACTTCTCAAATCGTCCCAAGTTGGTTGGGTAATCTTAAAGGATTATGACCGCAACTTGAGAGTCTTTCTTATGCACATGAGACTCATTGATATGCTAAATGAGCTATTGACTAAATTGTCTCTTGAGGATGCATAGAATGTATGTGATGCATGTCTAAAGTAATAAGAATTTAGTAATGATACTAAGTTTATATTCTTGTATCCATGAGTTATGAACTCCAAAAGATATTTTAAGCATGATATTCCCATGAATCCTTAAAAATCTTTAGAAGATGTAAAAGTAACTTAGTATAACTGTTAGATACCAGTTATCTAATACCAAGAAACAGGGTAAGGGCATTAATGGAAATTGTTTCCGTAATTTCTTGAACTTCAATTAATTACACAGAAAGGGTATTGGATACTCGTAGTAGTTTAGAAATATGCAAAATGTTGCATACTCTAAAGATTAATAGACAAACAAGAATAAGAGAAGTTAAATTACAATTTCGGTAATGGAGCAATTGTTGTAACCACAATTGTAATAACTAATTCTTCAAAGATGCATATGGCAAAACATATTGTAAGAAAACTGTATTTTTGTTCGTAAACTTGTTTTCGAACAAAATGGTCATTTGATCATAAGATAGTTATGGTGTATTAATGTAATATAAAATGACCAATGGAGTTTTTCATAGTGATGAATTACACCCTATTGGATACTTACAATATGGTGATTATAATTGCCTAAAGTAACTATGTAATAGTGTTATAGTTGTTTCTGGTCATAAATCGAAATAGATAAACGTACTAATCAAACCTTATCTTTGGTGTTATAGACTAAGTCATAAACTGTGAGAAAAAAGTTTACTAGTTTCACAAGGAAGATTTCCTTGAAGAATATGATTTTGAATCATATGAAACTTGTGAGACTTATCTCGATGAAATATGACTAAATCTCATTTTGATGAAAATGGAGACAATGTTAATAAGTTCTTATGTCCACTATATGTTGATGTATGTGGTCAGTCTAAACTTTAGCCAAAGATAGATATTCTTACTTCATCTCCTTCACAAACTATATAACAGATATAGATGTGTTTACAAATGTAACACCAATATAAATAATTTGAAATGTTCAAATTACTATTGAGTGAAGTTGAAAGCAAGTATATAAGAGTATGAAGGAAGTAAGATACCAACTTGTATAGGTGAATATCTTAGCAATGAATTAATAGATTATCTATGACAAAATTAGATTTTGTCTCAGTGATTCACTAGATTTTAAATATTCCTATGGGATTATGTTTTAAAGTCAATTGCATATTTAATGAACTCTTAGGTCCCACTAATCAGTCGATAAAATCCATATGTGGTATGGAGATGATATAAATCAAACCTTAAAATGTAGATTTTGAAATGTTTGATTTATACTAAACGACTTATGATGGCTAAGCTTGAGTTGATATCTTTCAAATATAGATTTGTTAGATACCCAAATAAAATAACGAGGTAATATTTCCACACCATTCTGAACACAAAGGGTTTATGGTAAGGAAGACAACCTTTATAGATTGGACTTCCATAGTGAAGGAATTCATAATGTGGAAATAGATCATAATGAAATAAAGATTTCAGAGTTATGTATACAAGCTAAAGAGCATCTGATGCATGCCAGTCTTTCTTTCCTTGATGAGTTAATAGTTTCATTTAAGGTTCAAGTCTCACACTTTGAGGATTAGGGACGATTCATGAACCTTTCTTGGAAAAAGGAAGTTAACAAATCAATAGAAAGAAGAATTTATTGTACACGAGCTTCCTATAGGTTATATAGATATCATCATACACCAAAATCAATTGTAATAATGGTGATAGATGATGAGGGGATCATATAGATGATAACCCCATCAAGTGATGATCCTAAATCCCTATGAAGAGGCTATGACTAGTCTAGATAGTGACAAGTGGTTAAGAACCATAGAATCTGTATTTGTATCTATAAGAATCAACAAAGTATAGTACTTTGGTTGAATCTTTAATAGATATAAGATTCATTTATAGTAAATGGGTGCTAGGGAAATGATTGGAGTAGACGATAAGGTAGAGACTTGTAACGTCCTTCTAATTGCTAAGCGTTTAAATTAAAAGGAAACCATTTATTATGGTGAATTCCTTTTTGATAGAAATGCTTAATTCATTTCAGATTCTTCGATTGGTAACTACATACTATTATTTTGAGATATGGTAATTTCATGTGAAAAATAGTTTTCACTAAATGGGAGTTTATGACGTCCTTAAGACCAATCCTAAAGGTCTAATATTTCCATTTACTCATAATAAAATATGTAAGTTCCAAAATACATTTAATGGGTTCAACAAATGTCACTAAGTTGGATTATTCTCTTTCATACAATCAAATAGTTTGATTTTATGATTTTAGAATAAGAGTCATAAGAGTACAAAGGACTAGTGGGAGTACACTTATCTTCCTAATGTTATATGTAGATGACATATTATCACATAGGGATATGATATACCAACCAAGCAATTAACCAAGTTTTTGATTGTTAAATAGTTCTCCATGAAATATTTAGGATAGTAGCTTATATTCTTTGAATTGGGATCTACAGAGATAGATCAAAGAAGCTACTTGACCTATATCAATCTTACTACATTTATACTTTTTTAGAAGTATCGCATGGAAATTCCAAGAGTATCTATTCGACAATAGGCTTTGGAGTTACTCTTAATGTTAGGGTTTGTTCTAGGACCCTAAAAGTAAGAGAATGAATGTGTATAGTCCTATTTGTTAAAACAATAAGGATCTATCTAACACACCATGAAAAATGTATAAGACCTAAAGTACACTACACGCTAGGAGTAGCGAGTAGGTATGAAGGTAACCTTGATGAGAAATGTTGGAAAGTAGTAAAGATTATCCTTAAGTACTTAAGAAGTATTAAGGACCAATTCCTCATATGTGGAGAATATAAGTTGAAACTAATTGGGTATATAGATGCTTGTTTTGCTTCAAACGTGGATGATAGCAAATCAAAATATGGTTGTGTCTATATAGAGGAGAAGTAAATTGGAATAGTTCCAATCAAGACACTGTAGCAGATTTTGGTTACTAGAAGTAGAATACATAGCAGCATAAGATGCAACTATGCCAGTGGTTTGGATAAAATAGTTCTTTATATATACATTGTGTGGTTTCACAATGTAGATATTGTTTCTTTATACGATGACAATATTTGAGATATTGTATGATTAAAGAAACCTAGAATAAACTATAGATCCAAACAAATTCTGCAATAGTACCGCTTGATTCGAGATATGATTGAACATGAAGATGTTCACATTCAATAGGTAGAAGAAGGAACACGATGTATATCTATTCGTCTAAGTTGTCTATCAGAAGAGTCTGATGAGAACAAACTGTTTATGAATTATGGTACTTGAATGATTGGGTCTAGGCCAAGTGGGAGATTGTTGGAATTATGCCCTAGCCCCGATCGTCTTGTAATGAATTGAACACAAGTGTTTACTGTACACGATAATAGTTATCCCTACAGTTTTGATTAAAGAAATTGTTTCCTTGAATCTATGGCAAGCCTTTATGATTATGGTATTAATCTACATAATATAAAGGCAAATCCTTGATTAAGTTACGAACTAGATATCATAAGATGTTATGATAATGAGAATCTAGCTTATAGGACTTAATCTAAACTTGTTCTTAATCGTAGGATCATCGAGTTAGGACCTCGATGATCCAGTTAGATTAATATGTAGCTAACAGGTATTTATTGGATAAATATCGGTAGTTCTCGTTTACCGAGTTAGGTGCATAGATAATGCACATAGAGATGTGATTATCGAACCGACTAAAACTATAGATTCCTAATGGTTAATTACCTTGAACTGTCAAATAGGTTAATCTCTATAAGGATTTTTATACTTGTAATCCTTTGACCTGAGATCATCACTATAGTTGTGTATGTGCTTGCTATGTTTTGATACTGGACTACTAGTGTGTCATAATGCTAGTCGAAAGGATATTGGACATAGCTAAGTATATATGCTCCTAGGGATGAGTCAAGATGGAATCTATCAACTCTAGGTAAAGAGTTTGAGCTCTACGATGTCATAAGATTATAACGATTGTATCGAATCCTTGGCCAAGGTGATAGAATGAATGAAGAAAGGAGTTTCTTAGGCCATTCGTCAATCGTTGATAATCGACGTGTAACGTAGTTGATTTTCTAATGGGATTTGACAGTTGTACCATATCCCAGGATGATCCGGAGCTGTAAAGATAGAGGGAGTACATGTATGATCCTTTACCGGGTTCTTTGTATAGAGTTACTTCACGTTATCCGGTCGTTGGGGAGTGTTGTTAGACGCCAACCTCGATTAGTAGTTAATTAAGTTAAATACTACCGGTTTAACGATGAACCCACGTAGTCGCACACTAACGAGTGTATTGATCTTGCTTCATGTCGTTAATTAATTTTATTATTAGATAATAAATATTAATTAAATATATACTTGGAATATTGGTATATTAATTTGCTAGCACAATTTAATATTCTAATATAAGACCGAACTAAGACAAAAAAGGAAAAGGAAAAAATTGACAAGTTTGTGGATCGAACCACAGACCTCTAGTAGTGTGAAATGTGTCACTAACCGCTAGGCTAGTCAATTGTTTTTGTATAATGTAGAAGGTCCAAATCAACTTCACAAGTAGTAATGGACTAGATTATTAAGATAATCAATTTCATTATACGTTCCTGACCTTTCCTATTCTTGTCTTTTCATTTTCTTATGTTGGGGTTTTATAAGATAATGAAAGTCATTATACAAATATAACTCCTCCATCAGTTTTTCTTCTAAGAAAAAAACCAACAAAAATAAAAGGTCTTTTTGTCTCCAAGCTAGAATGGTGATTCTGGAAGTAAGGCTCAAGCTCGGTGTGCAAAGCGTGGAGGCTTCAAACTTTTGAAGCTGGGCAATTCGATTCTCATACAACGTATTAAGGTATGTAATCGGATTTTTCTTTGTTTTAAATCCTTAAATCGCAACTAGATGGTTTTTTAATTGCAATTTTGTTTCCGCCGAATTATATTTTGATATAATTGAGTTGCAATTATCCTTCACTTGGCTCAGAGAAGAGGCTTATTTGAAAGATAGAGCCATAAACCTCTGCCTTAATAAAGGGATATATATATATACCGATTATTTCAAAGACACTACTAAATAAAGAAGAAAAATAAGCACTAATAAAAGGCTAAAAAACACTCAAAATATTTGGCTTGAGAGTGATGATGATATTAACAAAGAAATCATCAATTACTTTGATGATATATTTAAGACAATTGGGAAGAGAGGCTTTACTTACTCTCTAAGTCTAGTTTCTCCCACTGTCACTGATGAAATGAATCATTCTCTTAATAAAAAATTTACCCAAGATGAAGTAAAAAGTTTCATTATTCATTTGGGTACTACAAAAGCTCCGAGATCTGATGGTTTCGCTGGAATCTATTATAAAAAAATATTGGGAAACTATCTCATTAGATGTTATGAGAAAGTTAACAATTTTTGGTATAATGGGAGCTCCCTAGCTGACATTAATCAAACCAACATTTCACGTATTCCCAAAGTAGAAATACCAATTGATCTAAAACAGTTTAGGCCCATTAGCTGCACGACCTTTATATATAAAATTATTTCTAGAATGATTGTTAGTAGATTACACCTTTTTATGAGTAATTTTTTTTTATGAAAACGAATTAGGATTTATTCCTAGAGGACAATTCAAGAAAACACTACTATTGATCATGAGTTAATCACTTATATTAAAATAAAGAAAGATACCAAAAAGTACTATATAGATATAAAAACTGACATTAAGAAAGCTTATGAGTTTGTGGAGTGAGATTTTCTAGAAAAATTGCACCTAAAATTGGGATTTCAAGCCAGTTGGGTTAAAAATATTATGATTTGAATCAAAATTGACTCTTTAATGTCTTGATCAATGGCAAGAGTCACCCTATCAAACCTACGAGAGGTATTAGACAAGGGGACCCCTAATCCCCTTTCCTATTCTGTATTTTACTCAAAGTTTGAATGTTTTAATCAAGAATAAACATGAACAAGGTTTATATGAGGGGTTAAAAATTGGTAAAGATTGCCCTAATATAACCCACCTGTTGTTTGCTGATGACAATATCTTTTTCCTAAAAGCTGACAAGAGTTAATACTTTTAATGTTGTCATTAATGAATACTAAAATGCTACTCGATTAACACTTAACTTCACTAAGTGCCATGACTTTTTTAGCCCTAACACGCCTATACTAATGCAAAATATTTTTGCAAAGAGACTTAATATGAATAAAGTTATTAGTCTAGGTTTTTATCTTGGTCTCCCACTTAGTGGAGTATAAATAAAACCAAAGATCTTGAATGGATCATATAAAGAATTCTTAGAAAAACTGAAACTGGAAAACTCTTTTACTTTCTAATGGAGGAAAAGAGATCTTAATCAAAACCATGATACAAAGTATTCCTAATTATCTTATGTCTTCCTTCTTATTACCTAAAACAGACTGTAATAAAATCAACTCTAACATTAGTAAGTTTTGGTGGGGAGTTAGAGGTAAAAATAGAATTCATTTTTGTGATTGGGACACCATGACTGCCTCTAAATTTGATGGTGGAATGGGGTTTAGGGATATTCATATTATGAACCTAGCTTTACTTTGTAAACAAGCTTGGAACCTGTTCCTTAAACAAGATTCAACTCTTTACAAACTTCTCAAAGGAAAGTACTTTAATAAAACATTTTTTTAGATGCTAAACTGGGATATTCACCATCTAATGGGTGAAGAAGCCTTTTAGCTAGAAGAGACATCTTTAAGGATGAGGTCAAATGGAAAATTGGTAATGGTGATACGATTCTACTCAAAGAACATATTTGGATAACTAACATCAACAAAATTATTAAACCAAAGGACACCAGTCTTAACAAGGTTAATGAACTATTTAACACTGATGGTAAAACCTGGAACATTGATCTTGTTTAACAAAAAATTTGAAACCAGTATAGCTAACACTATTTTAATCATGACAATTCCTAGTTTTGATTGTCATGACATAAGCTATTGGCACAAATCCAATGAGGGTAATCTCACTGTCAAAATTGCTTATAATAATATTTAAAAAAACAAGAAGGGGTTGCCAATCTTTTAAGTAGGTTAAAACCTTCTTCATCTCATCATAATGACCCTGATATTTGGAATATTATTTGGAGTCTTAAATGCAACCCTAAGATTAAGAATCTCATATGGAAAACTGTTAATAATCTAATTCCCACGGAAGTTAACCTTTTCAGTAGGAAGTTGTAGTAAAGATAATTTATGCAAGATTGTAATGCTTTCTCTGAGACTAGCGAACACATTTTTCTTGAATATCCTTGGGCAAGAGCTGTTCTTTTCTCTTCTCCTTTGAATATCACAACTGGTATTTCTACTATTTCTCGATTTGATGTGTGGTTCATGAGTTGGTTAAAAAAATTAAGGAAAATGGTAATAATGAGAACTATAATATAGAACTCCTTTGTAATTTACTATGGGGTATATGGAAGGGAAGGAATAGTTTTATTTATAATGGTACTGCTATTGACCCTAATAAGACAAATTGTATGGCTATGAAAAACTGGCTTGAATATAAAGAGAAAGTGTTATCTAATGATGATTATAAAATTCATCTGAAGAAACCTAATGATAATATTGTTAATAACATTACATTAAGTAACAGGTTTCAGGTGTTACAAGAGGAAGATGAAGCTAATCTTATTTCTAATGAAACAATAACTTGGACTCCACCTACTCAGGATAAGTTCAAGATTAATTAGAAATGTTAATGGTAGTGTTCTAAAAGGTGCAGTTTGGCAGATAGCAGCAGAAACAGCTAAGGAGGCCTGAATCGATAGGAGTCCTTTCCCCTCGTGGGATTGGTTAAACTATTTAATATATTTGGTTTCAGCTGAAAAATAAAGTAGTTTGACCGTAATTTGACCGAAACCGAACCCGACCCAAAATCGATCCAAACCGCAACTATCCATACCAAATAGTTTTAGTCTCTTGGGGTTGGGTTTAGGGTTTCAAGTTGTTAAATCCGAACCCTTAAGACTGGGTTTAGGATAAGACCCCTAGGGTCGGGTGACCAGCCAGTGCACCGCCCTAATTCCAAATGACCCATTAGGCCATTATAGACATTTAAATGCTGAAATTAAACATTAAATAACACTAAAATATATTGACCCAAAAACCTTTAGAAATTACAATTTTTGGAATTTATCCTTATGTCTCAAACACTTTCTCAGTGCATGCATATCTTTCACCATGCACGTTTCCGCTATAACACCAGTTTTATATATATATATATATATATATATATATATATATATATATATATATATATATATATATATATATATATATATATATATATATATCAGGGCCTGTCCGAGAAACTAAAATATGCTTAGTTTTCTAAAGCAAGATTTATTTTTTGGGGCCTTTTTTAACTATAAAAAATTTATATTTATAAAATTGGGGCCCTTTTTTATAAAGAAAAAAATGGGGCCTAAGGCGGCCGCCTTGGTGGCCTTACCCAAGGGCCGGCCCTGATATATATATATATATGATATTACACTCTGTAGTATTCAATGCCTTGCATTTGTTGTAATGAGTACTCAACGTTTGTTGTTGTCGGATTGAGATTGGGGTATTGATGAACCTGTTGTTTTCAATATATAAGTCATTGGAAAATCTTTCAACTTTGTTGCTTGCCGGTTCTCAGCTGCTCTAATGGACCTCTCATCCCCTGACCTGGTGACAGAACTATGTATCTTCTTTTACGAACACAACAAGGCTCCAAAGACTAACTTTGATTTGTTTTGTGTGAATTATGAACATCGTGAACTTTCATCCTTTATAATTGGTTCTTAATGGCTCTGTGATCATTCCTTCAATTTCTTCCTCTTTGCTTAACTCAAGAAATATCTATTTTAGATCAAGTAGGACGTTTATTAATAGTTTTTTAAGACACTGGAAAGCCACTTTAAATTCGAATTTATTGACTCGGTTAGAACATATAAAGCTTAGAAGGATGTTTATTAATATGAATCCACTATCTCTTTGAGACAAAAACCTTATCATTAAAAATCATCTGTGAGTATGTAATATTGTAATTACTAATTAACACGATCTCTGAGCATGTACCTGGGCTATCATTTGATTCCTCCCTCATCATGCAAATCATTGGATCAATAAACTACAAAAATATGTAACTAATTAGATATTAAAATATAATGTACTTACATCACAAGGAAAACTTTAAAAATCCTTCACATAGACCTCCAACGACTATTAATATGCAATGCTAAAGGCGTCTCTGCATCTTTTACAATCACACTGCCAATGCTCCAAATTGTGTCAGTGCTTTTGATCTTCCGGGATACTTTTCTACCATTTCGAATCAACAAATCCAATAATTAATCTCACCATTGAGGCACACTTTTACCTTATTCGTTGGTAGGTTTTTGGGGGGCTTATTAACAACCTCAAAGTCGGTATATTATGCATAATCTACTGATCTTTTATTGTGATTTACATTGTACTTTGTAGATCCTGGTCTAAACTCCATGTAGTATGGGGTCATCCGACCATACGGTCGTCGTTCACGTTTCCATTTGAAACTGCATCACAAGCCGGTTAAACCACTCCATCCATTGTTCTTTCGTCCTCGGCGATCATATCTTGCTCTTCGCCCACCAAGTCCCTGACTACGTGACTTAGATTTTGGTTATCCACTGACAAGTGATCGTTCTCCACTAGGGAGTTTTTAGGTCACCATACTTAACTCATCCATATGTATGCCCTTTCAAATACAAACTCGACTTCAGTTCCTTAATCCTCCTTTCCAAGCTTTTTGCATTTAAATCTTCTTGTTCTTACTCTATCCTCAACGTGACATTTGCCATCTATAGATAAAGTATCTTACCTCCTTTAGCATTTCCGACGACCTTTTTTATTTTATTTTCCAGCCTCTCATGTTTCCGCATCAAATACCTTAACTCCTTCTTCAACTTCTCACTTTTTTTCCCTAAAATTGTGAAGCATGTGATCTACTTGATCTAACCAGTATCATGTACTTCTCATTCTCCTTTTCTAGTTCAAGTTTCCTAGCCGTCACTTATTGCAATTCCATCACCAACTTGTTATTCTCATTTGCAAATTCGTTTACTCACTGATGAAGGTCAAGCAACACGTTCGGCGTCTCTCCCTAGTCCCTTGTCTGTTTTCCCGCCAACAAATGCATCTTCATCTTTATTTTTAACAAGTACTCCAAATGCAAACTGACTCTATATCTTGTACACGCTCCATCATATTTTCCTGTTGTTGCTCGTACCCAATTGTGTGACTATCAACTTATCACAATGGCGTGCTGCAATGACACCTCTAGACAAGCATCCACCACGTCATTCACAGGATGTTCATCCAAATACGATCCAGGATTTTCTGTCTTAACCCTCTTATGAATCAAATCAGCTTTACCATCCCTTGTATTAACATATGACCCCCTCGAAATCATCACCACTAGTATGGACTCCATCCTCTGTCTTCACATCTTTACCAACCCGAGGTCCTCCATCAAGCCCGTCCTCACCATTTAGGCACACCTCTATGTCTTCCCTACCGAGATGTCCTTAGCCTAACATCCATATTTTCCTAAACTTGATTTTCATCCCTATTGTTTCCTATTCCATCATATTGACTAACTTCATCCACCTTATATGTTGCTCCATTGTCCTCGTTCACATCACCATGTCGAAGCGAGGCAAGGTCGATTTTTGTCAGTTGGAGCATGTTTCCCGTTCACTTAAATATATGAGTCATTCAGTTAACACACGATCAAGTCTATATATAATCTTGAGTTCAGATATGTTTTCGTCCGTTTCATATAGGGATGGCAATGGTTACGGTTAAAAATCGAAACCGATGATAACCGAACCGATAAAAAACCGAATTATATAACCTTGGTTAAAACCATTAGGTTATGGTTTTGAAAAGTGGAACCGATGGTTAAAACCGTTAGGTTATGGTTTTAGATAAAAATAAAACCGAATAACCGAAAACCGATTATTATTATTATTATATATTTTCTCATATTTTATAATAATCTAGTTAAAATTAGATATATTAAAATTCTAAAACCAAAATTCAAATACTAGATTTAACCAACTAAATAATAAATATGTAATTTAATAATAAACCAACACACACTACTGGAATTCGCTTGTTTACCGACGACACGTGTCGTCGGTAAACTTCGATAATTCGTCGCTAAACGTGGTTAGCGACGACAAGTCGTCGTTAACACGTCGTTCCTAGAAATTGGTCGGTAAATCGAGACTTACCGGCGAATGAAGCCGTGTTCGTCGGCAATCTTACCGACGAAACGACGTCGTCGTTGATTGATGAAATTGCCGACGACACGTTTCGCCGGTAATATGTTAATTAGTTTTTCTTTTTTTTTTCGTGGCCGATAATTGAATTTCATTATTCTTTTTTTTAATTCATTTTGCCGACAACAATTAGCGACGACGTGTTGTCGTTATTTTGTTAATTTTTTTTCTATTAAATCAAGATTAAATAATTATTTTTTATAGGTATTAACGACGACATTCAAATGATGAATGTCGTCGCCAATACTTTGAATGTCGTCGGCAATTTATTTTTATTTTTACTTTTTTTAAAATTTAAAATACAATTTTATTTTTTATTTTTTTTTAATATGATTTTTTTTACTATAAATATTATACGAATAAAATTGATACATATGAAATAAAAAACCAATAAGTAATAGAAAAAACCGAATCATAATTGAAACAGTAAAAAAAGTCTTACATAAAGTCAAAAGAAGTCAACATAATTCAAACACACCAAACAAAAGTCTAAAAAAAACGAATCATAACCAACAAAAGTCTAAAAAACCCAATCAAAAGTCAAATTATTACAAACCAACTAAAACGTAAATAAAAACCAACTCAAACTAAGCATCATCATCATCATCTTCATCTTCTCGTTCCTCGGGACTCCTTCTCGGGGGGGGGGGGGGGGGGGGGGCTGGGGGGGCGACCGGGGCTAGTCCTTGAGCTATCCTCATACCATTTAATGTATCGAAGAGCGTGTCCATTAAGCTCGGAGGCTGACTCGACTGGCTCGAAGAAGCAGTGGGCCTGGTCGATGTGGAGGATGGATCTGGTATAGGATCAAGACCTTGAGCCACTCGAAGCTCGTTCATGCCTGCGAACATCGCCTTCAGTAGCTCCTCGCTCGCAGCATCGGCCTTTGTAGGAGTCCGTGCTCTCTTCCTGACCGGTCCAATGGTAGGCACCCAATGTCTTGACTTCGGTGGGGCCATGACCTCCATAATGGTCTCTAAAATCGCATCCATCTGCTCCTCCGTAGTAATCTCGGTGCCCTCGGCTGCAGCCTCCACAACCTTCTTCTGCATCTTCCCCCGTAAAACAGCCTGTAATTAGATTTAATTTAAAAATAAATTAGATTAATATCAAAGTAAAGTTAAAATAAAAAATTTTAGTAATGAAAAAGAAAACTTACACTAGCTTTCTCTAATCGCTCGTCCCGATAGCTGTCAGTAGCCGAATCGTATGAAAGGTGATCGAAGTAGCCGCTCAAAGGAGGAGCTCCATCTCCTCTTGGGTCTCTTCGTCCGTGAAAATCATCGGCTCCTTCGTCACTGTCTTAAGCGTCCCCTATACAATTTTCAATACCAAATATTAAATAACTAAAAATAAATAGATTATTAAAATACTAAATTATATTTTTATTAAATGTAATTATACCTCCATAATAACCTCCCTAGTCTGGGATAGGTTCCGAGACCCCGCCCTGCTCGAACTAGTCTGCTGCTCCCGGTTTTTCCGATTAATCTCCGCCTGGGCCTACAAATAATAAACAAAAGAGTTATAAATCTAAAAAATAACGAAAAATAAATTTAATAGATAAATTTTTTTTGTTACCTTAGCATTCTCATCATCCCAATTCTTCTTAGCAATAGCCCAATACTCGGGTTTAACATCCGGGGGATCGATACCGTTGTTGTAGTAATCAGATTTCAAGTCGGATTTCCATCTCCGATAGCAGGCCGAGGACATACTGTTCAGCTTATCCGCAATGTCCGCTCTTCTCCTCCACCCCTCTAGGTCAAAAAATTCTTGAAGACGTGTGTAAATACCACTTCTCCGATTATCGGGCACGTCTATCCACTGTTTGTACATGGGAGGGACATATTCTCGAACCGCGTGCCCGATCACCTGACCCACGTGTTTATAGTGTGGGCCCACTATATTCCACGTCTTGTCGATGACGGAGAATTCGATCGGTATGGGCCACCCAACTCTTCTTAACGTCTCCTGGGCCGTTCGAATCGAGGTGGTGCTTCGGGGTCTCCGAAGTCTTCTCTTCGGATTTCCCGTTACATTGAGTAAAATTTATTAATTATTGAGTAAATGCCACTTAGGGTCTTGAACACACCCCCCCTCTTCGAGTTAGCACCCCCACGTAGAGCCTCTTCTTACTAAAGACCTCAGAAACTTTTTAACACATGAACCCCAAAACCCCTGTTACCTTTCTACCCTCGTTTTATTTTTTCTTTTCCTATATATATTAATTTAGAAACCTACACATTATAATTTCAGATCAAATTCTCTCACTTCTCTTTCCTCCTCCAGCTCCCAAACCGCCACCACCACCACCACCGAAATGGCCAAAACCACCACCACCGAAATAGCCACCACCACTCTCCTCCCTCCTCCATTCTCCCTCTTTTTCCGTCCAGCTTCTCCAACTCCAAACGCCGCCTGTTTTCTGCAGAACAAGGTCGGATCTAGAGGAGCCTTGAAACCAGATCTCGGCTTGCTTGAACCTGCGTCTTCTCCGGCGTGAAACCAGATCGGATCTGCTCCCAAACCTGTTTACGTGACCATCTCGGAGTTACTGCTCCACCAAACCTCCTCCATGGCTCGACGAGAAGAAGACCATGGCTCACGAACCAGATCTGCAGCAACCTCCTCCATGGCTCGACGAGAAGAAGACCATGGCTCACGAACCAGATCTGCAGCATTGAAGAAGTTTAGTTCAAGGCTGTTCGTCGGTGGAAGAGAGCTCCGTTGGCGAAGAGCTGAGCAATGGAGGAGCTGCGTGGTGGTGGTTGCTCGGCGGCAGAATCTCTCCACGTCTTCACAGCGATTTCTGCTTCGAAGCTTCATCTTCTTCACAACATCCATGGCTGCGCGAATCTCCAGCGTGCTCCAGCAGTTCGTCGGTGGAAGTGTGCAGATCGGAGCTAGGTGGTGGTCCTCACGAAGAAGATTCGAAGTTGCTGCTCTCATTTCTTTGACCGGAAATCTGGTAAAACTAGGTTTAGTGGTGGTGTTATGTCGGTGGTGGTGGTGTTATGTTGGTGGTGGTGTTTCACGCGTGAAGAGATTTCCTTTTTTTTTGTTTAGTTTGACATGGTTGACCAGATCTAGATCTGGTCAAACCAAATAGATTTCCTTTTTTTTTCTGATTGTGTAATAATCTAATTATTTGAATAATTGAATAATATTCACTATTTTTATTATTTAATCATCGTTTTTTTAATTTACTCTTTAATTATTAAAAATACTCACCAATTTTTTTAGAGTACTCCGACTATTATATAGAGTACTCCGACTATTTCATAGAGTACTCCGACTTTTTTTATAGAGTAGTCATTTAATTATCGGAGTCCTCAGCAAATTCTCGGAGTACTCTATGTTTTTCTCGGAGTACTCTATGTTTTTCTCGGAGTACTCTATGTTTTTTCCGGTGAGTGGTGACTGGTGGTCGGTGGTCGGAGGTCGATGGCGGAGGTCGGTGGTCGGAGGTCGGTGGTAGGTGGTTGGAGGTTGGAGGTAGGTGGGTAGTGGTAGGTAAAGGAGAGAGAAACAGTGACATCACACTTTTTGTCTTTTAGTGATAGTAAGGGTAGGAAAGACTATTGTAAAAATGAGGTCCCTAAGAATAACAACTTTCAAGACACTACTCTATAGAGAAAAAATAGTGTCTCCAAGACCCTACATATAATTCACCCTTAATTATTTATTCAAAAAAAATCAAATTTATGAAATTGAAATTTAATAATTATTTTTACCTAAAGGTTGGTCGCAGTCTTGGAGTCCCCGATTAGGACCCCTCGGAGGATCGCTTCCGAATCCATCACCATCGTGACCACGTCCAATCACATCAGCCATCTACAATTTTAAATATTACTTATAAGTCCCTATATTTTAATTAATTACAAATAAGTCCCTACAATTTTAATATATTGCAAAAAAGGTCCCTATATTTTTAAATTTCGCATTTTGGTCCATTTTTCAATTATTCCTACAATTTTAATATATTGCAAAAAGGTCCCTATAATTTTTAATTTTGCATTTTGGTCCATTTTTCAATTATTCCTACAATTTTAATATATTGCAAAAAGGTCCCTATATTTTTTAATTTTGCATTTTGGTCCATTTTTCAATTATTCATACAATTTTAATATATTGCAAAAAGGTCCCTATATTTTTTAATTTTTCATTTTGGTCCATTTTTCAATTATTCATACAATTTTAATATATTGCAAAAAGGTCCCTATATTTTTTAATTTTGCATTTTGGTCCATTTTTCAATTATTCATACAATTTTAATATATTGCAAAAAGGTCCCTATATCACATAACAAGTCCTTTAATCTCTAAAAATCATATCTAAAACATATCATACATATCAAAAAATACAAAAAATCATATCAAAACCCTAGTTTTCTAAAAAAAATCATAAAGTCATCATTTTGTTATGTTTTTAATTCCAAAAATATACTAAACAACCTAAAATAACATCATCAAAATTCGGATTAAGCTATAAACATCATTACAATCACAAAAAAATTCAATCCGAAAAAAAAAAGCAAGATAAAACCAAAAATTGTTACCTGTTACGTGGATAATGTGTAGTTTTCATCCATGAATCCATGCCAGAAACAAGGAAACAAAAAACAAAACAAACAAAAAAGATATTAGAAATTGAAATTAAAAACTAGAAACTGAATGGTGTTTATGGAAGGATTAAGCTTACCTTGTTGTTGGATTTGTTGTTGTATTGCCTCGGAATAGCTTGGAATGGGAGGAAATGGCGTTTTTTTGGAGTAATTTTTGTGGAGGTTGAGTAAGCAATGAGCTCGGTTAGGTCATATAGGAAAAGAAATTACCGACAACGGTGCGTGTCGTCGTTAATCACTAGTTATTCATCGGTAAACGGGGACACGTGGCCCACTCCGTACACACGACGCTAGCGTGTCCCTAATTACCGACGACAAGGTCGTCACTAACCACAAAAAGTCGTCGTTAATTTTCATGGGCGGGAAACTTGACCGCCCATGTTGACCAATGAAAATTTCGGGAAAAATTACCGACGACGAAGAGCTTGTGTGTCGTCGTTAAAAATTAACGACAACATTCAAATGTTGAATGTCGTCGTTAATCCCTTGCATGTCGTCGCTAATTTGGTTTTTTTTTTATCCATTTTCTGTTATATGGTTTCTATGATTCCCCTATTATATATATTTTTTTTCCATACAATTTTTCTTCAATCTTATTCATTGGTGTGTTTGGTCAACTATATATATGAGTCAAATGTTAGTGTTTGGTCAACTATACGAGTCAAATGTTAGTGTTTGGTGTGTTTGGTCAACTATACAAGTCAAACATGAGTCAAATGTTAGTGTTTTTTAGTGTTTGGTCAACTATACGAGTCAAATGTCAGTGTTTGGTGTGTTTGGTCAACTATACGAGTCAAACATGAGTCAAATGTTAGTGTTTTGTGTGTTTGGTCAACTATACGAGTCAAATGTTAGTGTTTGGTCAACTATACGAGTCAAATGTTAGTGTTTGGTGTGTTTGGTCAACTATACGAGTCAAACATGAGTCAAATGTTAGTGTTAGGTGTGTTTGGTCAACTATACGAGTCAAATGTTAGTGTTTGGTGTGTTTGGTCAACTATACGAGTCAAATGTTAGTGTTTGATGTGTTTGGTCAACTATACAAGTCAAACATGAGTCAAATGTTAGTGTTTGGTGTGTTTGGTCAACTATACGAGTCAAACATGAGTCAAATGTTAGTGTTTGGTGTGTTTGGTCAACTATACGAGTCAAGCATGAGTCAAATGTTAGTGTTTGGTGTGTTTGGTCAACTATACGAGTCAAATGTTAGTGTTTGGTGTGTTTGGTCAACTATACGAGTCAAGCATGAGTCAAATGTTAGTGTTTGGTGTGTTTGGTCAACTATACGAGTCAAGCATGAGTCAAATGTTAGTGTTTGGTGTGTTTGGTCAACTATACGAGTCAAATGTTAGTGTTTGGTGTGTTTGGTCAACTATACGAGTCAAGCATGAGTCAAATGTTAGTGTTTGGTGTGTTTGGTCAACTATACGAGTCAAATGTTAGTGTTTGGTGTGTTTGGTCTCCATATTTAATCAAAAACATGTTTTCAACTAGTCAGTTTCATCTCCACAAACATGTTTAATAAAAAAAAAGACAAATAAAGTTTTCAACTAGTCAGTTTCATCTCCACTGTCAACTATAGGCTCACCATCACTATCAAACTCAGTAGGTTCTTCGTCTCCATATTCTTCCCACGTGTCATCCTCCAATTCCTCGTTCTCATCAGTAATCATTTCAAAAGGCAATTGAATACGAAAATGAGATGGGTCAATCTCGAACTCCTCTGTAGTTTCCAAGTTCATCGGAACGGAATCAGTACCAGGGTTAACCAAAGGTATTGTGATTCTCTCGCTGTCGGTATGTAATGATTCCGAACCCCATAACTCGGGACTCCATCCATGCCGATCGTTTATTTCCCAAACGGCCTTCCATTCTTTCGATGTTTTCTTTGCACGACTCTCGTCAATATAAAACACTTTCTTCGCTTGCGATGCTAGAATGTATGGTTCGTTTGGCCAATCAACGCTTGCTGTGTTGATAAAGGTTACCCCGTGTTCTGTCCTTGATTCACTCTTCTTATACCACTTACAGACAAATATAACAACCGAGCACCCTCCAGTGTACGTTAGCTCCAAGATTTTCAATAATTCGCCGTAATATGGTGACCCATCGTACATGACACATACACCGTAATCTTGCGTCACTCTTTTTTCTCTTTTACTCTTTGTTATCCACTTTACACCGTTCACAACACATGAATCGTACATATGCACCGCACCATAAGGCATGTTTGCCAATGACACCATCTCAGGGGTAGCTAACGCATCACCACGGGATTCCATTCCATGAACCTGTCATAAAAAAAACATGAGATACATTGAAAATAAATAGAATAATATTTAAACCAAGGTCACATACCTTATCCAAAAACCAATCCTTAAACATTTGACGGTGCATATAATCTATTTCGTCAATCGTTCCCGAAAGTGTCGATCTGTGTTCACTATAATTGAAATGGTATATAAATAAATCACTAAAAATATAAATATAAATATAAATATATAAATATAAATATAAATATAAATATAAATATAAATATATAAATATATAAATATATAAATATATAAATATAAAAATATATAAATATAAATATATAAATATATAAATAAATATAAATATATAAATATAACTATATGACAATATAATATATAAATATAAATATAAATATATAAATATATAAATATAAATATATAAATATAAATATATAAATATATAAATATAAATATATAAATATATAAATATATAAATATAAATATATAAATATATAAATATATAAATATAAATATATAAATATATAAATATATAAATATATAAATATATAAATATATAAATATATAAATATATAAATATATAAATATATAAATATAAATATAAATATATAAATAACAACGTTACTTACGTCCTAAATGCCTCGATTTCGTCGCAATTATTCAAAATATAATAAATGACGTGCTCCTTATCCTTATACGCTAAAGCACCAGATACTTTCTTGCCAACTGGAGTACACTGGGACTTGAAAACGGATAACTCTCTATGCACTGGCGGTGGTTCGTTGTATCTACCTGGATCGTTGAACTTTGTTTTTTCTTCACTAAGGTACCTGGATATATATAAATATAAATATAAATATAAATAATAATATAAATATAAATATAAATATAAATATATAAATATAAATAACAGCGTTGAACTTTGTTTTTTCTTCACTAAGGTACCTGGATATGAAATTCAACGTCTCTTCCGCCACGTAACCCTCGGCTATTGAACCCTCTGGTCTAGCTGGGTTTCGAATATACTCTTTCAACTTTTTTAAATACCTTTCAAATAGGTACATCCACCGCATTTGAACCGGATCCCCTAGCAATGCTTCATCGTACAAGTGTATCACCAAGTAGATCATTATGTCAAAAAACGCAGGAGGCAGGATCGTTTCTAGTTTGCACATCACTTCAGCCACTTTTGCCTTACCGGTTAACAACTGTTTCCTACTCAAATTCTTGCTACAAACGACTCTAAACACGTTCGCTAACCCAATAACCGCTTCGCTAATCGGCTTATCCTCTAAAAGACCGGGTAGACAACAAACAAAGAGATACTGCATCATAACGTGACAATCATGCGATTTCATTCCAATGATATTTCCCGTATCAACTTGAACATTATTCCTCAAACTAGACGCGAAACCATCTGGAAACCTTTGTGCCTGTAACCACTCAAGAAAAATCTTCCTCTTCTCCGCTGATAACGTATACCTTCCCCGCTTTAGTATCGTCTTACCTCCTACGGATGAGACCCACAATTCCTTACGCATTCCCAAATCCTGAAGATCCATTCGCGCCTTCACGTTATCTTTGTTTATTTTCCCATCAAGTCCTATAACCGTACCAAGCAAACTCTCGCACACATTCTTCTCGCAATGCATTACATCGATATTATGTTTTAACAAATTTTCTGACCAATACGGTAAACGATAAAAAATACTCTTTTTTTCCCAATTGGACTCACGAGGACCTGTTTTTTTCGTCACCTTGCCCCCAAAATCCTTGTGTTTACCGGGAAACACAATCGGAAGCCCATCAAGCTATGTCTGAATACTAGCGGGACTATGTTTCCTCGGTGGGGCCCGTTTATCGGTTTCCTTGTACGAAACCCTATCCTCTCTGAGATTATGTTTGATAGGTAACCAACGTCTATGATCAAAATAAACAACCCCTTTCCTCACCTTCATCGAAGGAGTGGAATCCATGCATTCTGGGCAATCCATGTAACCTTGACCCGACCATCCTGAAGCGTATGACCGAGTAGGGTAATCGTTGGTCGTGGACAACATACAAACCTTCATTAAAAACATTTGTTTCGTGTGGGCGTCATACGTATGGATACCTGTTTTCCACAACATGTCCAACTCCTCTATAACAGGGCGGAGAAAGACATCCATGTCCTTTCCGGGTGAGCGGGGACCCGGAATCAACAAACAAAGCTGAAATGTGGTCTCCTTCATGCATATCCACGGTGGCAAGTTGTAGACGGTCAATATGATAGGCCACATACTGTAGGAGTTGTTCTGCATGGAGAACGGACAAAACCCATCGAGCCCCAGGCCCAAATATACATTCTGAGGTTCACTGGCAAACTCAGGATGTAGCGCTGCAAATCTCTTCCAACTATCACCATCAACCGGATGACGCAACACATCTGGATCGGCACTTTTTCCGGTATGGTGCCATATCATTTCTTCAGCGGTGTGTTTCGAAGCGTATAGTCGCTGCAATATCGGAGCAATCGGAAAGTAACGAAGCTTCTTATGCGGTACTTTGTTACCCTTCTTCGGGTCATATCTTGATTCTCCACATACTGGACAATTGTCGAGTTTTTTATTCTCCTTGTAAAAAATGGCACAATCATTCAAACAAACATCGATAGTAACATACCCCATACCCAAACTTTTAAGTTTCTTGTTGCATGCTTCGTAAGAATCGGGCAAGTTGTGAGGTTTCGGTAAAACACGACCAACCAACTCTAACAGCTCGGTGAATGATGTGTTACTCCACTTGTTCTTTACTTTTACGTGCATAAGCTTGGCAATGAAATTCAAGGAACTCATCGCTGTACAACCAGGATATAATTCTGTCTCCAATTCTTCGAACAATGAATCAAAACTGTTTTGACTAGGAAGATGTGCGTCTCTCATTTCAATATCTCCCGGATGACCACCAACATAGTAACTTTGTCTCACATCCTCATAAACACGATGCATTTCGCTATCTATGTTTGGTACTTGAATTGTCTCAGGAATTACCACCTCGTTCTCGCCGTGCTTTGTCCAAACAAGATATGTTTTGTTGAAACCGTTTTTAAGAAGGTGGGCCCTAACTTCGTCGATGGGTTTTCGAGAGTAATTATTACACTTCGTACACGGACAAGACATGTAACCAGTGGTACAATCTTCATTTTTCTCTGCATATTCGATAAAACGAAGAACCCCAGATACATATTCTTTCGTATAATAATTAGTTGTATCGATCCAACTCTTATCCAAATCCGGATTCATCTCTTGGCAACAATTTTATACAACTAGACAAATAAAATATATAATTATTACAACCCAATTAAAAAGAAGAATAAAAATTACAACACAATAAATGACATAATAAAAATTACAAACCATTGAATGAATAAATATTACAAACCATTGAATGAATAAAATTACAAACCATTGAATAAATAAAATTACAACACAATATATAGATAATAAATTTCATATAATTAATAAAACAAAATAAAAATATATGAACACAAAAAATTAAATACAACCAAACATGCATACTACACAACATAATAATAAAAAAGTAAACCAAATCACATGTGATTCATCAACCTAATCATGTCTAATTATAGAAACTAAGATATATACATTAAAAAAAATTAAAAAGCATGAAATTTCTTGAAAATACCTTGAATTGGATGGTTAAGAAGAGGATTGATGACCACAACCCACCTAGACAATGTACTAATTCACCTAATCACATCATATATCAACAATTAAACACAATTATAAAATAAAAATTAAATTTTAAAAACATGGATTTTTTATGAATTTACCTTAAATTTTGTGATGAAAATGGATATTGATAATGCCCCACCTTGATTATGGACCCGGGAATGGTGCAAGACAAATTGGAGAATCAATTAGAGGGGGAAAAATCTGGTATTTTTTGGGAGAAATTCGGAGGTGTTCTAGGGTGTGTGTGGGTGTTTTATGAGATAAAAAACCTGCTGTCTTCAAAAAATACATAAAAAATTACCGACGACACGTAAATTCGCCGGCAATTTAAAAAATTCGTCGCTAATTAGCGGCGAAAAACGTCGTCGTCAACATTAGCGACGACAAATTCACGTTAAAAAAAATAAATACAAAACAATAGATTGCCGACGAAGTTCATACTATTGGCGACGACCTTTTGTCGGTAACTTTTAGCGACATCATCGTCGTCGCTAATCTCAAATGATCACCGACGACCCGTAACTCGCCGGTGATCTGTCGTCGGTAAATGGGCGATTTCTAGTAGTGACAGTATTTTATATATCTCAAAAAAATTTCTTGTATGCGTGGTTTGATTTTATGAAAATTAATATATTTATTAAATTATCATTTGATTATGATTAAAAACAGAATGACCGTTTAAAAAAACCGAAACCAAATAATACGGTTATGGTTTTGAAATATGTAACCGATGGTTAAAACCGTTAGGATATGGTTTTTAATAAAATAAATTGTTATGGTTATGGTATTTAATATTTTTCCAAAAAACCGATCCATTGCCATCTCTAGTTTCATACCTAATCTTCTATAACCTCATGAGCACTATTATTAGGTGTGCCTTTTCTTAGCTTCCAACGCATGAACCTTGAAATGAAACCTGCTTCTAAAGCACATTGTTGGCAGAAATATGTTCGTAGAACCAGGGTTTCATCAAACCACTTCGAAATTACACATTATCCAGCTTAATACTGTAAATTACACAATAATTACCCCACAAAACAAAACAACGCACGGTCTTCGACTTGGTCTTCTCATTCTCATTGATTCCAACAACCTTTTCTTTATGCCTCACACCCACTTATACGTCTTCATCCTCTCCAAGTACCCACACACTTTTATGTGTAGCATAAACTTGTGAGGGCATAAATTGTTAGATTATATATGTAAATATGTATTATATTTATTATTATCTTAGTTAGATATATTATTTACCTTATTAGTTAGAGGAGTAAAAGATATATATCACTCCTTTTTGCTTTACCTTAATATCACCTTTCCTATGTGGAGGTTTTAAAAACCAATCAAATCGTTTCTTTCTGCTACTCAATTATTTTCTCTCTCTTTTGTTTAATGACGCATAGGGTGACACATAAGAGGGTGAAATAAAGGTGAATCAAATAGAGGTGACATATAGCAATGCTCTAGTTAGAAAGATTATTTACTATAGTTATTTTAGAGTGTTTGCTATCCAAGCTTAGTCCTAATATAAATATTGTTATGTTGTTCATTTTAATATCATCGATTCATTCAACACAAAATACGTTTTTCTTATATTCTTTTCTCTAATTCTCGCCATGATATCAAAATCACCATTCTTGTAACTTGTGCCATTGTCATTATATCATACTTGTTCGCCAAATACTTGCTGAACTTTTTTTATTAGAAAAATTGAATCTTAATTTGTTTTTAACTTATTCATTCGATCACCAAATATAGTCGAATAATATATCAAATCGAAGATATTTTTAATACAGTTCTATCGGTACAAAAATTACCGTTATCCGACAACACACTCCCCCACGCGCCGTTCAAAGTTCCAGTGCTGTTGCTAATTTTCTGGAAGCAAAAAAACGAAAATAAATAAATGTGCCACGTCATCGCACCTTCTTCCTGCTACAATATCGCCACGCCAGTGCCAGCACCCGTCAAGCAATAAGAATGTTTATAATTCACTGAATCAGCGAAAAAAGAATAGTAGGGACCTCATGTGCAATTCTGCAGATTTTTTTTGCACGAAACCATGTTTGGGACAACAGGAGTAAAATATATATTCTAGTTGTCGTACTTGGTTATGGATCAGAGAAAAAATACTTGCGACATGCTCGAAAAATGAAACTTTTAATGCAATAAAAAGATCAACAATACTGATTGGATTCTTTAGAATTTTGTTTTTCAAAATTAATTACCTAATGGCCCCTGAGATTCGGAGACCCTTTCACTTGTCCCTTCCTGCAAGCATAATATAAGAGACCTGTAATGCAATTAACTAAATAAAAACTGTGACATCATACTTCCTAATTACTCTTATGTAGTTTACTATCAGTTTAATCTTTTAATGTATTTAATGTGTGGTATCATCCCGAAACACATATTTTTCTCCACGATATGTATATTAAGTGTAAATGTACTAAATTATTAGTATATTCGAGCTAGTTTAGCAAAAAAAAGTAAATTCCTGTAAACTCGATCAATTATTTGAACAAATTAGCTCCATATCTATATTATAAAACAAAGAAATTTTCTACGGTACAGATACATAAGTGGTGACCATGATCGTTTCTGACTCCACAATTATTAAGACCCTTATTAATTAGTATTCTAAAAAAAATTATAAACATACCATCTATATTACAATAAATTACCTGCTATTTTTTCTCACCCAATTAGATAGAAAAAAAATCCCCTTTTAGCTCCTCCAACTTCTCAAAAACTGATACGAATCATAAAAGTTAAAACTTATCTTCGCACTCGCATTCGAACAAAAAATGAAATTACTTCACACTCAGCTTCCCACCAAGCCGCTCTCTTGCACAAGAAAACCGCTGCCACTCGGGGACCAATTTCCACCATCATCAACCGGTTTGGCGAATAAACCACGTATCTCGAACTTATTTCTATTTTCATTTGAAGCCCTAAGTTTACCGAGAGTGTCTGTGATTTTAATTTTAAAAAAACTAGTTGTGGTTGCCTGGGAACCCAATAAGACTTTGTTACATTGATTTCCATAGAAGAAAGGTTATTATGTTCATGGATTTTCCCTTATTTCACTATTCAACATAAATGCACATCCTGATTAGGCTTTTCTTGCAGGTTTATTCACTTTTCTTACCTTTTCAAGATGTGACTAACAGATCTATATCAGTTTCTCTATATGTCTTAAATTTTAAGGTTTTGTCAATTAGGTTAGCAACATTTCTGGTTCCAGAAGAGTGGAGTTTCAAAATGGGAATTGTTGATCGATTCTGATAATTAATTAGATGTTTTTCTCTAACGTAATTTTTTTATAGGATTTTTTACTCATTTTTTATTTACCATTTATTCTATGTGTCAGATAGATTTTTTTTATGCCGCCACCAATGTCGTATCATGCCATCTTCAAAAACATAAGGTAAGTGAATCTTTTTTCAATTGAAATCCTATACAGGCTGAATTTTTGCATATAAATTCACATATATCTCTCATATTTTTATTTGATTACATAGGAATTGCATTATGTTTATTCAATTTAAAATGGATTTTTTTATAGCAGATGATTAAAATGGTTTGTTTATTTGAGTCGTATGTTAATTTCACCATAGCCCCCTCTCTGTAGTAGATGGTTCAAGATAATTTAGTGTCCCAAATAGTATATTTTGTTTGATTCTTATGTTCACAAAACCAATTTATTATAATTATTGTGCTTCATTTCAAAAGCCTTCAGAGTATGGAGAGAAAGATGTATTCTTAGTTTTAGACAGTCCAAAGATATACGTTAGAGTAATGTTTTGTGTATGACATGTCCTCTATATTCTCTATTTGTTACATCAAATAGTGAGTAACTCTTTTATCAATATATATATATATATATATATATATATATATATATATATATATATATATATATATATAGATGGCCTGGAGAAAAAATATTCATTTGGTATATATCATCTTCTCCTGGTTAAAAACGTAGAGCGTGAATATTTCAAGATGTGGAAGTTGCATACTTTGACTGGAATCCACAACATTTCATGGCATTTGAACAAAAAAAATTGCAGCTACTTTTCCAAATTTAGGAAATTTGAATACTTAAAGCACAAGAAAGTGTTGGATATATTTGTAAGTCCTAATATTGTTGCATGATACAACATACGAAAAAAGCGAAGTAAATTTTTTTCAGTGCATATTGTCTTTTTCAGCTGCAATTTTTGTTTTTGTACCTCCTAATTGTCGAGACAATGTAAACATTGTGACTACTATTTCTCAACATGATGTATTTTTCACCATTTTATATTTATAACACTTAGGATCAATGATATTAATCGACTAGTTCAATGTTGTGCAGTGGTTATAACTACGGTTTATTTACTCTATTTTGTTTGAATTTCCAGATTAGATGAGAGATGACTTTCTTTAAGATGATATCACCAGGTCATATTTGTTGAATGGTAAGTCTTATTAACATTTTTTCAGGTAGATTCTATATATTACTTTTGTACCTAATGTGGGTTATATATATATATATATATATATATATATATATATATATATATATATATATATATATATATATATATATATATATATATATATATATATATATATATGAATTTAATCCTGTGAATTGACTAAATATATATTTTGTACATGATTCAATAGATATGCTAAAGAAGTCTGGGATAAATTTTGACAAGTTTAGAGAAAATGGTGTTGATGCGGATAAATTTGGCGAGCTTTTAGTGAGTTTGTCTATTTATGACATTTACAAACTTGGTCAAAATCTTTTTTTGAGACCCAAGACTCCTTTCTTTTTACTTGATTTTACAATTAGCCTTTTTCTTCACGTAGAACTAAAAATCTGGCAATCCAGGTATATAGATTTTATTGCTGTTTTGGATGAAGAAAGCGATTGTAAGCTGGGTGGTGTGACGATTGGAAACGGGTTGGTTGAGTAAAAAATGACGAATGTAGATAAGCAGAGTGGATGTGACGTTGAGAATCAAGTGGAGAAGGGTTGTGTTGATGGGAGGCGGCAACAAGCGCAGTGGAATTTTGGTCAGCTTTGGTGGCCTCAAAGCAACTTGATGGGACTTGATGTGCAACTTGATGGCCTCAAGTTAAACAATTTTCATCTTGGCCCTTTTTTGTATTTTATTAAAAAAAATTGTTAATTGCAGATGGGTAGCTAACACAGTGGATCCCAACAAGAATTACAATGCGGGTGTTTTCGAGACAACCAAAAGGTTTTTTTATAAGGTTTAATATATCAATTATGTTTAGTAGATAGACAATATTTATTTCAAATGATATAATTTGTAACATTTTCTCAAGAGTTGCAATAGGATCACGTGCCATAAATGACTTGTTAAATTATATGTGTAATCTCTCATCCCTTTCAACACCACAACGTATCGTCTTAAGGACTAAGGTATACAAATGTAGAAATATATTAAGTCCTCGCATAATCCTACATATCTATTTTTTGGGCAATTATATTATTGTAGGATTATCATTCCCACCCCTTCCGCTGCACCATACAATATTGAAACCAATTTTAAAGATAAAAAGACAATGTTTTCAATTCTAACTCTAAATCCTTTGAAAAAGGGAAGGGTGGAGGTGGTAAAGGCGGTCTCACTGATTGTTAGATGCAACTTTTTCTTTGTGATATTGATCTAATAATAGGGGTCATTATATTTAGGTGTAATGTTTATCTCTTTATAAAAATTTACCGAGCGAAAAGTATAAGTTGTTCTATCAAACATTTTTAACTCCTTTAGAGATAGATAGCTCTTTCATGAAAATTTGTAAACAAAAATTGAGAATATTTTGCTACTCAAGTCAATAAATTTATTGGACCAAAATAAAAAATATTTAAGAAAAGATGTGAAAATTTTCCCTTTTATGTATAGTGGACCAATAAACTTAAACTGTACAATGAGGCTTTGCGAGTTTTACCAATGGTTGTTTTCCCGACTTTATTTTTTATTAGTTATTCAGCATTTGGAAGATTCAAAGGGATGAGGCAATTTTTCCCTTAATATACATGGACATGTAGTGTAATTATTTCATGTAATTTTTTTTCTGGTATAGTCATAGTTAGACAACTGAACTAAAAATTAGTGGTTAAGCATACCCATAAAAAGTTTAAAAATAAGAAAACCTATATGTAAACATTTTAAACAATTAACTCTATTTTACAATGGGTATATACTTACGAAAATGAAGATCAATGGGTATACACCCACGAAATATAGATCCATACCCATAAAAAAATTTGAATCCATACCCACGAAAATATAGTTCCACACCCACAAAAAACAGATCATACCCACAAAGTAAAACCATAGATTTAGATCGACACCCATTTAATATACCCATAACCACAATAATGATTTTTTTCTTCATATTTGATAAATTTTACCATAAATAATGATTTTTTGGAATATAAAAATGGGGTTTCATTTTTTTTCCAGAGTTCGATTCCATCAATTTTATTTTATTTTGGATTTTGTTTTGATGGGACGGATTTTTGTTGTATATAAAATGAACAAAATGGAGAGAGAGAGAGAGAGAGAGAGAGAGAGAGAGAGAGAGAGAGAGAGAGAGAGAGAGAGAGAGAGAGAGAGAGAGAGAGAGAGAGAGAGAGAGAGAGAGAGAGAGAGAGAGAGAGAGAGAGAGAGATGACAATGGTTACGGTTAAAAAAACAAAATCGAGATTAAAAACCGAATTATATAACCGTGGTTAAAACATTAGGTTATGGTTTTGCAAAGTGTAACCGATGGTTAAAACCGTTAGGATATGGTTTTAAATAAAAATAAAACTGAATAACCGAAAACCGTTTGTTATCATATATATTCTCATATTCTATAATAATTTAGGTTAAATTAGATATATTAAAATTCTAAAATCAAAATCCAAATACTAGATTAAACAACTAAATAATAAATATACAATTTAATCAAAAACCAACACAATATTTTATATATCTCGAAGATATTTCTTATATCTGTGGTTTGATTTTATGAAAGTTAATATATTTATTAAATTATTATTCGGTTATGGTTAAAAACCGTAAATCCATTTAAAAAAACGAAACCGAACAATGCGGTTAAGGTTTTGAATTAGGTAACCGATGATTAAAACCGTTAGGTTATGTTTTTTAAAAATAAACGGTTATGTTTATGTTTTTTGATAGTTTTGTAAAAAACCAAACTGTTGCTATTTTTAGATGTATAAGAATTGTAAAGAATGAAAAAGAAAATGCAGATATTTTTATAGTGAAAAAAAGAAAAGAATAAAAGGAAAAAAGAATGAAAATATATATAATAAAGAAAAAAGGTTTTGTTGTTATTTTCTTTAGTATAGGATCTCTATATAAAAACTCAAGCATAATAAAGGTCTGTTGAAGTTATTTATCCTTATAGATTCGCTCCTAAATGTTTTTTTTTTTTTTTTTAAATATTACTCTATTAAAGATTTGTTACAATATTAGCAATTCTGGAAGCTCCTGGTTGGAGATGGGTTTTATAAGTCAAAAGAGGCGGGCAGCTAATGCCTAATGTCACAAGAAAAAAAAAAGTCAAGTACGCCAATTTTGAATTCTATATTTCTATTCCTATTTATATATATATAATTGGTTGATTCACTACACCAGTAGCATAGCACATGATGGTGGGTGGTCACATAGTATTTGTGCCATTTCCAGCACAAGGACACATTACCCCTATGCTCAAATTAGCCTTTCTTCTTCACCACAAAGGTTTTCAGATAACATTTGTTCACACCGACTATAATTACAAACGTTTGATAAAATCAAAAGGCCCTCATGCTCTTGATGGCTTGCCTAATTTTAACTTCAGAGCAATCCCAGATGGTACTGCTGATGCTGATGATGATTCCACACAAAGCATTTTATCTCTGATTCAAATCAGCACAAATTGTATGGATCCCATTCGCGATCTTGTTAAAGACTTGAATTCATCATCGCCAGTAACATGTATGATCTTTGATGCAACCATGTCTTCCGGGCTTCAAGTTGCTCAAGAAATTGGTGTTCCTGGTGTGTCTGTACGGACAGCTAGTGCTTGCAGTTTCATGTGCTATAAGCATGTTCAAAATCTCGTTCAACAGGGTATTATACCCCTTAGAGGTATTCGATCTTTCTTCTTCAATATTACTGGTCGGTTCCCTTTATATGTAAATAGCTAGCTAAATTTATTGTTCTGTGAATTAATCTTTTTGGGTCACAGATGAAAGTGATCTTACAAATGGATACTTGGACATGCCTATAGAGATTCCCGGAATGATTAACGTACGTCTGAGAGATATTACAGTCATGATTCGGACTGCAAATCCTGATGATCCTGTTTTAAACTTCGTCATATCTGAAATTAATAAAGTGACAAAAGCATCTGCCATCATTGTGAACACTTTTGATGCACTAGAACACACTGTTCTAAAAGCTCTATCGCCAATATGCCCACCAATTTATCCCATAGGCCCTTTACATCTTCTTGTTGATCAACTTGAACCTGAGAGTGCAAAATCTATTGGATCCAGCTTATGGAAAGAAGAGACCGAATGTTTACAATGGTTAAACTCAAAGGAAGATAATTCAGTAATCTATGTGAATTTTGGAAGCGTCATAGTGTTAAGCCCTAAACAACTTCAAGAGCTAGCGTGGGGACTTGCTAATAGTGGAAAAAACTTTTTATGGATCATTAGACCGGATATGATCGTGGGTAATTCAGCAATTTTGTCGTCTGAATTTAGTGAAGAAACAAGAGAGAGGGGCCTAATTGCAAAATGGTGTCCTCAAGAGAAGGTATTGAATCACCCTTCAATTGGAGGATTCTTGACGCATTGTGGATGGAATTCGATGATGGAAAGCTTGTGTTGTGGGGTGCCTTTACTTTGTTCCCCACAATTTGCTGATCAGCATATTAATTGTAGATATGCTTGCGATGAATGGGGTATTGGGATGGAGATTGATCAAATGAAGAGAGATGAAGTTGAGAATCTTGTGAGGGAAATGTTAGATGGGGAGAAGGGAGAGGAAATGAGAAGAAAAAGTGTTGCTTGGAAAAAAATGGCAGAAGACGCCATAGGTAAGGATGGCTCATCGTACTTGAATCTGGATAAATTTATTGATGATGTAATTCTATTGAACAGGAAGTCGTAGGTGATGCAACTTTCTTAAAGATCTTGCATTTTATTATGTTTTGTATTTATTTGTAATAACTTTATAGAAATATTACTAAAGGTTAATGTATGGCCTGTTTGTTAAGCAAAATATAATTTTGGTTCATTATTTTAGGTTAGATTCTTGGTACCAATAAAAGATGAAGATTAATTGTTCCATATATACTCGAGTAATTATAATACATGTACGATGGCCTTTAGTCTGTTAAAATTGTGTTTATACAATATTTTGTGGACTTTTTAATACTGAGAAGAAAGTTTTTGTCGAATGTAAAATACATTAAAATAATTATAAATTTATTACAAATTAACCAATTCTTCTTTCTAGCAAGTTAGTTTCTAGCAAGTTAGTTAATTAGAAAAGAGGAAAACAATTCCAAATGCTAAACAAAAAGCCTTTAAGCTCTTGTTTAACTACCCAATCAGCTATCATGTTACATGATCTCTTAACAAAAGAGATTTTGAGTTTGTTACTCTTATACAAAACAATATTCTTAATCAAAACCTAATATTACAAAAAAAAATCGCTACGAGGCTTAGTTTGTTTAATAACATTCAAACAGTCATTTTCTATCTCCACACTACCAAGATTAAAGTTAGAGGCCAATGAGCAAGCTTCCAAAATCCCTCTTGCTTCTGCTTTTTGAATAGAATTGACTTGAATCTTCTTAACTCCTCCTCGCATTGTACCTGTAGAGTCCCTAATAATACAAGCAAGAATGTCTTGGTTAGTTTTTAGATTAATAGACGCATCGCAATTAATCTTACAGTTCCCTACTGATGGAGGTTTCCATTTAGAAATCATTCCAGTTAATAATTGTTTCCTTGATTCATTGTTCCTGTATGAATCATTCTATCTTAATTCACATTATAATCAACATCTCCTAAATTCATCTCAGAAAGGTGAGATTCAGGTTCTTTTGTTGTGATTTTCTTAGCCTCAGAGTGTTGTCTTATTGCAATATTGTATTCATCATAGGCTTTTATAAAAGTCAAGTCATGCATTTAATTAAGGGGGATAGTAGCGATTATTCCTTTCACGTTTCACCCATAATTTCTTGGATGATCCGGTTATATACTAGTTATTTAAGAAATGTACATACTATGTAGCATGAGTTATTATCACTTTTGAGTTGTCAAACATACACATGGCATGCAAGAGAGATCTCCGATTAAGGATCTTCATTGTAATCATCTTTCGAAGGCTCTGACATGGAGGCCACCATCAATCAGGAGGTTGATCATTGTCCTGTAAGTTATTTCTTTCTTATCATCACCGAGTTTAAAGATAAAGTACTGCAACAATACAGCTGAAAAGATCTTCATCTGCCGGTAAGCAAACTCCTTTCCAAGACAAATTCTTGGGCCTGCCTGTTTATCATCAACATAAATTTTTTATCCATTAACATATAGCTTACTTTAAAGGCTACAACTCTTGTTTGATTAAATTTAAAGTCAGAAAAGATCAGCTAACTCATTCAATTTCACATTATCATGAGTATACTATTATTTAATCAGGCCTTGGCCTTGATATTCTTACCTGAAATGCTGTAAACTTGAAAGGACTCTGCTGCTGAAAGCAACCATTTTCATCAAGCCATCTTTCGGGGATGAAATCTTCAGTATTGTCACCCCATATAAACTTCATCCTTCCCATTGCATATGGATGGTATGCAACCATGTCTCCTTTATTTACACTGAACCCATCTGGGAGAGTATCATCTAAAAAACATATCTTTGGATCCAAAAATCATAGCAAATGGCCCCACATCTTATACCACGGGCTAATCTAAAATATCTTGGAAAATGGAAAGTATGGAAAGATGTCATTACCACGGGAACTGGAGGGTATAGCCTGAGAGTCTCAGTTATTGCTGCATGAAGATATTGCATTTTGTCGAGAGCTTTTACGTTTAAATTTGCAGCAAAGTCTTCAATACTTGTAGAGTTGTCTTCAGTGGTTTTACTTACGTTGTATATTTCCTGTGCAACTTTCTCCTGGATAAGAGGATGCTTACAGAGCATGTAAAAGAACCATGAAAGTGTACCAGCTGTTGTATTTTTTCCAGCAATTATGACATTTAGTATGATATCTCGCGTATATTTTGGATCTATTTCCGTGAATTGCAAAAACCTCGACAAAATGTCATTGTCACCTCTTTTCAGAGGTAAACAAAGCTCAAAGTTAGTATTAATATTTCATATCTTTTATTCAAAGTATCCAAGTGATTTACGTACAGAAGAATTATCCTCATCCTCTGACTTTTTCATTTGCTCAGTCTTGGTATGGATCAACTTATAAACGAAATCATCAATCACTTTAATATTCTTCTTCAGTTTGGCTTCTGAACCTATATTAAAGATTTTCTTGATTTTCCACAAGATATTAATATATCTCCAGTGGATGAGAGCACTTGCATCATCTAAGGCTTTGCTGAATTTAGTGCCTTCTTCAACTGTACCGCACAACGTTTCCAGTTCAACTCCAAATGCAACCTTGACTAAAGAATCTAAGGCTGATTTCATAAACATGTCTTATATATAATGATTAGTTGTCATTAATTATACGTACGTAAATGAATTAACAAGTTAGTTAATTCGACAGAAATGGAAACTCACATGAAAGTCCAATACTGTGTTTAATTTTGCAGCCTCAGATACCATCAGTGTAAGTTTTGCTGCATTTTTCTTGAAGGTAACATTGCTAAATTCGCTCAAATTTTCAACTTCTTTTCTGTTTTTCTTCGTGTTCTTCGTGTCTTTTTCTCTTTCTTCTTTACTAAAAGCGCTAACTATATCCTTCTGAATAGTTAGATCCAATGCCAAGAGGGAAAGCTAATAAATCCCAATTGCCTTTACCGAAACCTGCTATTGAACAAAAACAAACAATTGTCAATACTAGATCTGGGTTAGGCAAAAGTTCAAACAATTACCAGTCACCCAAAAATGCGACGCCGTCCTCAGTTCAAACAAGGGTGAGTGTTCCTTCAATGGTACAAACTCCCTCAAGTATCAGATCTGAAGACAAATTGCAAAGCGAGACCGATTTCCCTCCTCTACCTACTACTGGAGGGAAATTTGGATCTCAAATACCTAGTGTGACTGAAAAAGGAGAGGGGTCAGAAAAATCTCATCATTCCCCCACAATCATGTTAAGTCCAGCGAGAGAATCAGAGCCTAGGGCAAATCCCAATTGGGTTTCACAAGCAAAGGCTTGGAGCTCTATGTTTGATGGCAGTATCAGAGATGAAGTCAAGTTGGACTATAGTGCCCCTCAAGTGGTTAATGGCAGAATTAGGGTTACACCAGACCCTCAAATCATTGAGAAAGGGTGTAAAAATTGGGCCAATTGCGTGGTGGGACAGTTTCTAGAGAGGCCTCAACCATTTCACATGGTAAGAGACATGGTACTTAATCAATGGAAAGAGTTTGGTAATGTTAAAATTTGCACATCAGAACAAGGGTTATATATGTTCAAGTTTGAAACCGAGGAAGCATGCTCAAAGGTTCTAGGTGAACTTTGGCATGTTAACAACAGGCCTTTATTGCTTAGGAAATGGGCCCCAAACACTCATATTGAGAAATTTAAGCTGGATAAAGTTCCAGTATGGGTCAAACTTAGGAAAGTACCTGGTGATCTCTGGACTAAAGAAGGCTTAAGTGTGGTTGCAAGTGCCTTAGGGAGGCCTATCCAGATGGATGAAATCACTAAGGACCAGACAAGATTGAGTTATGCCAGAGTGTGTGTAGAAATGGATCTCAACAAGGAGCTTATTGAGGACTTTGACCTTGATATGGGCAAAGGTACAATAGATACAGTAGAGGTAGAATACTCTTGGAAACCTGTTCTCTGCCAGAAATGTAAAAAGTTAGGGCATACTGAGAATAATTGCAGAAATACTAAGGAGATCTGGGTTCCCAAAGTAACAAAAGAACCTGAGAAAGTCATAAACAACAACAAAACTGTAACTCAAGGTGCTCAATGGGTAACTGTTGCATCTAAGAGAGGCAAGTCACCAACAAATGAAAATGAAGGTAACACTATCACCAAAAATAGCTTTGATATCCTGAACAATGACAGTTTAGATGAAGTGGTAACAAAGTTATTAAGTGAAGATGCAGAAGTGGTGGCTGAAAAGCCTCCTGACCCCCCATCTGTTTAATGATCATCACATGGAATGTGAGAGGTATGAATAAAAAGCTCAAGCAAGATAATTGCCTGAAGCAAGTAGTCAATAAAGATACTTGGGTTTTCAGTTTTCTGGAAACAAAAATAAAGTCTCATAAGTCAGATAGGATTTTAAAATCTACTTTTAATAAATGGCAAGTAGTTACTAATTACTCTAAACATGATCATGGGCGTATCTGGACCTGCTGGAATCCAAAAATCGTGGATGTTAATGTTATTAATATGACTGACCAAGCTATACTTTTCAGGGTCAATCATATTGAATCTAAAACAGAATTTTACTATACCCCAGTGTATGCCATGAATGATGTCAATCTTAGACTCAATCTGTGGCATACATTAAGGGGATGGGAGAGTATTGTGAATAATGAAGCTTGGGTTATTCAAGGTGATTTCAATGAAATAACAAATATAGATGAAAGACTGAACAGTGATAGTTTAACTGAGAGCTCACATGAAATGATCAAATGTATTGAGGACATGGAACTCACTGACCTTATATATAATGGGCCCAAATTTACTTGGACTAATAGAGCTTCTGGTGATGATATGAGAGCAAGTAGAATTGACAGGACTTATGTCAATTCTAACTGGCTTAATAAATTTAACCAAACCTCATTAATACTCAAATGCCCAGGTGTATCAGATCATTGTAGTCAACATTTGGAAATTATTCCCTTCAGGAAAAGGGGCCCCTCTCCTTTCAGATTCTACAATATTTGGATGGAACATGAACTCTTTACTCCATTGGTGGTTGAAACATGGAAAACCAAAGTCTATGGTTCTCCTATGTACAGCCTTACCAAGAAGCTGAAAAATACTCAAAGGTAAACTCAAGGAGTTCAATAACCTACATTTTAAAAATGGATCAAACAAAATCAGCCACATACAAAATAGGTTATCTGACATACAAAATATTAGACTTCAAGGTAATAAAAATGATGATGTTTTGCGAGAAGAAAACCAACTTCTCACAGAATTACATGAAGAAAGAGTAAAGGAGGAATCTATTATAAGACAGAAATCTAGAGCCATATGGGTAGATGAAGGAGATTTGAATACATCTTATTTTATGAAGTGGGTCAATGGTAGGAAAGCACAAAATAGTATTAACACCCTTACCTTGGATAATGGGACTACCATCTCTGATGAGGCAGAAATTTCACTTGAATTTGTGAATTTCTACTCTGATCTCCTGGGCAAGAAAAGAAATAATAAAGAGAGTTACAATTTTAACCTTTTTAATAGAATTAATTCTAAGAAAATTTCAGAGAGTCAAGCCAAAGAGTTAATTGTACCTATAACTGATAAGGAGATCAAGGAGGCTCTGTTCTCAATGGATAACTCCAAAAGCCCTGGGCCTGATGGTTATACAGCTGGTTTCTTTAAAAAGATGTGGGACATAGTTGGACCTGATATTTGTGCTGCTATCAAAAGTTCATTAATGGATTGTCAGCTATTAAAGGAGGTAAACTCAGCTATTATCACTTTAATTCCTAAATGCCAGAACCCATCTTCAGTTAAAAGTTACAGGCCTATATCATGATGTAACATAATATATAAAATCATAGCCAAACTGATTGTGAATAGGCTCAAGAACACATTACAAGATTTAATTTCATATAATCAGTGTGCCTTTGTTCAACATAGGAGCATAGGGGAAAATATCCTCATTGCCCAGGAATTGGTGAGGGGTTACAATAGAGATCAAATTTCTGAAAGATCTGCTTTAAAACTCGACTTAATGAAAGCTTATGATTCCCTTGATTGGGAGTTTGTTATTAAAGTTTTAGAGACTTTTGGTTATCCTGATAAATTCATAGATTGGATAAAAATGTGTTTAACTACAACCTCTTACAGTCTATTAATCAATGGATCCCCTAAAGGCTTCATTAAGGGAGAAAGGGGATTAAGGCAGGGGGACCCTCTTTCCCCCTACCTATTTGTCCTGTGTATGGAAATTTTATCTCAGATTTTTATAAAGATTGGAAGGAAAAAAAGTTTCAAGTGGCATCCTAAATGTAAAGAGCTTCAGTTAAATAATTTGATGTTTGCTGATGATCTTATGGTATTTTTTAAACCTTCAGTTAACACAGCTAAACTTATAAAGCAAGGCTTGGACTTATTTTATAGATTATCAGGTCTCCAGATAAGCTATAATAAAAGTAACATCTTTTATGGGGGGTGTTCTGATGATATTAAACAAAGTATGTGGGAGATTCTTCAGATACCTGAGGGCTACTTACCTATGAGATACTTAGGGGTTCCTTTAATAACAGGAAGATTAAGCACAGATGATTGCAAGCCTTTAATTGAGAAAATGGTCAATAAAATCGAACATTGGAGTGCCAAGCACTTATCTTTTGCTGGTAGACTTCAATTAATCAAATCAGTTCTCAACAACTTATCAAGTTTCTGGTTTAATATTTTTACTATACCAAAGAAAGTTATTAAAGAACTTCAACAAAAGATCATGGCTTTCCTGTGGAAAGGCTCAAGTGAATTTAAAGGTGGGGCCAAAGTCTCTTGGGAGGCTATTTGCTATCCTATTCAGGAAGGTGGTTTAGGGATAAGGGACTTATTCATTCAAAATCAAACAGCTATTCTAAAGCTACTATGGAATTGTTGTTTTCCAAGGAAAACTTTATGGTCTAAATGGGTTCAAGTAAACTTACTAAAGGGCAAATCTTTTTGGCTAATTCAAATTCCCCAAGATACATCTTGGGGGTGGAGGAAAATTCTCAAACTAAGACATATTGCGAGTAAGTTAATATCATACCAGTTGGGAAATGGCAAAGACACCTCGCTATGGGGTGACTTTTGGATTCCTCAAAACAGGTGTCTTTAAGATATTCAGAGCAGTAGTTTGGTCTCAGGATACTATATCGATAGTAAACTGAGCAAATTCATCAATGGCTCAAGATGGAGATGGCCTGCAAAATTCAAATTCATGGAAAAAATCACTGCAAATATCATTATTGAGCCTAATACAAAAAATAAAATTATATGGTGCTGTGGTAAAAAAGGTACCTTCTCTTTCAGTGAGACTTATGAATATCTGAGACCGAAAAAACCGCTCAATGAATGGTCTGGAATCATCTGGAGATCCAAAAGCCCTCCGAAGTACAAATTTATGTTGTGACTGACTCACTTGGATAGATTACCGACTAAATATCGGCTAGCCTCTTGGGGAGTCATATCTAATTCGCTTTGTGAGTTCTGCAAATTAACGAGTGAAGATCGGAATCACCTTTTTTGGGAATGTGGATTTACTAAGAGAATATGGTTCAGATGTTTGAACATTCATAGGGTTTCTACCAAGATCTCAGATTGGGAGAACCTTATGAAATGGTTTATTGATTTTCAAAGCGGTAAAGCTACTAACCAAGAGGTAATGAGAATACTTCTTTCGATTGCTACTTATACCATTTGGATCGAAAGAAATGAGAGAATCTTCAACAATAGCTGTAAATCTGAAGAGAAGATAGTTGAAAGTATTTCTATGGCATTCAAAGAAGCGTTGTGTAGATTCAAGAAAGTGGAAGAGAAGAGGATTAATGACCCGATTAGGGTTAGATGGGATTGTTAGATTCGGTGATATGTACTTGTGTACACGTATGTTAGTACTTTACTTAGTACGTTTTGTTTTCTAGTTGTCCAAATGTAAGGGGGTCCAAGTGGACTGGTCCAAGTCTAAAATGTAATAGGCCCTTTAGTGAGCCCATGTAACTTGAAAGTTTGAGTAATAAAAGTTTCTACTTGCCGAGAAAAAAAAAAAAAAAAAAAAAAAAAACATTGCTAAATACCTTGGATACTTTACTTGAGAACTCGTAGCTGGAAAGTTTCCTCTGTTCTCGCCACTTTTCTCCATCAACTGTGAAAATTCCATCACCTAAAAAATCCTCTAACATCATATGATTATACACACCCTACAATTTTTTCAGATATTTCATCAATCCATGGTTCTACCTCAATTTTATTTGAACCTTGGGTAACACTATTTATTTAAAAGACCATGAGGGTGAGTACAGAACAGATCATCTATCAACTTTTTGTTACATAAATCAAATTAAAGTCGCAAGATTAAAATTCACGCGGAGATTATACGATAGATCAAGAACATACCTTGCCATAGTTGTTAAAGTTTGCTTTAAGGATATACTCAACGTTAGCGGGATCAGCTGTATAAATTTGATTCATGAAAGGGGTAATTATCCGGTACGTCTTGTACTTCTGAGCTAAAGCAGTCATGAAATGATGTGCCCTCTCAAAATTCATAATCACGTTCATAATAGTTCCGCCTATTGGGTGGTATTTCTTATGGCCACCACCACCACCTACTATTGCTATCACATGCTTTCTGCTGATTATTATTATTATAATAAGTATGGCAAGGAAAAGGGTTACTACTATTAAGTTCATGGAGATTATGCTGAAGAAGAGATAAGAACTCATTGAGATCGATAGCTAGAGATAGAGATACTCAAACTTAACACTCATCTAGTACCCTTAATTAATCTATACATCTTTTACACTAACTATATATCTTAGTAGTCTTCCTTTTATACACTTTCAGGTAGTCAGCTTTAAGCCTCTTCCCAAAATAAAAATTTAAAATTTCTTAAAATTTATTTATAATTATATGAATTTTATTTTTTTCTACAAATATCCGAGCCAGTGCCCTGAATGCCAGAAGTATTCAAACTTTGTGACGAATCATATTTTGGGTTTTTGCTCTTTATGACGATTCATTTTGTGGAAGACTTTTTTGGGAAGATAATGGATATATACAATTCATCACGCCTGTTACCTGATACATACAAATAGTTAATATATAAAGAGGAATATACCTTTTGAGACCTAAAATTCAAAAAAGAGAATTTTAAGGGCCTAGTTAGATCTTATGTTTTTTAAGGGCCTAACTAGATTTTTTGCCTGGTTAGGGTCACGTTTTAGGGGGTTCACACCCGCTGTTTTTTGATTTTTGGGGGTAGATCCCCTTATTTTATTTTTTAGGGGGCACACGCCCACCATTTTTTAAGTTAATTCCATTTTTTAGTTAAGTCCTTTAAGTCCATATTGTCCAAAATAACGGGCTAGTCCAAAACGGGGGGTATATACCCCCTAAAATATCATTTTTACCCCCAGAATATCATTTTTACCCCCTCAATTAACTGGTTACCCCCTAAAATACCAAAACAGGGGGTATATACCCCCTGAATATCTTAATTTCCAAAAAACACCCCTGCAAAAAAAATTAAATAATACAAAAAACAAAGTAAACAATCAGATCTGAGATTCGTTTTGGTGGGTGTTGGATTAGCTGAGATGGGTGGTGTTGAGTGGTTTGGTGGGGTGTTGCTGGTGAGGTTGGGAAGCTGGTGGTCCTTTGTGTGTTCTAAATAAATGCAAATAATAATCGAACCACAACCGCAAGTGTACGGTTGTCCCAAGTAGTAATTCTGATAATCAGATTCGTTCCAAGGACGGATGGTTGATCACAATGTTTATGCAAATAGCGATTGATGCACTTATGAAAATGAAAGAGGATAAATTGTTTGTTTTGGTTTTGTTTATTATAACTAAATGAAAGATAAAATAATAATGCAAGTAAAAGATAAGACGCAAGTAAAATGTATGAAACGCAATATGAGATGTAGTACTTGAGAACGCAGGGATCCTCCTAATTTTACTTTCTAACTTATGTTGTTTAAGGGTTAAATCAGTCAATTACAATGGTCGGGATTCTAATATCCTTATACCCCCGTCAGGGTGGACTATAAGGCGATCCTAAAGTGTCACTAGTCCCGTCAGGGTAAATATGATCCACCGTTGGATGATTAAGATTGATTACCACATTGGCCCTAGGATTAACTAAGTTCGTCAGAATCAATAGTTTTTATCCTAGATTGAACAATTATTTCTGTACCCAAACCCCCCGTCAGGATGATCCATACGCCACATATATGGAATAGCTTAGATACTAATACCTAATTTTAGTTCGCGACTCTAAAATCAGTAAACATTCACAAATTGTCGAAAAGAGTAAAAGACATAATTTAGTTTAATTCAATAAAAACCCAAATTCAACATTCGTTATAATAATAAAATCAGGATTCACCCATTGTTTTGTTCTCAAGCACTAATTGAAATTTAGCTCATATTAAAATTAAAAACTGAATAAAAAGAAATGGAATTCATGTTCGTACAAAATTAAAATAAAAGAAAAACCTAATTTTCGGAATCAGAATGACTACGAACGGAGCTATAGACCCACTCCAGCTCTTGTAGCTTCTCCTTTCTTCCTGCTGTAGCTTCTCTGGTGTTTTTAATCTTGTGGAAAGTGAATTGTGTGAAAAATAGAAGTCCAGACCTCCTTTTATAAGTAAAAATTCGGATTAGGGCTTGGACCAGAAAATAAAAGCCTAATTAAATGTCCAAGCCCACTTTCTAAGCCCAAAATCCCGTAACTGATGATAGGCCTTCACTAAAACAGCTTTTCCCGATGCGTTACAACTCCGATTGACCTCATTCCAGTTGCTAAAGTTCCGTAACTCGATAAGGAATGATTTCTCTTCAAAGGTCAGCGGCTAAATCATCGCTTAAGCACCTCGAAATCAGCAATCTATGGCCTGGAAAGTGGATTTTCAGCTCTAAAAAATAATATCTTCGGGATTTGTCTTCAAGTCTTGACTCTAATTCACGATCTTTGACCTTCTCCTCGGATTCCTCTCCTAGCTAACATCTAAAACCTGTAAACTTTACACTAAAAATACCAATATTACGCGCAAAAGTTTAATAAATTAAAAATGCTAGAAATAAAAAGGTAATTCCGGATTATTGCAAATTTAGTCCAAAAGTCTATCATATTAATCAAATAAACACCAAAAATGATGTCTCCCAAGGGTCTAAAATAAGAACAATTAGGGAGACATCAAGACCCCCAACTCAAACCTTTGTCGTCCCGACAAAGTGAAACAAAACAAAGGGGTAGAAGTAAGCGTATAAACAAATAGAAGCTAGCAAATAAACCCTAAAGCAATTCTCAAAATAAATCTCATATAACAAACTCTAGAAACTAATATACACATACACTAATCATGCAACATCAAACGTAAATAATTTCAATCATAAAATTAAAGTCGCAATGCTTGAAGGTTACACTTGTACTCATCTCTGTATGATGGCTATAGGGTGGTCATTAATCCTAACTCGTACGCTCCACCTAGTGTATTCCCTATCAACAGAATTATAAATTCACTATGCACTTAGGAATCACGAGGTCTTTACGGTTATAATATTGGCTTAAGGACGGGTGTGGATGTATATTTGGTAAATTTGAAGTGAGCTTTTGGCTCTCTCCTCACTTACCATCAACAATGTCCTCGAGCTTGAGTTAACGCTCAAAAAGATGTTCTCACTCACCCATATACGCACTAATTTAGCGTCCCATGTCTACCCACTATAAATAAGATGATTTTCAGAAAATTCCTCTTTGCCGGATGTTTTATTCATTCATATTTTTCTTTTCTTTTTCTCTTTTTTTTTTTTTTTTTTTTTTTTTTTTTTTTTTGTACAGAAGCAAACCGGGTTCCCGGTTTTGACGAATCCGGGTTCCCGGTTCCTACTGTATGATTTTTCAAAATTTTTCATTTTTTTCTTTCTTTTTCATTTTTCTTCATTCCCGGCAAAGGGTTACAAGTATATATCATCTGCAATTGTGCTACAATACAAAGCACATCGATCCCTACCCATTTAATTCCCCATATGTGGTCCCACCACCCCAAACTCAAGCTCGAGACATGTCTCAGGATTGTGATTCAAGTGCGGGTCATATGGTCATGCCTAATAATCTAAGGGATAATGGCTTATATCGTGGCTACAAAGAAAAGGCTAAAGGTTCAAAGTGGGCTAAGACGGATAATAATTAATACAAGGGATAGAAGGCTAAAAAGGCACAAATGGCTAACAAAGAACTGCCCCTATCATTTTCCTAAGTACATAGCTTGTCTTTAGTTCATATCTAGGTGGGTTCTCTACTAATTAGGATTTCACGTTCTACACACCAAACATATTCCTTGAGTACAAGCTTACTTCATTTGCATTGTTAATTAATTTTTCCTATCAATTACCTATGTTCGCATGCAATTGTAAGTGCGTTTTATATCAATCCCTAAAGTCCACTATTTACTATCATAGATTTATCAAGAGTATGCTTAAAGGGATATTTAAAAATTTCTATAGTCAAACGCAACTCCGAAAATTCTTTTATTGAAAGCAAATAAAGCAAATAACACATAAAAATTGGGATGAGGCAACGAACCCCACCCCAAACTCAAAAATGAGTCGTGTCCCCACGACTCGAAAAGACTCAATAAAGCATTTAAACTAATATACACTAATAGGAAAGTTTAGAAAACGTATCTTAACCAGCGCGAGGCTGGTTATCGGTGTTGCGTTCCGGACCTTTATCTCGCGTAACAGCATCATAAATCGCGTTTTGAAGTGTGTTTACGCCTAGGATTAAGTTTCGAAGCAGGTCCAATTCTTTTGTAACGTTTCCCAAGGTAGCAATCATCCTCTCCTGATTCTCTTCCAACACCTGAATCTTCGCTTCCAACTCAGGTACAGTTTTCGCTTTCTTTGATTGAGGAGTTCTTGGACTTCTTGTAGCTCGTGTTGCTTCTTCATGGATGTTCTTGATTGTGCTCAAAGCTATACTCACACCAACTAAAACAGTATCAATATTTGCGTCCTTACGCGGAATCTTTGCGTCTAAACACAACTGAGTAATAGTACAAGGAAACTTCAGATTTTGTTGTTTCATTGGTGATTTCGCGAACTCCATGATTGTATCATAAATGATCTTAGCAACATCAAATGGTTTCTCCTCCAAAATACAAATATGTGCTCTTTCTTCAACTCGGAAGTGTGTTTAATACCAAAGAAAGTGGGTATTATGAAACGAGACCAAACCTTCGCACGAGGTGTCAAACTACTGCTGTAAAACTGTCCAGGATACCTTTCACCTTCAGGAATTGGGCTAGTCCCATTAATAAGCACGGTCCCCCAAAGGGATTCAAAATCAAACGAAGGGTCATTAAGAGTTTCTTGGAAGGGGCATGTTCCAGAAAAGTTGGGTAGTTTCAATGATTTCCGAATACGTTCAATAGAGAAAGGAACTACCTTTTTGCGGATATCAATGGCATCATGTGAGGTAGCTAAACCTTCGTAAAATTCTCGCACAAAAGTAGGAATAAACTCAAGCTTCCTTTCTTGTAACTCTTTCCAACCAAACTTAGCACATGTCACAGCATATTCCTTGTAGTCACTACTCATAATACCCTTAGGAAAATTCGTCTCCTCACCAAATTTCAAAAATTCAATTCTTTCACGAACCTGAGTATTCCAACAAGTGTAAACCCTCTTAGGTTTGTGGGCCCACATCTTCATACGCGGGGGTTTTTGAATAGTTGCTTCCGGAATCTCTTGTTCAGTTTCTTTCTCAATGTTCTTCGCAATTTCCTCTTCTGGTTCCATCTCACTTTCAATCTCATCAATCAATCTCCTCTTTAGACCTGTGATTTCTTTTCTGTTAGAATCAAGCTTAACTTCGTTAATTTTTCGTTTAGGACGCGAATCAGGAATCTCAATAGCTTGTTCTTGTGAACCACCAATGGTGGTCTTTCTTCTAGGAGCAGTTCTTCGAAAATCACCGGTTCTGTTAGTCATCTCTTTTCACCCCAAACTCAAAACTTCAAATAATGAAAAACTTAGGGAAAAGTTTAGAATTTTGATGTTTTGAGGTTTAAGAATTTAAGAACTAGGTGAAATATGAGATGGATCTTGGTTAATTTGTATGGGAGAAGAGAGAATTGGGTTTAATTTAAGGAATTGGGTGAAGAAGAATCTTGGAAAAACTTAAGGATTTGATGTTATTTTGGAGAGGAGGTGAGTTGATCTTATGTTTTTGTGGTGAAAGAGGGTAGGATTTGATGATATATAGTGTTTTGGATGATGAATTTCGAAGGTGGGGAGGCTATTGGTGCGTTTTAGGTAAAGACTTGGAAAAGAGGCTAAGAACTAGGTTAAAACACCTCAAAAACCGACTTTCACAGCTTCAAAACCGGGTTCCCGGTTTTGGCAAACCGGGTCCCCGGTTCCGCGTCGCTGTGACGGCGCGGAAAAAATACTAAGTAAAAAATTTTTTTTTTTTTTTTTTTTTTTGAAAACGCACCAAAACGCTGGACCCCAAGACGCGGGGTCAGAGATTCTACTCGCCGAAACCGGGTACCCGGTTCTGTGGAATGCGGGTTCCCGGATTTTCTCGATGGCGCGAATGAAAACGCGCCAAAACGCAGCACCCTGAAACGCTGGACCAGAAAATTTCACCAACAGCAGCTCCGAAACCGGGTACCCGGTTCTGCCAAATGCGGGTACCCGGATTTGTGTCGATGGCGCGAATCAAAACGCACGAAAACGCAAGCCACCAAGACGCTGGGTCAGAGATTTTCAAAAGTTACAGCACCAAAACCGGGTACCCGGTTCTGCCAAATGCGGGTACCCGGATTTCTCCTGGACATCCAACCTCTTTTTCTTCTGTTTTCGCCAAATCGACCCCAAACTCAAGTCCTTTTTACCCCTGAAATCATAAAAAACAACTACCCTTCCTAATTTCTTAATAAAAACAATAAAATTACGAAAATCAAACTAATCTAAATTGCAAAAATGTAAAAACTCAGCTAATATACAAGTAATTGGCTTTTGTTTAACGTCGTTAAGCTCGACGGTTTACCTCACGCTTCTAAGGAGTCTCGCGGAGGTACATGACCTCCCCGGGATGTGGATCTTCCGAGCGATTTGTGTCTTCACCTCCATGGTATATCTTTAGTCTGTGACCATTAACCATAAAGGTACGGTTCTCTAGCGGATGTTCTATTTCTATCGCCCCATGAGGTGTAACTTTTGTCACAATGTATGGACCTGACCACTTAGATCTTAACTTACCCGGAAAATTGCTGAACTTTGAATTATACTTTAATACTTTTTTCCCCACTTCAAAGTTCTTTGGACGAATCCGATTGTCATGCCATTTCTTTGTGTTTTCTTTGTAAAGTTTAGCATTTTCATAAGCATGCAATCGGAATTCATCAAGTTCATTAAGCTTCATCATACGATTCTTTCCAGCTAAGATAGGATCTAAGTTCAACTGCGCAATTGCCCAATAGGCACCCATTTCAAGCTCTAAGGGTAAGTGACAAGCCTTACCATACACCATTCGATAGGGAGATGCACCAACTGGGGTCTTAAACGCAGTACGATAGGCCCACAACGCATCATCTAATTTCATTGACCAATCTTTTCTTGTAGGGCCAACGGTTTTCTCTAGGATTGACTTGACTTCGCGATTCGAAACCTCAGCTTGACCATTGGATTGTGGATGATATGCGGTAGATACACGGTGTCTTACTCCATACTTCTCTAGAACAGTCTTCAGATATTTATTAACGAAATGAGATCCTCCATCGCTAATAATCACTCTAGGTGTGCCATGTCTAGTGAAAATATGTGATTTCAAGAACTTGATCACCACTCGTGAATCATTGGTAGATAAAGCCACCGCTTCTACCCACTTAGATACATAATCAACAGCTAATAAGATAAAGAGGTTACCATTTGAAGGAACGAAAGGACCCATAAAGTCTATGCCCCAAACATCGAATATCTCAACCTCTAACACATTATTACGTGGCATCTCATCCCTCTTAGATATGTTTCCGGTAAACTGGCATCTCGAACATTTCTTAACATATTCATGGCAATCTTTAATAAGAGAAGGCCAGTAAAAACCTGATTGAAATACCTTCGCAGCAGTTCTATCTCCCTTAAAATGTCCGCCATATAAAGAATCATGGCATCCGGCTATAATGGCTTGAGTCTCTTCCCTTGCTACACATCTTCGTATCATTTGGTCAGCACAAACTTTGTAGAGGTAGGGATCCTCCCAAAAGAACTGTCTAGCCCGATGAGCTAACCTCTTTCTTTCTTGATAAGTAGAACCTTCAGGAAAAACACCACTCACCACTAAATTTGCAATATCTGCATACCACGGAGCCTCATAATCTCGGACAACGAATAAACTCTCATCAGGAAACTCTTCTCTAACTGCTTCAGTACCACTATTCATCTCTGAACCCTCTAAACGCGATAGATGATCTGCAACCTGATTCTCACAACCCTTTCTATCTTTGATCTCTAAATCGAACTCTTGAAGCAATAACACCCATCTGATTAACCTTGGTTTTGCATCTTTCTTCTCCATGAGAAATCTGATCGCGGAATGATCTGTATAAACAATAACTTTCGCTCCAAGAAGATAAGAGCGAAATTTATCAAACGAATAGACAACTGCTAGCAACTCCTTTTCTGTAACTGTGTAATTAATCTGAGCACCACTAAAAGTTTTACTAGCATAGTAAATTGAATGAGAAACTTTCTCTTTTCTCTGTCCCAATACAGCTCCCATACATAAATCACTCGCATCACACATAACCTCAAACGGTAAATTCCAATCTGGAGGTAACACTATAGGAGCAGAAATGAGTTTTTCCTTGATTGCTTTGAAGGCCGCTAAACAAGCTTCATCAAAAAGGAATTTGCAATCCTTTTCGAGTAAGTTGCATAACGGTTTAGCAATCTTAGAAAAATCCTTAATAAAACGCCTATAAAAACCAGCATGGCCAAGAAAACTCCTTACCCCTTTAACAGAAACAGGAGGGGGAAGAGTTTTAATTACCTCTATCTTTGCTCTATCAACCTCTAAACCAGCACTCGAAACTTTGTGACCCAGAACAATACCTTCGCGAACCATGAAGTGACACTTCTCCCAGTTGAGCACCAAATCTGTTTCCTTGCATCTCACTAACACTTTCTCCAAGTTATCCAAACATATATCAAAATCATCACCAAACACGGAGAAATCATCCATGAACACTTCAAGGAAATTATCTATCATGTCCCAGAAGATGGCCATCATACACCTTTGAAAAGTAGCGGGAGCGTTACACAATCCAAATGGCATTCTGCGATATGCAAAAGTACCAAATGGGCACGTAAAGGTAGTCTTATGTTGATCTTCTGGGGCCACGTAAATCTGATTGTACCCGGAGTAACCGTCCAGGAAACAATAATATTCTCTTCCGGCTAATTTGTCTAACATCTGATCAATGAAGGGCAAAGGGAAATGATCTTTTCTGGTGGCCTTATTCAGCTTTCTGTAATCCATGCAAACTCTCCATCCAACTACCGTTCTTGAAGGAATCGCTTCGTTTTTATCGTTAAGAATTGTTGTTATTCCTCCCTTCTTCGGTACACACTGAACCGGACTCACCCATTCACTACTCGAAATGGGATAAATAATCCCCGCATCTAAAAGCTTGATCACCTCTTTCTTCACCACATCCTTCATAGCGGGCATTAGTCTTCTCTGACCTTCAACTGAGCGTGCATTAACATCTTCTAGTATGATTTTGTGTTGACAATAGGATGGACTAATGCCCTTGATATCAGCAATTGTCCAACCTATTGCTTCTTTGTTGGCTCTTAACACACGCAACAGTTTATCTTCTTGAGGACCTGTTAAATTAGCTGAAACAATAACAGGTAGAGTTTCATTAGTACCCAAATAAGCATACCTCAAGTGTGCTGGCAATGGTTTTTCTTCCAACTCCGGAGGAGATTCAATTGAAGGTTTCTTTTTGGGAATAATCTCCCCCGGTTCTCTCACAGGTTCATAGGCAAGACGCCTATACTTTGGATTTTCAGAATTGAGAGCTGCCACTGTTTCTGTAAGCTCCTCCATCATCTCAGGTGAATCTAATGTCAAAGCAGCCTGCAAGATATCATCAAAATTTAAACAATTAAATACCTCTTGCGATGCTTGCTCTACTACATCCATTCTGAAGCAATCTTCCTGAGAATCTGGGAATTTCATGGCTCGAAATACATTGAATTTCACTTCCTCATCTTGGATCCTCATTGTCAATTCGCCATTCTCTACATCGATCAATGTCCTTCCTGTAGCTAGGAAGGGTCTACCCAAAATAATGGGGACATTTCTATCTGCATTGTATTCAAGAATTACGAAATCAACAGGAAATATAAGTGTACCTGCCTTAACAAGGACATCCTCAATACGGCCTTCAGGATGGGCAAGAGACCTGTCCGCCATTTGCAAGACCATAGAAGTGGGTCTTGCATTTCCAATTTTAAGCTTATCAAAGACTGACTTGGGCATCAAGTTGATGCTTGCCCCCAAATCGCATAGCGCCTTTCCTTTCCATTCTTCTCCAATCGATATGGGAATCGTGAAACTCCCCGGATCAACTAACTTCGGAGGTAATTTACTCTGACAAATCGCACTACACTCTTCAGGAAGGCCAATCATCTCATTATCACAGTAGGGCCTTTTGTTAGTGAGGGCCCTCTTCAAAAACTTCGTATACTTAGGAATATCTCGAATTGCCTCAAGTAACGGAATATTAATACTCAAACCCCTCACTCTATTGAAGAAGTTCTGAAAATCACCCATATCACCCTTTTTCTGAACTCGTGATGGAAACGGTGGTGGAGGGCGATTGCTCACAATTTCATCTCTCTTTTTCGGGATTTCTCTTGGTCTTTCTATTTCTTCAACCTCACTATCTTTCTCATTCTCTTTCTCTTTCTCACCCACTTCCTTTTCTTTTCTTGGAACTTCTTTCTCTTTCATAACGGGAAAAGGAGGTGGAAGGAGGTTCTTACCACTTCTTAATGTAACAGCCTTGCAATCTTCACGTTGTGTTGGATTTTCCGTATCGCTTGGAAGTTGTCCTTGTGGACGTTGATTGAGCTGTTTACTGATTTGACTCAGCTGATTCTGGAACATCTTCATATTTGCTTCAGCTGCATTTTGTCTTTCTATTGCAGCGTTCTGACGTTCTATTGCTGCGTTCTGACGTTCCATCGCTTGTGCTTGTAGAGCAATCAATTTTTCAACGGTTTTCTGAAGGGTGAGTACCCCTTCTTGTGGATGTGCAGGTAAAGCTTTCTGGTTTAGCGTTTCATCGTAAGTATTCTGAGGAGCTTGTCTTGGTACATAAGTATTCTGATTCTGTCCTCCTTGATAATTGTTTTGTGGTCTAGGATTATAGTTATTACCTTGGGGACGCGGCTGATACGCATATGTAGGATTGGCTGCCCCATTAGGATTCGAATATTGAAACCCAGGATGGTTTCTGTTAGGTTGATATCCATTACCACTCGAATTAAAATTACCTCTGTTGGACATAAACATCACTGATTCTTGATTATTCGGACAATTCTCTTCATCATGATCATCAACTCTACAAATTGAACACATATAAACCTCTTGTGCAGCTTGCACAGCTACTTTCTTACCCGAAAATCCTTCTTTTACAGCTAAAGTAAGCTGCTTCAATTGTTGTTCCAAAGTGTTTTGAATCTTCGTTTCAAAGGTAGCAAATTTCTCTTCTATGTCAACATTATTAACACCCTTAACAGGTGTTCTCACTGATTTCCAACCAACTTCGTTCTTAACTGTTCTCTCTAGGATAATCTTTGCATGAGCGGGTTGAACTTGAAGAAAACCTGCTCCACATAGCGTATCCAACTTCTCTCTCGAATTCCCATCAAGGCCTCTATAAAAGATCTTAAGCTGTTGTTGTTCTGAATAGCCATGATTGGGAACCTTACGCAAACACATCTGAAATCTTGTCCAACTCTTACCCAAAGTTTCATCATATTCTTGACGAAAATGCGTCAACTCTAATTCAGCATCTAACCTCATGTTACTTGGGTAATACCTGTCAAAGAAAGCAATCTCTAATTGGTCCCAATTAGTAATCTTCGTAGGATCTTGCGTATCGTGCCATTCACTTGCTCCCTCAGTAACAAAGAACTTAAAAGCAGCAAAATACATCTGTTCTCTCGAAACACCTTGTGTGATATAAGAATCACATATCTGTTTGAATTTCTGTACTGCCCTAAGAGGATCTTCTGATGGTCTACCACGAAAATTACCAAAATTCTGGAACTGAGCTAACATACCCGAATCTGGACGGAAACGCGGAACATTAATATCTGGAGCACCTACTCCTATAGCTGGAGCACGGAATGGAACTTCTGGAGGACCATTAGTAAACCACGGATCATGATTCATCACTATCTGGACTGGAGGATTAGGATTTTGTGGTTGAACTTGAGGAATAACGCCTGGAGCTAAAGGTTGGCCATTAGCATCTAACTGGCCTTGTCCATTTTGTTGACCTTGAATAATGATATTCTCCATTCTGTTACTTAATTCTTCTACTTCTAAAGCTTCTCGTTCTCTTCTTCTTCTGTTCGCAAGTCTGATCAACGATTCTGGATTACTAAGGATCGGAGGTGTTGGCTCTAGATCCTTGAATAGCCTTCTTCGCATACACCAAACCTAAAAACCTGAAAAAGCTAACAAACAAAAAGCGTAAAACTGATAAAATAAAATAAATGCACTTATCACTAAAGGATAAACACCGTGGTCACACGCTACCGTCCCCGGCAGCGGCGCCAAAAACTTGGTGGTCCTTTGTGTGTTCTAAATAAATGCAAATAATAATCGAACCACAACCGCAAGTGTACGGTTGTCCCAAGTAGTAATTCTGATAATCAGATTCGTTCCAAGGACGGATGGTTGATCACAATGTTTATGCAAATAGCGATTGATGCACTTATGAAAATGAAAGAGGATAAATTGTTTGTTTTGGTTTTGTTTATTATAACTAAATGAAAGATAAAATAATAATGCAAGTAAAAGATAAGACGCAAGTAAAATGTATGAAACGCAATATGAGATGTAGTACTTGAGAACGCAGGGATCCTCCTAATTTTACTTTCTAACTTATGTTGTTTAAGGGTTAAATCAGTCAATTACAATGGTCGGGATTCTAATATCCTTATACCCCCGTCAGGGTGGACTATAAGGCGATCCTAAAGTGTCACTAGTCCCGTCAGGGTAAATATGATCCACCGTTGGATGATTAAGATTGATTACCACATTGGCCCTAGGATTAACTAAGTTCGTCAGAATCAATAGTTTTTATCCTAGATTGAACAATTATTTCTGTACCCAAACCCCCCGTCAGGATGATCCATACGCCACATATATGGAATAGCTTAGATACTAATACCTAATTTTAGTTCGCGACTCTAAAATCAGTAAACATTCACAAATTGTCGAAAAGAGTAAAAGACATAATTTAGTTTAATTCAATAAAAACCCAAATTCAACATTCGTTATAATAATAAAATCAGGATTCACCCATTGTTTTGTTCTCAAGCACTAATTGAAATTTAGCTCATATTAAAATTAAAAACTGAATAAAAAGAAATGGAATTCATGTTCGTACAAAATTAAAATAAAAGAAAAACCTAATTTTCGGAATCAGAATGACTACGAACGGAGCTATAGACCCACTCCAGCTCTTGTAGCTTCTCCTTTCTTCCTGCTGTAGCTTCTCTGGTGTTTTTAATCTTGTGGAAAGTGAATTGTGTGAAAAATAGAAGTCCAGACCTCCTTTTATAAGTAAAAATTCGGATTAGGGCTTGGACCAGAAAATAAAAGCCTAATTAAATGTCCAAGCCCACTTTCTAAGCCCAAAATCCCGTAACTGATGATAGGCCTTCACTAAAACAGCTTTTCCCGATGCGTTACAACTCCGATTGACCTCATTCCAGTTGCTAAAGTTCCGTAACTCGATAAGGAATGATTTCTCTTCAAAGGTCAGCGGCTAAATCATCGCTTAAGCACCTCGAAATCAGCAATCTATGGCCTGGAAAGTGGATTTTCAGCTCTAAAAAATAATATCTTCGGGATTTGTCTTCAAGTCTTGACTCTAATTCACGATCTTTGACCTTCTCCTCGGATTCCTCTCCTAGCTAACATCTAAAACCTGTAAACTTTACACTAAAAATACCAATATTACGCGCAAAAGTTTAATAAATTAAAAATGCTAGAAATAAAAAGGTAATTCCGGATTATTGCAAATTTAGTCCAAAAGTCTATCATATTAATCAAATAAACACCAAAAATGATGTCTCCCAAGGGTCTAAAATAAGAACAATTAGGGAGACATCAGAAGCTCGCTGGTAGGGTTTAAAAGGTCGCTGGTGGGTGGTGGTGCGCTGGTGGTGGTGCGTTGGTGGTGGGGCGCAGCGGAGTGGGAATGTTGGCGGTGGATCTGAGTCTCGACGGAGGTGGTGGTGGTGGGAAAAGTGAGACCTGGTGGGGTTGCAGTTCATAGAGGTGGGGGCGGCGAAAATCATAGCAGACGGTGGTGGATCTGATCTGATTCGCGGCGAGGGCTTGGTGGATCTGATCTGATTCGCGGCGAGGGCTTAGTGGATCTGATCTGATTCGCGGCGAGGGCTTCGTGGTGGCGCCTCGTCGTGGTGGTGCTCGACATCACAGCAGCAGCGGAGAAGAGAAGGCCAAATCGTGGTAGCTGTGGTGCGGATCTGGTGCAGAAGGCCATGGTGGTGGTGGATCTCGAAATCATAGCAGAGGGGTGGTGGTGGTGGCTCGGAGAAGACAATCAAGGTGGTAGTGATGGGGCTGGAGAGCGTGGTGGTGCAGATCTGGTGGTGCAGTTCGCCGTGGTGGTGGTTCTGCTGTGCGTGGTGGCTCGCAGTTCGCCGCCGTGGTGATGCTGATGTGCGTGGTGGCGTTGTTCGAAGTGCGTGGTGCTGGTGCGGTGCTGGCGCAAAAACGGGAGAGAGAGAACAATAGGGAGGGGGTGGGTAGTCTGGGTTGCTCGACAGATAAATGGGGAGGGGGGGTTTGGTTTTATGGTTTCCTTTTAGTTGGTTTCTAATGGGCTAGTTGAGTTTCAATTGGGGCCCTTTTTTAGAAAAGTAATGTTATCTTAGGCCCTTAAACATAGTTTACCCATATATAAACTACTCTAGTTTAGCCCGGTTCTAGTTATAGAGAACCCCCTCAAAAAACACAAAGAGATAAGCGTTCCATTCCAAGTCCCGACTCAAAGTCACGGTACTTTTTAGTACTTTTTAGGGTTGTCGATTAAACCCCAATACCTACCAGTAAAAAGGCATTTTAATAGTAGATTTTCAATATTCTCGTGTTTAATTAAGTTCACAAACCTAACATGTATAATTGTGAAGACACTTTTTTTCCAAAGAAGACACTTTCTTTTACTGAAGTTTAGGGAGGTGTATTCAATTGAGAGCCTATGGATTGTTTTAATTCCATATAGAGTTTATAAGATTTTTTTTAATTCTATATAGAATTTAACGGATTCTTATATAAAGATTTTAATGGATTTTAATAGATTTTAATAATTTTTGATCTTCTTCTAGAAAATAAAATACACATTCATATATACTGTTCAACAAAAAAAAAAGTGTTTGATCTGATATTTATTTCTGATTTGTGATTTCGATTTTATCTTCTGAATATTAAATAAATATTAAATTTTAAGATTAAAAAAAATATACGAAAAAAAAATAAAACATTTTTTATGTTCAGGAAAAAAAATACAATGAATTGAAAAAATATCCTTGAATTGAAAAATTCAAAACTAAAAAAAAAATCAATATAAAAACTTTATTTTTGTATGTTCTGAAAAAATTACACTTAAGCTTGATAAAACCTAAAAGCCATCTCTTCATGCTCAATTGGAACAAGAAATAAAAGGGAGTTTTTTTATTTGTAACATATTTTAAAAAAATAATTGCAACAAAAACTTATATTGTAGAATAATTGCAGAACTAATATATTTAATTTAGACTTTTTAATCAGCCCATTAATTTTAATAGCCCATTAATTTATTTAATTCATAGGCGCTCCTTTGAAGAGCGCCTTTACTTAAAAAAATATTCTTCTTGGCCAACGATCTGTCATTAGTATTATACAAGTTTTGTCGAAAAAATTCTGATCCGCTCTAGACAATCATCACCTTGGTGCTGGTTATCTTTAGCGGTGTTTTCGTTACACGCTTCGTTCTCTCCTCCATCTTGATATGGGGGTTTCGTCAGATGGGGAATTAGGGTTACATATAGGTTTTACTTTTTCCGATTTGGGGAAGAACAAACCTAATTCGGTAATTAGGAAAACTATTGAACAAGCTATAAGTTGCAGACAAAGTTGGGGAATCGAAATCAATGATGAGGGTGTTCGAATAGTTACGGAACCGCCGATTGAGCTCTTCGATGTCGAGTTCGCTGCAGACCAAATCTCACCTAGTCCCGAGGTAATAAAGAAATTAAATAATCTAATTTATGATTTCGGTTTTCTTTATGTGCATGAATCAAAAACGACAAACACTAAACTTGTATGGGGAGGCGAAGAGTCGGACTCTGGCGTGTATCCTTTGCACGCTGTAATAGGCCTATCAAAGGAAGCTACTACATTTTGATTTTTCCAAAATCAATTATGAAGCTAGGCAATAATGACAACAGAGAGAGCAAAAGAAATTGTAACAGAGTAGATCTCACCAATAACCGATGTTCTAGGAGAAATAACTCAGCAAGTCTTAGCGTAATTAAGAAGATTTATGAAGATGTTCCTAGATTGCGCCTATATATACCCCTAAGTGGGGACTGGATCTCCACAATCTCCCCTCCTTTCGTCTGCTATCACTTAAACTACTCCTCAGATTTCGCCTTCCCTTTTCAACATCTCCCTTTCACTTATATCAGTTTTTTTTCTTACCCGCTTACCTTTTATTGTTGTGTCTCTTTGTTCTTTGCTAGTTTAGGTATTGTAATGGCATCAAGAGAGCATCAAACTTTACCTATAATTCCTCTTAATGATCACAAAGCCCGTAAGTTGGGAGTAATCAACATTGGGTCCAAAGCTCGGCTCTCAGAAAGCATGAAAGAAGAAAAAGCAATTCTCATTAAAGTTATTGGAGACTCACCCATCTACGCTATGCAGCTCAGGAAATTTATTGAAGACAGATGGGGAATACAAGGGTACTACAGACTATCTGATATTAAAAATAACATGTTCAAGCTGGAAATCTTCAACGAAAAAGAGTTCAAACGAGTGTGGGAAATGAGACCGGGATTGTATCAAAAGATCCACCTAAGTATGACTATGTGGCCTCTCGTAGTTGATTTCAATGATCTGGTGACAGACTACTCTTCAATCTGGGTTCAAGTCAGAGGACTTGCATTCAAGCAAAACAATTTAGACACAGTTAAAGCTCTTGAGGTATGCTTCATTAGGATTGAAGCTGTGGATTTCCCCAATGCTTAGAATTGTGATGTCAATATTTTGAGGTTTAGAGCTAGAATCAACACCAAATACCCCCTCCCCCCTGGAGCCTACCTATACCAAGAAGAAGGGCCAGCTTGGGTGGTGTTCCAGTATGAGAATACGGGTTTACTGTGCTTTAGGTGTGGGAAAATAGGACATCAATATGGTGATTGTCCAAACAAGAACATTAAACAGGTGGAAGATATCGATGAGCGCAGGAAAGTTTCATGGAGCATTGATAACGTGGCGAAATTCCCTCCTTTTAACCCGATTTATGGACTTCACATTAAAAATAATAGGGAATTTACTAACTACTTTTATAATGATAAGTCTATTAAAGATGCAAGTCCAAGCAACATAAACAACAATCCAATCAGGGGTATTCAAGTCCGTGAAGAAGAAGAATATGTCCTCAGTAAATTCAACTATACAAAGAAGGGAAACACGGGCAAAATGAACAAGCAAAATCAAAATGAAGAAGAGAAGGACACAGAGGAGCAGGAATGGGAGAACTGGAACAAGCAAATACATGATCTTCGTAATGAGCTACATGAATCATCTTTAAAAATGGAGGCTTTTAAAAGGACTCATGGAATAACAGGAGAAGGTGAAGAAGGAAATGAAGGAAGTATTCGTGCTGCGCTTATGGCATTTGAAGAGGAAATGAGAAAGATTAAAGGGAAATATGTGGCTAATTCTAACAACACTTCTAATCAGAATATGGATACTTCTTCAAATACTCAACAAACTGTGAAAAGAAGAAGAGATGCGAGAGGAATTCGAATAGATACTGGAAATGGAGAAGTCAACTCAAAGATGGCTGGAAATTTTAAAAAACTTAGGGTGGTGGACCCCATTGAGGATTTCGTTAATAGTAATCAATTTAGTATTTTAGAGAATGAGAAAGAGGAGGCAGAAAGAAACAATACCCCCAAAGGGAAAGGAAAAGATATGAAGAATGTTACAAAAGCGATTGATGAGGAGGATTCGCAATTTGAACCTGAGGAGGAAGATGAGGGTAATTTCGAAAGCAGTGAAAATTACTTCGAGAAGGACTATGAAGGCGGAGGGGAGGATCACGATATGAACTTTCAGTATGCTGACGCGTTTGACGAGGAAGAGGAGGTCTTTGAGGATAAAAGTGGAGGCGGCAACTCCAAAAAAGCCGCAAAGATTAAGTGACGACTTTATTCTGGAATGTTCAGAGTCTACGAGCTCCCTTAACATTAACTAAAGCTAGCTCGTTGGTGGCACAATTTAGACCTAGTGTGGTGGCGTTTTGTGAGACGATGTTGAGAGAAGTGGACTGTCAAGGTGTTTTGGCTCGGTTTGGCTTTGATAACTCTTTTTTTGTGGAACCCACTGGAAATACATTTCACTCAGGGGGGTTCTTAATTTTGTGGCACTCTAATGTGCATCTTAGTATTGTCTTTAGCTGTAATTCCTTTGTTATTGCTCGTATTAATGAACTTTCTTTTGACTATTACATTGTGTTTATCCATGCTCCCAATGATTTTAAACTAAGATTAGATACTTGGAACGAAATTACGAAATGGGGAGAAAGTTTCACAGAACCTTGGACAATTATAGGGGATTTTAACGAGATTCTCAATATTACAGAGAAAAATAGCAAGAATAAGGCCAATATGGATCATATTAATGCATTTATTGATTTTACTAACAGTAATTCTCTTGCGGAAATTAATTCTAATGGTTGTTTTTTTACTTGGTCTAACAGGATGGAAGGCGAGAAGAATGTTAAAACGAGAATTCATAGGGGACTAGCAACCTTCGAATGGATGGAAAGATTCTCGAGATCACAAATCTACATCCCACCGGCTATAGGGTCGGACCACTCTCCTTTAATCCTTCATTATGATTTTAACATGAAAATAGGGAGAAAACACTTTAAATTTGAAACCAGATGGCTTGATGACGAGAATTGTAAAAAAAATCATAGAAGATAGTTGGCCTGTTCCTAATAGCAATAGCCCTATACCTAACTTCATTAAAAAAAAAAAAGAGTACACCAAAAAAGAACTTAGCGTTTGGAGTATAAAAAATTTTAAAAATCATGAAATTACCATTAAAAAACTTCAGGATAAGCTTATAAAGTTAAATAATATTATAAATCAGGATACCACTAATGAGGAACAAATTATCAAAGATAGAATAAAAAAAGAATATGAGAAAGAAGAAAAATACTGGTGTGATAGAGCTAGACAAAATTGGCTCATTTACGGGGACAAGAATACGATTTTTTTTCATTTAGTTACAATAAAAAGGAGAAAACTAAACAGAACTACTAGAATTAAAGATAAAGATGGCACTTGGACAGACGACTCAGACAACATTAAAGGGAATTTCCAAGAATTTTATAAAAACCTTTTTAAAGAAAATGGAGGGGAAGAAGAAGCAATGGAGAAAGCAATTGAATTTATCTTACCACGAGTTACTGTTGATATGAATGAAGAATTAACAAAAAAACCAAGTCTTGAAGAGATTGAAAGGGCTGTCATGGATTTATCAGCGTCAAAAGCTCCAGGACCGGATGGATTAAACGGTAATATTTATAAAGAATTTTGGGAAATTATAAAAATTGATGTGACACAGGTTATTATGGATTTTTTTGATAATAATCGATCAGTGGAAATTATTAATGATACACTTATAACGCTGATCCCGAAAGGATTAACACAAGAAAATTTAGGCGATTTTAGACCTATCTCGTGTGTCAACTTTATTTACAAAATCATTACAATGATTCTTTCCAATCGGTTAAGAGAAATTATGGATAAAATTATTTCGCCTACGCAGTCAGCTTTCATCAAAGGTCGAGCCATACAGGACAACATCTTAATAGCGCAAGAAATATCTTTTTTTATGAGTAGGAAACGAAAAAACAAGAAAAATTTGGCGGCTATCAAGATTGATATGGCTAAGGCTTATGATCAGGTAAGATGGTCTTTCCTGTTTAAAGTTTTAAGGAAGTTAGGGTTTTGTGATAAATGGATAGATTGGATGAAAAACTGTATCACCTCGGTATCCTTTTATATTAACATTAATGGAGAGAGACTTGAAAGTTTTAAACCAGGAAGAGGTCTTAGGCAAGGAGATCCTCTCTCCCCTTTCTTATTCTCTATTATGACTGAATCTCTCATTAGCATCGTTGATCATTTCGTCGGAAATAAATTATTTAGTGGCATTAAAATAAATAGAAACTGCCCGACGATATCTCATCTTTTGTTCGCAGATGATTCACTTTTCTTTATTGATTTAGATGGGTCTGATATTGATTCATTCAAAGATTGTCTGGATATATATTGCAAGGGATCAGGACAAGCAATTAATTTCAACAAATCGGCTATTATATTCAGTAAAGAAATAACAGAAGAAATAAAGGAATCAGTAACAAAAAAAATGGACATCAAAGAAACGGAAGACTTGGGATACTACCTAGGAATCCCTCTATGCCATAAAAGGTCAAAAGTAGAATCTCTCGAATGGATAGCAAAAAAAGTTTTTAAAAATACAGAGGGTTGGAAAGCTAAGCTCCTTTCGGAAGGGGGCAAAGAAGTACTCATTAAAGCAATTCTTCAAGCAATTCCCAATTATTACATGTCCATTTTCTCCTTTCCAATTAATTTTTGCAATAAACTTATCTCAGCCATTTCTAATTTTTGGTGGAATTCAGGTGAAAGAAATAGGATCCACTGGGTTGCATGGGAGAGAATAACGGTCAATAAAATAATAGGGGGACTTGGTTTTAAAGATTTCAAAAAGATGAACACAGTACTATTGGCCGCCCAAGCATGGAGACTAATGAAGAATCTGAACAATCTGACAGCTAGACTCCTCAAAGGTATCTATTTTAATAAATCTAGTTTTTTATCATGTAAAGTTAAACAAAGCAGGACATGGAGTTGGGCGATTATAATGGAAGGAAGAGACTTCATCAAAAAACATGGAATAAAAAAAATAGGAAATGGAAATGACACGGATATATGGAACGAGAAATGGATAGATACAGAATGGGAATTAGAGAAACCGAAAGGGTCTAACTTTACAAAAGTGAATGAACTTATGAAGGAAGGAGAGGAGGAATGGAATCTAGAAATCTTAGACAACCTTTTCCAAGAGCCGATAATCAACCTCATAAAAAAAACAAAGATTAAAGAATTTGATACCATAGATAGATTCATTTGGCCGTACTCAAAAGATGGAAATTATGATACAAAAACGGGGTATAAAGTAATTGTAGAAGAACAAAACAGCAACAAAGCTACTACAACAAAAACAAGAGCTATGCAAGAATCAAAAATCTGGAAAAAAAATATGGAAATCAAACATCCCAAAAAAATAAGATTATTTATGTGGAGGCTGGTCAATAATGCTATACCAACTAGAGTTAACCTATCAAGAAGAAAATGTGCGGATGGTACAAATTGTTTATGGTGCAACCAAGACAAAGAAGATGTCGAACACTTACTCCTTCAATGCAATATGTGCAAAGACATTTGGGCGGGATCTTTTCTGCAAATTAAGATACAAGAAAAAATGGAGGAAAATCTAGAAGAATGGTTCCTCAAGACTATAAAATCATTTAAAAAGGGAGGTTGGGATGAGAAGGTGGTTCGAGACTTTCTAATGATCAATCTGTGGAACATTTGGAAAGCCAAAATGAAAGGAGTTCACGAAGGGATTACAGCAAATGGAACTGGGATTAATATTGCATCAACAAAGCTAATGCAAGAAATACACGGAATTAATTGGATAAAAGAAGGTTATAAAGGTTTTAATAAGTTAGAAGAACAAAGGGGAGAAATGGATAATGTTCAGGAGGAAGATATAAAAGTATACTGCGATGCATCTTTCTCGAACAAGTGGGAACCAACGGGAATAGCAATTGTTTGTGATCAAAGGGGAAATAATTCAAAATTTAAACATAGCATGAGTATAGAATGCAATTCGGCAGTAGAAGGAGAAGCAACTGCAGTTTTGGAAGCAACGAAAATTGGAGTAAAATTCCCCGATAAAAAATTACTATCCATTCAGACAACCTTGAAGTTATTCAAGGTATAAAGCAGGTGTCAGCAGCACGTTGGAATATCCAACCCATCCTACGAAAAATTATCCACAGAACTGAGGAGCTCGGACTTGTTTCTTTTAAACACATCAACAGGAAACTCAACAGGGATGCGGATAAGTTAGCGAAGGAGGCTAGGCACGCAGCTACTTTTGTAAATCGGAATACGCTCAGTATCTTCGATTTATCCGCGGCTTTTAGTAGATTAGGCATTGGATGACTTTATTATGTTTCCCGCTGGGTGCTTAGGCACCCTTTCATGTCAAAAAAAAAATAAATTATGAATTTATTTTTTTTACAATTGTTACAGTAAAAGCTATACAAGTAAATTGTATAAAAAAAGGTTTGTATAAAAAAAAGGTTTGCTCACCCCAATACAGCGCATCACTTCTCAAGGTTGTATGACCAAATGGATATTTACTGAAATGCAGTATAAGACAATTTGCTCTTGTTAAAAAAATAAATCAATCCTTGTGATTATTTATACTAATGTTGAAGCTTCTTTTACTATTCCTTGTATTTGCCTTTGTCCACAAATTCATGGTTGTTGCTTCTTTATAATTACATTCTTTGCTAGAATGGGTTTATCGTGCATTGTAATTTTTTCAGTTGAACATGGTGAAATTCCACACTTTTGGAATCCTCTATAAATTCACAAAACTGATAACACAACAAACTATTTTATAAAAAAGACAAACTTCTCACTTTAACAGCACATTACTTACGGTGGATCTCCAACAGTTGGGCTAAATGGGTATTTACGGCAAAACAATTAAAGAAGTACAACAAATTGCTCACTCCAATAGCGCATACTTAAATTAGGTGTTTTGCATTTTTTATAAAGATCTAATTTTTTAATTTTTTTAATAAAGCTTTTGCTGTAATAATTATAAAAAAAATTCATAAAAATTCTATTCAATGATAATTACCTATCTTAATTACTTTTAAATTCTTATAAAAAAGGATTAACAAAAATTGTATGAAATTAATGGCAGATCGTTGGCCAAGAAGGGTATTTTTTTCAAGTAAAGACACTCTTCAAAGGAGTGCGTATGAATTAAATAAATTAGTGGACTATTAAAACTAATGGGCTGACTAAAAAAGGGAGGCGCTCCTCGGAAGAGCGCCTATATGTTAGTTCTGCAATTATTTTATCGAATAAGTTTTTGTTGCAATTATTTTTTTTAAATATGTTACAAATAAAAAAAACTCAACAAAAGGTATACATCGTAAATTGAAAAAAATTCAGAACGAAAAAAAAAGTAAACAGTGAACATTTTTTTAGAAAGATTTGTAATTGGTATAAAACAGAAAGTAATTCTTAAATTAAAAAAAATCAAAACTGAAAAGAAAAGAAAAAGTAACCAATATAAAAAATACAATGAAGCATGATAAAAACTAAAACCCATCTCTTCACGCTCAATTGGAACAAAAAACAGAACATGATAAAAAAAAGTAAACCATGAACACGTTCTAAAAAAATTACAGTGAAATACGATAAAACCTAAAACCTATCTCTTCGCATTGGCATTGGGACAAAAAAAACAAAAAAGAAAACCCTTTACACTTATCTTCTCTAACCATTTAGAAAAACATGGCTACGAATAATTTATGGATTTCTTTTTACCTCAGTCGTTGTTTTGATTAGAGTTTATGAAATCTCAGCTTCTGCTAAAAGATTTGTAGAAATCTTTTTTATTTATACTTAAAACATAAACTTCTATAAAATCCAATGACTTGAAAAGTCTAAATGACTTTTGAATACCCTAAAATTTTAATGGATTTGAAAGAGTTTTGATTGAATATATCTAGATTTTAAAAAAGTTTTTTAAATATCAATTGAATACCTCAAGATTTTGATAAACTTTTTAAAATCCTGATTGAATACCCATGGATTTTAAAATCCAAAAAAATCCAATAGACTCCCAGTTGAATACACCCCCAGTTTTGTAAGAATTGTTTTTTAGAAAAAATTTCACACTTTTTTTCCAAAGAAGACACTTTCTTTTGCTGAAGTTTAGTCAGAAAAATTTCCATAAGCCACGTCATGATTATATGTCTTGATATATAACCTAATCTCGTACTCCAGTATCCTCTTTTTTTTTTTAATACATGAGAGAGCCACTTTGGACTCGGAGTCATTTTAACTCAAATGAGAATCGATCCCAGGACCTCTTGATCTATGCGGAGTAACCTAACCACTAGGCCAGTTATCGATCTCCTACTCCAGTATCCTCATGACTCGTCAAATGTTGAGAATGGCTAAATAAACATGCCTTCACCCTCTATATTAATTCGATCGGCATTAAATATGAAGTGACAGTTGAAACTGAGGATAAATTCATTTTTTATTAAAACAATTTTTGTTAAATATAAAAACATTATAAAACTAAGGGTGATTTACCTATACAGTCCATGGAAGATTGTTGATTGCCCATCATGTCCAATCCATCTCAAATGATCGTCCTGCCCTTATTACCCCCATTAATTAGAATTTAGTTACCAAAACAATTTTCCCTGATCCTATGCAATTAGTCAAAAATTAGTAATCCATTAATTAGATTTTAGTTACCAAAATAAATTTCCCTGATTCCATGCAATTAGTCACAAATTAGTGACCCATTAATTAGAATTTAGTTGCACAAATATTCTGTATTGGGTAATAAAAATGGGGGTGGGTAATGTTTGTTTTTGTGATGGGGTGTCTTTAAAAAATGATGGTACACGAAACACTTTTTTGATGGTGTGTTCGAGCAAAATGATGGGTTACGCTTTCTGTCGAGTTAAAAGGGGTTGGGTTACCTTTGTTATTTTGATGGTTTGTGCGTTAAGAGTGATGGTGTATATAAGTTACCTATGTAAAAACTCAGCAAGTTTGAACAACTAAATATAAGCTCTAGATCCGTCAAATCTCACCTTCTTCGAAATCGCATTCAATCTGATTTGATTAATGTTCGTGTTGTTGTTCAAGCCTTTATCAATAAGACTTCGTTTGTAGATATGTTGAAAAAAATCTGCAGCATCCCCCATTCACGAATAGAAGAAGAACCATGAACAGATTGAGCACCATCAGATGCAACAGCAGTCTTTCCGGCGAGCACATAAACAGAGCACCACTGCAACGAAAGACCACCAGCGACAATGCATCTCATTCACCGGAGTGCAACTCATTCGCCGGAGTTATTTCACAGTGCAGAAGGTGGAGAAGGGCGGCTTGGCTTCGGGTAGATTGGAAGAAATGTTTCCTCGTTGTCGGAGGGGGTGGAAGAGAAGAAATCGGATTGGATGTCATTAAGAGATATGCTACTTAAATGGAATTAGTTAATTGCGATAATCATGGAAAGATTTGATATTATCAGATTATGGTGAAGGATAACGATGGAATATTGTAAAATTCGTTGGACCTGCTAGGGAAAAAATCAAGGGATGGACCTGATGTGGTGGATAGTTGGGTTGTAGGACTTAATGAGCTAATATCTCTAAAACTAATCCTAAATTTAAAAATATTTACACCTCCCCTTCCAAAAAATAAATAAATTAAAAACTTCAGATACATGTATAATAGATTTATTACATGATATTTATCGTGTTTTGTAAGGTCGTCTTAAATAATCACCATCAATGAAAATTTATTACAAGATAATTATCAATTAGATTTATATTTCTCTTTACCGCTTTTGGAATGCCAATGACCAATTCGCTAAAAATTGGGAAACCTTAGTTGAATACTATATTTCTACTCTATTAATTTGGGGAGTTTTAATAGAATATTGTTGAGATCAATCAGAATATAGTTCTTGTGAGTGAGTACAAAAGAAAAAGATTATGGAATATGCAATTCCTAAACATAACTAACCTCGCAATAGAACCTTAAAGTACTTAATCGTATGACTATATGGGATCCTTGTCAACCGTAAGAAAATCTACATTGGTATTTCTGTAACGGTCGTCAATCATACTCCCACTTAACATGATATGTTCAGATTATTTCTTATATGTTTGCATGATATTCACGACAAAGTAGAAGCCTAATTCTTCTATAAAGACATGGGGAATCACTGTTAGATGTTTAAACTTATCACACCATATGAGATTGACCTGATGTTGTCTAACCACTAAGTTTACTTTAATATAACATTTATTTCTTCAGTCTTTTAATTCTTTTGGACGTTTCTATTTTTGATCAACTTTTGAGATAACATCCTCTACCTATTTTAAAATAAAAAGGGTTTCAATTGGGATAGATTCGAATATGGTCCATGTGGGTCTCTAGTATTGATCAATCTTGGATCTTTTAATTTAGACTTAAGGTCCAGTCTTCTAATTCTTCTTTTGGAAACTGCTAAATATAATATTTTCTGAAAATAGGTGCAACATCACCTTTTATACCACTTTTTCTTCCAAAGGAATGAAATCTAACTTATACATGTAAATACTACAATAATATCAAGAAGCTCGTAAAATTGAGATTAAAGGTTCTAGATAGTATACATTTCCACCATATTGTCTATACATATCACACCTCCACACTTCCTCTTTACTTGTCCTCAATCAAATGCAAGAATATAACATATGAAATGTAAAAGTAAGAAGAATGTCATGTAAAATATTTAAGAAGTTCTTGAAGAAGTAATATCAAGAAGTAGTATTTAAGTTAAGCAATAAGATAAGCATGCATAATAGGAAATCGAGTCAACGTAATTGTAGGATATAAGTGTTGTCTAAGACATGAATTTCATAAAATATTCAAATAATTTCGTACAAAAACATTTTTAAAACTAAGATTTAGCATGAGAAAATATATAAACATGGCATTAGATATACATTTACATCCATACATGAAAACACACAAACACACACACACACACACACACACACACACACACACACACACACACACACACACATATATATATATATATATATATCGACTGATAATTTCTCCCTCATTTAGTAGTAGGTTAAATTTAGAATGTAATTCTCCTTAAATTTCAAGATTTCCATGCTTTCCTGAATGTCTTTAACGGTATCTAATCTTATCCTCTAGTATGTGAAAACGACTGATCTGACGATAATGGCCTTATAAGTATCTAGTTTACCCTTTCCAGAGAAAATATCACTTTATTACTTCAAGAAGAGAGCTGGGTATTTTTATCTCTTCAAATGCTTCAGATGAAGCTCTTAAGAAGAATATGGGGAGTTTAATTTTTAATTCTTGTGTTGTGAGTTGTCTCTTAATTCTTTTATTTATATAATAGAAGAGTTCTATTCCAGCTTAAACTTTTTTACTAATGCAACACTAATTTCTTTTAATTAATAAGAGTGTTTAGATAATACTATATTGTTTTTCTTATTTATAATATCAATAAATAATAAAATATTAAATAAATAGACATTAATTAAAAACAATATATTAACAAACTTATTTGTTATAAACGCACCTCAATAAGATCATTTATTTAAAACATCCTTTGGCAAAAATATCCTTATATAATTTTTTAATTACACTATTATTTATCATATAAATTTAACCACCCTACTACTACTACAACCACCACAACCACTGCCACCACCACACCCACCACAACCACCAAAACCACAACCACAACCACAACCACCACCACCGACTTCTACTAATTCCATCACACACGCGCGTTTGTGATTTTATTAAAAATATCATAACTAATTCTTAAAAAATCAGAAAAAATAAAACAATTGTATTTTTTGGACGAGGCAAATTAATATTTACGTCTATGATTTTTTTCGCATAAATGAAATTCATTATTTGTTCCAAACAAATATATCATTCTTCTAAACAATGGATTTCATGTATGTGGAAAATATTCAAAAAATTCGAAAAAATTCATAGACGTAAATATATCTTTGCCACGTTCAAAAATATAATTTTTTTTTCTAATTTTTTTTAGAACTAGTTATGATTTTTTTTTTAAAATCACGGACACGCGTGTGTGATGGAATTAGTTGTTGTTGTTGGTGGTGGTGGTGGTGGAGGCGGTGGTGGTGGCTGTAACGGTGGTCAAATTTTTTTGCATGTTGGTGGTGGTGGTGGTGGTAATGACCGGAAGTAATGGTGACCGGAGGAGGTGGTGTTCTTTTATATGTTTTATATTAAAAATTAAATAAATATTACATTAGAATAATATATAATAGTTAAAATAAGAATAGTTTAGGTATAAAAAGATAGATGTGAGGTTTTCAATAAATATATAGTTTAGTGAGAATGTTTTTTAATAAAATAGACTACTGAATACATTTTCTATAATTAGGTACTTTCATTAGATAGTTTTGAACAAAAATCCATAAATAATAACATTTTTGCATTAATTAATTATTTTCTGTTTAATAAAATATTACTTATTATTTTTTATTCTAAATAAACAATAATTAATTTTCCTTTTCATTTGTTTTCTCTTAACATATAATCTATATCTAGCAACCTTGCTAAAATTAATTTGACAACTGAAAATTATTTGACATTTAGAGGAGGGACCAAATAACATATCGTGCCTTATTTATAAGTGTATGAAATTAAGTTTATTAACCGTTATACTATAGAAATACGACTGAAGTTCGTCAGGTACATTATGCTTTATATAGGGTTGATTAAATGTGATCCTTGCCATCGATCTACCAAGTTGAAGTGACCAAATTACACTTCTACTATTCCACTAATAGACTTATGAGTCTATGTCATATGTAGCTACCAAATGTAGTCTAGTATAGTAGCGTTGTGCGAGATATGTAAATACAGTGTGTCCACTATGTTGTGTCTCATCATGCAGACTTGGCATTGAGGATCAATGAAGATGTTTTACCCGTACCGATGAACCAAAACTGTATCAAGGTTCATAAACACCTCTATTTCCTTCACAAACAATGAACACGAGGCTCTCATGTCCCTCTCCATTTATGTTCTCCTTGACCCTATTCACCTTCATACTTTTATTTGGTACAGATAGTACATCCTCGTCATAATTTTTTGCTCAACCACGTCATTCGCCTCTTAACCATGCCTTTCTTCATCGCTCGACCATATCTTCCTTTGTCGCTCGACCACACCGTTATTCGTATTGGATTGAGTAATGTTGTTTTAGCTATATTTGTAATAAGATTTTATATATCTTGCTTCCTTAAATGTAAAGATCCTTTCAACTTATTTTTGAATCAACAAATATTTTTTCTTTTTCTCGATTTTGTATAATATTTCCTCTTCTTACTTTTGGCTTGAATACTACTTTGATTGTCTACTATATGTTTTATTTTGAAGTCAGGTTAATAGTATTATTCCCTCTATCCCATTTGCTTAGGGAAAGAGAGAAATAATGACTTAAAATATTTTGAAGATAGAAAATTTATTTTTGTTTTGCGGTGTATTTGTGTAGATGATTATTGAACGACCCCCTAATGTTGACTCTCACGGGAACCAGGAAGAAATTTTAGGTTGCGACTTTCTTAGGTTGGAAATGATTGGCCGACCTCCTGGCTTCGACTCTAGGGGACCTAGAAGAAGTTTTAGTTACGACTTTCTTAGGTCAGAAATGATTGGAAAACACCCTATGATGTTTGCTTAGGACTTTCTGAGACATCATTTTAGATCTGACAAATCAACCTAACTAGATAATCACTATGGTTTAGTTCTTGTGACTATTTACCAATTACAGGAAAAGTTTGCTTAGGAAGCCTTATTGACACAGGTAAATCCTATTTAAAACTACCGATAGCGAATTGGAACCGATTATTGAAATACTACATAATTCACCCTTACATGTTTAGAACGACAAAACTAGTGGGGATTACATGCTAATAACTCGAGCTATATTCTCATACTACTTCTTTTTCGTATTTACTTTTCTGTCTTTAAATTCTTAGTTTAATTTAGTTAATTAGAAAATCAAACAAACTTCTATTTGTCTTTACTTTTATCTGCGTTTGGTTGTTCTAACTTTAATTATTTGCACTTGATACTTGCATAAGATTCCCCTAACCTTCGTAGTCTCTGCGTAACGAATCTTAATCATTTAACTAAAACTTGCATACGATATGTATACTTGCAGAACCGTGTAGCTTTAGGGTGTTATTTGCACTTTATTTATATCTTATTTTATCACACCCTAGGCTCCACCAAGTTTTTGGCGCCGCTGCCGGGGACTATATCGTTAGTCCTTGTGCATATATCTTGTGCTTTTATTTTTGTTAGTTCTATTTTACGCTTTTGTCTTTTAGTTTTTGTTTTTCAGATTTAGATACAGATGGAGAACCCAAGGAGACTTGAGCTACCCATCGAGTTTAGAGTGGAGCCACGAGGAATTCGCGCTCCAGAAATCCAAGCCGCAAAGTTTAAACCTGATCCAGGGATGCTAACTCAGTTTGCAACTCATGGATTATTCAGCGGTGCTGCACATCAAGATCTGATCCGATATATTCAGAAATTCATGCAGATCTGTGATGCTTATATCGTAAGAGGAGTTACTAGGGAACAAGTGTATTACCTGATGTTCCATTTCTTCTTGACCGGATGTGCAAGCGATTGGTATGATACCCAATACCCTCACGTTATTCCAGATTGGGACAAACTTCAAACAAGATTCCTAGACCCCTTCTATCCGGTTAGTAGACGTTTAAAAGATATGTTGGAGCTTGAGCAATTTATACAGGAAGACGGAGAGAGTTTGGGTGAAGCATGGTTACGATTTACAGAAAAGAAGGCGAGACGTCCATATCATATATCCTCGACGGAATATTATTTAACCTTGTTTTATGGAGGCCTTAATGATAAATCAAGAGAGAAAGCAGATTCGTTAGGAAACGCAGGATTTGTGTTACTAGACCATGAAGACGCTGAGTTGGGGATGGAAAGAATTCTTGAGAACGAGAGAAGTTGGCCAAAGAAACTAGTAAAAGAAAACACTTCAGAATCTCTGAAGCTTAAAGAATTGGCTAAACAACTCGACGAACTACAAGAACAAGCCCGAACAATTGCTCAGGTGAATGTAGTACGTGCAATTCCTTCGTGTCCTGGTTGTGGATCAAGAAATCATGTGTGGGATGGATGTATGAATAATCCAGCAGTAGCTTCCGTTGCCTATCCGCAAGATAACTATTATTCTAATAGTTATACTTATCCTCAAGAAAGCTACACTAATTATCAGCAACCTCCACAGCAAAAGAGTTGGGTCAGAAAGCAAGAAACTTATCATCAACCCCAACCTCAATCCTATAATACACCACAACCTATTCAGAAAAAGGCGCCCATTGTTGAGAAAACTTGTCAAGAAACGAAGAAATATCCATCTAAACAATCAATGCAGCTGGCTAAACAAGAACAAATTCAAAGCTTGAATTCGAGTATGGCTAAATTAATGCAAACAGTTGAGAACAGTATGAGTCGTAGCCAACAGAAGATTCAAGCCCAACAAAAGATTATCAAGCAACTGGAGCATACCTTATCACATATGGCGAGTACATTACAAAATAAGCCAAAAAGGCAACTTCCAAGTGATACTATTGCTCCTAGAGATGAATCTTGCCATGCAGTTGAGTTGCGAAGTGGAAAACAACTACCTCCACCAAGACCAGAAACAGAACCAATCCCTATTCTAGAAACCAGGGGGAAGAAATAGTCAAAGATACACTAGAGGAGGTAGTTAAACCGAAGAGTGTCCAAGCCGAGACACCTGAAAAGACAAGAAAACCAGTGGAACTTAATACACGCCCTCCACCACCATACCCTTCACGTGTCAGAAAGAAGGACAATGACCTAGAATTCAAGAAGTTCGATGACATGGTGAGCAAGTTAGAGATTAAAATGCCGTTTGTAGAAGCTATCAAGAGAATGCCGAAATATCTGACATGAAGGACATTCTTTCGAACAAACAAAGTATCGAAACTGCGGATATGAGAGGATCACAAGAGGAGTGTAATGTTATCAAGTTACCACCAGAAATGCCCCTTCCCACGAAATCTTGGATGGCACCATCCATAATTATGAAGAATCGAGCTGAAAAGTTCGTGGGAATCAAAGGAAAGGGGTGGAAATTTCGTCATTCTTAATCGATGTGATTTTAGTGGAACGAGTTGGAGGAGTTTCGTTATCTTGCCTATGAAAATTCACGCCTCTACAAGGAGAAAACAAAGCGATGGCATGATAAACGACTCCGTCCAAAGCATTTCGAGAGAGGACAAAAAGTTTTATTATACAACTCTCGATTTTCAAACTACCCAGGAAAGCTTAAATCCCGTTGGGGGGGACCTTACATTGTTACGAAAGTCACACCTCATGGAATGATTGAAATTGAACATCCAACCGAGCAACAGACATACTGGCGTCTCCTAGTGTGTTCTAAATTAACACACCTAAAAAGGCAAGACACGTACCGCAAGTGTACCAGTCGTCCAAGTAATATCCGGTAAACGGGATTTCGATCTCAGGGACGGATTAGGTATGATTCAAAGTGTTATGCAATAAATGGAACTAGTTGCTTGAATGAAAATTAAAAGTAAAGAAATAGATTTTTATTTTGTTTTTGTATTAAAGGACTAACGTGCAAATAAAGTAAATATTAAACTAAGTTAAAACTAATGCAAGAAAGTAAATATGAAGAGACTAAAAGATGAGAGAATAGTACTTGAGTAACGCTAGGTTTCACCAAAATAAACTTAATGAATGCTTCTTCTAAGGGACAAATTAGTAACTAGTAATAGTCGGGATTCTAGATTCTCCTAACCCCCGTCAGGGTGGACTTAGGAGCTATTCTCAGGTGTTACAAACCCCGTCAGGGCGATCATAATCCACCTTCGAATGTCAAGTTCTCTACCCAATTGGATATAAGATTAACTAAGTCCGTCAGGATCAATAATTTCTATCTTACGTTTATTATCTATGTTAGTAATTAAACCCCCTGTCAAGATGATCACTTCCCCACCAAAGTGAATAGCCTAATTACTCAAACCTATGTCTAATTGGCCAAATTAAATATAGTGAAATTAACTTACGATAACAAACAATACTAAATTACTCAATTTGAATTAAATTATAAAAATCCCAAATCAGAAAGCATTCATTAAATAAATTAAGGTTCAACCCTCACAGCGATTCTCAAGCACTTAAGAAGTTTAGCTCATAATGGAAAATAAAACTAAAACTATGGAATTAAAAGACATAATGTTTTACAGAAAGAAATAAATAGAACCTAATGAAGAGGTTGGGTTTGGCTTGAATTGGAGATATAGACAGTCTCCAGCTCTAGCTTTCTTCCTTCCTGCTTGCTCTGACTTGAATACTTAAGCCTCTTTGATAATTATATGAAGTGTCTGAAAGTAGGAGGTTAAGGGGTGTATTTATAGGTGTTGGAAGACCCTAGGTCGAATTTGCTTGGAGTGGAAGACAAGTCAAAGACTCTCAAATTCGTAGCCCTAAATTCTAGAAAAGGTAAGATTTGCTGCTGATTTGATTTGGTCATATCTTTTTCAATACTTATCCGTTTGAGAAGTTCCAATATATGAAACTGCTTGTCTTGGAAAGAGATTTCTATTGGTGCAGACCACTCGTCCAGAATCCATGCCAATCTTTAATTATGATTTAATCTCTAAAACGTGGCTGGAATTTCAGATTTCAAAAGGCAGCTTTATCTTTTCCTCCTTTGAATAAATCTTTCCTAAATCTTCTTATTTCCATGTAAATCTTCTTTCCTTTAATCTTTATCTTGACTTGGTCTCTAAGTAATTGCCATTTATCTTTTAAAGCTTCACATTAAATAAATAATTAAACCGCATATGCTTAAAAAGAATAAATCAATAATCAAGAAAACGAAATAGGAAAGTGTACTCTAAAAATAGAAACTCGAGTAAAAATCATTCCTAACACTCTAAAATACACTAAGACTTTATTCTTACTTCTCCACCTTGGGATTGGTCTTTCATGAAATTCAAGAACCTATTTAACTTTGCATCAAAAATAGTCAATTTTACGCACAAAAGCTCAGAAATTGCAAATAGTTAAATTCCAAGGGGGAAAAGTGTAATATGGCAAATTATGCATGAAAGTCTAGCTAATATGTCAATAATTCACCTAAAACGATGTCTCCAGAGGGCTAATAATTAGAACAAATAGGGAGACATCAAGACCCCCAACTCAAACCTTTGTCGTCCCGACAAAGTAAAATTAAAACAAAGGCCCCTTTTAGGTGAATGCAGAAGGTAGAATCTAGAAAATATTCCCAAAGCACAACTTAAAACAATTCTCATATAGTCTAATCTAGGAATTCATATACATCTACACCTATCATGCAAAATCAAATACAAAACAATATCAATCCAAAATTAATTTCACAATGCTAGAAGGTTACGCTTAATACTTATCTCAAGATGGTGGCTATAGGGTGTTCCTCGATCTTTACTTGCTTTGAACGCTCCACTTAGAATACTCCCTATTACCTCACTGTGCATCTAGGAATCACGAGGTCTTTATGGTTTTAGCATAGGCTGAAGGACGGTATGGTATGTATATTTGGTAAATTTGAAGTGAGCTTTTGGCTCTCTCCTCACTTACCATCAACAAATGTCCAAGAGCTTGAGTTTACACTCGAATAACGTTCTCACTCAACCCATTTGACGCGCTTAATTAGCGTCCCCAAATTAACCTAATAAGCACTAAGGATGATTCACTTAAAAATTTCCACTTTGCCGGTCCGAATATTTCTTTTCAAATCATTTATTCAATTCTTTTCTTTTTGTATAGCCATGACTCCCTTTGATGTTGAGATATCATGCTATTTTTCATAGTTATGCCTATTCATAACTTGAGCTCGAAGCTTCTTTTCCATTCACTATTACCCCGGCAAAGGGTTACAATATCATAAACCTGTGAATCATCAAAATATATAACCGAGCACATTTGATAAGCTCAAAAATCCCAACCCAATAAATTCCCATATGGTGGACCCACCACCCCAAACTCAAGCTCAAGTCAGGAAGTCTCAGGATCGTGATTCAAGTGCGGGTCACATGGTCATGCCTAATAATCTAAAGGGAGATTGGCTTATAATGTGGCAACAAAAGAAAGGCTTAAAGGCTAAAAATTTGTCTAAGAGGGATAAAATTAATTCAGGGATAGAAGGCCAAAAAGGATTCAAAGGGCTAACAAAGAACTGCCTCTATCATCTTCCTATTTACACAATTTATCTCTAGTTCATACCTAAGTGGGTTCTCTACTCATTTAGATCTCACGTTCTACAAACCACCCATTATCCTTAAGCACAAGTTTACTTCTTTTGCATTGTTCATTAATTTTTCCTATCAATTATCTCATGTTTGCATGCAATTAAAGTGTGTTTTATACTAACTCCTAAAGTCAACTATTTTCTATCATAAATTCATAAAAAGCATGCTTGATGGGGGCATTTAAAACACTCTACAGTCAAACGCAACCCTAAAAAAAAATTCTTTCTGAAAAGCATGTAAAACACAAAATTGGGATGAGGCAACGAACCCCACCCCAAACTCAAAAGTGAGTCGTGTCCCCACGACTCGAAAAAGACTCAATAAAGCAATAAAAACTAAACTACCTAGTGCCTACCATCTATTAAGAAGAAGAATTAGAACGGGGTACCTGGCCATGAAGATCCATCATATCCTCCTCCTCCTCCTCCGAAGAATTATTATCAATATCCATGTTCAAAGTTACCTTACTCCTTGTTGAATTCATCTTGGCAATTTCCTCCCAAAGTGCTAAGACTTGTTTTCTTAGATGATCGATTTGTTGTTGATGTTTGATAGCCCATGGGGGTGTGTAAGAATCATTCGGAGAAGAAGAAGAAACTTGATCGTGGATTGGTGTCTTTTCTTTAGGCTTTGATTGTACCTTCATCCTAGCTGTGAATTTCTTGTGTAGTGGTTGTGCAGGTGCCTTTTCTTGTTGTTTCTCAGTAGGCTCATCAAGATTGATGGACTTTTCAATTGTAGAACCAGGCAAATTCTTGTTCTTCCCTAGGGTGTAACACTTCCTCTTATAATCCATAGCATCTGTTCTGTTTGTCATGGTTGAATTGACCCCAAACTCAAGTTATACCAAGGGTAGAATAAAGTTAAGAAAAATTGGTGTAGCTTGAGTTTCTTGCTTGAATTAGATGAAGGAAGGTGGTTTCTTGATTGCTCTTGGAAGAATTCTTTGAAGCTTGATGATCTTGAAGGCGTTAATGGTGTTTTGTGATGGATTTGATGAAGAAGATGTGTTTTTTGTAGAGGTTTGATCAAGCTTCAAGGTGTTTTTATAAGGTTGGGAGCTGGAAAATTCGTGTGGGAGAGGCTAGGGTTTATCTCTTTAAGGTTAGAAGTTGACTAATCCTTGATTTCTTCACAAACCGCCTGGACTGCGGTATACCGGAGGAATTGTGCGGTATACCGGACCCAGCAGGTCTTCATTTTTTCGTTTCTGTAAAGACCCCGCGGTATATAGCCCGTGTCACGGGTTTTCGCCACTGTTCAATTACTCTTCTCCGTCCAAAAACCCGCGGTACCTAACCCGTGGTACGGGTTTTTCCTCCTGCGGTATACCAGACATATCGCGTGGTATACCAGACCTGTCATGCTTCCAATTTTTCTTTTCTGCCTAAAACCCGAGCTTCATACCCGTGGCACGTGTGTTATTCCTGCGGTATACCGGGGGTCTGGGGCGGTATACCGGACTTCGCGCTGAATTTTCCCATATGATCTTTTTATCTTTTCCTAGCACCCCAAACGCAATTCCTGCACCATTAACACACTACCTTTCTCATTTCTTTTAAAAGTAGACACTAAAACTCGACACTAACTTAGAATTATACACTAGGAATTTGAAAAACTTAAAGCAATAAACTAATATACAATGAATTGGCTTTTGTTTAACGTCGTTAAGCTCAACGGGTTACCTCTCGCATCATTTTTTCACATAACCTCCCCAGCAGTGAGTGAGGTCATCAATGTTTGCTACACGAAACTTGCATCCCTTAGCTTTTATTACCACTAATTGATCAGAGATAACCCTTGTGACCATGAACGGTCCTTGCCAAGAACTCTTGGCTTTGCGCGCTTTCAGAGGGGAATCAGGCTTCTTCATTGCGACCTCTTCGCCTACACTGAATTCCCTCTTCTTTCTTTTTTTCTTAGGTTCTTTTGGAACCTTCGTAGCTCGCACCTTTTCTTTCTTTTTAGCATGGTCAAGGTGTGGATTTTTCTTAGTATATGGAGGAATTTTGTTAGGTGGTTTCTTTCTGAGCTCTTTTTCCTCCATTCCTAAGGTTCCCACAACCTTAGTTGGCTCTTGTTCAGTCACATCCATTCGGAAGCACTCCTCCTTGGATTCCGGAAACTTCATTGGTCTGAACACGTTAAACTTCACTTCCTCGTCTTGGATTCGCATCGTTTATTCTCCATTCTCTACATCAATTATAGTACGCCCCGTGACAAGGAATGGTCTTCCCAAAATAATGGGGACATTCCTATCCGCGTCGTAGTCAAGTATAACGAAATCAACTGGAAAAATTAACGTACCTGCCTTGACAAGGACATTTTCTACTCTTCCCTCTGGATGCACGAGGGATCTGTCAGCCATTTGCAAGACCATAGAGGTTGGTCTTGCGTCTCCTATCTTCAACTTTTCAAAAACTGATTTGGGCATAAGATTAATACTTGCTCCCAAATCGCATAAAGCTTTTGCTTGCCATTCATTACCAATAGAGATGGTAATAGTAAAACTCCCAGGATCAAGTAACTTCGGTGGTAACTTACTCTGACATATCGCACTGCATTCTTCTGGCAAGCCCACCATTTCATTCTCAAGATATCGGCGTTTGTTTGTGAGAGCTCTTTTCAGGAATTTCAAATACTTTGGTACCCCCTTGATAGCCTCTAAGAAAGGTATATTAATATTGAGCTTACTCACCATATTCATGAATCTTTCATATTCAGCCTTATTTCCTTTGTTCTGAACTCTGGAATGGAATGGTGGAGGAGGACGGGTTTCTACAACATCTTTCTTCTTTGGGTTTTCCGGAATCTTCTCCACTTCTACCACTTCAGGTTCTTCACCTTTTTCTTCCACCTCCTCTAACGGTTTTTCTTTTCTAGTTACTTCCTTTTCTTTCATAACCGGGAAAGGTGGTGGTGGAAGATTCTTCCCACTTCTAAGTGTGATCGCATTACAACTTTCAAATTGCTTAGGAACCTCCGTATCAGTTGGAAGTTGGCCTTGACCTCGAACATTTAAACTATTGGCGATCTTTGATATTTGAGTTTCTAAGACTTTTAACGAAGCGGAATGAGAGTTTAATGTTTCTTCCATCCTATTTTCTCTCTTGTGGGTTTTCTCCATGAATCGAGATAGCTGGTTTTCAATTATCTCCGACCTCTTATCCGCATGGGATATGTATTGCGTCAAAGTAAGTGCTAACTCACTTGCGTTAGTTGCGCCTTCTTGAGGTCGAGAGGGAAGTGCTTTTTGAGCTAATGTGTCGGCATACGCATCTTGATCGGCTCTAGGTTGATTTCCTTGGTATTGGTTTTGCGTCCGAAACTGATGATTGTTCCCTTGAGGTCTTTGTTGATAAGTTCCAGGATTGGCTGCCCCATGTGGATTTGAATATTGAAAGCCTGGATGATTTCTGTTTTGATTTACATACCCTTGACCACCTGAATAGTTACCTCGCTGATTAACGAAGTATACGGATCTGGCTTGTTGGCACATTCTTCCCAGCCACGATCATCTCCTCCACAACTAGAACATAATTCTGGTTCATTCACAACGTTTACCCCAGCTTTATTCGACATAGATAATTGTTTCAGCTTGTTCTCAAGTGCAGCAATCTTAGCGTTCAATGCAGTTTCTGTATCCAAATTCAAAGTACCTCTTTCCGAAGCTCTAACCGATGATTTTGAGGATTGCCAACTCATTTCATTCTTCACAATTCGGTCCATGATAATCAGAGCTTGATCAGTTGTGACCATCATGAGACCACCTTGGCACATAGTATCGATTTTATCTTTTGCAGCATCACCTAATCTTCGATAAAATATTCCAAGTTGTAATTCAAGAGAGTACCCATGTAATGGGAACTTGCGTAATAATGTTTGAAAACGAGTCCATGCAGCACCTACAGTTTCTTTTGGCTCTTGGCGAAAATAAACAATATCTAATTGCCCACTGAGTCGAACACTTTGAGGATAGTACCTATCGAAAAAGGCTGTCTGAAGTTGGTCCCAAGTCACAATCGCGTTGTGTGGCTGTTGATCATACCACTCACTTGCTCCTCCGGTGAGGAAGAATGGAAACATATGAAAGTACATTTGTTCTTGGGTTACTCCAGGGGTGACATATGCATCACAGATTTGCATAAACTTGTACATAGCACGTATAGGATCTTCACGAGCTGCACCACTATACTGTCCCACGGTTGTAAACTGGTTGATCATCCCTGCGTCTGGTCTGAATCGAACTCCTTGAATTGCAGGAGGACGGAGTCCTAGTGGTGGTAGAAGAAAAGGTCCATGGTTGTTCGGTTGGAAGATCTGCGGTCCATAATCTTGAGGTACTCCACCATTATTGTTGACTTGTTATTGATTTCCGGGAGGAGCTGGTAATTGGACTCCTACCGGTGGAATTGGTAATTGAACTCCTACCGGCGGAGCTATTGGGAGACCGTTTTCATCCAACTGAATCACGGGATCTTGAGCATTATCTTCTGCCATTGCTTTTTCTAATTTTTCTTGTTCTCTTGCTTCTTTATCTCTTTTGTTTTTCTCTCGTACTAGGCGTTCGGGATTATCAAGGATCACGATATCTCCAAGCATATACCAAAACCTGTAAATCTGAGAAAACAAGAACAACCCAAAGCGTAAAACTGAAAAATAAAAATTAAAACTAAGCTAAAAACTAGCAACTAAAACACTTACGGCTAACACCGTGGTCACACGCTACTGTCCCCGGCAGCGGCGCCAAAAACTTGGTGTCTCCTAGTGTGTTCTAAATAAACACACCTAAAAAGGCAAGACACGTACCGCAAGTGTACGGGTCGTCCAAGTAATGTCCGGTAAACGGGATTGATCTCAGGGACGGATTAGGTATGATTCAAAGTGTTATGCACTAAATGGAAATAGTTGCTTGAATGAAAATTAAAAGAAACAGAATAGATTTTTATTTGATTTTTGATTAAAGGACTAAAGTGCAATTAAAGTAAATACTAAACTAAATTAAAACTAATGCAAGAAAGTAAATATGAAGAGACTAAAAGATGAGAGAATAGTACTTGAGTAACGCTAGGTTTCACCAAAATAAACTTAATCAATGCTTCTTCTAAGGGACAAATTAGTAACTAGTAATAGTCGGGATTCTAGATTCTCCTAACCCCCGTCAGGGTGGACTTAGGAGCTATTCTCAGGTGTTACAAACCCCGTCAGAGCGATCATAATCCACCTTCGAATGTCAAGTTCTCTACCCAATTGGCTATAAGATTAACTTAGTCCGTCAGGATCAATAATTTCTATCTTACGTTTATTATCTATGTCAGTAATTAAACCCCCCGTCAAGATGATCACTTCCCCACCAAAGTGAATAGCCTAATTACTCAAACCTATGTCTAATTGGCCAAATTAAATATAGTGAAATTAACTTACGATAACAAACAATACTAAATTACTCAATTTGAATTAAATTATAAAAATCCCAAATCAGAAAGCATTCATTAAATAAATTAAGGTTCAACCCTCACAGCGATTCTCAAGCATTTAAGAAGTTTAGCTCATAATGGAAAATAAAACTAAAACTATGGAATTAAAAGACATAATGTTTTACAGAAAGAAATAAATAGAACCTAATGAAGAGGTTGGGTTTGGCTTGAATTGGAGATATAGACAGTCTCCAGCTCTAGCTTTCTTCCTTCCTGCTTGCTCTGACTTGAATCCTTAAGCCTCTTTGATAATTATATGAAGTGTCTAAAAGTAGGAGGTTAAGGGGTGTATTTATAGGTGTTGGAAGACCCTAGGTCGAATTTGCTTGGAGTGGAAGACAAGTCAAAGACTCTCATATTCGTAGCCCTAAATTCTAGAAAAGGTAAGATTTGCTGCTGATTTGATTTGGTCATATCTTTTTCAATACTTATCCGTTTGAGAAGTTCCAATATATGAAACTGCTTGTCTTGGAAAGAGCTTTCTATTGGTGCAGACCACTCGTCCAGAATCCATGCCAATCTTTAATTATGATTTAATCTCTAAAACGTGGCTGGAATTTCAGATTTCAAAAGGCAGCTTTATCTTTTCCTCCTTTGAATAAATCTTTCCTAAATCTTCTTATTTCCATGTAAATCTTCTTTCCTTTAATCTTTATCTTGACTTGGTCTCTAAGTAATTACCATTTATCTTTTAAAGCTTCACAAAAAATAAATAATTAAACCGCATATGCTTAAAAAGAATAAATCAATAAATCAAGAAAACGAAATAGGAAAGTGTACTCTAAAAATAGAAACTCGAGTAAAAATCATTCCTAACACTCTAAAATACACTAAGACTTTATTCTTACTTCTCCACCTTGGATTGGTCTTTCATGAAATTCAAGAACCTATTTAACTTTGCATAAAAAATAGTCAATTTTAAGCACAAAAGCTCAGAAATTGAAAATAGTTAAATTCCAAGGGGGAAAAGTGTAATATGGCAAATTATGCATGAAAGTCTAGCTAATAAGTCAATAATTCACCTAAAACGATGTCTCCAGAGGGCTAATAATTAGAACAATTAGGGAGACATCACATACATGGTGAATGGCCAGCGTTTGAAGAGATACCATGACAGTGAGGACTTCGGGCGAGAGGAGACAATCCATCTCGTAGAGTACGCTTAGCCTGAGGTACACGTCTAACTCAAAGACGTTAAACAAAAGTGCTCTTGGGAGACACCCCTTATTTTAATTGCTTTTTAGATTAGTTGTTTTTTGCTTTGTAGTGTATAATATTAAGTTAGTGTATATTTTTAATTGTGTTTACAAGCTAATAGGAGAGAAAGGTAGTGTGCTATTGTGCAGGAAATGAGTTTGGGGTCAAAGAAAATTCTTGGAAAAATTCGAAGGCTGGTGCGGGGTACCCATGCGGTGTACCCATACACCGCACCTATGCACCGCGCTTGAAAAAACCGTACCACGGGTCGGGCACCACGGGTTTTATACCGAGACGAAAAAAGGGATGGCTGATAGGCGCGGTGCACCGCACCCCTATACCGCATGCCCAAAACACGTGCCACGGGGTGATGTATTGCGGGTTTTTTCACGAGGTTGCTGCGGTGTACCCATGTACCGCACCCCTATACCGCAGGCCCAAAACGCGTACCACGGGGTGCTACCACGGGTATGCTGCCGAGGCTAAAATTGTTTGAGCTACAGCGCTGCGGTGTACCCATGCGGTACACCCATATACCGCAGGGATGTACCGCGCCTGGCGGTTTGTGAAGAATTCAAAGCCAATTCAACTTCTTACCTTACAAGATAAATCCTAGCCTCTCCCATACAAAATTTTCAGACCCAAACACTATATATACACCTTAAATCTTGTGCAAACCTTCACAATTAACACAACAACTCCACAAATTCTCTCCTCTATCTTCCATAAACACAATCCCTTCATCAAATTCATCACACTACACCATTAAAACACCATCAAATTCAACAAGCTTTAAAGTTTTCTTCCAAGATTCATCAAGAAACCTTTCTCTTTCATCAATTCCAAGCAACAACCTCAAGCTAAACCAAATTATCTTAAACTTTTAATCCATCCTTGGTATAACTTGAGTTGTGGGTAAATCAAGCATGACTAACAGATCTGAAGCTATGGAATACAAGAGAAAGTGTTTTTATCCTTGGGAAGAATAAGAAATTGCCTGGATCCACCATTGAAAAGCCTATCACCATTGATGAGGCTACTGAAGAATCAAATGAAATGGCACCAGCACAACCACTACCAAAGAAGCTAACTGCCAGAATGTCCATACCATCAAGAAGGCCTTTGAAGAAGATAAAAATTCAAGACCAAGGTTCTTCTACTTCTTCCTCTGAAATTGTTCATGATCTTCCTCCTTGGGCTCTCAAATTACAAAACGAAATCGAAAGATTACAAGAAGATAACAGAGAACTTTGGACGGAAGTCATACAGATGCAATCACAGTTGGACGATTTTACCTTGGAACGGGATATTGATAGTTATACTGACCCCTCTGCTTCGGATGAAGATGAGGATATAATGGATCTCTATGGCCAGCCAGGTAAGTCATTCTAATTTTTCTTAATAGCTTGTATGCATTAGGTAGTTTAGTTAGTAAAAATTTTAAATTTTATTTCATTCCTGAGTCTTTTTCGAGTCGTGGGGACACAACTCACTTTTGAGTTGGGGGTGGGGATTCGTTGTCCTCATCTTCTTTTCGTTTTTGCATAAAATTTAAAATTTTTAGGTTGAATTAAGGCATAGAATATTTCGAATGGACCTATTTGAGCATGATTTTATTAGGTCAATGATAGTAAGTAGTATGTTTTTTGAAAGATGCAACAAAGTAGTTTAAATGCATGCATGAAAACAAGAAATAAAGGATAGAAAAGTTAATGAGAAATGCTAAGAATTCACGTTGAAACTTAGGGATAGTTATTTGGTGTGTAGAACGTGAGGTTTGAAATTAGTTGAAAACCCGCTTGACTATGAACTTATAATGAAAACGCAACGAAATCCGGTAGTTAGAAAAATGATTAAGGCAGTTCTTTCATGATAAAACACTTGAAGCCTTTTATACTTTCTCACCCTTTGATTTGATTATTATTGTTATTTATCCGTCTTAGCCCCTCTGAGCCTTTCTAAAGATTTTATTGAAACACATAATAATCCATACCCTTAGTTTGTAGGACTTATCTATATGACCCGTACTCGAATCGCAAAACCTGAGACAACTCGTTTTAGAGCTTGAGTTTGGGGTGGAGGGTTTCATCATGAGGGAACATTGGGTTTTAGGAATTATGTTTATGATTTTATTGATGATGAAATTGTTATTATTGTAACCCTTTGCCGGGGTATTAGTGAATGAAAAAGAAGCTACGAGCTAAATTTGCCAACAAGGGCATAAAAAGAATATATATATGAAAAAAATAGTGTGATATCTCAACATCAAAAAGAGAATCATATCTATACAAAAAAAATTGATATGAAAAGAAAATATATATTCGGAGTGGCAAAGTGGATTTTATATCATCAAAGGTTTTAAAAAGGGATTTATTGGGGATGCACGTTAAAAAGCATCAATAAATTGGGTTGAGTGAGAACATCTTCGAGTGAAAACTCAAGCTCTAGGGAAATTCGTTGATGGCTAGTGAGGAGAGAGCCAAAAACTCACTTTTCATTATCCAAATATACCACACCGTCCCTAAGCCAAGTTATGACCAAAGACCTTAGGATTTTTAACTACTAGATGTAGAAACAATTGAGCTATTAGGTAATGGGTAAGTGGATCATTGGATGCTATATTAGGACCTATGAACAACCTATAGCCATGAACATGAACTAAGTTATCATCCTCTCCTTCTGGCATTGCGAAATTAATCTTGACTTGAATTTATGGATTGTTGATTACATGTATATTAAGCATATTTGTGCATTATTTCTTGAGCATTACTACATGAGACTTTTTAGATATGTTGCTCTAGGATCATTCATTATATTATGTTCTTATTCTCCTCCGACTTCTTCTTGTTTATATGACTACCCTACTGTTCTTTACTTTTATTGTATCGGGACGATACAACTTTGAGTTGGGGGTCTTGATGTCTCCTCATTTGTGATAATAAAATATACTTCTGAGACATCATTTTAGGCTTATTTATTAGTTTATAGGTTGAATTTAGCTTAGTTTAGTGCACTTTCCTATTTTGAGTCTTGATTTAGTAACATAATATTTTTAGAGCATATTGGGTTTAATTGTTTATTTAGTGTGAAGCTTTAAAGATAATTATGGAGATTAATTAGAGTCCAAGTCAAAGACTACAAGATATGGAAAGAGATTAGCATGGTAATTGGAGAGAGAAGGAAACTGAGTTCAATTAGGAAAAGGAAAAGCTGCCTAAATCTGAAATTCTGCAGCACACGCCTAAGGAAGTGGTGATAACTCCAACAAAGAAGCCGATTTTGGTAAAATCCTTTCATAGAGACGTAGATAATTCGCTGAGGAGTCTTTTGGTATATTATGACCAATAACGAAGAAGATATGCTCAAAACAGTTCAGCAGTAATTATCTTTATTTCCATACGAATTTGAGTTGGGCTTGGAGTCTATTACTTGGCCTTTCCTCCAAGAAACGAATTAGGTCAACCTATACACTATAAATACAGCCTCTTAACACTCTTAAATCATCCTTGGTAAAACCTTAAGCCAAGAGGAAGCTTACAACACAAGAGAGAAGTCTGGAAGGAGCTGTTCATCACAATGTCTTCTTCTACCTTTAAATTTGTAATTTCTTTCTTTTCTTTCATGAACTAAATTTCTTTAGCTTGAGTTTTAGCATATATGTATGAACCCTAGTTTTGATTGACATCTATCTAATTTGGGAACTTAATGTTTTAAATTGAATTATAGTTTTTATTCTCTGTTTATGTGTTTGGGTTTATATTTTGTGTTCTTGTGGACCGCAGCCATATAGAATTACCATCTAGTAATTAGGTCACCATTGACAACGGTGTTTAATTGCATGTTTAGCACATAACGTCTAGTATTCGGTTTAGATCTGACAAATCAACCTAACTAGATAATCACTATGGTTTAGTTCTTGTGACTATTTACCAATTACAGAAAAAGTTTGCTTAGGAAGCCTTATTGACACAGGTAAATCCTATTTAAAACTACCGATAGAGAATTGGAACCGATTATTGAAATACTACATAATTCACCCTTACATGTTTAGAACGGTAAAACTAGTGGGGATTACATGCTAATAACTCGAGCTATATTCTCATACTACTTCTTTTTCGTATTTACTTTTCTGTCTTTAAATTCTTAGTTTAATTTAGTTAATTAGAAAATCAAACAAACATCTATTTGTCTTTACTTTTATCTGCGTTTAGTTGTTCTAACTTTAATTATTTGCACTTGATACTTGCATAAGATTCCCCTAACCTTCGTAGTCTCTGCGGAATGAATCTTAATCATTTAACTAAAACTTGCATACGATATGTATACTTGCAGAACCGTGTAGCTTTAGGGTGTTATTTGCACTTTATTTATATATTATTTTATCACACCCTAGGCTCCACCACCCTAACTTCGACTATTTAAAATTTCGAGAAGAATTTCTAGTCATGACTTTGGAAATGATTGGCTGACCCCCTAGATTTTACTCTTAGGGTATCAGAAATAAATTCTAGTCGCAATTTTCTTAGGTCGGAAATGATTGGTCATCCCCTTAGCTTCGCATCTTAGGGACCAGGAATAAGTTTTATTTACGACTTTCTTAGGTCGAAACTAATTTACCAACCCTCTAGCTTCGAATGTTAGGGGTCCAAGAACAAGTTTTAGTCGCAAATTTCTGGCCAAACATGATTGGTCGACCTTCTAACTTTAACTCTTAGGGGTCCGGGAATATTTTTAGTATCAACATTCTTAGGTTGGAAATGATTGGTTGACCCCCTAGCTTCGACTCTTAGGGGCCCGAGAAGAAGTTTTATTCGCGACTTTCTTAGGTTGGAGATGACTGGTTGTCCCCTTACCTTTAACTCTTTGGGATCCGGGAAAAAGTTTTAGTCGCGACTTTCTTAGGTCATAAAGATTGGCCTTCCCCTAGTTTCGACTGTTAGGAGTTCAGAAATAAGTTTTAGCCGTGACCTTTGTTGGCATATAGCCTCCCTTAATAGGTTGTTTTAATGTGACAAATCCTCTTGTGTTTAGTGTGCTAATTATTCTTGTTATACATATTCTATCTTGCACTCTAATTCATCAAAAAACACATTCTTTATCATTTAGATCAAAGCTTTATTGTTTTATCTTAAGAAACTAATTCTCATACAAATACTTTTAACCTTATCTTTGTGTACATTGAGAATTAGCTTTAGTGATCAGCTACAAAGTTTATTAGAATGATGTTCTCTACAACTCTCGTGAAGAAGGTTTTCTGATCCGAGCATCATAGTAAAAGATATACTCACTAGAAGGTGTTTTAGACCTTTGGTGCGGTATACCAGAGTTTCTGTGCGGTACACCGCAGCCCACGGACTACACCACGGACCAGGGGGCTAGTCCTTCAGAAAGCAAGTGAATTAAGCAAGGTCAGTGTGGTACACCGCACCAACCCCGTGGTGCACCGCAGGTTAGGGTTTTCTGCAGCAAAATGAAGACTAAAGAATATATCCGTTGGGGATATTAATATATCCGTTGGAGACAAGTCTTATGACCGTTGGGAGCATTTTGCAGCTATAAATTGAAGGTCTTTCAAGGCTACAACTACACCTTCAACCCATATACACTAAGGGGCTTAATTGTTATCATCCAAGAAGGTGTCAAGAGCTATACATTGTCATATCCACTCAATTAAGAAGTTAATCCAATAAGCCACAAAGTTCTATCTACTCAAGAGGAGTCTTTCATGCTTAAGTGTTATATCTACTCATTAGGAGATTGTTAGCAAAGTAGTTTCACCCTTTAAACTCTTTGTATTTATCCTCTTAAGTCTAGTTCTTGTAATAGATAGATTATGAGAGAATTTGAGTATCGGGAGTATACTCGGTGTCCTTGTGTTGTGATTACACAAGAGTTTCCTTCGTGGTTTCGAAGAGGTTGTCCTTCGTGTTATCGAAGAGGTTGTAAGGGTTATTGTGTTCTCGACCCGGTTAAGAGAGACACGGGAGCTTAGTGAAAAGCTTGAAATCCTAAGGAGGCTTCCTTAGGTAGTGGATGTAGGGAAACCGAACCACTATAAATCGTGTGTATCTTTCTATCCCTACACTCTTTATTTTCCGCACTTTATATGTTTGATAATATGCTAGTATGAATATTGTGATATTGATTATCTAGTTTATCTAACTTAGATCATCTAGCATAGTAAGAGAATAGATAGTTGATTTACTTGTTTAACTTATATATCGAACCTCTAACCTATCCATTGCATGATCCCTTAAGAGTTTTATATATTAGTTAACTTAGAAGTTTTTCTCTAAAACATATAATTGTCCAAAAGATTTTTAATTAGGCATTAATCTTTTTAGTAATCCTATTCACCCCCCCCCCTCTAGGACTTTCAACCTTTTACTGTCAAGTATAATTATTTCTTTTAATGTAAAAACTCTCAATACAATGTATATCAGGCTAGCCCATAACAGAATTGCTAACGCTAGATCAGCTCTCCCTTTTCCCAGATGTTATAAATCAATATGTATGTAGAATAAACTCGTTGTTTACTAAAAATAAATAGATAAGGATATGAGATATTGATCAAACAAATAAGTAATCATAACCTCTTTAAGGATGGCCTTATGTGACGAAACCACCATCTTTTATGTTAGGCGGTGTTTGTTTGCATTTAATGAGATCTTAATCTGGTTCATTAAGACACTGAACCAATAAGATTTTTTGTTTTTCTTGAATAGTTCAGATCTGAATAACTATTAACTGGTCTGTTTCATTAAGATTTAAAACTAAGTTTAATTCATTCAGTCACTGCCTCTTAATAAAATAAGTTTTACTCATATATTATTCAACATTCAATACTTATCACATAAAAAATCAAACGACACCTTAGTCTATTTAATCCCTGTTAAATAAATATTTTGACTATAGGTAAAATAAAGATGAGTAAATAGAATGGTCCATCTTCTCTATAGTTTTCAAAATAATACTTTGAAAAACCCTAGCAAAACGCGCCCCTCTCTTTCTTTTTTCCGCGCATTTTTTCCAAACTCAAACTGTCCGCTATCGCCGATTCCCTAGCTGGTGATGTCGGCCTCCCTCTTCTCTCTTTTTAGTTTTCCAACTCCATTTCCCCCCTTTTCTTTTTATTCTTTTCCTTTTTTCCCTCCTTTCAGGTGTGTTCCCCTCCCCCTCCACCAATGAAGCATCATTCTCTTCAACTAGTGGTGACACTTTCCCTTTCTTCCTCCATCATAACCCACCTATACTCAAGACATTATCTCGCCACTTAGGTGGATCTGCCAGATCCGGCACATTTGTCCCAAAAACACCCATCAGACTGCTCACTTCCGGTCCTTTGGGGTTTTCCCTGGGCGGTGACCGCACTCACTCTATTTTGGAAGTTAAGTTTGGCTATTGGGTTTCACAGTGGGTATTGTGGGTGTTCAACATTGTGTTTGGGCTTTGTGGGTCCACACCATTGTGGATCGCAAGCTGGTTCTACTTTATGCCTCTCTCTGCCCATCTTGGTCGTTACAGTCTGGGTCGAACCCAGTGGTTCAAAAAGTTATCTTGTTTGTTTCGTGTATTGGGTTTTACCTTTGTATTGCGTTTGTACTTCACTATTTTACTTTATGCAGGTTAATCCTACTGGATGTTGGTGGTGGTTCACTTTTGGCCTGGCTTTTTTTTCATTGAAATATGCCAAGGGAAGTCTCAGGTGTTTTCCGTTTACTCGAGGAGTTCCTTGTTTGGTTTTTTACTGTTTGAACCTGGGTTACGATAGTCTGACTTTTCTGGATGAGTTTAGGTCGTGCTCCTTTGGTTTCGTTTTCGATTTGGTTCCCCCTTTCCATATCCACCTCTTTCACCCTCTCGTGTTGTGCATTTACCACCCTTGCTAGTTGTGCAATCTCCTGAGTTCGGTTGCTTGCCTACGTTGCGTTTTTTTCACCGATTTGTCGATTGCTTGGTATTTGTTTCGTTTAGGTCGTGCTCCTTTGGTTTTTTTCCTGGATGAGTTTAGGTCGTGCTCCTTCGGTTTTTTTCACCCTTGCTGGACGATCGAAATGAGTTTTGGGAATCGTCGAGTTATACGAGATATTAGAGCGCTCTCCTGCTTGGCCTTAGTGTGTGTTATCTTACTTGTCTGTCTTGTAATGTTTTCTTTGTCTTATGTTCTTCAGCAAGTAGTACTTAAATGTGTCCATTCTTGAGTTTACTACATTATGACCACATTAGTGTTCTTTATCAACTTTTTTTTGCTTGGATGTTCTTTATTTACGTCTGGTAATCCTTAATTTGGCTAATTTCTTCATGATTGGAGGTTTGTCAATATTCCTATTCATATCTTTGGTGGTGTGATATTTTTTTTGAAGTTTTTTATCCAATAAGTCTTGAGACCGGTACTCAAGACTCGAATGGCCGAGCCTTCCCGTACAATCTATTCTTTTTAAAGTTACTTATAAGATTTTACATTATAATTTTTTCTGCTACCCAATTTTTTTAAAAATAATTTCTATTTATTAATATATATATTAGACAAAAATACAAAATCATAAAAATTTCCCTCTCTTTGTAAATTATGATTTTTTTATAAAATTTTACTACAATTCTTTCCACTCCTCTTTTTATCCTTAAAAGATTTTTATTTACTATATATATTAAATAAATATTTAAGAACCTTAAAAATATTGTATCAAAGGTGAAGTAGTCGTGGAGTTCGAATCTCTCCACCCTACACTCTCCTACCAAATTTAGCTTTAGGCGAGTAGTGATGGTTGTCGAATTTCGATCTGGAGCAATGATGGTTTTACTAAGCTCCAACGCTTTAACTAGAAATTTATGTGCCATTCTTCCTCTTCTTCTCAACATTTTGTAGGTGGAATCTTGAACTATAGATGTTTGATCACGTGTTCATGGATGTATCTTATTGCAACTCGTTAGCATTGAAGCAAATCTATGGAGTAGTGAAGATCGATTCTCTCAGTGAAACTTTAAAACTGCTTGGATACTCAGTGAAGCTCGCTGCCATGGTTGAAGCATGTCCCAAAAGAGCTTTGTTTCACAGGTGGCGTTAGTGGAAATGTTTTGAAGCTTGGGCGAACCTTCTAAGTGAAGAAGATGATTCACATGCCATCTAACTTCCATGGATCTAAAGCTTCAATAGAATTTTTGCAAGCCATTGCAGAGTTTAATAAAGAAGCCAATGTTGTCCCTATTCTTCGAGATCTAAGGTTGGTTCAAGATTCGTTCTTTTGGTGAAGCCATTTCATGTCAGATCTCCATTTCGTGAAGCTCCGTTCTACGGGTGAGTAGCTTCGAATACTCGATGAATTTCAGTTAGCAGCTTCGTTGGAGAAGATGATTCGAGATGATGATACTCAGTGAAATAGGCTGACGCCACGCTGATATCAACAACATACAATTAATTTTTTTTTTGTAAATATATTATTTACATAATCGGTAATCGGGGTTTTTAAATTATTTTTTGGGTAGAAGCTTTTTATTTTATTTTTTCTTAATTGTTGTAACTTTTTTCAATTATTAAAATAAAATTTGTGCTATCACTCCCTCATTTTTTTGTCAATTCTTAATTTCGAGTATACTCAGTGTTCTTTAAATCATAAGCAGAGATTTTTGCTGAGTACTAAAAGATTTTTTGTTGAGTATACTTAGTGATTTTTTTGATACTCGCTAAAACCTCAATACTCTGTTATATCACTGAGTACGCCATGGGTGGAGACGACAGAGGTGGTTGATGGTCAGAGATGAACAACTCTGATACTCAGTAACTTGATACTCAGTGACTCGTCTAGTGACAGGGTGAGTTGGTGATCTATACTTAGTGGCACTTGTTCTTTTTTCTTTTATGTGATTTTTGTTTTATTGAAGGTATTTTAGTATTTGGTCACCCATAAGATTGGGTGGGAGCCTCTTTGAAGAACTTAACCACATGTTCCCTATAGATCATAAAGTTCATCTTCAAGACCCTATAGGTCAATCACCGTTTTTTTGGCCAAAATGGTGGTATGTATAATAGTCTGTGAAATGTTTAAATAACAAAAATAGGTTCTATATGCATTACCCTTCTCGTGGAGTACTTTTACCTCCCGATGGTACCTAATTAAACAACTACTTAGGCAAGGGAGAGAGGTGGTATTAGTTACCCAATTAAAAATAATTTTTTCTACGTTATGAAAAATTGAATTAGAAAGTCTATGAACACAAGAGAACTGCATCTTAGGATGTGTATTAATTATATTTTTAATGTCTTGGATCTCAGAGATCTCCCATAGTATGGAAAATGGACTACTAAAAATAGATTTATAGACTTGCAACACATAAATTGCAATAACGATGCTATAAAAAACTAAATTAACAACAAAACAGATAATAATTTAGGATATATACTGTCTCATCAACCAAAGCCGAAGAACAAAGTAAAGAAACTAAATTACCAAACAACAAGTAACTTAAATTTTCATGACCAAAAAAAGAAAAGGAAGAGTTAGCATTATCCATGGGGGATGAGATGGGGGGAAACATTAAGATTGCCAATATTACAGTAGAAAAGATTCTTGAAACACTCATCAACATTTAGTTTAACACAATCACGGGGATGTGAATTCATCATGGGCCAACATGAGAAACATCTTCACAGGTATTTGTCCCAGGTTCAAACTTTAGGCTTGAGTCCTTCATTAGAGCTACCTATTGCAAATAGAAGGAACATGAGAAAAAATAAAAATAAATTTATTCCTAGCAATACATATTTTCCATAGAAAACAACTAATAAGGATCCAGAATTAAGATTCACACATGGAGAAGCATATCACAAATAGAAGCAATCTATTCATCAAGGTGTCTGATAAGTCTTTTAGAAATTTTTAATTTTAAAAGGGAGGCTAACCAAAACTTCTTACCCCATTGGAAAGTCAAGAATAAGTGCTCGATAGATTCTCGTTCAACATTGCATATAGGTTAAATAAGGGAGGGAGCCATCTTCCTATGAAATCTATTACTTCCAATAGTTCCTTTATTATTTTAATAATGTTAGTATCTTTCAATAGTTCTCTTTGCATGGAAGCCCACCCTATCTTCTAGTAGCTATTGTCCATTCAAAGTTACTCCATACATTAAATACATCATAGACTAACCTTTATATTGTTTTAAGCTTCTGATCTTCCCAAATTCCTTCATAGTTATTTATATAGATTTGTACAGTAGAAGAAACGTCATGAAAAGATTCCAATATGAACTTCACCATACCACATATAGAAGTCATACATTAGATTGAGGCCAACAATTTGGTAACATGACGAAGAAAATGAATCTTTGGCACATAATAACAGTCACCACACATGCACAATTTTGGATGTTCCTATATTACTTTATTAGTCAAAACAAAAACCCAATTAAATCTAGGTTTATTTCAAATCGGGGATATTTTTTATTAAATTATCCATAATGAAAGCCACATTTTGGAAGTAGATTGGCTTTGATCAAGCAAGGATCGATAAAGTTTAGAATTTTTGGTAAAATAGATGACAATGATCGCTTAAGCCTTGTCCAAATAAATAATTTTCTTAGAAGTTTGAAATAAGTCATGTCCCGATCTTATCTAAACAAGATCAGGGAATGTCTTATTTTAACAATCTTCTTAAAAAAACTAGGTTGATGGATATGGGATATCCTGAAGAACTATTCAACATTATTTCGTCTTTCTTCATAGACAATTGTTATCCTGTAGGACGTAATCATACTAAAATTTATCTCATTAAGAAGAGAGAATTTCAAGTGGATATATCGTATATTAGACTCGCTAGCGCCGATTTTGTATACAAGGTAACTTCAAAATTCTCATTTATAGAATACAACCTTTTGTGCAAAACATTTTCTTTTCGGTCCAGACGACCTTCATCCAACTGAGAAGAATTCAAGTTAATATCATTATAGCCTATGCAGTAGCATAGCACTTTGGAACTGACAGTAAGAAAGAATTATGCAACTTTTAAATTTGACATGTCCAAATTATATGACAGGGTTCAATGGAATTTTTTCAAAAGGTAATTTTGAGAAAGTTGGGCTTTCATGAAAAATATATTGCATGAGTCATGAATTATGTTTCAACAATGTCTTATCAAATTGTGTTTAACGGTGACCTTTTCCAACTATCTTCCCAATTAAGGAACAACACCGGGGAAGGGGGGTCATGCTCTCCCCATTTATCTTATATGTCCCCACTAAGGTTATTATTGTGTTTTTGGAAAATCAAATGAGCATGGGGGATATTATAAGGCTTAAATGGGTAATCGAATCCATGCCTATTTATTGGTTGATGTTTGTAAATGACTCCCTCTTATTTTATGAAATTGGTCAAAAAGATATATTGACACTTAGAGAGGTCTTGCCAGTTTATTGGATAATTTCTAGCTAGTAGAATAATTTTCACAAATCCAGTATTTACCTTAGTCGGGGAACTCCACAAGAGATCAAGGATGAAGTCACTAACACCTTTCATTGTTAGCGTTCTAGTTCAAAGGGGAAATATCTTGGCATCCTCACATACATAAATATGTCCAATATTGACATTTCTTAATGGATCAAAGTATAAATTTAATAATGTACCATAAGATTGGAAGGAGAAACTACTATTTGAAGGAAGGGAAGGAGGGAGAAGGGTAATTACATAAATATTTTTATGCAACTCCCAATTATTCCATGTTCATTCTTCTTCTTCTAAAGAGGACATGTAAGATGCTTTTGAGTCTGGTTACTAAATACTGTTAGGGATACAATACTAAATGTATGATCCATTGGGTGGCCTGGTCTTTTTTGGCCACTCTAAAATCTACAAGTAGTCTTGGTTCTTGCGACTTCCATCTTATGAATAAAGCCCTAATGGAGATCAAGATTGGATACTGATACAATGTCTTGACAATCTTGTGTTTCAATTTTTGAATGGTATTTATATTCCAAATTCCTCTTAATGGGAGGAGTTTGAGAAAGGGTGCTCGTATTGGATTGGAGTAGGTCGTTAGCGGTGAGAGATATAATTAAGTTGGGAGTTATCAAATCTATTGGGAATGGGATAAATACTTCTTTCGACAAATAATTGACCGTTGAACACAACCGACCTCTATAAACCATTTTTCAATGGATGAATTGATTAGTCATAATGGCTCAAGGTGCCATCTTGAGATTATCAATTATTCCTTTGGGTTAGAGGTTATAGATCTCATAACTTGAATTCCTCTGTATGATCTCGAGCATGGGATAACTTGATTTAGCCCTTCATGTCTTATGGAGATTATTTTACAAGAATTGAATAGTTTGCCTTATTAAGAAAGAGAATGAATGTACAAGTATAAAATACTCCTCATCGGGTCCATGATTAATGAGATTTTGAAATCTTATCTGGTATACCAAAGCCTCCCTAAAGCATATTTGCTTTTGGAAGACATTTGGAATGTGAACCCTATCAGAGAGACTATGTTCAAATCCCCATTTACCCCCGTAATCTCCTAGAAAAATAAAGTGTCCCCCACCTCATATAACCAACCAGTGTAACTAGAGGTATTTGAGCAGATCCATCCCTCAACTACACATACAACCTGAAAATTTATCTTCTCTGGTAAAATTAATTTCTTTTAACTCTCAGATTTAAGCGCAAACAACTAATGATAAGAATTTGCTGAAACCTTCATTTTTCTTTCAGGCTGTAATATCTAAGTAGCTAGGATGAGGTACATATTTTATGACACTAAATGGGATGATGGTTAGGTCGCTCAGGCGACCAAACAAATCATGGGTAATATTTCCTTTCTCGGTCAAGTAAGCTCTACCAACCAACTCCAAATATGTGCCTTTTTTACTCCATGTTTGGTGGAGTCTAGCCAATATTCAGTTAAGATCTTGTAAAATGAATCAATTATATCCGATAATAGACCAACACAAATTGAGATAATTTATAAGGATCAACAATGTAATATCATATCTTAGAAGAAAAGATCAATTTGATGCTAATTTGAAGGTAAAGCGCTTACGATTCCTAAAAGTCGTATGTTTGCTCACAACATGAATGATGATGTAGCTAATATTCTTTCTGATATCTTCGAATTTCCAAAGTATAAACCATCTATTTAAACTTGATGGAACGTGAACTCTCTGAAGGTCATCCTATTATCATATTTTCCACTTAAATAATAAAATTATTGATTTTTTATCTAGATATGTTAGACCTGACAAAAAGATTATTATATAAATATATTAGATATAATATGATCCTAGAAATTTAAAAATATTTTTTATATAATAATTTTATTTTTTTCAAAGACGCATTTGTTGGAACGACCATATGTTGATGACTTGATGCTGAAAAGTATATACAATGCATGATTAAAAATAAAATTATTATTAAGAATTCTAACCGATAAAAAGAAAAGGCATAATAAAATTATCAAAACTTAGGAGCCATAGCTTGTGACAAGTAATGACGGATGTGCCTTATGGCTGGGTGGGCTTAAGCCCACCCTCAACTTAAAAAAAATAGTTACATGAAAAAAATAGAGTTTATTTAAAATTAATTTTTGATTATTTCTTTTATTTATTTCAATTTCAATATAAATATGTTATTTAAATTTATAAATCTTTTAATTAAAATTATAAAGAAAAGAAAAAGATTAAAGTAGACTGTATTTATTATTTAATTTTTTTTCACTAAAAATTATTATGTATCAATAATTTTTTATAATATTTAATTAAATTTTAGAAGTAAATTATTTATTATTATTAATTGCGTTGTTGCTTTTCTTTTTTTGGACGCATTGCGTTGTTGCTTATTTGTTAAATTTTTTATTTGCGACAGTTTATACTTAATTTATAAATTAAAAAGATTTCTAACTTTTCTGCGACCATTAGTGATTCATAATTTATAAGTTTATTAAAAAAGTTCATAACTTACTGTTTGCGGCTGTTTTTTATATTACCGGTGGCTAGGGGTGGAAATCGGATCCGAAAATTCCGATTTCCGACTTTTCCGATCCAAAAATTCCGATTTCGAAATAGATTTTTAAGGTTCCGAAATTCCGATTTCCAATTTTTCTGAAAAAATCGGATCGGAATTGGAACTACATATAAATTTCCGAAATTTTCGGGTTTTCCGATCCGATTTTATTTCCGAATTATATTTCCGACTCCGATTTTATTTTCCGAATTATATTACCAAATTATAAATTATATTTCAAAATAATATTGCATGGAGTATTTAAAACATGAAAATCGATGACCTGTTTCTTTGGTCCTTGAAACATGTAATATTACAGGATCATTTTCTGAGGCATTTTTGCAATATTTGTTTTTTCATGTTATTGGGAAATTAACATCGGTTTAGCATTGTTTTTTTAACTACTGTTATTTTGTTACTTCGTGTAAATTTTAAGTTTAATTTTTAACTATTGTTACTCTACGTGTAAGTTTTATAAGTTTAGTTTTTTACTACTGTTACTCATCGTGTAAGTTTTAAAATACTGTTCCGATTTATAACCCTTAATTCCGTAATTTCCGAACTTTCCAACCTAAAGTTCCGAATTTTCCGAACCAAAAGTTCCGAAATATCTGTGCCGAAATTTCCGAATTTCCGATAAATTCCGAAATTCCGAAATTCCGAAATTCCAAATTAGGAATTGTTTTTCCCAGTTCCTAAAAATTGGATAGGAATTGGAACATAAAAAATCTATTCCGGAAAAAATTGGAATTTTTTCAAAATACCCTTTTTACGATCCGTTCCTTCCGATTTCCACCCCTACCGGTGGCTAATGCTTTTATATGATATTATGTATTATATTTCATTAAACTATATTATATTTTAGTTCTAATTATTCAATATATATATTTCTTTTTTTATATATGTTTTGGTTAAAAATCCAAAACAAATAAATTTGGGGGCGTTGTTCCTTAACCCTCTCTATTTATAAGCCCACCCTAGTTTGTAATCTTGGATTTTCCACTGGTGACAAGCAGTGTGTTGATGTCCACCGACCCGTACCCACTTTTTTATTTTTTATTATTTTGCTTATTCTTTATTGTTAAACCTTTCATAAATATATGGGTTGACCCCATCAAGAACAAATAACCAGCTCAAATCCAACTCGGGCTAACCCCATAAAGAACAAATCTAGCTTGAACAAAACCAAAAGACTACATCAGGGATGTACCCAGGCCCTTACAAATTTTCAAATCACCCAGTATAAGGATGTATCCAACAGGAACAAAAAACAAATCACAGAACAATCAATCACCATAATAAAAAAAAACCATCTCGATTCAATTTCTCAAATTTACACCACAACTTGAAAATGGTAAAACCCATACAGGGCTGTACCCCTCAGTAACAACAACTAACTTGGGGCTGGCCCAATAAGGAAGGAAATAAAAAAATGATAACCCATGAACAACTACAACTATATGGGACTGGCCCATTATATACAAATAACATATTTGGGCTGACCCTATCAGAAAAACATCACGTACTGGGGCTGACCCCTTCTTGACCGACATTAAAAAAATTAAAAAAATCGATTTGGATCCACAAACTGGAGCTGCGGACGAACTCGATGGTGGTGGGGCTTCTTCGTTTAGGCTTGAAACCAGATTAAGCCTTCCTCTGGGTTGTCTTCGTTTTCTCGGTGGTGGTGGTGGGTTTTCTTCGTTTTCTCGGTGGTGGTAAGTTTCGCGTGCAGGTTAATGGTGACCATGGTCGATGGCGGCGAGGTCGTGTGCACGACCTGGATCAACGCCGGGAATGGTGATGAACAGTGGTGCTGAAGATGGAGAGGAGGGTGGTGCGAATGGTCTCAGCGGTAGTGGTCTTCCACTGCTACAAGGGGGCGGCGGTCTTCAACTGCTACAAGGGGGATGATGATGGTGATGATGATGAAGGTGAGATCTCGGCAGAAGGGGCTGGTGATGATGGTGTTGAAGTCGAGATCTGGGAAGAGAGGGGCAGTGATGATGTTGGTGAAGTCGAGATGGTGATAAAGGTGGGGTGGAGGTTCGGCGATGGTGATGAAGGTGGGGGGTCGGCGATGGTGATGAAGGTGGGTTGGGTGATGGTGATGTTGGTGGTGAGTGGGTTGGTGGTGGTGACGGATTCGATGGGTAGTTCACAGAAAGAGAGAGGTGCTGGTGACAGTTTCATGGTGGTGAGGTCAGTGGGAAGGGGGAAAGTGGGTCGGGTGTTTAATGGGGTTCAGAGAGAGAAAGAAAGAGTGAAGAGAGGCAGATATGGTTTCGGGTGTTTAATGGGGTTGGGGGTGAGTTTTTTCTTTTTCACTATGGGGTAAGGGTTTGGGAACATTTTAGACTTTTATCCTTACTAATTGAACTCCTAACTAGTACTTAGAATTGAAGACTTAAATTATAAAGTAAGTATTGGACCTTAAAAACTAAATTTCCCTTATAAACAACATCGGGACATTGTAGTAACGTGGTCATAAATCATTTGCTAAAATCATGTGTAGGGAAATAAAGTCTTATAATTAATTATAATCAAATCAGTCTAACATCAGATTGTATATATTGATAATTTAATATACATCAAAGAGTAGGCTAGAGATGGTAAATGACTATATGATAAATCTCTTTCAATCAATGAGTATTGCTATCTAGTAAAATCGCAATCGAAATTAAGAGTCTCTTCAAAACCAGGCAATCACTTGTGTTTCCTGTGAAGCTTCTCTCCAAAAACCTATGTGTAGGATGCTCACGATACTACCTCCACAGGGATTATCGAATCAAATATTCTCGTGTGCTGTGTTCACAAATCTATAATTAGAAATCGATGGCATAAATGGAAGTAATGTAGATAGCATCATAAACTAAAATACTTCAATTGACCTTATTGCACCACTGAGTCCAAACGGAATCATCCAAATCGTTCCAGCTGTGTTGAGGCTGTGGATCGCAAGAACATATCAGTTGAGAATTTGAATAAGTTATAAAAGAAATATAAGCAGAATTTTCACCTGATCGAGAGAACCGATGTCTCTAACTCTGGATTAGGAAGTAGTCCGGATAGTAATACCATCATTTCAAATGACCACATCTCCAAGCTGATTATCACATAAATATAAATTTCATTAAAGTTCAACGTAAAGGGTAAGTAACCTATTAGGTCCTTTATCTTTGACCTTTTTGACAAGTTAGTCCTCTGTAATTGAAACTCACCAGACCATGACAGCTGAAGGAATTGCTAATCTAAGAAACGTAGGAATATTCTTCAAAGCTTCCTTGGAAAAAACCGGTCCAAGTTTTCGCACACGAAGAAGAGAACTTTATATAAAGTGCTAACAACAACGCGTTCATCCAATAAGAGATAGAGTTAGCCAAAGCAGCACCTCTACCACCAAGACCAGACTTGAAAACCAAAAGCCAACAAACAAGTTTGTGGATGAGAGTAATAATCCCCGAGGTAAGCATCATCGGGAATACTATGTTTTGACTCTGTAAGAATCTTATCAGACATTGAAGTAGACCATATGCGAACAGACTAGGAATCATAAAACGAGCATACAGTCCAGCTGCTTCTGCTATGTCTGAATTCTGACCTAACGCTTTTAGAATCGGACCAGTATTTGCCCAAACGAAGGCAACAGGAATACAAACAAGTAAAAGAACGAACATGGCTCTCTGCATGTAGATACCGAGCATGCGGTATTGCCTTCCACCGTATGATTGTCCGCATAATGTGTCTAATGCACTTGCCATCCCCATCTGCTCATATATAGGTATTTTATAATATTTTTAGGAACATGAGCCTAAGTTTCACTTTTGATTACATAAGGTTTACTATGTGGTTTATAATAATTAAATCAAATGCATAATTAGCAAAGTATATATGTCATCTGTGAAAGGTTGGCCACTCAAAACTTGTTTATCTTGGAGTTAATTGCACTCTAGAAACACATATTATGCAAAAAACATACTATAAGTCTATATCATGCAAAAATTGTACCACATGTCTCTATGTTAGGCAAAATAACCTATATTCTTCAAAATAATTTCCACTTTAGGACATGACCCCACCTAACAAATAGATCCACCCCTATCACAAGGGCGGATCTGCACTACAAGAAATAGTATCTTTAGCGGCAAAAAATTTTACACTAAAAATCTTAATTTCGCCGCTAATAATTTGTTTTTTGTTGCCTCTATAAGTTTCTCGCTAAAGATAACTTTAGTAGCAAATTATTTGTTTTTGTCTCTATTAACTTTATCTTTAGCGGCAAATATTGCCGCTTAAAATATAATTAGAGACCATTTTGATTTTTAAAAATATTATTAGAGGTCATTTTAGTTGTTGCCGCAATAGATTCCCCGCTAATACTACTATTTCTTGTAGTGCTGGGGCAGTGGACCGTGGGTGTTATGGGCCAGATGTAGTGGGGTGTATATACAGTGATAATAATATCTTTGTAATACCATTAGAAAATATGTCCATCCAAATAAAATATTTTAAGATACTAGATAAAAGTCTAGATATAGCTAATTCAGATAAAGGAGGTACTTATTATTATGATATTAACTCCCTATATTTTTTACTTTATATATCTCAGACCAACCTAATTAAGACTTTGATCAAGTTTCATTTGATGAGCAAAAAAAATGAATTAAGACTTTCAATTTTTAATTCTCGTTAACAAATTCTTTTGGATCCTCCCTTGTCGACTCATTGCTTATTGAGCGTCTGACATCCTCACCTGTAAAGGATACACAAACCTAGGACTGACTAGGTTATGGATGTCGCATATACTTATTTTTGTTCATCCCTGATAACCATGGTTGTGTGCTTAGATTTGAAATATTGCTCTTTGTAGTTGCTTTTATAGTATTGTCCGTGAATTATATGATTATTGATAATGATTTGCTATTGAAAATATGTCCATCTTGTATCTTTTTTAACGTCATGTACTCAAGTTTGTAAATTTTAGTATTTGGTTTTAGGTAGGGTGGTCTATATGCACTACAAGAAATAGTATCTTTAGCGGGAATAAATTTAACACTAAAAATCTTAATTTTACTGCTAATAGTTCGTTATTTGTCGTCTCTATAAGTTCCTCGCTAAAGATACCTTTAGTAGCAAATTATTTGTTTTTGCCTCTATTTACTTTATCTTTAGCGGCAAATATTGCCGCTAAAAATATAATTAGAGGCCATTTTGGTTTTTAAAAATATCATTAGAGACCATTTTAGTTGTTGCCGCAATAGCTTCCCCGCTAATGCTACGTACTATTTCTTGTAGTGATGGTTGTACTTTCTGTTCTCTTAGTATAGTGGTCCTTCACTTAAAAAAAGAAAAAAGAAAAAAAAAGAAAATACTATGATAAGGGGAGAGCACGGGTCGGTTTTACCCGGTTTTGAGGTTAGGGTAAACCAAGGGTAATATATTTCGGTTTAAGGAATTGCTTGGGTAACCCAATGGTAGGGTAAAAAAAAGTTTACCCTCGGGTTAATTCGGGTTACCCTTCGGTTACCTTCGGTTTACCCACGTTAGTCAACATTAGTCAAATTTTTTTAACGCATAAAAAAGTTTATAATAATGACAAAATCTGAAAAAACCGGTACTAATATATCTCTTAAGATCAAAGTTACAATTTTGACATTATAAATCAAGAAGTAGTGAATCGAATACTTCAAAATAAGTTATGCATGTTTGAAATATTCAAGAAGCCAAATGAAAAGATTTCTCTAATAAGCATGTTTTGTATTTTTTTTTTTATATTATACGGTTTTTCGGTTTGGGTATACCCAACCTAATAGTTTGGGTAATATATAGGTAAAATATATGGACCCGAAAAATCATAAGGTAACCCGATGGGTAAGGTTGACCTTGGTAAAATTAACATATATTTTAGATCGGTTTGGTTAAAATTAACTCGGTTTTTCGGTTTTGTTAAAATTCTGCTCACCCCTAAATGAGGAATATACCTTTTAAGGCCTCAAATTCAAAAAAGAGATTTTTAAGGGCCTAGTTAGTTTTTATGTTTTTTAAGGGCCTAACTAGAAATTTTTCTGGTTAGGGTCACGTTTTTAGGGGGTACACACCCGCTATTTTTAAAAAATTTGAGGGGTATATACCCCCTATTATAATTTTTTGTGGGTACACGTCCACCGTTTTTTTAATTTAAGTCCATATTATTCAGAGTCCATATTGTTCAGGTCAGTCCAACGTCAGTCTATTACCCACTAAAACAGCATCCTTACCCCCTAAAATAACTTGTTTACCCCCTAAAATAACAAGCTTTTCCCCTAACATAGCACCATTACCCCCTAAAAGAGCAAAACCCCTGAATATACAGATCTGCAAATAAAAAAATTAACAAAATTAAACCAATCCATTAACACAAACTGGTGGTGCTGCTCAAATCCATTAACACAAATGGGCTTTAAATCCATTAACACAAATGGGCTTCAAATGGCGAGTTAGATCAGGTTCGTGGTGGGTGACGGAGAGCGACGGAGGTGGGGTTGTTGGTGGTGGATCTGATTCGCGCAGCAGAGGGTTGTTGGTGGTGGATCTGGTACGCGCTAGAGAAGACAACGGAGTAGTGGTGGTGCGCTGGTGGTGGTGAAATGGATCTGCTTAGTGGTGGTGTATGGTGGTTCGCCGGTGGTCTGCAACAGGTTTCGGTGGTCTGCAACGGAGTAGTGGTGTGGCGTGGTGGTGCAGAGAGGCGGTTTTGTGGTGTAAAGGAGAAGCTGCTGCAGTGGGAAGGAGAAGTTGCAGAGGCGTGGTGGTGTGGTGGTGCAGGGAGGCGGTTCTGTGGTTGAAAGGAGAAGCTTCTGCGGTCGGAAGGAGAAGCTGCAGCGGCGTGGTGGTGCAGGGAGGCGGTTCTGTGGTGGAAAGGAGAAGCTGCTGCGATGGGAAGGAGAAGCTGCTGCAGTGGGGGGGATTTTTTTGCTGCAATTAGGTCGACAGAGAAAGGGGAGGGGAGGGTTATATGGGTTTTTTCTAGTTGGTTTCTAATGAGGGCCCCTTTTTATAAAACACTAGTTGTAGTAGGCCCTTAAAGAGCCCCCCCCCCCCCCCCCCCCCCCCCCCCTAAATTGATATCAATGTTTGGCCGAATGGTCATCCCACACTATTTCGTTATTTCTTTATCATGTGCTGTGACTCCTATGAACGACACTACTACTAAACAACCTTAGTGGTCCAATTTTTCTTTTTCTTTTTCAAACCCATCTAGATTAACTATCAACGAACAATACCCCCGATATAATTTAAAATAAATAAATAAACAGCATAAGATTAGTAAGATGTCCTTTTTTGGGGTAAAAAAGTAAGATGTCTAAAATAATTAAAAGAGATCTTACTTCAATCCATAATAATGCATATTTTACAATTCAAAAAATCAAGATCATCCATTAATTGATCAAAACAAATTAGAGTTCACGTTGTCAATATATAGATTTGTAGCTTTACATGCAAATGCTTAATGGTCAGTCGCGTTTACTCGTTCCCTTATTTCGAAATTATTTTTCTTTATTATTAGTCTATTTAAGTAAATACCAACTTGTCAAAAAATAGGAATAAATGTTGATATATAACATTGATGAAGAGGTAGGTATACATACCAACAAGCTGAAACCAGTAACAGTTGCAAAAGAAGTGGCCATGGATGCACCAGAGAGAGCCAACTCTCCAAGGTGGCCCACAAACATGATAGATATGAGCTGTAAACAGAACTGCAACAGGCTCACACATACCAAAGGACCTGCTAGCCATAACTGCTTCTTCACCTCCTCAACTATCTCCTTTCTTTCGAAACCATTTTCATCATCATTATTTTCAGTCAAAGATGAAGAGTTGACCAATAAATGCTTTTCTTCTTCCATTCCTTATTCCTTTAGCTGCCTTTGCTCTCCCAATTGGATTTGGACCAATGAAGCGTTTGTTTGGCGGTTAAATAAGCACTTCAATGCCGATCTTACCCATCGGGTAGATGCCTCTGTTACTAGATAAAATAGTATGGAGGACATTAAATGTCGAGGGTGTTGTTGGTACTTCATAAAGATGATGCGTGGTGTCACTCGTCATTGTTTTGTTGGTCCTTCGGAAAGATCATGAGCGGCGTACAGTCAGCATATGAATATGATATTGGTAAATGGAAGTGTACCATCATACTAATCTAGGATCTAAACGGACAGGATAATCGCAAATAAAATAAACTATAACAATATATAAATCTATTAGCATATCATGATAATTTATACCACTTTATGGTATTAGGAAACGTCGAGGGCAGGCTTTTGGACCTTTTATTCCATCTTACACCTGGAACAGAGATGAGGACATATCACCTTCTCCAGCGGCTGGAGACCATGAACAACGAACCAAACGTCGTAATGACAGACCAGGTACAGGTAGACCCTCGCGGGGTGATGACGATTCTGATTCAGATAATCCAAACGACGATGGAGCAGACAGCAGGAGGCGTAGAGTAACGGGCACTCTTCAGGATGTTATTAACCAAGCCATGCAACAAGGTACTTTTGAAACTATTCAAAGAACTACAAATATTGCAGATACTGTTGATCAGGGTGTTAGTGTCGATCGAGCGGCTAAAGGTCTCCAACTGGACCTTAATGAAGATGATATACATGCAAAAATTCAGAAAATTGCAGAACGACTAGAGGATGAGCAGTTTCAGGTGGGTACAGCTGGCATATCTTCTCCACGCAAACGTAATATTCAGCCTATGGAAACAGATGACATTCAAAACAAAGCGAAAAGACAGAAGCAAGTGATCAATGATGCGCAAATAAATTACTTTGGAAAGAACAGGAAAGTTGCAGTTCGTAGTAATCAGAGTGGAGATCAGTCTGACAAGAACACTGAACAATTAAGTAATAGTGACTTTGCCGAGCTTTATGAGGTTGATGACAGTGACTCTGAGACTGACAGTGAGGAAACACTAGCTGGTGGTAAGTTTGTGAATGATGAACACTTTACGCAGGATAACTCTGATGATGATAGTGAGTTGGATAGGCAATATTTAAGGTTGGTGGAGGAGATTAGGGTTGAAGGAAGAGGAAGGTTTCGTGGTCGAGGAGGACGAGGAAGCGGCCCCCCGGGTAGGGTCGCGAGGGGGAAATGATTGTCTTATTTTGGAACTGCCAAGGGATTAGGGCCCCCTTGACAGCGCAGGTTTTGAAGGCAATGGTTAAGGAGTATAGACCTTCCATTGCCTGCTTTTGTGAGACCATGCTTTTGGAGAAGGATGCCGCTCTTATCATTCGGAACCTTGGCTTTCAAAATCATTTTATCATTAATCCTACAGGTTCTAGAGATCATAAGGGTGGCTTCCTTCTTCTTTGGAATTCTGATGTGTCTCTATCTATTTTGTACTCTTGCCCTTACTCTATCTCTATTAATATTAAACTCTTTAATTTCGCGTATTACTTGACATTTGTTCACGCTCCATCTTTATACAGTGACAGACTCGCTTTTTATGACAATTTAACTAACCGCATTCATAATCAAAACACACCTACTGTCTTACTGGGGGACTTTAATGATATTATGAAATCTACTGAGCGACTTAGTTCTTCCCCTATTAACTTTCAACACATTCTGAACTTTAATAACTTTCTAACTAATAATGACCTTACAGAACTCACATCTTCTGGATGCTTTTATACATGGTCAAATAGACAAACTCACAACGCATTGGTTAAATCCAAGATTGATAGAGCATATGCAAATGTAGAATGGACAAATCACTATCCTAATGCGAATCTCTTCATATCCCCAGCAACAGGATCAGATCACTCACCGATTCTCCTCTACCATGAAGGAAAAGGTAAAAAACGTAAACTCCACTTCCATTTTGAGACAAATTGGACAACACATGCAGATTGTTATGGCGTTATAGAAGGAGCATGGGGCCCACCTCTTGCCTCTTCTACAGCTCAGACTATTCCAACTAAGCGTGATGCGACAACCACAGCGCTTACCAACTGGAGCAAATCGGCTTTTCCGAATAACAAGCGAAATATTAAGGAACTAGAGACTCAACTCATCCAACTGGACAACGACCACGGCCACTCAAATAACAGCTTCCAGGAACAACAGCTCAAGGACCAAATCAAATATTACTGGAAACGAGAGGAAATCTACTGGTTTGACCGATCTCGACAACAATGGCTCAAATTTGGAGATAAGAACACAAAACTTTTCTTTGCTCTAACATCTTTACGCAGAAACTGGAATAGAATCACTGCTTTACAATCACCAACCGGAATATGGACACAAGATGAAAAGGAAATTAAAACTCAGTTTAATAACTTCTATACAGATTTACTTTGTAGACCGGATAATGATCTTAATTCTGAAGCCTTACGAGATATTCAAAGCAGAATAACGTCAACAATGAACAACAAACTCACTACCATTCCTGACATGAAAGAAGTGGAGGAAGCAGTGTTTAGTATGAACCCGGGGAAAGCACCAGGGCCAGACGGATTAAACGGGAAATTTTACCAAGACTTCTGGCCCATTATACAACAAGATATATTCTTTGTAGTACAGGACTTCTTTATAAATAACACTTCCCTCGCTAATTTGAATGAGACTCTAATCACGCTAATCCCGAAGGGCGAAATCCAACTTGGTGTTGGGGATTATCGTCCTATATCGTGTATCAACTTTATCTACAAAATAATCTCAAAGATTTTAGCTACAAGGCTGCAGCAAATCATGGATCAAATTACTTCCCCAACACAAACTGCTTTCATCAAAGGAAGAGTGATACAAGACAATATTCTAATAGCGCAAGAACTCTCATTCTACATGAAAAGGAAGCTGAAAAAACAAAAACAGATTGCGGCTATCAAACTTGACATGGACAAAGCTTTTGATCTGGTCAGGTGGGACTTTTTGAGAGAACTTCTTAATAAACTTGGTTTTGCTAACACTTGGGTTCAATGGATTTGGAATTGCATAACCACTGTATCATCACAACTTAATATCAATGGAGAACGACAGCAGCTTTTCTTTCCTGGGAAAGGGCTAAGACAGGGAGACCCCTTATCACCTCTACTTTTTTCTTTACTTACAGAATCTTTAATATCTCTCATTGAAATGAAGGTTGCCACAGGGAAAATTTGAGCGGTACAGATTACAAGGAATTGTCCGGTGATTTCACATCTTCTCTTCGCCGATGATTCCCTTTTCTTCTTATCTCTCGATGGTCCCGATGTTGATGAGTTTCAGGAATGTATACAAACTTACTGTCAAGGCTCGGGGAAAAAGGTCAACTTCCATAAATCGGCTATCTCATTTAGTACTCAAACACCAGTTGACACCAGGACACGAGTGACACAGCAGCTTCAAATACAAGAGAAGTCAGACTTAGGGAAGTATCTTGGTATTCCCCTCTGTCATAAACGATCCAAGATTGAAACTCTACAGTGGATATCAGACAAAATTTTCAATAAAGCTCAAGGCTGGATAGCTAAATTACTGTCTGAAGGAGGAAAAGAGGTCTTGGTTAAGGCCATCTTACAAGCTATACCTTCGTATGCTATGACAATTTTCTCATTTCCAATGGGTTTTTGCAAAAAACTTACCTCAATCATTGCACGCTTCTGGTGGAACTCAATTGAACGTAAACGTATTCACTGGAAACAATGGGATAAATTAACGCTTCATAAGCTAATTGGAGGACTTGGCTTCAGGGATATCAAAAGAGCGAACACAGCTTTACTAGCACAACAGGCTTGGAGGATTTATCATTCACCAAATTCCCTGGTTTTCAAACTACTTAAAGGTATTTATTTTCCTCATCAGGATTTTATGCAGGTTAAACTCAAGCAAAGTAGATCCTGGTCTTGGGCTAGCCTCTTGGAAGGTAGGGATCTCATACACTCTCAAGGACTCATACAAATTGGAAATGGCAAATCAACACGCATTTGGGAGGACAGATGGCTCTTATCTGGCTTTATTAAAGATAAACCAATTGCAACAAACATTGAAAGGGTTGACCAATTAATACACGCAGCAGAAGGAACGTGGAATTTAGAAATGATAGACGCGAATATCCCAGACCCGGTTAAAGAAGAAATTTATCGCTTACCACTATTATCACAGGAGTCACAAGACACACTCATTTGGCCACACACAAAAACCGGAGCTTATTCAACTAAATCTGGATATGCTACGCTTACAAAGGAATTCCTTCAGACTACACCGCAAACTTCTGCCCAAGCGGAAATATACTCATCTCCTCTATGGAACTTAGTTTGGAAATCAAATGTGCCATCAAAAGTCCGCCACTTCATTTGGAAAGTTTGCTGGGATATATTACCTACTAAACGTAATTTATACAATCGGAAATGCACTGAGGATGACCACTGTCCTTGGTGTGGGAAACCAGAAACTTGTACTCATCTACTACTCTCATGTCATTTTTGTAAACAGGTCTGGGCAGGATCCGCAATGCAAATACGTATACCGGAGGACGAAAACTTGAATATTGGTACTTGGATACTTACAATTTCCGGAAAGAACTCCCGATGGCCTTGGGACACCACCATTATTACAGCCTATATCTGTCTTATACTTTGGAACATTTGGAAACAAAAGACGAAATGTCTTTATGATACAGGAGCACCTAATTTTCAAACGGTTTTATATCTTACACATGTTTCAATGTCTGATCTTTTTGGACAGGAATGGACAACAAATACAAGCACTACCCCCAACGATCGCGAATCCTCCTCCACAGCAAACTACTCACCCAGACATTCCACATGATACACAGATCATTTACACTTGTGACGCTTCGTTCAAAGATAAAACAATGCAAAGCGGAATTGGCATTGTGCGTAGGAACATTAACACAGGTTCAAGACAAGTGTTTTCGGCACCAATTTGGACAGATTCACCTTTGGAAGCAGAAATGATGGCAGTTCTCGAGACTACAAAGATGGCATGTAGGGACACGTCTCTTACAACTATTATCTGCTCAGACAACCTTGAAGTCATTCAAGGTATATCCATGTTGTCAGCAGCCTGGTGGAAAATCAGACGATCGCTTCAGCTGGTGAAGCAGATCGCAGAACGGCACGGGCGCCTGTCTTTTCGACATGTTCCCCGTAATCAGAACGGATGGGCTGATAGAGCCGCGCGTATTGCTAGACAACGGTTCGTTGAGAGAACCCCCAACGGTTCTCTGGCACGGGACTTTCGGAGGCTTGGTACCGGATAAGCTTTGAACCTTTACACTCTCCGTTCGTTTGACCAAAAAAAAATGATAATTTATAATATAAAAACAATAATTATCCGATTTTAACTATTGATTATACTTTTTAAATCATACTCAAATTATTAGATTCAACTTTATAAATAAATTTTGGTTTTTTAATCATAACAAAATTATAACTTTATATATTAAAAATTTCAAAAAATAAGATCATATATACAAGACACAAGTTTTAAGTATAAAAAAAATATTTTGTTTATTTTTAATTAAATAAAATATTTATTAATTTGTTGGTGAAATTTAGTGTTTCGATTTTTTTTAGTCAAGACGGCTTATATAAATAAAAATAAAAGGCTACAATGAACCGCGGTTTGACCAACCAAACCCAGGAATAAAAACCCAACAAAAAACTAAAACAAGAAACAAGCTACAAGAACAAAAGAGGGTACGAGGCAAACTCAAGCAGCAGATGAACCAGAAGCAAATGTGCCACCGAAGTAGCGGGGCGGGACCACTGAGGGTCAAGGGACCATGATCAATAAAAAAGATAATCTCAAACCTAGGGAAGAAGGGGAGAAAATCGACTACCATTTCAATTATTAACGGGATGGGCAACTCAATGGCCGAGGCGACAGTTGCGAGGCCGAAGATCTTGGTAATCCTCTGATCAAAGGAGATATCACTAGCCCAAGTGATGAAAACGGAACTCGAGACTGGACGGACCGAAAGAGTAACCACGCACCTAAAAGAGAAAGACAAAACCTGCTTCTCCACCCATTCTAAACTAACGCAAGCCAAAACAATCAAACAACTGAAATCCGAACTCAAAAAACTCCAAATGAACGACAAACACTCAAAGTTTCTCAAGTCAAATTCAACTGAATGAATAAATGTGGCCAAAGATGAATCACCACCTACGATAGAGAGGATTCGACAGGAGCAAGATAAACAACACGAGACACCTGCGAAATAAGGGTAACAAAACCAGGAGAACCAACACAAGCACAGAAAAGACCACCCCTTATGCCAACCTAACCTAGAGCAGGTCAAGCTCACCGAACAAAAAGACCTCGAGCAGAGAGATTGACAAGTGAATGGCAAACACCCGTTAATCCAAAGATCGAAATCAAGTGAACAAATTACTTCAACCCAGAGTGCATCACCACAAGCTCTCAGATAGAAATAACAAAAGACGAGGTTACAAAAAACAAACCACAAACACAGCCTCGCCAACAAATTCCCCTGCCAATCAACCAGAATAGCCACCACAAACGAAAAGCCCAATATACTAACATAACCAGCACACCAAAGTAAAATAATTATATAAAGGGAGCAGCCATCCTACCAATTAAACAAACAGCCAAATATTCAATCTTAACATGAAAAGCAGAAAAAGTGAGAGAGATCATGAAGGTCACTGGAGATCCAAAAAAGAGAGGCTCAATCCTCGAAATGACTCCAAGAAGGAGCGGCCAAGAAGAGAAAGAAAGGGGCGACTTAATCTGGTAAAGCAAAGCCCCAAACTGAAATTGGGTCTAGTACTGTTGAAATGGATTTGGGCTTTTTCCAGTGTTAGACCCAACAACAGAATCAAACGAAGAAACCATTCTCTTGATAATACTGATCCAACTCTTAACCCAAAACCAAAGATGATGGCGGAGCAAGAAACTTAATAAAAGTACCTAATCGTGAAATAAAGTCTTAAATAATTTATTTTTAAAGAAATAATTATTTATAGAAAACACCCACTCTATCTTTTTTATACCATTATTAATCTTATTATTAAATATATTATTTTATATTTAATACAATATTTATTTTTCAATATTAAACAAATAATAGAGTACTTTCGTCGCCGCCACCACCACCACCATCATATATTTAACCGCCACTACAGCCACCACAATCCCAACCACCACCACCTCCACCACCTCCACCACCACAACCACCGGTCAGGGCCGGCCCTTGGGTAAGGCCACCAAGACGGCCGCCTTAGGCCCCATTTTTTTTAATAAAAAGGGCCAATTTATCAAAATAATTTTTTTATAGTTACAAAAGGCCCTAAAAAATAAGTTTTGCTTTAGGTAACTAAGCATATTTTGGTTTCTCGGGGCGACCCTGCCAACGGTTACTAATTCCATCACACACGTGAGCGTCCGTGATTTTTTTTAAAATCGTCATAACTAATTCGAAAAAATCAGAAAAATAAAAAAAATTGTATTTTTGGATAAAGCAAATTAATATTTATATCTATGATTTTTTTCGTAAGCATGAAAGTCACTCCTCAAAATAGTGATTTTTTTTGGCAAACATAAAATTCACTGTTTGAAACAATGAATTTCGTGTCTGCGAAAAAAAAATCAAAAAAAAAAACAAAAAAGAAAAAAAACTCAATAAATTCAAAAAATCTGAATAAGTCAAAAGAAATCATAGATTTAAATATAATTTACTTTATCCAAATATGTAATTTTTTTTATTTTTCAGACTTTTTTAGAATTGGTTATGACATGTAAAAAAAAACACAGACGCACACGTGTATGATGGTATTAGTAGAAGGTGGTAGTGGTGGTGTTGGTGGTGATTGTTGTTGTTGTGGTGGTTACGTTGAGGTTGTAGCGGTGGTGGTGGTTATTCTGGTGGTGGTATTAATAGGGTGATGGTGGTGGTTGTAGTGGTGGAGGTGGTGGGGTAATGGTGGTGGGAAGTTGTACTAGGGTGGTTATATTTAAATGATAAATAATAAATTAATTAAAATGATTATATATGGGAATATTTTTTAAAGATTTTTTTAATAAAAAAATTTATTGAGTTTAGCAAATAAGTTTTTAATATATATTTATAGATAAATAACTCCTTAGATATATATATCAACCTTATTCACTATTTTTTTCGAAACAATATCTTAAATTTCACTAAGCCTTAGCCCTAATAGTTTCCGACTGTCCGGCTCCGACCCCTGCAGTTCACAATCACGTCACAATGATTTTTAACGGAGATTCAAGTGAAAAATCTAATATTCAACACGAGGAAACTTCAAAATAGAGCTCAAACCCATTCCTACCCCAATTTTAAAGCCTAGGTTAGAAATTGTTCTTTTTTAAAGCCTAACCCAACCAAACACGCTCTTTCTCTTTCTTACTTTTTCTGACATACATTTCTTTGTTTTCTTCTTTTGTTATTTCCATTAATCCGTATGCAATCTGTACCATCGGGTACGTACCTTTGTTCGGGTTTGTATGTTTTTATGTTGTGTAATAATTTTTTATTTTTTTGTGTAGAGTTTCGCTACGTTATATCCATGTTGAAGTCTATGGCTATGGGGCTGTACCCATGGGTACAGACCTCAAGGGTCCTGACCTACGTTGATTTTAAATTTTGTTGAGGTATGTGAAGTGATTTTTTTGTGTGAAGTGGGGTTTTTAGTTAATTGCATTACAAGTCCTCGTACTTTCACGTTTTGTCCATGTCAAGGTATAAGAAATCTGTTTATTGTCCATTTTTATCCGTGTTAAACTTCCAGGAAACAAATCACATGAACTCATTAGCTAGGTTCAGTACCCTAAGGCTCATTTTTTGTATATGTCTATGCACAAGGTGTCAAAATTGTCCAGTAATATACACTAGGGGCTATACCCTAAGGACTGTACCACATTATTACCTTAGCACTTCATTAAATCAGAATTCGATTTATAAAATGGTCTGGACCCAGGGTCCAAAAGGGCTGGACCCAGCAAAAACATGGGCCAAAAAGAAATATTGGAAAAATTTGATGAACTGTTTTTTTTAGGACCGGACCCAGGGCCCAAAGGGGCTGGACCCGGGCCAAAGACTTTGTACCCACAGTTACAGACGTTGCAGCGCTGGAGGAGATGGCGGGGTAGATCTTAACGGCCACGGTGGGTGCAGCATGGTGGTGGTGGATCTGAGCAGCAGGTCATCAAGTCAGGTACAGCGGCGGCGGTGGTTCTGAGCAGCGAGGTCATCACGAACAGAGACCTCTATTCTGCAGTTCACGGCGACAATGTCATCACGAACAAAGCAGCGGTGGGGTTGGCCTTGATTCGCGCTGGTGGTGGAGAATGTCGCCTGTTTTGTAACAGATTTGATGCAAAACGTTCTACAATAGAGGCTTTTCGCTTCTGCAGAGGGGAGGTTGTTCACGGCGGTGCAAGGGGGTGGGAAGAAGAGATGGCGCCGCGTTCGTGTTGGTGGTGGAGGATTAGCAGCGGCGGTCTTCGACGGTGGTGAGCAGATCTGATGTAGAGCAGGGCTTCGATGGTGGTGGTCTCCGGCTTCTTGTGCGCAACAGGCCGATGAGGGTGGCAGTGGGAAGGTCTGCAGACTGGAAATAGGGTGGCAGTGGGAGGCGGTAATGGTGGGGAGGTGAGGAGGTGGGTAGAGGGAGGGGGAGGGGTGCAGTAATGGTGGGGAAGTGGGAAGAGGGAGGAGGGGGAGTGAGGCGTGACAGTGGTAAAAAGTGAAAGGGGCCAGATCCTATATTGAGTTTTTGTTTTTGTAAACTCGTTTTCACTATGTATAATAGGGTTGGGGTGGTTTTTTATTTTCTTTAATTGAATTAGTTGAGTTAAGCAACTAGAGGCTTTACTATAGAAGTTTCATAGTCATGGGGCTGCATAAAAATATTCCCCCATTCAACACTGAATCATGTTGGTTTGCCCAGAAGTCCCAACAGTAGAAAGTTAGGACAAGTCATTAACCTTATTAAATATTGAAAACCTTGAAAAATCTTTTTCAACCTTAAAGAGCCGTGATCATCTTTTCTTGTTTTGGTCAATGTCGACGATATGGAATATTTGCCCTTTTGCATGTGAAACAAATTTGGCATGGCATCTATAGCATGCACAAGTTGACCATAGAAAGCAACATTAGTCTTTGTATACTAACGTACTCCAGTTGCAATGATGCAAATCAGCTTAGTGCAGATAATACTTTTTATTTTAAGAAGGGGGAACGGTAGTAATAGAAAACGTTTGACTTGAGGGTAGCATTTGTCTCCCATTTTGATCTTTCCCCAGTTATGAAATTCTCTCTACCCTCTCTCCTTACTAAAAACTCACTTTCATAGTTTGTTCAACATACATCACACAAAATCTCTAAATTTTAGGTGATTCTCATTACAATCTTGTGTTTTTCCTACAAAAATCAAAACAACACAAGTTTGAATCCTTAGACCTCCTTCTTTCCTTTGAGCCTCTTCTCTCTTCCTCTCCTTTCCTCTCTTCTTACCAAAATCCGAGATAATGGACTTCTTTGCTCCATCTCACCCCCTAGCAAAAAACAATGATCTAGTGATTACACCTGATCAAAACTCAGTTTACAAAAGCTTGCAAGAATTCAAGTTAACAGCTAAACTACTTTTTCATGAGAAAACAAACCATATATTCATAAAAAACCATATAAACAAATATTGGGCTCTCAATGATCAAGTTGAAGTGGAAAGAAATTCGGCTAATACCTACACTATCATTTTCAGTAATGAAGAAGATAAAGCTAAGGTGTGGAATCAAAGACCATGGACCATACAGGGTAAACACTTAGCTATCAAAGAACATACAAATTTTGATAGTAATGAAGTCACTCATACTACCTTATGGATTCAATTAATGGGAACTCCAGCCTACCTGTTAACCCATCAATGTCTTGGCAAAATGATGAAATATTTTGGTACAGTGCACAACATTGAGCTACCTGGAAACATCAATGTCAACGAAAAATCAATCACAAGAATCCAAGTAGATTGGAAATTAACAAATCCTCTAATCACATGTATCAACTATTGGGAAACGGAAACAAAATCAACTTGGATCAAATTTACTTACGAAGACATCGGTAAAGTATGCTACGGGTGTGGGCTCTTTGGTCACGAAGAGGGTAACTACTCTAACCCTAAGGTTAACCCTAAGCTTGGAGCTTGGATCAAAACCTCTACACGGGGTCCATCTTTTACAATCAGACCAATCAACAATAATAACAAGAAGATTGAAAGGAATGAAAATCTCAAGAACACTAACACAAGGAAGATAACAGAACCTCCGATGAATCGGAAAACGCAGATGAGTAAACTCGTTCCCAAATCGGCTACCGAACTCGGTCAACACTCAGTCAATGAAAAAGACAAAAGGGCCATTTCGGAAATTTTTGAATTTGGTACAACTAGCAACGGCAACAAGGGGAAAGGACAGTTAGTGGAGACTATGAGAGAGAAAAACAAGGACGGTAATGGAGGTCCTTGTATTTTGTCCTCATCGGTTTTGAAAGAGAAGAAAACAAAAGATGGGAAATATTTAGAAAAGGAAAAACATTTAGCAGATTTGGCAGATACTTTAGTTAAAAAATTAAATTCACCAATGGCCCAAGCAAATGAAATTGTTTTTGGCACATACATCAGCCCAACTCAAAATATAAAAAGCCCGAATGTTACATTCCCACCCAATCATACACAAAGCCCAAACAACCCAACCCCCATCTGTCTTAACCCAAACAAAACAACTTATCCTATACCCGATAACCTCAAACCCAACCCCAACAGTTCAACCTCATCTCTCTCTACCCCCAAATCAACTAAACCTAACCCTTCGTCTCCGATCATCAACAACCCTAACACCACCGACGACAGCTTAATCACACCCAAACCCTCTATTACACAGCATTTCTCTACACCCACTCTCTTCTCCAACCTCTTTGGGAATACGAACACAAAATCATGGTAATACAAGAATGGAGATCGGTGAAGCTTCAAATAGAATCTCAGTCAAAGTTAGAAGTAAGAAAACAAAGAGAAACTACTCAACTCAGATCAATGTAAAAAGACAAAAAACCCTTTGGGCAGCTAGAAATGGAGAAGTAAAAGAACAACAAAGCTCAACTGAAGAAGGCCAATTGAAAGATGAGATTGAGGAGAAGGAGATTCGGATTGATGATAGCAGTAGCTCGGGTAAGAAAAAAGATGCTACAAACACACATAAGGCTTGCGGGGTTGACCTTGAACAACCCCAATTCTCACAATGATACTGTCTTATGAATCTGAAATTCCATCCACGTTTTAAAGATCAGTCCATAACTTACGATTGGCTAGAAATCTGGACAAGTGGTCTGCACCAATAGAAAGCTCTTTCCGAGACAAGCATTTTCATATATTGGAACTCCTCAAACGGATAAGTATTGAAAAAAATATGACCAAATCAAATCAGCAGCAGAATCTTACCTTTCCTAAATTTTAGGGTTACGAATTAAAGAGTCCTTGACTTGTCTTCCACTCCAAGTAATTCGACCTAGGGCTTGCTAACACCTATAAATACCAACTCTAAACCTTAGAAAATCATCCCTTGGCTGCATAAGCTTAATATACACATATAAATCATCATAGAAGCAATCAAGAGGATCTAGAGGAGGAAGAAGCAAGAGCTAGAGCTTAATTTCATCAATTCAACACTTCTCCATCTCTATTCTTTGGGTAATTAGTATTAGATCTATTTTGTCTATGAGGTATTTCTAAGCTATTTATCTAAGAAGTTTTAGTATGCGTAATTTCTCTTTAGGATTGTAATTATATGAACCATTGAATATTGTTTTTCTGTTTTACTTTGAATCTGGGATTTTAGTATTTAATTGAATTGGTTCTTAATTTCCATTGACTATTATTTTGTTTTAATCACTAATTTTGAAGTCATGAATCAAACTTAGCTCATAGTAATTAGGCTATTCCATATAGTGGCGTATGGATCACCTTGACAGGGGGTTTAATTACAGACTTAGATAATAGACGCGTGGTATCCATTATTTGACCCTGACGGGCTTGACTAACCACGTAGCCAAAGAGATAAAATAGTATTCATCTGAAAGTAGCTTATAATCGCCCTGACGGGGTTTGTAATACCGTAGGATAGCTTCTAGGTCCACCCTGACGGGGGCTAGGAGATTATAGATTCCCGACTATTGTGAAATTTCCCATTCACCCTTATTCTTAGGAATCATAGATTCAATAGGATAGGTTCATACTTGCATCTCCTTATCTTTCTTGCATAATTATTAATTGTTTATTTTATTGTCTATTTTATTATTTCGTTAGTTAGAAAACAAACACCTTTATTATTTATCTCTTTTAAAGCAATCAAAACTATCTATTCTGATCTTGAACGCAAACTTAGAATAATTACTTAAATCCCTATGGAGACGATAATCCCGTATTTACTTATCTATTACTTGGTACGATCCGTACACTTGCGGTCTGTGGATCCTTTATTCCTTTGCTTTTATTTCATTATTTTATAACACACAAGGACCCACCACATACCTCATTCATACACAAAAGACCAACATTAGTGATGGCATACCAAGAAATACTGATCCTTAATCGACCCTACTACTAAAGACCAACATTAGTGTTGGCATGCCAAGAAAGAACGATTTATCATCGGTGTGCTTACAAATTGCTCGAAAGACCAACATCATTGTTGGCATATATAGAAATAACATGAAATACCAACCTCAAGTGTCAACATGATCCTATGAATTTGACAAAAAAATAAAGATGATTCACGTATGAGCACAATCACATACAGGGTTTATGAATTTCTTTTGATCATACCTCACATGAGATATTGATCCCAAAACCAAAGAGAAACGCTGATACTAAATTTAGTAAGTAAAATCCATGGCCAAAAGCAAGACCACGATGCCAACGGTCTAAGCCTCAACCGAGTTATCCTCCCTACTGGGCAGTATGCAAGTAGACCAAAGGAAATAGTTATATATATATATATGTATGTATATATGATCAGAAGACGGGGACATCACCTAGTCACGAAATAAAGTATATAAGAGTTCAACGTGGACCCCGAAACAGCCTAATATGCATACCCATGGTAGCTTAATCTGCGCACCCACAACAGTCTCATGTGTGCACCCAAAACGTCTATAAATACCTTATTCATGTCTCAAAATGGGTACATTCTATCTCTCTCTTAAAAACGTATTGTCATGATAATAAAGTCTAAAATCTCCATATCTCTCATGTCGTAATAATACCCTCAAACATTAAACTAATCTTGATTGTCAGACTGTATCTAGAGAAAGACTTCCTTTGGTCCTGACCTAGTGTCTGGTTTCAGGAGCCTTTGGATACATCAAAGAGACACAACAGAAGAGATCGGCAACAAGGTATGTGATCAAAACTAATAATTAGTTTGCTTCTTCTCGGTATCGTCGACACTTCATATCTACCCCTTCTGTTAGTATTTTGGACCTATTTATCGTTTTAGAATGTTGATACACAAATTATTTTTGATTTAACACTATCCAATTTAGTTCTTTCTGTGATTGACAACAAACCACTACGGCTATGTCTTAGTTAGATAAGTATTATCAATAAGATATTGAGGGAGGTGGTGAGGGGTTTGATATTCTGAAATAGTGGAATGGTAATCTTGAGAGGTTCCCGGTGTTTTCCTTGATCACTAGAGATATATTTACTATCCCGGTTCCATAGTCGTATCATAATCAACATTTAGTACATAGGGAAGAGTATTTGATCAATTATATATTTGTTTGAATCCGATTACAGTTTGGGAGCTAGTTTGCACGCAAAAATGGTTGAGAAACTTGGTGCTTATCTTCTTTAGAGATCTAATGGTTGGCATTGAAGAATTTGAATGAGAGTTTGGTATGATCATTCTTAATACTTCCATTTATTCAGATTATACCTTATACAACTCTGATTATACTTTAAACAACTCATATTATACTTACATTGTTAATAATGGCCCTTGTTCATATTCGTTTGTTAGACGCTTTCAATGCGAACTGGCAATAAGTCATAGATGATAATTGATACGGCTTAATCTCGGTAAGTACTCCATGAAAATAGTTTAATTTACAGATGGTAAATGTAGCCCTTAGTAGTTTCCACCATGTATTTATTTACCAATCCCTGATGAGTTGGGATATCGGGATTCCCTACATGATCAACCATCTTATATTTATTATGTTAGTAACTGAGGCAGATGATGATAAAGATACTCAAACTATCGAATATTAAATTTTAAAGTATGTTAATAATTATAATCTGAGTTGTTTAAGTATAATTTGAGTTGTAACTTGTATAATATGAGATGTTTGACTATTATCTTAGTTTCTTTAGTAATACTTTGATATGTTTGAGTATTATCTTAGTTGTTTATTTTATAATCTGGTTTCTTTGCGGAAAATATGGTAAATCTAGCCTTAGTTGGTGTTGTCATGTATCATTTAACTAATGATTGGCTACCATGATAACCAATTTTCTTAAAGTCCTTTTAAGTATAATAAAAGATATTTGAGTGTTATCTTAATTGTTTATTTGTATAATGTGAGTTATTGGAGTAAAATATGGTAAAAATAGTCTTACTTGTTGTCTCCATTTATCGATTAACTTAATATTTGTTGTCAAGAGTCCCGAGATGATAAAAACCAATCTGAGCTTACATGTTTGAGTATGATCTTACTTGTTTTATTGCATAATTTGGGTTCTTTAGATAATATATGTAAAGGTAACCTTAGTTTTTCCGCCATGTAACGATTAGCTAATGATGGGTTACTAGGATCCCTGAGATGATGTACTGGTGTCGCCTAAGGTGTGATAAAATAATGATATAAATAAGTCCAAATAAAACACCCTAGGCTAGTACGGTTCTGCAAGTATACATGACGTATGCAAGTTTTAATGAATAAGTAGAATTCGTTCCTCAAGGACTACGAAGGTTAAGAAGAACTTATGCAAATATTCAAGTGCAGATATTAGAGCTAGAATAATAAAACGCAAGAGAAAGAAAGATAGAAAGATTTTTATTTGGTTTTTAATAAAGGAAAATTAAACTAATAAACTAAAGACGGAAAATAAATAAACAAAGAAAAGAAGATAGTATGAGAGTTTAGCTCGAGATATTAGCAAGTAATCCCCACTAGTTTTGGTTATTCTATTGTCTAAGGGTGAATTATGTAATATGAAATAATCAGGATTCTAAATTCTCATACCTTAGACCTTGAGAGCGACAAAGGGGGCTACAGACACATCATGAGGCAGCCTGAACATAGGGTTATCAAACACTACTAAGGCCCTAAGCAATTCAATTCCAAACATGATGATAGTGGTGAAAACATACTCTAATGATTATCTAGTTAGGTTGATTTGTCAGGTCTAAACCTTGTTCTAGACGTTATGTGGTGTTTCAATAGTTAAACACCCAGCTAAGGTGATCATCTAACTACTATTAAGGTAATCCTATACTCGTGCACTAGCAAGGAAAACAATCATTAAATCAAAACACATAAACAAAACATAAAACATAAATTCCAATTAAATACCTTAGTATCCCAAATCCAAATAGAAAATCTAGGATTCATACATATATGCTAATTCTCAAGCTAAAAGTAAATAAGTTCATACTATAGAAAGAAAAGAAAAGAATTACATATTTGAAGGTAGAAGAAGAGATAATATGGTATTTTGCTCTTTCCAAACTTCTCCTCTTGTTGTAAGCTTCTTCCTAACCTTAAGGTTTGGTCTAGGATGATTTTTCTAATGATAATAGGTTGTATGTATAGTGTATAGGAAGACCTAATCTTTTTCTTGAAGGAAAAGGTAAATATTGGACTCCTAGCCCAACTCAAATTCGTAGCCCAAAAATATAGAATCAGCCCCGTTTTTGTTTTGGTCCTACCAGCCTCAGTTCTTATCCATTTGACGTGTATGAGTAGTCAAAATTCATCGTCTCGGAAAGATCTTTAACTTTTCTCTTGACCATTCTTCCAAATTCCTCAACGATTTTGATATATGATTTGATTTGTGGTCGTAGGTGCTGGAATTCAGATTTAAGGCAGCTTTTCCTTTTCCATATTTTTATCTTTTACTTCCTTATCTTCAATTTTCATGTTTATCTTCTTTCCTTTAGCTCTTGGAACCAACTTGGACTCTAATTAATTACCATATATCTCTAAAACTTCACACTAAATAAATAATTAAACCTAATATGCTTTAAAAATAATAAATAATCATTTCAAGACATAAAATAGGGAAGTGTACTAAATCATGACAAAATCGACCTATAAACTAATAAATACAACTAAAAATGATGTCTCCAATTAGGATTATTTCATGACAAATGGGGAGACATCGTGTACCAATCTGATTTGAGGCTTATAATGTCAAAAACTAAGGTCAATGATAATTAATAACTTCAAAATATATGTATTACACAATTCCATAATTATTTTGTGATCATATGCTTAACTAATAGTTCACTATATGAATAAATAAAGGAATGGGTTGTAATTTGTTGAACTATCTTTATGAGACTCAAAATTTAATTCACCAATAAAGCTAAAACTTTGAAGTGATCACTTGAAGTTTTAAATTGGTGTGTTTAAGTTTTTTTTGTTACATAGGAGAGCTACTTTGGACTCGGAGCCATTGACTCAGTTTGAACATGCATCACTAGATTGGATGACTAAGGCCCTGACTAGCGAGCTAATCTCAACTAGTTGAGTGTTTAAGTTTTTGTAATAGTTAGATTAACCCTTTATTCAAATTTTATTATATTTAACTTAAGGATTATAACTTATCGTTCTTGTCGTGTATTCAGATTCTAATAGCCTTAGTAATTATCAGCTAGTAAATTTTAATGTTAATTAGTTCAAAATTTGGATTTTTGAAAGTTTTTTGGTCAAAAATATATTTTAGTTATCAATTTAGTGAAGTTTTCAGTGAGTATTATTCTCCTTTTTAATATAAAAATAATTATTATTGACCGACTTTGACTTTTTTCGACCAGCGTTAACCCAACCTAATTCTAGATTAACCTGAGTTAACGCGACTATTAACCTTTGAAAAATTTACCCTTAGGTTAGTAATCAACTTTTCCTAACCCAGGCACGTTACCCTTGGGTTAGAAAATCCCCTAACACGAGACCTACTTAACCCGTGTCCTACCCTAAGCACACATATGCAATAGTCCCACGTGTTCAACTTCACAAACGAGAAATTAAATTGTTACAAGACATTTATGTTTGTCATTTCAAACATTATGATATTTGACGATATCACAATAAAGAGGTGCATTTACTCTGGTCTAATGTATCTATCTTATCATCCACGGGAGTAGTTGACGTCTCTTAATGACATTCATGAAATATGTCAGACTATTGATATTTAACAATATCACACAATTAATAGATGCATTAAATCTTTGACTGATTTAACTGTCTCAGCACCCAGTAAAGTAGTTGAACGTTGGCGTCTCTTAAATATATTTGTGAAATATACAATAATTATTTCTAAATTCATATTAAATGGTACGGGTGACTACGGGTCGGGTTAACCGATACATACCACGTTTAACCTTAACCAACCTTAATTAGTTTAATTTCTAATTGTAGAATATTATATTTGCCCTATTCGACTTAAAACCTAGTATGGATGCATTTGATTTAAAGCGAGTTGAGATTGAATAATGGGCCTAACCCATCAAATATGGGGCTAAGAACGGGTTTGACACAAAAGTCCATCAAAGGTTAGAGGTCTACAAGCAACCGTTGAATACTAAAAAAATCTTTGGATGCGGGAATGTGCACGCTGTGCGCACTTTTGCACGCCTTGTGCACCTCTTGCGCACATGGGAGCGTAGCGTGTCTTTAATCCTCCTCCATAAAAAATAGTTAACAAAATGCATGCCATAATTACGTTAGGTTTAAATTATATATGCTAAATCCAGAATCTTTATTTTAATCCAGAACAAATAATTAATTGTGCCAACCTTAAAAATGAACTAGCAAAATAAAAAGCTGGAAACTTTTGGATAGATAAAATGATTATTTTAGAATTTTAGACATATTAGATTAGATTGAATTCTTTCACATGACCAGGAATCGAGACTCCCTCTAACACTTTTTACTCATATTTTTGAAAAAGAAAGTGTTCTACCAAAACAAATTATATTTCCAATTAATAATTTCCAATTCCAATTAATTCCATAATATTTGTTAATTATTATTTCAAATTTATCCGAGACACCTTTTAATAACCAAAATCACTACAACCAAAACACATTAGAAATAATTGTTGGATATTTCAAGGATTTACCTCTCTTATTATAATATTAGTTAGAAATCAATGCAAATGTCATTGTGTAATTTATATTATTTATGTGATTTAAATTATTTAGGTGATGAAAGTTAATTTGTCAGAGTAAATTAATATAAAATAATTGAATCGGTAATGCTGATATAATAGTCACCATCTTTCACAAGAAACCCTCGATAGATTCATTCATTAAAAGCAGTTCAGAAAGTACAGTTTCAAATCTATTAATTCTGCAAGTTCAGATCTAGATCTAAAAATACAAACAAATAACATGAAATTAAATTATATATAAACAAACTAGTGAAAATAATATATCGTTAAAATCTGCAGGTCTATTTCCTTCTTGAGCTGCTAGATCCTCAAATCTATCTTCTGAAAAGAGTTCAGATGGAAACAGCTGATGTAAATTAAGTCAGTAGATAAAAGTAGTAAGTGAAAGTGTCATAAGAGTTTAATTACATTTACTTCAGAAGCCATAAATAGGAAAGAAATTAAAAACAATCAGATGCCATGGGTAAACAAAAACAATATAGATCTAATTATATACAAGAAAAAACATACAGTAAAGAGATAAAAAATGACTATATTTCTAAAAACTACATCAAAAATAGTACCGGTGAGGAGATCTACTAAAAAATATAAATTTAGCCGAGTATAGATTAGTTTCATCTAGGTAAAGATATAGAAAAACATGGTAAAAACTTTTAAAAAAATCAAAAAATAGTGAAATGAAAGGAAAGTAGTAAGTGTAGAGCTCCCTTCAATCCAAAGAGGGATCAAACTTGGGGTAATGCAGCTCCTGACATATGCAAGCCACAGATCTATCCAAACATGTAGATGGGATAGTACTGTGGGATCCATAGGTCAGCAGCAGCTTAATCTTCCCATTAAGATCCTCCATTGGACTTCAAGGAGCTCCACCCTGAAAACCCTAATCTCACTTCTTAAAAAGTCAACGACTAACATCCCATTAGGAAAAAAACTAGAAAAAAACATTTTAGGACAAGTGAAAACAACCTTGAAACTATAATTTTCCAAGTGTTTTCAGTAAGAACACATGGTAATGCATCAAGTGTTTTCTGCAAGAACCCATGGATACTTAGCATCTACCTACAGAAAGAAACATGTAAGAACCACACAATGAAAGACTTTGATAGGTTTAGGATGAAAATGAGGTTTGGTAAGGGGTGTATTTATAATAGGTTTCAGGAGGTGAGAGGTGGGTGTGGGTGGAGGGTATGACCCATGGGTTAAGCAAAGGGCTGTTTTTTGCTTGCATCAATATCGATATCAATATCACAAGAAAGTCTTGGGAAGTGTCCATCCATGACCATAGTTAATAAGGGTAGTAATAAAGTGATCAGATTCCCAATATCAGTATGATCACATGCGTTTGTCATTCTATCTATCTATCTATCGATCTTAGGCTGAGTCCAATGGGTTAGCTATTGTAGCTAATAGCTACAATTGAGAAGGAACTACTACTTTTTTATACTCCAACCGCATACATATTATAAAGATTCCTGATTAAGAATCCCAATTTTTTTGTTTTCCTTAGCTACATGTGGCGATGCCACATTCTTAGCTACATTTTTTTTTTCTTTTTTTTTATTCTTCTTTTTATGCTAACTTGCTATAGCAGCTTTTATATAGCAATTTTTATTTTTTATTTTAACTCTTTTTGTTTAGTTAACTTAGTTGTAGAATGTATTTTTTTTTTCAATTCCTTTTAAAATCAAGCTTATTGAATAAATTTCTATATTTTAAAAAATAAAAATAATAAATTTTAATATTCTCAAAAAATATATATTTTATAAACATTATAATTATTTGAAAAAAATAAATATAATTATACTTTAAATATGGAAAATATTTTTAAGATACATAAAATTATAAATATTCAAAAAAAATTATAACTATAATATAATTATTAAATATGACTATTAATATTTTCTAAGATATATAAATAAAGATATTTCATACAAAATTTTAAAACTAATCAATTATTTACAAATAAAACAAATTATTTAAATAAAGTTTGAGTATAAAATTTAAAATTGGGGATTATAATTGGGAAGCTGTTGGAGTAAAACTGTGATAGGGAATTAAAATTTGAGAAAAGTTAGCTATTTGACTCCCGATTCTAGCTAAAAAATTGGGAGCTGTTGGACTTAGCCTTACCTCCAAATAAATAAATATCTAGCGCTAACCAAACTGCTAAAGCATTCACTCCAATTAATTTTCACCCGTTACTTTGACCAAGAATACTAGTATATTTTTTTCACCTACTGTTACACCGACAAAAACACACACTAATAGTATTTAAAAAAGTTTCCAACATTATGGAATCAAGAAAGTGCATTTGGTGGTAAGACCCTTTACAACTGTATTTCTTTGTCCTTAAGTGTTAAAGGGGACCTTGTTGAAGAATAATCCTTTACCCTTCCTCCCCAACTTTAAATCAAATATCTAGGTTAAAGTTCAAATTGTTCAAACCTTGGATGTGGGTATCAAAGTTGTGAGATATGATAGCGGCTAGTTATTGTGACTGATTTGAACAAAAAAAAAAGTTATCGTGACTGCTTTCTTAGTGTTTGAAAGTTTGTGAAGATCAGACTTATGATTTAATTCTATCACGAAACCTTACAAATTTAGGATATATATACCTTATTTATTTTATTTTCAGGGCTAATTCATAATTACTAAAAGATTTGAACTTTGTACCTTTTTATAAAAATATAAGCTATTTTATCACTAAACTAACTTATAATTCCTATTGTGTTACTAAATTCTAATATATACGTAATTAGTGAAGAACTGGTGTGGGTCCACAGGAGCTCAAACCCACTCTGATTCGAAGATTTTTAAAAATATATGTATTTTTTTGGAAAAAAATAATTAGCAACCCTTAAGTATTAAGTAATATCACGGTTCAAAATAAACAAATATACATATAAGCCTAGTGGAAAGCCAAATGTGGCATAAGTTATTGACAGTTAAGATTCAAATCTTGGTGGAAACAATTCTTTTATAATTTGAAAATAAAATTAACCTTTTTTGAGCTAAATTTCTAATTTTGCCACTGATATCAATGTTTAATGGCCCTTAAAAAGTCTAAAATTTCCGCAGTCCGAAGCGATGACTTCCTTGGCGTATGTCCAGGACCATCCTTGTATTTTTTGTCAAATTTAAATGATGTGTAACTCATTTGACATCTAAAGTATTTATTGTTTTCTTTTTCATATCACAAGATATTGCTTATTTTTTATCTACTAGTGTGGTTTAATTTTTTAGAGACTGTCGGTGTGATCGTTAAAGGATGGATATACGGTCGCTAATTGTATTTTTTGAACTACAGTGATTGAAATTGTAATCGTTATAACATGGTCAGTAAAGGTATCTATTGGCGATCAACCAATTGAAAAACGATGGTCATTTAGGAAAGAATTTTACTGACCATTAATGTAGTTAGAATTCATATTGTTATATTAACAACCATTTCGTTGGTCGTTAAAGGATATTTTTTTTGGATACAAATATTATTAAAATTTTAATCGAACAAAATACAAAACTAATTAAACAAAATCAATATAAATCAGAATTCATATACGAAACAAAAAAAAAGTCTAGTGAATTATTACTTATGTATATGCGAACAGAGTCAATGAGGAGATTGATAGGGGAATTGGGGTCTCATCATCATCCTCATCTACGCGAGATGTGGATGAGTAGGTTATCGGGTGTCGTGCACTTGTAGGGAAAATCTCAAAGCTTGTCATATGAAGACCCTCTGATAGATAATTGATGCAAGCAATCAATCTCAAGAAGCCTTCCTCAGCAAAAATCGACTAATCTTGTGTGCTTGTAGTAGAGTCAGTTGAGTCATATGTTGGCTCGCTTACTTGATGTTTGAGCTGATTAACAATCTCGAGTACTCGCATATAGGTCATGATTATCCAGCTCGTCACCTCCCGGGTCTGGCCTTGCATCTGGCTCTGGCCACTAAAAAGCCAGTCTAACTCTCGGGTTCCAACCATTTCTTGGAGGCCTAGATGTTATTTGGCCAAGCCGACTCAACGCCAATGATCCCTACTGTATGGAAGAAAACATTAATCCATCTACCTAAGACGTTTTCAGCAAAGTCATCCCTACCCTCAGTGTAGACTCTTACAGGAATGTGATATAAATTTTATCTAGTAAAAAAATATGTATTGAACTATTTTTATTCAAATTTACGTCACATATCGCAAACCGACTAACCTCCAATCATCTTTTTATCTGACCACCCAATCTTGTTGTAATAATCCACTATCGAGATGCCTTTCGGCGGTGTCTTAAATAACTAGGGGATATAGTTTTTTTATTTATTTATTAGGGACCTAAGGGATTTTTTTACAATTTAGGGACTATATTACAATTTTTTATCCATTAGAGGCTTAGTGCATTTGTTAGTTTATAATTGAGTTCCCTATATTTAGAGTAATTTACACTACAAACCCCTATATTTTTCTGAAATTGCATTACGATTCCTAAATTCTCACTACATGTCCTTATATTTTGCTACAATTCCAATGTGGTTCCATTTTGTAACATAATCCTCTCTATTTGCAAAATTTATACCACATGCCCCTAAAATTTGCTAATTTTACACCACATGCCCTATTCAATTAAAAGATGCAATTAAGGCCTTAATATGGATAAATAGTCAACTATATGTCCTATTTAACAAAACAATGCACTTCAAATCCCTACTAAAAATAAAATTAGAATAATTCAACAAAAAAAATTAGGGACTTTGGTGCAGGGGAGGGGGTGGAGATGAGGGGTTGGTACATATATACAAACATACATAACAATCTCTCAGATTTTATGATAGAATAATCTTATCACGAGACCTTTTTAGGGGTCTAATGGACCTAAATGGGGATTATTCCTTATTATTTGACATAGTCGTTCTTGTCTTATTTTGGATAAATTAAATTTAGAGCTTTTGTGCATTAATCGTGTGTTAAGTGTATAGATTTTAGGTACATGATTGACATGAGACATCAATATGATGAGGAAAAGTCAATATGTCGAGTCCAAACCCAAGCCAAAGCGTAGAACGAGCAAAAAGTCACTTTGGAAAAGTTAGAACGTTTACTGGCTAAATCTTGATGTCACTTGATTCAGTCATCACGAACTATTGGTCAGAGTTTTGGACAAAAATTCTTTTTATTTGGATAGAGCTTGAAGTCAGTGATGTGTAATATATGACGGAAGTCAATTCAGAGTTGAGATTAAGAAGTTATGTTAATGTTTCCACCGTATCTCGAACCATACTAGCACTAAGTAAAACTGGTTGGGCTATTTTTTACCCATCTAAGTGATCTCATTCGAAACCAAAACATTTTTGAGTTTTTATTTAATTATTTTAGAAGCTCGTTTTATACAACACGCTATTTTGAAAAGAGAGAACATGTCTGGAGTCCGCAGTAAGAAGTAAGAATAAGGAAAGGAAGGGTTTCCACCATTCTTAATCATTTCTAAACTCGTATCCCTTCAAGTTTTAGGTTAATTTAATTTTGTTTTACGTTTTGAATTTTTTTAAAATACATTGTTTATTACTTTTTTTCCTTATCTAATTATAAACTAAAACCCACATTACTTGAAGATTGCTAAGAGTATGACCATTGTTGATTGTTTGAATGTTTATTTGTTTTGGGGATGTTTATATTTAAATGAATTGTGTTATTTATATTGTTTATGTATTTGTGACTAAATACTACTCGTGCCTTTATCACGTATAGGTAGTGTTAGTAATTTAGACTGTCGCCTGGACGGAGGATCGGATTACGGACTTTATACATAGACGCTTGGTGTTCGTTAGTGAACCGGGATGTCTTGGCTAACCAAGTAGTTAATAGGGTTAAGTCATCTATCATTTGAAAGAATTGTAGGGTCACTCGACATAGGTCTCTAGTGTCGTAGGATAGCTTTCTATCAACATGGGAGGAATTTGGGAGGAACATTGAATCCCGACTAGTGTTAAAAGACCAATTTTCCCTTATATCGAGAAACATTTAAATAGTTTACATTGGAAATTACTAGAAAGACTCAAACATATCTCTCATATTTATCTCCCCTTTAGTAGTTTGAATCACATTTCAATTTTAGTTCTTATATTTCTATTTCCATTAATCGTCTTATTTAATATTATTTATTACAACTTAGTTCTTATATAAAAATTCCAACAAATATATTTAATTTATTTTCTTATATTCGCAACTTATGCTACCATACTCTTAAACACAATTATGTTAACCTTCATAGTCCTTGTGGAGACGATAACCCTTATGCTTATCAATTATTACTTGTCAACTCCCCGTACACTTGTGAATCTAAGTTTTTTCTATTGTGTCGATTTATTATCACACTCTAGGGAGTGACACATACATACATACATAATTATATAATAATAGGAATTAAAAGTTACCTTAAAATGGAAGGGATGGTGGTCTTTCGCGTATAGGAGGAAGCAGGATGCTACGGCAAAACAATCGACGACAAGTAGAGACTTCGGCGTAGGGGATGGGGTGGAAGGGTGATGTCTCCTCATTTGTGATAGATTAATGTTAGGATGAGACATCATTTTAAGTGATTTAGAAGTCAATAATGTCGATTTTCTTGAGTTTTAGTGCACATTCCTATTTTGTGTCTTGATTTGTAGAATTAGTGTTTTTAGAGCATATTGGGTTTAATTATATACTTAGTGTGTAGCTTTAAAGATAATTATGGAGCTTAATTAGAGTCCAAGTCAAAGACAACAACTTATGGAAAGAGATTAGCATGGTAATTGGAGATAAGGAAACAAATGCTAAAAAGATGGAAAAGGAAAAGCTGCCTAAATCTGGGATTCTGCATACACGTCCAAAGATAGGCGTTTTTACCTAAGAAATAGGCCGAATCTGATGATTTCCTTCTACAGGGTCAAGATAATTCTGTTGCGATTCTTTTGGTATCTTATGGAGCAAAATCCGACCAATAACGAAGAAGATATGCTCAAAACGGTGCAGCAGTGTTTATCTTTATTTCCATACGAATTTGAGTTGGGCTAGAAGTCCAATAACTTACCTCTTCCTCAAGAAAACGAATTAGGTCTTCTAAACACCTATAAATACACCCTTATATCACTTGTAAATCATCCTTGCCTCATAGTAATTAGTTCTTAAGGTTTTATTCTTCCAGTTTATTGTAGAGAGCAAAATGATGTCTTTTGTAATTTCTTTTAGTTTATTTCCTTCAGGTATGAACTAAACTCCCCATAGCTTGGGTTTTGCATCATGTATAAACTATGAATTCTAATTCTTCTATCTAATTTTCTTTGTGAATTATATGTTTTAATCTGATATTAGCTACTTACTTTATATTTGTTTATGTGTTTTATTTTAATGTCTTTCCTAGAACGGATCACTTTAGGATTGTTTTAATAGTAGTTAGATGGTCTCCTTGACAGGGTGTTTAACTATTGAACCACCACATAATGTCTAGTGTCGATAGCAGTTCTGACAAAACATACTTCTAACTAGACAGTCATTAGGGTTTGTTTTAATCACCATATCACCAATTGATTGTAGTGTGCTAGATAGGGCCTTAGTGGCGTTTGATAACCCTATTTGAGTCCTCGTCTTGGTTGTGCCGTAGCCCCCTTAGTCGCTCTCAAGGTCTAAGGTAGTGGAATTTAGAATCCTGACTTAGTATACCAAGAGCTAATATTCTCCCTTATGAACTAGATTTATAGATAGAATTAGAAGGATTAGTGCATACTAGCAAAATCTAAGCTATATCTCTCATCTCATATTCTTCGTATTTTACTTTATTGTCTTTATTTCTTAGTTTTAATTGCTATTTTCGAATTCCTACTTGATTTATTTTCTGTCTTTTAATTATTTACTTTTACTCGTTATTGTTTCCTACGCGATTAACACACTTAAGTCCCTGAGAACGAACTCTACTTATCATTAAAACTTGCATACGTCCTGTAATACTTGCAGTACTGTGCCTGTCTAGGGTGAGAGTGCGTAGTATTCCATACTTAAATTGATCTTATTTTTATCACACCCTAGGCGACACCAAGTTTTTGGCGCCGCTGCCGGGGACTTGTGTCTCGTTAGCGTGTGGGCTATCTATTTCGAGTTTTAGTTTTTAATTAGTTTTGACTTTTCAGTTTTTAGTTTAGTTTTTATTTTTCAAGATTTACGCTTGGGTTTGCTTTAGTCTTTTTCAGGTTTCACAGTGTTTAATTCTTTGGCCTCCCTTATCGGAGCCTGAGAGAAGCTTCAGACCTTACAACAAACGAGTTCGTGAGGAAAGAGCCTTGAGAAGAGTAATGGCAGCCCGAGATCCACCAGTTGGAGGAGGTCAACAAGATCCTCCCCTTGGTGCTCAAGATCCACCACTCGGTGGACAAGAAGGACAACAATTACCAGTAGGAGGAGTTAATGGGAAGAATAATCTTAATAATCAACAGAACCGAGTTGAACAAGATCTACCTGGCCTTAATGTACCATTCCATGTTCAACCCATCGGTTACCGCCCTCCTGAGATTCCGAATATCAAATTCAGACCCGATCCGGGTATGCTCAGTCAATTTCAAAGTTTCGGACTCTATACTGGTACAACAATTCAAGACCCGGTAAAAGCGATTCAGAAGTTCATGCAGATTTGTGATGCCTACATTACTCCTGGCATTACACGCGAGCAACTGTATTGTTATATGTTTTCGTTTTTCTTGACCGGAAGAGCTAGCGATTGGCTAGAGAGACAACCACATGGAACCATTCATTCTTGGAGAGAACTTCAAGCCGCGTTCTTTAACCGATTCTATCCGAAGAGCATGAGACTTAAAGATCAAGCCGAGCTTGCAAGATTTTGCCAAGAAGATGGAGAAACAGTGGGAGAAGCATGGACAAGGTTTCAACAAAAATTAATTAGATGTCCACTCCATGGTTATACACCTGCTCTACAACTTGCTATGTTCTATGAAGGTTTTAATGATAAAGGTAGAGAAGAGGTGGATACCATTGGAAAGGGTAATTTTGTGTCCATGAATCACAATGAAGCTTCCGAGGTGTTAGAAAATATTATGGAACAAGAACGAAGTTGGCCTTCAACGCGAGCTTCTGTAGCAAAGACCCGAGGAACGCTTCGTTTAGATGCAGAAACTGCAAACTCAGCTCAAATATCCTCTTTAGAAAATCAAATCAAGGAGCTGAGAATCGCGATGGAGAAAAATTTAGCCGCTACAAAAGTAGTACAAGAAGCACAAGGTTGTCAACAATGTGGAGTTAACGATCATACATGGGAAGAGTGCGAAGCAAATCCGCAATCTGTTTACTTCATATCCAACCGATGGGGCAACCGCAACCATCCGGGTATGCAGTATTCAAATCCACAAGGGGCCGCTAATCCTGGTCAATATCAACTGCGACCCCAGAACAACTCTTACCAACAGAGAGGTCAGTACCAGAATCAATATCAAAATAGACCTGCTCCTCCACAACAACCTGCTCAAGACGCCTATACCGATTCTTTAGATCCGAAAGCTTTACCTCAGTATCCGCAAGAAGGATCTATGGATAATACACAGATAGTACAAGCTCTAGACCGTTTGAACACGACTATAAACGCTCAAGAAGAGAAGGTCAGAGGACACGATGCCATACTTCAGATGCTAAGTACTCAAGTAACACAGTTAAACAAAGTATTAACAAGTGTAGTGGAACAAAAAGAAGTAAAGGCAATCGAAGGAGGTGAAGACAAGGATGAGTTCGAAGCTTGCAAGGCTATATGACTTGAGATTAAGGAAGCGAAAGAGGAAGCACCACATACTGCCATTAGTGCCGTGGAAGTTCCCAGTACTGAAGAAGTACCAACCAAGTCCAGCCCCGAGGAATCTGTTTATGTGGAGGACGATCAAGAGAAAGACGAATTTATAGAGCTACTGAGGAAGGTGCAAGAGGTGATTCGATCGGTAGTGGAATATGCAGCTGAGTTGGCTAAAGAGAAAGAGGAAGAAGCCTCAAAGGAGGAATCGAAAGATGAAGTGGCACCTGCTGTGCTAGAAGAGAAAGAAGAAGAGAAGGTGGAGCCACCACCTATTGTCCAACCAGTGTCATCAACCATTCCTGATACAAATCCTAAAGTTGACACTGCACTCAAGACATTTGTAGAGGCATACAACCCTGAAAATATCAACGCCCAATTGCTTGAGATTGCGAAGAGAGGACTTACACCGCAACAAGTTTATACGCAAATTATTCCTGAAAAGGAGGCGAGTGTAGAGATCCCAAGAGAGAACCTGAGGGTTTCAAGAAGAAGTGAAAGAGAGCTACCAACGAAGCTTAAAGATCCGGGAAGTTTCAACCTTCCTATTCAACTGCACGGTATGCTCAAGGTGAAAGCCATGTACGATGTGGATTCTGGTGTGAATCTTATGCCTAAGTCCGTGTTCGAAAGACTTGGACTTCAGAAATCAGAGAAAACTCCAGTGAAGTTGCAGTTTGCTGACAACTCAGTGAAGAGGACATGGGGAACAGTGGAGGACGTCTTAGTCCGTGCAGGTAATATCGCCATCCCTACTGACTTTGTTATTCTTGAGTTTGATGCAGATAAGCAGGTTCCGATCATACTTGGACGGCCTTTCATGGCTACAAGTCAAAGTGTGATCAACTTCCAAGAAGGGAAAATCACCCTTCATGCAAATAATGTATCCGAGACCTTCTATGTCTTGGGTAAAAAACCGAGGAAGTTGGATCCCACCGTGCCTATCATCCACACCCTCTCACATCACAAAGTCTCTCCTGAGAAGATCCACTTAAAACCTGTGGATACTGAGCCAAACATTGAGTTTGGGGTTGGCCATGAAGTCCTATGGAAAGCCCACAAACGCGAGAATAGGCCACGAAGTTTCAAGGACTCGTGGATGGGACCATTCATTATCACTAAGGTTGTTTCAGCCAAGGTGATAGAAATCCGCCCCAAAACTGGGGTCAAGCGCAGATTAGTTGACGTTCATAGCCTTACTCGTTGCTGGGGAGGCTATATTCGCAAATCTTGACAGAGGTAACACGTCTAACTTTGAAAGACGTAAAACAAAAGTGCTGTACGGGAGACAACCCGTAGTTTTTTATGCTTTCATGTCTTTTACGTTTATTAGTTGATGTTTAGTTTAGTAGTTTTTAGCTGATAAATGCATTTTTGAGAAAGGTATTAGTGTTTTTGGTGTGTAGGAATTGGAGAAATCGAGTCGGGAGAAGAAATAAAATTTTCGGAGAAATCTGTCCAGATGGGCGGTATACCGGAGAGTACCACAGAGGCAAAAACCCGTACCACGGGGTGGCTGCCACATGGTCCATGCCGAGGCGAAATTTTTTTGAGCTGATAGGGGCGGTATACCGGAGGTTATGCCCGGTATACCGGAGAGCACCACAGGAGCGAAAACCCGTACCACGGGGTGGGTACCACGTGGATTTTGACGGACAAAACTTTTTGGAGCTACAGATGTTCCGGTATACCGGAGGATACGCCCGGTATACCGGTCAGCGCCGCTGGAAAAAGAGAAAAACGGGTTTGAGCTCATAAAAGAGGTATTAAAGCCATTATTCCGAATTTACTAAACCTCAACCCTCTTTCTCTTCCCCAAAACTCTCCCAACTCCATTAAAGCTCATCAAAACCTTCACCAATCACCAAAACACTACCCAATCATCAAGAATAACACATCAAATCTTCTCTCCACATCATTACAAGAGAGAATCAAACACCCAATCTTCACCAAACCCATTCATTGAAGAATCAAAGAGCTCAAATTTAACAAATTCATCCTACAATTTCATAAATCCAAGCCAACCCATTACAAATCCACCTCACCCACATAAAGATTAATCATCAATTCATATTTCCTAAGCCAAATCAAGCTTGTTCAACCATTAATTCAAGAGTTTAAATTGCAAGGGTTGCTAAGCTTTGAGTTGGGGGTTAATTGAAGATGACTAATAGAACAACAATCATAGCTAGCAAGAGGGAGTTGAATAAGAGTAACAAGGGATTGGAGGTAACCAAGAAGAAATCAAGTAACAAGGGTTCTAGTTCTCAATCAAAAAGAAAACACAGCTTCCACAAGACAGCGCAGTAGCTTTAAAAGCTTCTGCAGAAGAACAATTGAAAGAACTACCTTTTGCTTATGAGAAATTATTCAAGGAAGAAATTAGAGATGGAGAATACGCGAGATTCTTAGAGCTTGGTGAGAAATTGGGTTGGTCTACGTTCATGGTAAGACGTTCTGAATTATGTCATGAATTAGTTTTGGAATTCTATTTAGGCCTCTTTAGCCGAGATAGTAATTGTGTTCCGATAAGAAGAAAGTTAGTTCCTTTCACAGTTGAGGAGATTAGAAACCACTCCAAGTTTAAGAAACTGAAAGGTCCTTGCAAATTTGAAGAATCGGTTGCTAAACGAAAAATCTTTGATGAGGAATTACTTTTTGAGCATGTTTTAGACAAAGAGAAAGTGCAATCACATAAGGGAGAATTGAAGGCACCTTGGCCTTACAAATATATTCAAGCAGATGCTAGAATTTGGCACAATTTCCTTATTCCTAATGTCTTTGGAAACACACGAACTTTGGATGTGACTATGAAGAACGCGCTACTTTTGGACTGTACTTTGAGAGGAGAAGAAGTTGATGTGGCACAGTTGATCTATGAGGAGGTGATACGATTTTCGGTCTCTCCTAAATCAGTTTATAATGTTAAATTTCCTACTATGATCACGTGTCTTGTGCGAAAAGCGAATGTAGTATTGGGTGAAGAAGAGAAACTCGAATTTAAAGGGAGTTATATTGATAATGCTTGGATCAAGGATATCTTTCGAAGAGCGGGTTCTACGCAAGTCTCGAAAGAAGAGCAATTAACGAAAGGTCCAGCAATTCCAACCTTGGATATCAATGATGCGAGGCATTAAGCCTCGAGAGTATGTTCTCTTTCTTCCTTACCATTTCTGTAAATATGTTTATCTGCTAATTTTAATTTCTGTTTTTCGAGTCTTTTTCGAGTCGTGGGGACACGACTCATTTTTGAGTTGGGGGTGTGGGAATTCGTTGTCTCTCATCTCCATTTTTTCTGTTTTTTGGGTGAAATTAAAATTTTTGATACATGGGAATTAGATGTAGAGTGTGTTTAATAGCTTGAAAGCATAAGCTCAGTAGATTAATGATAGTAAGTGATATGTTTATGAGCTATGTATTTGGATGCTTTGAGTATTTGCAGGAAAACACACGTTGATAGTAAAGAAAAGATTAGTGAGCAATGCGATAGAAAGTATGTTCGATCTCAGGGAACCTTGAGAAGTGTGTAGGCCGTGAGATCCAATCAAGTTGAAAAACCATTTGATGAAAGTGCTAAAGGTAAGAAATTTTCGAAATTACATAGTGTAGAAAGTGATTAAGGCGGTTCTTTCATATTTGAAACCCTTGAAGCCTTTTTATACCTTCTCACCTTGTGATTTTTGATTTTATATGCTATATCCTTCTCATCCCCTTCTAGCCTTTCTAAAGCTTTTTATTGAAACACGTTATAAGCCATACCCTTTAGATTATAGGACTTTTCCATATGACCCGCACTCGAATCGCGATGCTTAGACAGTTGTTTTAGAGCTTGAGTTTGGGGTAATGGGTCCACCATTATGGGAATTGTTATTAGATTGGGATTTTTGAGCTTATTAATTGTGCTTTGTGCTTTATATTTATGATGATTCACAGATTTTTATTGTAACCCTTTGCCGGGGTAATAGTGAATGAAAAAGAAGCTTCGGGCTAATTTTGCCAACAAGGGCATTAAAAGAATATATATATATATATATATATATATATATATATATATATATATATAAGAAATTAGCGTGATATCTCAACATTAAAAAGAGAGTCATAGCTTCAAAAGAAATTGATTTGAAAAGAAAAGGAAATATATATATATTCGGACCGGCAAAGTGGATTTTTATGTGAACATCTTATGCTTTAATTGGGTTATTGGGGATGCTAAATTGTGCATCAAGGAATTCATTGGGTTGAGTGAGAAACGTTTATTGAGAGTAACTCAAGCTCTAGGGCGATTCGTTGATGGCTAGTGAGGAGAGAGCCAAAAGCTCACTCCAAATTATCCAAATATACTATCATACCGTCCCTAAGCCTAAATTACAACCTTAAAGACCTTGTGATTCTTTGCTATGTAATTGAGAAATGATTGAGCCATTAGAAATAGTTGAGTGGATCTTGAATACTAGTAAGGTTTGATGAACAATCTATAGCTCTCTTGGGGAACTGAGTAAAGTCCCAATCCTTCTTACATTGCGAAACTAATCTGATCTTGAATTCAAGCCGTGTTGACTGTGGATATGAGAAGTGTACATGTATGTAGTTTATGAATATTATTACATGAAATTTTCTAAGTTATGTGCTTTAGGTTTATTCTATGTATTCTGCTATGCTTTTTCCCTTGTCTTGAGAATTTTATAAGTGTGTATTTATAGACTTCCCTATGTTTTTATCTTTTATTGTATCGGGACGATACAACTTTGAGTTAGGGGTCTTGATGTCTCCTCATTTGTGATAGATTAATGTTAGGATGAGACATCATTTTAAGTGATTTAGAAGTCAATAATGTCGATTTTCTTGAGTTTTAGTGCACTTTCCTATTTTGTGTCTTGATTTGTTGAATTAATGTTTTTAGAGCATATTGGTTTTAATTGTTTATTTAGTGTGTAACTTTAAAGATAATTATGGAGCTTAATTAGAGTCCAAGTCAAAGACAACAACTTATGGAAAGAGATTAGCATGGTAATTGGAGATAAGGAAACAAATGCTAAAAAGATGGAAAAGGAAAAGATACCTAAATCTGGGATTCTGCATACACGTCCAAAGATAGGCGTTTTTACCTAATAAATAGGCCGAATCTGATGATTTCCTTCTTAAGGGTCAAGATAATTCTGTTGCGATTCTTTTGGTATCTTATGGAGCAAAATCCGACCAATAACGAAGAAGATATGCTCAAAACGGTGCAGCAGTGTTTATCTTTATTTCCATACGAATTTGAGTTGGACTAGAAGTCCAATAACTTACCTCTTCCTCAAGAAAACGAATTAGGTCTTCTAAACACCTATAAATACACCCTTATATCACTTGTAAATCATCCTTGCCTCATAGTAATTAGTTCTTAAGGTTTTATTCTTCCAGTTTATTGTAGAGAGCAAGATGATGTCTTTTGTAATTTCTTTTAGTTTATTTCCTTCAGGTATGAACTAAACTTCCCATAGCTTGGGTTTTGCATCATGTATAAACTATGAATTCTAATTCTTCTATCTAAGTTTCTTTGGGAATTATATGTTTTAATATGATATTAGCTACTTACTTTATATTTGTTTATGTGTTTTGATTTAATGTCTTTCCTAGAACTGATCACTTTAGGATTGTTTTAATAGTAGTTAGATGGTCTCCTTGACAGGGTGTTTAACTATTGAACCACCACATAATGTCTAGTGTCGATAGCAGTTCTGACAAAACATACTCTAACTAGATAGTCATTAGGGTTTGTTTTAATCACCATATCACCAATTGATTGTAGTGTGCTGGATAGGGCCTTAGTGGCGTTTGATAACCCTATTTGAGTCCTCGTCTTGGTTGTGCCGTAGCCCCCTTAGTCGCTCTCAAGGTCTAAGGTAGTGGAATTTAGAATCCTGACTAAGTATACCAAGAGCTAATATTCTCCCTTATGAACTAGATTTATAGATAGAATTAGAAGGATTAGTGCATACTAGCAAAACCTAAGCTATATCTCTCATCTCATAGTCTTCGTATTTAACTTTATTGTCTTTATTTCTTAGTTTTAATTGCTATTTTCGAATTCCTACTTGCTTTATTTTCTGTCTTTTAATTATTTACTTTTACTCGTTATTGTTTCCTACGCGATTAACACACTTAAGTCCCTGAGAACAAACTCTACTTATCATTAAAACTTGCATACGTCCTGTAATACTTGCAGTACTGTGCCTGTCTAGGGTGAGAGTGCGTAGTTTTCCATACTTAAATTGATCTTATTTTTATCACACCCTAGGCGACACCAAAGGGTTGGTAATGAAATAAATGATTGGGTTTTATAAGGTTTACTCCATCTAGAAACCACCAAGTGGTCGTTAAATTGGTTAGTAGGTGGTCGGTAAAAGTTCATGTCTTAAAAGATAGGTAGGCAAAATAGACCGCCATTATTTTGGGTGGGTTCCTCGTGGTCGGTAAATCATATTGAATATATTGTATTAATTAAACCATTACCAACCACATTGTGGGCAAGGTGTATTTTGGTTATTTTTCAAGGACTAAATACCTACTCCGAAGGTGGATGGTAAAGAAATTATTAACTAAATTCTTTGGACGGAAAACCTATAAGCGACGACGAATGGTCGATGTTGTTATTTTAGCGACCACGATTGGTGGTCGATAGAGATCTGGTCTCCAAAAGCATGTGTAATAGTAGTGATTGTATAATTCTTTTAAATTTAATCTTTCTCATCGCCTAGAACTCCTATCAATATATATACAAAAAATCTATTATACACATTGTAGTTGTTAAATTCCAAACTTGGATTATTGTGTTTAGACATTATCTATAGCATTGCGGTAGTAAAATTCTAAAACTTGTATTGCTATGTTAAGACATATATATGGATTATGGAAAAGAAACAGTTGTCTAATGACTTTTCGTGGTAATATATTTGCTTGATTTTTTTTTTGGTTACATGGGTTCCGGGCTAGCTTACGCGCACCCGACTAATCCCACGGAGATATATATGCCTCCCCATATATATTCTCATGGTAAATCAGAACTAGGTGACCCATGTTCAGGGAGGGGTTCGAGCCTTGTACCCCTCACTTTACACCCGTTAGGGAGGGGATTCGAACCTTGGACCTCCCCTTTAAGTGCTGAAGAAATAGCAAGGCTCTGGCCAGTTGAGCTATTGAAATATAGCATAGTTTGTTGCTTATCAACTTGACAATCGCTCTATGTGGTTTAGTTTTTGCTGTATTGTTACCAATTTTGAGTAGTGTCGATTTGGTTTTTATTTGGTTGACTCAATTACCGATTTAATTCGGTTTGAATAGTGTAATATATCAAACCCTAAAAAGGCTAGACTCGACCCGATATAGGTTTGGTACTACTGGTTCAATTCAAATTTAGGTTTGTTTTTTCAGGTTTAGGTTTGGTATTCATATTATGTCAAGTTATATAGTACTAAGACAAATGGGATGGAAGTAAATATGGAGGTTGGAGAGTGAAGAGGCGTGACTTTAAACCATAACCATAAAGTTGCATCAAGAAACGGTTATACCCCCTTAATATGACCACAAGTCATATCACACTTAAACATAACATAAACAAAAATTGAATGATCTCATTAGAAAAATTAAAAAATCCGAACATCGACTTATTTAATTTTGGGATGTTATTTGTATCATATTTTTATTATAGACAATGATCGAATCTCAACAAATTTCTTTGCATCGTAGATTAATAAAGGGACAGTCAAAATGCACCACAAGAAATTATGATTAATAACCCAAACCGAATTGAACCAATAACCAAGTCGAAACATTTAGGCAAAAATAGATAACATCACCGCTATATTCGGTCCCAAACACCATCTTTATTAACCCATACCATTCACCAACCATGAATATTCAATACAACATCATATTATCAAAGGATTTTTTATAAAGTAATAGATCGTTATTTAGGTGTGGGGAAAGCAAATTGAAGATTACATACATTAATTTACCAAGTGAAAGATAGTCAAATATGCACAAAAAACATCATATTCAAAACTTTTAATATATATAGAGGACCAATTATGCAATACGAATATATCCAACATCTAAGGCATGCAAAATAGCCAAATTTGCTAATATACACCAATATTTAAAACATATTGGACAAGTTAAGGATTCAGTTATACAATATAACTCAAATCTCCAAACTCGTAAATTAAGCATTGTTTGCATAAAAATATCATATACATACAACAATTTTCATACATAATAGCAAAATATAGAGAAAAACTACATACTCAAAACATATAACATAACTATAAGGACCATTTACACAACTAACATCATAAATCACACCAAATATCTAATTTAAACCTTTTTTCTCATCAACATATACATATATCCGAGATCTAAGTCATGCAAAATAGTCAATTTTGCTAAAATACATTATATTTGAACCATAGTTGTTAACTAAACGGGCCAATTTTGCAATTTAATTTGAATCTTCAAACATCATAACATAATTTAACATTGTTTTCATCAATATTATCATATGAATACCAAATTTTTTGTGTGAAATAGACAATTATGAAATATAATTATGCTCGGACAAATATAACATAACTACAAGGACTAATTACATGATTTACATAAAAATCAAACTGAATAACTAGTTTCCTCTTTTTTCTCATCAAACATGCATATATACATGGTCCAAAACATGAAAAATAGCCAAGATTGCTAAAATACATCATATTTTAAACAAATATGACAAGAAGTGGGGTCAGTTATGCAATTCAACTCAAATATCCAAACATTGTAACTAAATTTACCAATGTTTTCATCAAATTAGGATACACATACTAGTTTATTCTTGTGAAATAGCCAAATATGGGTCAAACAACAAACTCAATTATATATAACATAACTACAAGAACCACTTGCGCAATGAACATCAAATTTTGTACGTATTTGTCCATGATCTCATCAAATAAGCATCACTAATCAAATCATCTCCTAAGCTGAAACTAACAAAACTCATTGAAATAAACATCATCATTCAATTTCAATTTTTGAACCACATATGGAAATAACATGGACCAACTATGCAAATTTTTAATCATACTTAAATATAATGGTATAAAGCACATATATTCGAACATTCTAATTAGGATATTTATCACTTTAGGCAAATAATAAGGACCACACAAGCAAACCATCTTCAAAATATGCATCACCATAACATATAATATTTTTTAATCATATATGCCACTACTAGCAAGCTCGGGAGGCTTCATACTAGATCATTCAGTAAAGTAGGACTGGTCTCATCGGGTGTTGTTTAGAGATTCTTTAGTCCTCGGCTATTTAAGAAGGTGTAACTTGTTGATGACTGTCGCACTCGTTGTAGTATATTTGAGTTTATCACCTAGTAAGCATCATTTTGAATATACAAAATAGTTGAGCATGCTCAATGACGATCATTGAGCATGACTAGTGTTGAACCATGCTCAATTATTACACTTTAGACACTTTCTAAAATTTGAGGATGCTCAATGATTTCATTTGAGCATGATATATATTTTATCATTATTAATTAGTACACTTTGTCCATACTTCATTATTGAGTATTTAGAACCATTGAGCATTTAGCAAGTAGTAAATTCAGTCTTCAACCTAATATTGTATGCAATGATTTAATCTAACTTTACAAATATATATTACATTATAGACAAATCCAAAACTTTAAGTCACAATCTTTTCAAATAGGGTTGCTCATAAAACTGCACAAACCGATCCTAAAAAAACTGAACCCATACACCCGATGGCCTAATAGGGTCCAAAACTATTTTTTGGGTTTGGGTCGGACTATGGGTTCGATCCAGCCCAAACCAATAAATGCACATACATGTGTTCTTTTTTTATTCTTTAGTCCATTCACACTTTTATCCCATTACTTTGTTTCTTTTATAAGTCTTTGGCACATTACTTTGTTTGTTGTTTGGGAAACCTAAGTACTAATCTCTTTGGCACACTTCATTTCCTACCTACTATCTTATCTCTCTATCTCTCTTTACTCAGAAAACCTAACCTTAGCCTATTGTATTACTTTCCTCGTTCAATCCATCTGTGTTAACGCCAATAAAAATGGGCAGGAGAGTAAACCCATTAAACACCCTTCACCTATTTCTGTGGTCCACATTTATTACTCTCTTTTAAGCTCTGATATTTGTGCTTTGGTTAAGCTTTCTTACCACGATTAAGGGTGTTTATGGCTTGGATACTAGGTTGAATTGGTTCAAAATGCCTGTAAAAGGCACGACAAAGGTTTTCAATTATCGAAACCCCCTTTTCAGGTAAAAATATTTTGTAAACCTGAATTTCGTAAAACACTAAACATTAACTCATGTTTTATCTTGTGATTGCAGATTCTATTTAAGATATGGAGGTTGAAGTTGAATCAGTTATTGATCTTACATCTCCAACTCCAGGTGTTATCTCAAATCCTATGGGTAATGCTTCTTTTAGAACCAAACACCCACAGGTAACAAACCCCTTTGTCCCAAACTATATAGAGCTAGTGGAGATGTTAAATCTGAGGCCTATCCATTTTTATGCCAATAATAATAACAAAATTTGAGGCAATGTGCTAAAAGATTTCTTCTCCTTTTTAGTTTGTAATTGCAGGAATTTTGAGACACTTCAAGTACATTTTGGAAGCAATCAAGCAAATGCAATATTTGATGTACATTTAGGAAGTTATTTTCATATTTAAGGTTGCATGATATGTGATTTTGTATATTTTGGACTTGTAATTTAAGATTTGTAAATTTCAAATGATAAGTTTCGAAAGATATGTAATTTATGAGGTGTTGTATTTCTATTTCGGGATTATTAAATTTAGATTTTTTTGGAATTTTAACGTTTTCTCAAGTAAATTTAGTAGTTTGAAAATATGCTCTCGTGTACATTTTTCAGAAAACACCAAAACCCTAACTACCACCTCCGACCGGCCACACCCTCAACCCATCCCTCCTTTCAGCCTGTCATCTCCTTCACCCCACCATACCACTGATCCTACTACCATCACATACCTAATCTGCCCCTTCCCACCCCACTGTGCCTCCTCCTCCTTCACCGTACAACACCACCCCATCTCATTTACCCCATCAGGCAGCCATCTAATACACCAAGCGATCTTACTGCTTTCACTTCCTTCACCAAGTCAATGCTCATCCACCTGCATCTCCTTCCACTGCCTAACAATATATGTCGCCCCCCAATGCCACTGTCCCCTCTTTTTCACCCCACCAAGCAACCCTTTCATACACAACCTCAGCATTATTGTCTGTTCGGTAACTGCCCATCACCTCTCTTCTCCATTCAATACCAGCGCAATTTACTGTTATCAGTGGACATTCGAACCTGCTATCGAGCAAAGTTCAGAAGTAAACCATCAGGCCCACTCAGGACTATCTCTGTTTGTTCCCAACAATAGCTTTCAGTAGAAGCCTATGGATCGTGTCTCAAGCCCATCGGTCCCACTCCATCTGATCTCAACAGCCTATCAATTGAACTCTAGTCTGAAGCCAAGATGTAGGTTCACCATTACTGGTAAGTCCATTTTCACGTTCACTAATTTTCAATCAGCCTCCATCTCAGTTGGTAAGCCTTTATCTCCTCTCTTTGTAAATCCCTTTGATAAGTTGGGTATTAAACAATCTGTTGTAATATCTAAATAAAATTATAATGAGGGAATCACCTATATGGTTACAACCATAACATTTCCTATTACCACCAAAAAATTAATTTCCACAAAGTCACAACTGGTTTTTATTTATGGACCTGCCTACTGTGTTCTTTCCCCTTCACCACGACAGACTTTTTAGACCAACTAGCCTTCCCCTTCTCATTGAGAGAGACAGTAGGCCCGTTGGTATTAATCGTGTTTTTAGTCATCGGTGTTGTGATAAAGGTTATCTTGAAGGCTCCTTTCGAGCCATTTGCAACTAGGGTTTTCGAATCCTAGAATGTAATAATAACATGGAAAATTTTAAACTTACAGATAATACTGATGAGATCAATTTATGGGTCGAATCTTGTTATGTAGTTGTCAAATTTCAGAAATCACCAAGTGTCTACGATATTGCCCCTTTGCAATCTCTTCACCGCCAATGATACAACTTTCCTGGAATTGCCAAGGGCTTGGCAATCCCTTGACATTCCAGACTCTTAAGAAGCTCTGCTACAAACACAATCCAAAGGTTTTTTTTTTCCGAAACTAAAGAAAATGATGCTTATGTTAGTAATATTGCATCTCTTCTTGATCATACTGTTATATTTATTGTTAGTCCTACGGGTCTAAGTGGGGGTTTGGCCTTATTTGCTAAAAAATATATTACAATTGTTACTTTAAATGCTTGTGATAATTTCATTGATTGCAATACTACTAATGATAATAATATAAGTTTCAAAACTACTTATATATATGGATCCCCTAATGATGTTACTAAAGGAAAAGTGATTGATTGTATTGGTAAATGCTTTGAACATGGGTTGCCTTGCAATCTGTTAGGAGATTTCAACCTCATTAAATATGTTTCTGAAAAAATTGGTGGCAATAATCCTGTAAAAAAATATGGAAAATTTTAACAAGTTCATTAATTCTTTTGAACTTGAAGAGACACCTAGATGTGGGTGCTTCTTTTCTTGGTCCAACAGGAGAGCTGGAAATGATTTAATAAAGCAAGTTCTTGATAAATCACTCTATAATCATGATAGGATAATGATATATCCAAATGCTTGGTTAGCCTTGTTACCAGCTATTGGGTCAGATCATATCCCAATCATCCTTCATATGGATGATAAAATTATTAAAAATATGAGGACCTTCTATTTTGAATCCTACTGGACTGTTGAGAAGGATTGTCTTAAAATTATTAATGATGTCTGGAAAGAGATAAAAAGTTGGAGAGGTGTCCCTTTAGCTATCTTCGATAAAAAACTCAAAAAAAAGTAGTAAAAGACTTATATTTTAGAGTAAAAAATGTTTAATAACCACAGAAAGAAAATTGATTTTTTAATGAATGAGATTATGAATTTATCTAAGAATCCACTTCCTAATGGTAATGGGATCACTGTAATTGCGTAGTTAAAGAATTAGAAGAAACTTGGCTCGGAGAAGAGGCTTATTGGAAAGATAGACCCATAAACCTCTGCCTTCCACTGCTCATCCACCTGCATCTCCTTCCACTGCCTAACAATATATGTCGCCCCCAATGCCACCATCCCCTCTTTTTCACCCCACCAAGCAACCCTTTCATACACAACCTCAACATCATTGTCTATTCGGTAACTGCCCATCACCTCTCTTCTCCGTTCAATACCAGCGCAATTTACTAGTTATCAGTGGACATTCGAACCTGCTATCGAGCAAAGTTCAGCAGTAGACCATCAGGCCCACTCAGGACTATCTATGTTTGTTCCCAACAACAACTTTCAGTAGAAGCCTATGGATCGTGTCTAAAGCCCATCGGTCCCACTCCATCTGATCTCAACAGCCTATCAGTTGAACTCCAGTCTGAAGCCAAGATGTAGGTTCACCATGGTAAGTCCATTTTCACGTTCACTAATTTTCAATCAGCCTCCATCTCAGTTGGTAAGCCTTTATCTCCTTGGTGTCGCCTAGGGTGCGATAAAAATATGATAAATTAAAGTCTAGAAAACTACGCACTCTCACCCTAGACAGGCACAGTACTGCAAGTATTACAGGACGTATGCAAGTTTTAGTTGATAAGTTGAGTTCGTTCTCAGGGACTTAAGTGTGTTATACGAGTAAGTAACAATAACGAGTAAGCAATAATTAATTAAAGGCAGAAAATAAAAGAAATAGATTTTCGAAATTGAGAATTAAAACTAGGAAAATAAAGACAATAAAATAAAATACGAAGAATATGAGATGAGAAATATAGCTTAGGTTTTGCTAGTATGCACTAATCCTTCTAATTCTTTCTATTAGATCTAGTTAATAAGGGAGAATATTAGCTCTTGTATACTTAGTCAGGATTCTAAATTCCCATTCCTTAGACCTTGAGAGCGACTAAGGGGGCTACGGCACAACCAAGAAGCTGTTTCAAATAGGGTTATCAAACTCTACTAAGGCCCTAAGCAAACAATTCATTCAATTGTTGATATGGTGATTAAATCATACCCTAATGACTATCTAGTTAGAATCAGTTTTGTCAGGACTAATATCGACACTAGACATTATGTGGTGGTTCAATAGTTAAACACCCAGTTAAGGTGACCATATAACTACTATTAAAACAATCCTAAAGTGATCAGTTCTAGGAAAGACAATAAATCAAAACACATAAACAAATATAAAGGTAAGAAGCTAATATCAAATTAAAACATGTAATTCCCAAAGAAACTTAGATAGAAGAATTAGAATTCATAGATCATACATGATGCAAAACCCAAGCTATGGGAAGTTTAGTTCATACCTGATGGAAACAAACTAAAAGAAATTACAAAAGACATCATCTTGCTCTCTACAATAAACTGGAAGAATAAAACCTTAAGAACTAGTTACTATGAGGCAAGGATGATTTACAAGTGATATAAGGGTGTATTTATAGATGTTTAGAAGACCTAATTCGTTTTCTTGAGGGAGAAGCAAAGTGGTGGACTCCAAGCCCAACTCAAATTCGAATGGAAATAAAGATAAATTCTGCTGAACTGTTTTGAGCATATCTTCTTCGTTATTGGTCGGTTTTTGCTCCACAATATACCAAAAGAATCCTCAGCGAATTAGCTGCATCCCTATGAAAGGAATTTACCAAAATCGGCTTCTTTTTGGAGTTATCACCACTTCTTTAGGCGTTGCTGCAGAATCTCAGATTTAGGCAGCTTTTCCTTTTCCATATTTTTAGCTTTTGTTTCCTTATCTCCAATTACCATGCTAATCTCTTTCCATATCTTGTAGTCTTTGACTTGGACTCTAATCAATCTCCATAATTATTTTTAAAGCTTCACACTAAATAAACAATTAAACCCAATATGCTCTAAAAATAATAATTCACTAAATCAAGACTCAAAATAGGAAAGTGCACTAATTCTCAAGAAAATCGACTATTATGACTTCTAAATCACTAAAAATGATGTCTCATCCTGCTATAAATCTATCACAAATGAGGAGACATCAAGACCCCCAACTCAAAGTTGTATCGTCTCGATACAATGAAGATAAAAACAAAGGGAAGTCTATAAATACCCACTTATAAAATTCTCAACACAATGGGAAGAACATAGCAGAATATATAGAATAAACCTAAAGCAACAACTCAGAAAATTTCATGCAATAACATTCATAAACTACATACCTGTACACTTCTCATATCCATAGTCAACACGGCTTGAATTCAAGATCAGAAGGATTGGGACTTTACTCAGTTCCCCTGGAAAGCTATAGATTGTTCATCAAACCTCACTAGCATTCAAAGATCCACTCAACTACTCTCTAATGGCTCAATCACTTCTCGATTACAAAGCAAAGAATCAAAAGGTCTTTAAGGTTGTAATTTAGGCTTAGGGACGGTATGATAGTATATTTGGATAATTTGGAGTGAGCTTTTGGCTCTCTCCTCACTAGCCATCAACGAATCACCCTAGAGCTTGAGTTACTCTCATAAAACGTTTCTCACTTAACCCAATGAATTCCTTGATGCACAATTTAGCATCCCCAATAACCCAATTAAAGCACAAGATGTTCACATAAAATTTCCAATTTGCCGGTCCGAATATATATATTTTCTTTTCTTTTCAAATCGATTTTTTTCTATAGCTATGACTCTCTTTTAATGTTGAGATATCACGCTATTTTCTTATATATATATATTTTTCTTTTAATGCCCTTGTTGGCAAATTTAGCTCGTAGCTTCTTTTTCATTCAATATTACCCCGGCAAAGGGTTACAATAAAAATCTGTGAATCATCATCAATATAAAGCACAAAGTACAATTAATAAGCTCACAAATCCCATCCCAATAATATTTCCCATAATGGTGGACCCACCACCCCAAACTCAAGCTCTAAAACAATTGTCTATGCATCGCGATTCGAGTGCGGGTCATATGGAAAAGTCCTATAATCTAAAGGGATATGGCTTATAACGTGTTTCAATAAAAAGCTTTAGAAAGGCTAGAAGGGGCTGAGAAGGATATAGCATATAAAATCAAAAATCACAAGGTGAGAAGGTATAAAAAGGCTTCAAAGGCTTCAACTATGAAAGAACCGCCTTAATCACTTTCTACACTATGTAATTTCGTTATTTTCTTACCTTTAGCACTTTCATCAAATTGTCAACTAGCTTGGATCTCACGGCCTACACACTTCTCAAGGTTCCCTGAGATCGAACATACTTTCTATCGCATTGCTCACTAATCTTTTCTTTACTATCAACATGTGTTTTCCTGCAAATACTCAAAGCATACAAATACATATCTCATAAACATACTGCTTACTATCATTAATTCACTGAGCTTATGCTTTCAAGCTATTAAACACACTCTACATCTAATTCCCATGTATCAAAAATTTTAATTTCTACCTAAAAACAGAAAAATGGAGATGAGAGACAACGAATCCCCACACCCATAACTAAAAAATGAGCCGTGTCCCCACGACTCGAAAAAGACTCGAAACAGAAATTAAAATTAGCAGATAAAAGCATTTAAAGAAATGGTGAGGAAGAAAGAGAACATACTCTCGAGGCTTATTGCCTCGCATCATTGACATCCAAGGTAGGATTTGCTGGACCTTTCGTTAATTGCTCAAGGAGTTTCATGATGTGCACTTGATTAGCATTGATTTGTGGCACATCGTTGACTAAGGAAGTTTGAGCTGCTTCGAATTTTGTTAAACGCTCCTCCATCTTCTCTTGCCAATTTTGCTCCTTTTCTTCTTTCAAGACTTGCGTAGAACCCGCTCTTCGAAAGATATACTTGATCCAAGCATTATCAATATAACTCGTCTTAAACTCAAGTTTCTCTTCTTCACCCAATGTTACATTCGCTTTTCGCACAAGACACGTGATCATGGTAGGAAATTTAACATTATAAACTGATTTAGGAGAGACCGAAAATCGTATCACCTCCTCATAGATCAACTATGCCACATCTACTTCTTCTTCTCTCAAAATACAATCCAAAAGTAGAGCGTTCTTCATAGTCACATCCAAAGTTCGTGTGTTTCCAAAGCCATTAGGAATAAGGAAATTGTGCCAAATTCTCGCATCCGATTGAAGATACTTGTAAGGCCCTTCAATTCTCCCTTATATGATTGCACTTTCTCCTTGTCTAAAACATGCTCAAAAAGTAGTTCCTCATCAAAGATTTTTTGTTTAGCAACCGCTTCATCAAATTTGCAATAACCTTTCAATTTCTTAAACTTGAAGTGGTTTCTAATCTCATCAACTGTGAAAGGAACTAACTTTCCTCTAATCGGAACACAACCTTTGCTATCTCGGCTAAAGAGGCCTAAATAGAATTCCAAAACTAACTCATGACATAATTCAGAACATCTTACCATGAATGTAGACCAACCCAATTTTGCACCAAGCTCTAAGAATCTCTTGTATTCTCCTTCACCAACTTCTTCCTTGAATACTTTCTCATAAGCAAAAGGTAGTTCTTTTAATTGTTTCTCTGCAGAAGCTTTCAGGGCCCTTGAAGCTTCCTCTTTCTCCTTGGGTGCATGACCTTGTGGAAGTTGTGTTTTCTCCTTTGCATAAAAGTAAAGCTTTTTACCATTACGATCACACAAAGTTATACCTCCATCTTCAACATCGTCTTTACCCTTTGATTTAGAACTAGAACCTTTGTTAATTGATTTATTCTTGATTGGATCCAATACCTTTCTTTTCTTCACCTCCCTCTTGCTAGCTAATATTGTGTTCTATTAGTCATCCTCAATTAACCCCCAACTCAAAGCTTTAGCAACCCTTGAAATTTGAACTTGTGAATTTTTGGTTGAACAAGCTTGATTTGGCTTAGGAAAGATGAATTGATGATGAATCTCTATGTGGGTGAGGTGGATTCTTGATGTGTTGGCTTGGATTTAAGAAATTGTAGGATAAATTTGTGAAATTTGAGCTCTTGATTCTTCAATTTGATGGATTTGGTGAGGATTGGGTGTTTGAATCTCCTTTGTAATGATGTGGAGAGATATTTGATGTGTTTTTCTTGATGATTGGGTAGTGTTTTGATGATTGGTGAAGGTTTTTATGAGCTTTAATAGAGTTGGGAGAGTTTTGGAGAAGAGAAAGAGGCTTGAGGTTTTGTAAATTCAGAATACTTAGCCTTATAGCTCTTTTATAACCCAAAATCCGCAACTTTCTCTCTCCAGCAGCGCGGAACGGTGCATGGGTGCGGTACATGGGTGCACCGCATGGGTGCACCGCAGCTTCTGTAGCTCAAAAAATTTTGCTTCGGCAAAATACCCGTAATAGCACCCCGTGGCACGGGTTTTGGCTCTGCGGTATAGGGCACGGTATAGGGTCCGGTACACCAGACCCATCAGTTCCATTTTTTTTGTCTCGGTATAAAACCCGCGGTACCAACCCGTGGTACGGGTTTTTGTCTCCTGCGGTACACCGCAGCTGAGGTGCGGTATACCGCACCGATGGTGTATCCCTTCCGAAAATTTTTGTCTCTTCCCTAACTCGATTCTCCAATACCTAAGCATCAAAAACACTAATACCTTTCTCAAATATGCAATATCAACTAAATATAACTAAACTAAACATAAATTAAAAATGTAAAAGACATAAAAACTTAAAAAACTGCGGGTTGTCTCCCGTACAACACTTTTATTTAACGTCTTTCAAAGTTAGACGCGTTACCTCTATCAAGATTTGCGAATATAGCCTCCCCAACAACGAGTTAGCCTATGAACGTCAACTAATCTGCGCTTGACCCCCGTTTAGGGTCGAATTTCTATCACCTTGGCTGAAACAACCTTAGTGACAATGAATGGTCCCATCCACGAGTCTTTGAAACTACGTGGCCTATTCTCGCGTTTGTGAGCTTTACATAGAACTTCATGGCCAACCCCAAACTCAATGTTTGGCTCAGTATCCACAGGCTTTAAGTGGATTTTCTCAGGAGGGACTTTGTGATGTGAAAGGCTGTGGGTGACAGGAACGGTGGGATCTAACTTCCTTGGTTTCTTACCCAAGACATAAAAGGTCTCGGATACATTCTTTGCATGAAGGGTGATGGTCCCTTCTTGGAAGTTGATGACACTTTGACTTGTGGCCATGAAAGGCCGTCCAAGTATGATTGGAACCTGCTTATCTGCATCAAACTCAAGTATAACAAAGTCAGTAGGGATGGCGATACTACCTGCACGGACTAAGACGTCCTCCACTGTTCCCCATGTCCTCTTAACTGAGTTGTCAGCGAACTGCAACTTCACTGGAGTTTTCTCTGATTTCTAAAGTCCAAGTCTATCGAACACGGACTTAGGCATAAGATTCACACCAGAATCCACATCGTACATAGCTTTCACCTTGAGCATACCATTAATTTGAATAGGAAGGTTGAGACTTCCGGGATCTTTAAGCTTTGTTGGTAGCTCTCGTTCACTTCTTCTTGAAACTCTCAGATTCTCTCTTGGGATCTCTACACTTGCTTCTTTCTCAGGAATAACTTGCGTATAAACTTGTTGCGGTGTAAGTCCTTTCTTTGCAATTTCAAGCATTTGGGCGTTGATATTTTCAGGTGTATACGCCTCTACAAATGTCTTGAGTTCAGTGTCATCCTTAGGATTTGTATCAGGAATAGCTGATGACACTAGTTGAACAACAGGTGGCGGTTCCACCTTCTATTCTTCTTTCTCTTCTTGCACAGCAGGTGCAACTTCATCTTCTTTCTCTTTTTCTCTATCTAGCTCAGCTTGATAATCTATAACCGATCGAATTTCCTCTTGCATCTTCCTCAGAAGCTGTATAAATTCGGCTTTCTCTGGATCGTCCTCCACATAAACCTCAGAACAGTCAGATTCCACGGGGCTAGACTTGGTTGGTTCATCTTCGGTACTCGGAACTTCCACGGCACTAACGGCAGCATGCGGTACTTCCTCTTTTTCTTCTATTTCAAGGCAAATAGCCTTACAAGCTTCGAACCCAGCATTATCATCACCTCCTTCGATTGCCTTCACTTCCTTCTGTTCCATTAAATTTGTTAGAACTTTGTTTAATTGTTCTACTTGAGTACCTAAAATCTGAAGTGCGGCATCTTGTCCTCGGACTTTCTCTTCCAGAGCGCTCATATTTGTGGTCAAACGGTTCAAAATTTGTATTATTTGCTGATTATCCATAGATCCTTCTTGAGGATACTGAGGTAAAGCTTTCTGATCTAACGAATCGGTATAGGCATCTTGAACAGGTTGTTGAGGGGGAGCAGGTCTATTTTGATATTGATTTTGATACTGACCTCTCGGTTGGAAAGAGTTGTTCTGGGGGAGCGGTTGATAATGACCAGGATTAGCGGCCCCTTGTGGATTTGAATACTGCATACCCGGATGATTTCGGTTACCCCATTGATAACCTCCTCGGTTGGATATGAAGTACACAGATTGTGGATTTGTTTCGCACTCTTACCATGTATGATTGTTAACCCCACATTGTTGACAACCTTGTGCTTCTTGTACTACGTTCGTTGCGGCTAAATTCTTTTGCATCTCTAACTTCAGCTCCTTGATTTGATTATCTAATGCGGATATTTGAGCTGAGTTCGCAGTTTCTGCATCTAAACGAAGCTTTCCTCGGGTCTTTGCAATAGGAGCTCGCGTTGAAGGCCAACTCCTTTCTTGTTCAATAATATTTTCCAAGACATCGGAAGCTTCATTATGATTCATGGACACAAAATTACCCTTTCTGATGTTATCCACCTTCTCTCTACCTTTATCATTAAGACCTTCATAGAATATAGCAAGTTGTAGAGCGGGTGTATAACCATGGAGCGGACATCTAGCTAATTTATGTTGAAACCTTGTCCATGACTCTCCTACTGTTTCTCCATCTTCTTGACAAAATCTTGCAAGCTCGGTTTGATCTTTGAGTCTCATACTCTTTGGATAAAAACAGTTAAAGAACGCGGCTTGAAGTTCTGTCCAAGAATTAATTGTTCCATGTGGTTGTCTTTCTAGCCATTCGCTAGCTCTACCGGTCAAGAAGAACGAAAACATATGACAATACAGTTGCTCGCGTGTAATGCCAGGAGTAATATAGGCATCACAAATCTGCATGAACTTCTGAATCGATCTTACTGGATCTTGAATTGTTGTACCACTGTAGAGTCCAAAACTTTGAAATTGACTAAGCATACCCGGATCGGGTCTAAATTTGATATTCTGGATCTCTGGAGGACGGTAACCGATTGGTTGAACATGGAATGGTACATGAAGACCAGGGAGGTCTTGTTGTACTCGATTCTGTTGATTATTGTTTTGCCCATTACCTCCTCCTTGTGGTAGTTGTACACCGTGTTGTCCACCACCAGGTGGTGGTGGACCTCTTGGATTTACTCCAAGTTGGTCCTCAAGTGGTGGATCTCGGTGGGCTGCTATTACTCTTCTCAAGGATCATTCCTCACGAACACGTTTGTTGTAAGCTCTGAAGCTCCTCTCAGGCTCCGGTAACGGAGGCCAAGAATTAAACACTGTGAATCCTGAAAAAGACTAAAGCAAACCACAAGCGTAAATCTGGAAAAATAAAAACTAAAAACTGAAAAATAAAAATTAATTAAAAACTACTACTCGCAATAGATAACCCACACGCTAACGAGACACAAGTCCCCGGCAGCGGCGCCAAAAACTTGGTGTCGCCTAGGGTGTGATAAAAATATGATAAATTAAAGTCTAGAAAACTACGCACTCTCACCCTAGACAGGCACAATACTGCAAGTATTACATGACGTATGCAAGTTTTAGTTGATAAGTTGAGTTCGTTCTCAGGGACTTAAGTGTGTTATACGAGTAAGTAACAATAACGAGTAAGCAATAATTAATTAAAGGCAGAAAATAAAAGAAATAGATTTTCGAAATTGAGAATTAAAACTAGGAAATTAAAGACAATAAAATAAAATACGAAGAATATGAGATGAGAAATATAGCTTAGTGATGTCTCCCTTTTTTGTTTAAATATAAGCCCTTAGGAGACATCATTTTAGGATGAAAATGGTCTTTTTATATTGACTTTTGTGCTTAAATTGCAATATTACACTTTCTCCCCTTGGAATTAGACTATTTGCATTTATAGAGCTTTTGTGCGTTAATTTACTTATTTTTAATGCAAAGTTAGTAGGTTTATGAATTTCATGAGAAACCAATCCAAGGAGGAGAAGTGAGAATTAAAGTCTTAGAATATTTCAAGTGTGTTAGTCGGTTTCCTGAATTTAAATTGCACTTTCTTATTTCTAGTCTTGATTTAATGATTTATTATTTTCAAAGCATATGCGGTTTAATTATTTACTTAATGTGAAGCTTTAGAAATAATATGGAAATAAATTAGATTTTAAATCAATTCTAAGGAGATAAGGAAAGAAGATCTTGAAGAAATCTGGAGATAGAAGGAAGTAGAGTTCAATTAGGAAAAGATAAAGCTGTCTTGTGAATCTGAAATTCCAGCCACGTTTTAAAGATAATTCCATAACTAAATATTGGCATGGATTCTGGACGAATGGTCTGCACCAATGGAAAGCTCTTTCCGAGACAAGCAGTTTCATATATTGGAACTCCTCAAACGGATAAGTATTGAAAAAGATATGACCAAGTCAAATCAGCAGCAGAATCTTACCTTTCCTAGATTTTAGGGTTACGAATTAAAGAATCCTTGACTTGTCTTCCACTCCAAGTAACTCGACCTAACACCTATAAATACCAGCTCTAAACCTTAGAAAATCATATATTGGCTGCATAAGCTTAATATACACAAATAAATCATCATAGATGCAATCAAGAGGATCTAGAGGAGGAAGAAGCAAGAGCTAGAGCTTAACTACATCAATTCAACACTTCTCCATCTCTATTCTTTGGGTAATTTAGTATTAGATCTATTTTGTCTATGAGGTATTTCTAAGCTATTTATCTAAGAAGTTTTATTATGCATAATTTCTCTTTAGGATTGTAATTATATGAACCTTTGATTATTGTTTTTCTGTTTTAATTTGAATCTGGGATTTTAGTATTTAATTGAATTGGTTCTTAATTTCCATTGACTATATTCTTGTTTTAATCACTAATTTTGAAGTCATGAATCAAACTTAGCTCATAGTAATTAGGTTATTCACTTAGTGGCGAGTGATCATCCGACAGGGGGGTTTAATTACAGACATAGAATATAGACGCGTGGTGTCCGTTATTTGACCGACAGGCTTGACTAACCACGTAGCCGAAGAGGTAAAAGAGTATTCATCCGAAGAGGCATATTCGCCCATATAGGGGTTTATAGTACTTTAGGATAGCTCCTAGGTCCACCCGACAGGGGGCTAGGAGATATTTGATTCCCGACTATTGTGAGATTTCCCATTCACCCTTATTCTTAGGAATCATAGATTCAATAGGATAGATTCATACTTGCATATCCTTATCTTTCTTGCATAATTATTAATTGTTTATTTTATTGTCTATTTTATTATTTAGTGATTAGAAAACAAACTGCTTTATTATTTATCTTTAGCAATTAAAACTATCTATTCTAATATGGAACATGAATTTAGAATAACTTCTTAAATCCCTGTGGAGACGATAATCCCGATTTTACTTATCTATTACTTGGTACGACCCGTACACTTGCGGTCTGTGGATCCTTTATTCCTTTGCTTTTATTTCATTATTTTATAACACACAAGGACCCACCAAGTTTTTGGCGCCGTTGCCGGGGATTTAAAGCGGTTATTTTATTTTGTGTTTAAGTTAGGTTGGTAGTTTTAGTTGTTTTCAGTTTTACGTTTGTTTTGTTCTAGTCTCGTTTCAGGTTTTTCTTTAGGTAAGGAGATTTCCCCCTATCAAGAGCAAGATCCACCACTTGTGACGCCTTGTCATCAAGGTCAAATTCCACCACAGTGGTGGTTGGACCAATTGGAAGACTCTTTGAATATTCACTTTCGCGATCTTTATAGTAGGGTCACCAAGTTGGAGGACTCCCTCAGTTGTTTCATTAAGGCCACATAGGAGAACATAGTAAAGAGTGATGCGAAAATCGATGCTACCATATCACTAGTGCAAGTCATGCAACAAAGCCATCAATTAATGGAGCAACGATTGACGCAACTCACAGAAACAATTGAGAAATTACAACAAGCACCATCTATGCAACCGAGCCAAAGTACAAATTTAGATGATGAAGCCAGTCAAATTGATAGCGATGTTTTATTCGATGTAGCTACAAATTTTAGCCTTCAAAAAGAGAAGGAAGTGGAATCACCACAAGTTGCACCTAGTGAACTAGAGATTCCAACAATAGAAGAATCAACCACGCTAAGCATAGATGAGTTAATTGTTGGTAATGCGGTCGAAATTGAAAGTAAATCTTGTGAATGGAAGATTACACCCATGGAAAATCCAACCAAGCCGCGTTTAGAGGAATCAAATATTGAGGTCTTGGTTAGAAAAGAGATTGAAGAAGAAGATACTAGGATGGATTCACCACCTAGTACTCCATTGATGTCACCTCCAAATCCAATAACGACGAATCATTCAAACGGTGACATTGATAAAGCATTTGTAGAGGTGTGTAAAGACAAATCCTACACCTAAATGCTTGAAAGTAATACAAAAGAACTCACACCGCAACAAGTATTCATAGAAGCTATTCCAGAAAAAAATGAGAATGCGAGTGTAGAGATCGAGGTTGAAAACGTGGCCCTCATAACAAAAGAAAGCTCTGAAACATCCCTTGTTTTAGACAATATTCTAGAGGAGGAGCCACTTGAGTTCCCCATTATTCCAGAAGTATCTAACGAGGTTAAAGAGAAGGACCACCACCATGAACCTGTGAAGAAGAAAGCTAAAGATGAGTTTGGGGTCGAAACCACGGTTGCTTGGAAGGCCTCCAAACAAGAGAATAGACCACGGGGTTTCAAAAACGCGTGGATGGGACCATTTGTTGTTACTCGAGTGGTGACACCAAAATTAATAGAGATACAAGCTTCGAGAGGTCAAAGAACGCGGATTGTAGACATACACAGCCTTACCCACTGCTGGGGAGGTTACATACTCAAAGGATAATGGAGGTAACCCGTCAAACTTTAAATGACGTTAAATAAAAGTGCTCTTGGGAGACACCCCAAACTTTGATTACTTTTTTAGTTTAGTTTTTAATGTATATTATTTAGTTTACGTATTTTTTAGTTGATAGTGCATTATTGAGGAAGGTATTAGTGTTTTTGATGCTCAGGTATTGGAGAAATCGAGTTAGGGAAGCGAGCAAAATTTCTCGGAACGGAGAAACTTCGGCAAGTCATATCTTTGCGCTCGGATGTCGAAATCAGGTGATCTTTGAGCCTAAACTGCATAACTTTTCGAGATCTAGCTATTGGGGAGGTTTTTGCCGAGTGCGGTACACCGGACCTCAGCCGCGGTGCACCGCAGAGGAGAAACCCGTGCCACGGGGTAGAGCCACGTGTTTTATCTAGAGACGAAAAAAATTGGAGCTGTTGGCTGCGGTACACCGGACCCTAGTCCGTGCCCTGCACCGCAAGCCAAAAACACGTGCCACGGGGTTGCTGCCACGGGTAGTTTGACGAAGGATGCTACAGAGCCGCGGGGTACCCCTGCGGACTACTCCCTAGTCCGCACCATGGTCCGCACGAAGCCGCTGGAGAGAGAAAAAGTTGCGTTTTGAGCTTATAAAGGGAGGAAATTAGGTATTATTCCGAAATTACAAATCCTTAAGCCTCTTTTTCTTCTCCAAACCTCTCCCAACTCCATTAAAGCTTCAACAAACCTTCACCTAACATCAAAACACAACCAAATCACCATGAATTCAAAACTAAATCCTTCCCTACATCATTACAAAGAAGATTCAACCATCCAAATCATATCAAAACATCTAGAATCCAAGAATCAAGAGCCTAAATTTTCAAAATTCATCCAAAATTCCTTAAACCCATATCATTAAAGCTTGATTCCATCATACCCATATGGAGATTTATCATCCTAAGACCTTTCCTAATCCAAATAAAGCTTGTTACACCTATAATCAAGAGTTTAAATTTCAAGAGTGTTCAAGTCTTTGAGTTGGGGGTCAAAAGAGATGATAAAGGGATGATAGAGCTATTATCAAATGTAAGGGAGATGAAGTATCAATGCAAGGTATTGGGTGAGTTCTAGAAGAAATCAATTGAGATGGGTACTACTTTGGGAATAAAATACAAGGTAAATCGGATCAAGAGAATAGAGGAAAGCTAGCAGTGGTGAAATCAAAGAGCAAAAAGATTTAAAATTTTATAAGGAAGACACCACAACCTCTACAAATCAAGCATCCTTTTGACCAAAGATGAGCAAAGCTTCTGGGACGCTAGTAGCAGTTGCCACAACAAAATATTCCTAGATTAACACCTTCACATGAGAGAATATTCGAGAACAAAGTTGTGGAGGATGAGAAATAAGAGATCTCTAGAGTGTTTTTGATTGGGATGGAACACAAGAGGATGTAAGGGAAAGAGAAATTGGTGATACATGGAGTTTACATACAAGGAAATCACTACACCCTAACTTGGGTATTAATCAAGGGAGGCAATAGCCTCGAAGAGTATGTTTTCTTTCTTCCCTACCATTTCTCTATTTGCATTATTTGCTATTTTTATTTTATTGAGTCTTTTCGAGTCGTGGGGACACGACTCATTTTTGAGTTGGGAGTGGGGATTCGTTGTCCCTCATCTCCATTTTTATGTGATTTACTGTTTTTTTAGAGAAATTTAAAAAAATTTGAAAATTTTAAGAGATGGATTAGATGTAGAATGTGTTTAATAGCTTGAAAGCATAAGCATAGTAAGTTGATGATAGAAAGTAGTATGTTTATGAGCTGCTTTATTTTGTATGCTTTGAGTATTTGCAGGAAAACACATTGATAGTAAAGAAAGGATTAGTTAGCAATGCGATAGAAAGTATGTTCGATCTCAGGGAGCCATGAGTGGTGTGTAGGCCGTGAGATCTAAGCTAGTTGATAAACCCATTTAATGAACGTGCTAAAGGTAAGAGAATGACTAAATTGCATAGTTTAGAAAGTGATTAAGGTGGTTCTTTCATAAGCCCCTTGTTGCCTTTTAGCTTGCTGTCCATTTTATTATTATATCCTTCTCAGCCCCTTCTAGCCTTTCTAAAGCCTTTTTATTAGCCACATTATAAGCGATATCCCTTTAGTTTATTAGGCATTTCCATATGACCCGCACTCGAATCGCGATGCATAGACAATTGTTTTAGAGCTTGAGTTTGGGGTGGTGGGTCCACCATTATGGGAAATATTATTGGGTTGGGATTTTTGAGCTTATTAAGTGTGATCTGTTCTATATATTGATGATGATTCACAGGTTTATATTGTAACCCTTTGCCGGGGTAATAGTGAATGAAAAAGAAGCTAAAAAGCTAAAATTATGAAAAGGCATAATTTATGAAAAATAGCGTGATATCTCAACATAAAAAAGAGAATCATAGCTATACAAAAGAAAAAAAATTGATATGAAAAGAATATATATTTGGACCGGCAAAGAGGAATTTTTATGTGAACATCTTATTGCTTTAATTGGGTTATTGGGGATGCTAAATAGCGCATCAAGGAATTCATTGGGTTGAGTGAGAACGTTTTACGAGAGTAACTCAAGCTCTAGGGCGATTCGTTGATGGCTAGTGAGGAGAGAGCAAAAAGCTCACTCTAAATTATCTAAATGTACTTATCATACCGTCCCTAAGCCAACATTACAACCCTAAAGACCTTTTGATTCTTTGCTATGTAATCTAGAAGTGATTGAGCCGTTAGAGATTAGTTAAGTGGATCTTTGGATACTAGCGAAGTTCGATGAACAATCTATAGCCTCCTTGGTGAACTAAGTAAAGATCCTCTCCTTCTTACATTGCGAAACTAATCCAATCTTGAATTCAAGCCGTGTTGATTGTAGATATGACAAGTGTGCAGGTATGTAGTTTGTAAATATTATTACATGAAATTTTCTAAGTAGTTGCTTTGAGTTTATTCTATATATTCTGCTATCTTCTTCTCCCCCTGTGCTTCATTGACTTAGCTGATATTTTCGAGACTTCCCTATGTTTTTATTTTTTATTGTATCGGGACGATACAAGTTTGAGTTGGGGGTCTTGATGTCTCCCTTTTTGGTCTAAATATAAGCCCTTAGGAGACATCATTTTAGGATGAAAATGGTCTTTTTATATTGACTTTTGTGCTTAAATTGCAAGATTACACTTTCTCCCCTTGGAATTAGACTATTTGCATTTATAGAGCTTTTGTGCGTTAATTTACTTATTTTTAATGCAAAGTTAGTAGGTTTATGAATTTCATGAGAAACCAATCCAAGGAGGAGAAGTGAGAATTAAAGTCTTAGAATATTTCTAGTGTTTTAGTCGAGTTTCCTGAATTTAAATTGCACTTTCTTATTTCTAGTCTTGATTTAATGATTTATTATTTTCAAAGCATATGCGGTTTAATTATTTATTTAATGTGAAGCTTTAGAGATAATATGGAAATAAATTAGATTCTAAATCAATTCTAAGGAGATAAGAAAAGAAGATCTTGAAGAAATCTGGAGATAGAAGGAAGTAGAGTTCAATTAGGAAAAGATAAAGCTGCCTTGTGAATCTGAAATTCTAGCCACGTTTTAAAGATAATTTCATAACTAAAGATTGGCATGGATTCTGGACGAATGGTCTGCACCAATGGAAAGCTCTTTCCGAGACAAGCAGTTTCATATATTGGAACTCCTCAAACGGATAAGTATTGAAAAAGATATGACCAAATCAAATCAGCAGCAGAATCTTACCTTTCCTAGATTTTAGGGTTACGAATTAAAGAGTCCTTGACTTGTCTTCCACTCCAAGTAACTCGACCTAACACCTATAAATACCAGCTCTAAACCTTAGAAAATCATCCATTGGCTGCATAAGCTTAATATACACAAATAAATCATCATAGAAGCAATCAAGAGGATCTAGAGGAGGAAGAAGCAAGAGCTAGAGCTTAACTACATCAATTCAACACTTCTCCATCTCTATTCTTTGGGTAATTTAGTATTAGATCTATTTTGTCTATGAGGTATTTCTAAGCTATTTATCTAAGAAGTTTTATTATGCATAATTTCTCTTTAGGATTGTAATTATATGAACCTTTGATTATTGTTTTTCTGTTTTAATTTGAATATGGGATTTTAGTATTTAATTGAATTGGTTCTTAATTTCCATTGACTATATTCTTGTTTTAATCACTAATTTTGAAGTCATGAATCAAACTTAGCTCATAGTAATTAGGCTATTCACTTAGTGGCGAGTGATCATCCGACATGGGGGGTTTAATTACAGACATAGAATATAGACGCGTGGTGTCCGTTATTTGACCGACAGGCTTGACTAACCACGTAGCCGAAGAGGTAAAAGAGTATTCATCCGAAGAGGCATATTCGCCCATATAGGGGTTTATAGTACTTTAGGATAGCTCCTAGGTCCACCCGACAGGGGGCTAGGAGATATTTGATTCCCGACTATTGTGAGATTTCCCATTCACCCTTATTCTTAGGAATCATAGATTCAATAGGATAGATTCATACTTGCATATCCTTATCTTTCTTGCATAATTATTAATTGTTTATTTTATTGTCTATTTTATTATTTAGTGATTAGAAAACAAACTGCTTTATTATTTATCTTTAGCAATTAAAACTATCTATTCTAATATTGAACATGAATATAGAATAACTTCTTAAATCCCCGTGGAGACGTTAATCCCGATTTTACTTATCTATTACTTGGTACGACCCGTACACTTGCGGTCTGTGGATCCTTTATTCCTTTGCTTTTATTTCATTATTTTATAACACACAAGGACCCACCACTTAGGTTTTGCTAGTATGCACTAATCCTTCTAATCCTTTCTATTAGATCTAGTTAATAAGGGAGAATATTAGCTCTTGTATACTTAGTCAGGATTCTAAATTCCCATTCCTTACACCTTGAGAGCGACTAAGGGGGCTACGGCACAACCAAGAAGCTGTTTCAAATAGGGTTATCAAACGCTACTAAGGCCCTAAGCAAACAATTCATTCAATTGGTGATATGGTGATTAAATCATACCCTAATGACTATCTAGTTAGAATCAGTTTTGTCAGGACTAATATCGACACTAGACGTTATGTCGTGGTTCAATAGTTAAACACCCAGTTAAGGTGACCATCTAACTACTATTAAAACAATCCTAAAGTGATCAGTTCTAGGAAAGACAATAAATCAAAACACATAAACAAATATAAAGGTAAGAAGCTAATATCAAATTAAAACATGTAATTCCCAAAGAAACTTAGATAGAAGAATTAGAATTCATAGATCATACATGATGCAAAACTCAAGCTATGGGAAGTTTAGTTCATACCTGATGGAAACAAATTAAAAGAAATTACAAAAGACATCATCTTGCTCTCTACAATAAACTGGAAGAATAAAACCTTAAGAACTAGTTACTATGAGGCAAGGATGATTTACAAGTGATATAAGGGTGTATTTATAGGTGTTTAGAAGACCTAATTTGTTTTCTTGAGGGAGAAGCAAAGTGGTGGACTCCAAGCCCAACTCAAATTCGTATGGAAATAAAGATAAATTCTGCTGAACTGTTTTGAGCATATCTTCTTCGTTATTGGTCGGTTTTTGCTCCACAATATACCAAAAGAATCCTTAGCGAATTATCTACGTCCCTATGAAAGGAATTTACCAAAATCGGCTTCTTTTTGGAGTTATCACCACTTCTTTAGGCGTTGCTGCAGAATCTCAGATTTAGGCAGCTTTTCCTTTTCCATATTTTTAGCTTTTGTTTCCTTATCTCCAATTAACATGCTAATCTCTTTCCATATCTTGTAGTCTTTGACTTGGACTCTAATTAATCTCCATAATTATCTTTAAAGCTTCACACTAAATAAACAATTAAACCCAATATGCTCTAAAAATAATAATTCACTAAATCAAGACTCAAAATAGGAAAGTGCACTAATTCTCAAGAAAATCGACTATTATGACTTCTAAATCACTAAAAATGATGTCTCATCCTGCTATAAATCTATCACAAATGAGGAGACATCACTCCTCTCTTTATAAATCCTTTTGTTAAGTTGTGTATTAAACAATCTGTTGTAATATCTAAATACAATTATAATGAGGGAATCACCTATATGGTTACAACCACAACATTTCCTATTACCACCAAAAAATGAATTTACACAAAGTCACTAGTGGTTTTTATTTACGGACCTGCCTACTGTGTTCTTTCCCCTTCACCACGACAGACTTTTCAGACCAACTAGCCTTCCCCTTCTCATTGAGAGAGACAGTAGGCCCGTTGGTATTAATCGTGTTTTTAGCCACCAGTGTTGTGATAAAGGTTATCTTGAAGGCTTCTTTCGAGCCATTTGCAACTAGGGTTTTCGAATCCTAGAATGTAATAATAAGATGAAAAATTTTAAACTTACAGATAATACTGATGAGATCAATTTATGGGTCGAATCTTGTTATGTAGTTGTCAAATTTCAGAAATCACCAAGTGTTTACGATATTGCCCCTTTGCAATCTCTTCACCGCCAATGATACAACTTTCCTGGAATTGCCAAGGGCTTGGAAATCCCTTGACATTCCAGACTCTTAAGAAGCTCTGCTACAAACACAATCCAAAGGTTATTTTTCTTTCCAAAACTAAAGTAAATGATGCTTATGTTAGTAATATTGCATCTCTTCTTGATTATACTGTTATATTTATTGTTAGTCCTACGGGTCTAAGTGGGGGTTTGGCCTTATTTGCTAAAAAATATATTACAGTTGTTACTTTAAATGCTTGTGATAATTTCATTGATTGCAATACTACTAATGATAATAATATAAGTTTCAAAACTACTTATATATATGGATCCCCTAATGATGTTACTAATGGAAAAGTGATTGATTGTATTGGTAAATGCTTTGAACATGGGTTGCCTGGCAATCTGTTAGGAGAATTCAACCTCATCAAATATGTTTCTGAAAAAATTGGTGGCAATAATCCTGTAAAAAAATATGGAAAATTTTAACAAGTTCATTAATTCTTTTGAACTTGAAGAGACACCTAGAATATGGGTGCTTCTTTTCTTGGTCCAACAGGAGAGCTGGAAATGATTTAATAAAGCAAGTTCTTGATAAATCACTCCATAATCATGATTGGATAATGATATATCCAAATGCTTGGTTAGCCTTGTTACCAGCTATTGGGTCAGATCATATCCCAATCATCCTTCATATGGATGATAAAATTATTAAAAATATGAGGACCTTCTATTTTGAGTCCTACTGGACTGTTGAGAAGGATTGTCTTAAAATTATTAATGATGTCTGGAAAGAGACAAAAAGTTGGAGAGGTGTCCCTTTAACTATCTTCGATAAAAAACTCAAAAAAAAAATATAGTAAAAGACTTATATTTTAGATTAAAAAATGTTTAATAACCACAGAAAGAAAATTGATTTTTTAATGAATGAAATTATGAATTTATCTAAGAATCCACTTCCTAATGGTATTGGGATCACTGTAATTGCATAGTTAATGAATTAGAAGAAACTTGGCTCGGAGAAGAGGCTTATTGGAAAGATAGACCCATAAACCTCTGCCTTATTAAAGGGGATATATATACCGGGTATTTCTAAGACACTACTAAATAAAGAAGAAAAATAAGCACTAATAAAAGGCTAAAAAACACTCAAAATATATGGATTGAGAGTGATGATGATATTAATAAAAAATCATCAATTACTTTGATGATATATTTAAGACAATTGGGAAGAGAGACTTTACTTACTCTCTAAGTCTAGTTTCTCCCATTGTCACTGATGAAATGAATCATTCTCTTAGTAAAAATATTACCCAAGATGAAGTAAAAAATGTCATTAATCATTTGGGTACTATAAAAGCTCCAGGACCTGATGGTTTCACTGGAATCTATTATAAAAAAATATTGGGATACTATCTCATTAGATGTTATGAGAAAGTTAACAATTTTTGGTATAATGGGAGCTCCCTAGCTGACATTAATCAAACCAACATTTCACGTATTCCCAAAGTAGAAATACCAATTGATCTAAAACAGTTTAGGCCCATTAGCTACACGACCTTTATATTTAAATTATTTCTAGAATGATTGTTAGTAGATTACACCCTTTTATGAGTAATTTTTTTAATGAAAACGAATTAGGATTTATTCCTAGAGGACAATTCAAAAAACACTACTATTGATCATGAGCTAATCACTTATATTAAAAGAAAGAAAGATACCAAAAAGTACTATATAGATATAAAAGCTGACATTAAGAAAGCTTATGAGTTTGTGGAGTGAGATTTTCTAGAAAAATTGCACCTAAAATTGGGATTTCAAGCCAGTTGGGTTAAAAAGATTATGATTTGCATCAAAATTGTCTCTTTAATGTCTTAATCAATGGCAAGAGTCACCCTATTAAACCACGAGAGGTATTAGACAAGGGGACCCCTTATCCCCTTTCCTATTCTTCATTATTACTCAAACTTTGAATGTTTTAATCAAGAATAAACATGAACAAGGTTTATATGAGGGGTTAAAAATTGGTAAAGATTGCCCTAATATAACCACCTGTTTTTTGCTAATGAAAAATATCTTTTTCCTAAAAGCTGACAAGAGTTAATACTTTTAATGTTGTCATGAATGAATATTAAAATGCTACTGGATTAACACTTAACTTCACTAAGTGACATGCCCTTTTTAGCCCTAAATACACCTATACTAATGCAAAATATTTTTGCAAAGAGACTTAATATGAATACAGTTATTAGTCTAGGTTTTTATCTTGGTCTCCCCACTTAGTGGAGTAGAAATAAAACCAAAGATCTTGAATGGATCATATAAAGAATGCTTAGAAAAACTGAAACTGAAAAACTCTTTTCCTTTCTAAGGGAGGAAAAGAGATCTTAATCAAAACCATGATACAAAGTATTCCTAATTATCTTATGTCTTCCTTCTTATTACCTAAAACAGTCTGTAATAAAATCAACTCTAACATTAGTAAGTTTTGGTGGGGAGTTAGAGGTAAAAATAGAATTCATTTTTGTGACTAGGACACCATGACTACCTCTAAATTTGATGGTGGAATGGGGTTTAGGGATATTCATATTATGAACCTAGCTTTACTTTGTAAACAAGCTTGGAACCTGTTCCTTAAAAAAGATTCAATCTTTACAAACTTCTCAAAGGGAACTACTTTAATAAAACATTTTTTTTAGATGCTAAACTAGGATATTCACCATCTAATGGGTGAAGAAGCCTTTTAGATGGAAGAGACATCTTTAAGGATGAGGTTAAATGGAAAATTGGTAATGGTGATACGATTCTACTCAAATAACATATTTGGATAACTAACATCAATAAAATTATTAAACCAAAGGACACCAGTCTTAACAAGGTTAATGAGCTATTTAACACTGATGGTAAAACCTGGAACATTGTTCTTGTTAACAAAAAATTTGAAACCAGTATAGCTAACACTATTTTAAATATTACAATCCCTAGTTTTGATTGTCATGACATAAGCTACTGGCACAAATCCAATGAGGGTAATCTCACTGTCAAAATTGCTTATAATAATATTAAAAAAAACAAGAAGGGGTTGCCAATCCTTTAAGTAGGTTAAAACCTTCTTCATCTCATCATAATGACCCTGAGATTTGGAATATTATTTGGAGTCTTAAATACAACCCTAAGATTAAGAATTTCATATGGAAAATTGTTAATAATATCTAATTCCAAGGGAAGTTAACCTTTTCAGTAGGAAGTTGTAGTAAAGATAATTTATGTAAGATTGTAATGCTTGCCCTGAGACTAGTGAGCACATTTTTCTTGAATGTCCTTGGGCAAGAGCTGTCCTTTTCTCTTCTTCTTTGAATATCACAACTGATATTTCTACTATTTCTCGATTTGATGTGTGGTTCATGAGTTGGTTAAAAAAAATAAAGAAAATTGTAATAATGAGAACTATAATATAGAACTCCTTTGTAATTTACTATGGGGTATATGGAAGGGGAGGAATAGTTTTATTTATAATGGTACTCCTATTGACCCTAATAAGACAAATTGTATGCCTATGAAAAACTGGCTTGAATATAAAGAGAAAGTGTTATCTAATGATGATTATAAAATTCATCTGAAGAAACCTAATGATAATATTGTTAATAACATCACATTAAGTAACAGGTTTCAGGTGTTACAAGAGGAAGATGAAGCTAATCTTATTTCTAATGAAACAATAACTTGGAGACCTACTCAGGATAAGTTCAAGATTAATTGTGATGCAGCTTTAAAGACAAAAAGGCTTCAAAGTATATTATAATTAGAAATGTTAATGGTAGTGTTCTAAAAGGTGAAGTTTGGCAGATAGCAGCGGAAACAGCTAAAGAGGCTGAATCGATAGGAGTCCTCCCCCCTCGTGGGATTAGTTAAACTATTTAATATATTTGGTTTTAGCTAAAAAATAAAGTAGTTTGACCGTAATTTGACCGAAACCGAACCCGACCCAAAATCGATCCAAACCGCAGCTATCCATACCAAATAGTTTTAGTCTCTTGGGGTTGTGTTTAGGGTTTCAAGTTTTAAATCCGAACCCTTAAGACTGGGATTAGGATAAGACCCCTAGGGTCGAGTGACCAGCCCGTGCACCGCCCTGATTCCAAATGACCCATTAGGCCATTATAGACATTTAAATGCTAAAATTAAACATTAAATAACACTACAATATATTGACCCAAAAACCTTTAGGAATTACAATTTTTGGAATTTATCCTTATGTCTCAAACACTTTCTCACTGCATGCATATCTTTCACCATGCACGTTTCCGCTATAACACCAGTTTATATATATATATATGATATCATATTACACTCTGTAGTATTCAATGCCTTGCATTTGTTGTAATGAGTACTCAACGTTTGTTGTTTGCATTGCGGATTGAGATTGGGGTATTGATGTACCTGTTGTTTTCAATATATAAGTCATTGGAAAATCTTTCAACTTTGTTGCTTGCCGGTTCTCAGCTGCTCTAATGGACCTCTCATCCCCTGACCTTAGTGAGTTGTAGTGACAGAACTATGTATCTTCTTTTACGAACACAACAAGGCTCCAAAGACTAACTTTGATTTGTTTTGTGTGAATTATGAACATCGTGAACTTTCATCCTTTATAAGAGTAATGATATATACCACCCAAATTTATACCACCCATATACAACCCAATGACGTGGCGTGAATTGGTTGGTTACAAATCTTTAATCAAATTAAGAAAATAAATACATTAACGATTTGTAAACAACCAATTCACGCCACGTCATTGGATGGTATTTAGGTGGTATGAATTTAGGTGATATATATCTTTAGTGCCTTTATAATTGGTTCTTAATGGCTCTGTGATCATTCCTTCAATTTCTTCCTCTTTGCTTAACTCGAGAAATATCTATTTTAGATCAAGTAGGACGTTACTTAATATTTTTTTCAAGACATTGGAAAGCCACTTTAAATTTGAATTCATTGACTAGGTTAGAACATATACTGCTTAGAAGGATGTTTATTAATATGAATCCACTATCTTTGAGACAAAAACCTTATCATTAAAAATTATCCATGAGTATGTAATATTGTAATTACTAATTAACACGATCTCTAAGCATGTACCTGGGCTATCATTTGATTCCTCCCTCATCATGCAAATCATTGCATCAATAAACTACAAAAATATGTAACTAATTAGATATTAAAATATAATGTACTTACATCACAAGGAAAACTTTAAAAATCCTTCACATAGACCTCCGACGACTATTGATATGCAATGCTAAAGGCGTCTCTGCATCTGTTACAATCACATTGCCAATGCTCCAAATTGTGTCAGTGCTTTTGATCTTCCGGGATACTTTTCTAGCATTTCAAATCAACAAATCCAATAATTAATCTCACCATTGAGGCACACTTTTTCCTTATTCGTTGGTAGGGTTTTGGGGGGGGGCTTATCAACAACCTCAAAATCGGTATATATATTATGCATAATCTACTGATCTATTATTGTGATTTACATTGTACATTTGTAGATCCTGGTCTAAACTCCATGTAGTATGGGGTCATCCGACCATACAGTCGTCGTTCACGTTTCCATCTGAAAGACTGAAACTGCATCACAAGGCGGTAAAACCACTTCATCCATTGTTCTTTCGTCGGCGATCATATCTTGCTCTTCGCCCACCAAGTCCCTGACTACGTGACTTAGATTTCGGTTCTCCACCGACAAGTGATCGTTCTCCACTAGGGAGTTCTAGGTCACCATACTCAACTCATCCATATGTATGCCCTTTCAAATACAAACTCGACTTCAGTTTCTTGATCCTCCTTTCTAAGCTTTTTGCATTTAAATCTCCTTGTTCTTTCTCTATCCTCAACGTGACATTTGTAGGAAAAATAATAATATAACTGGTTTTAAAAATAGAGAAATGGAGTTCCAAAAGAAAAACAAAAGATAATTTTCAATTAAAGTAACACTACACTATTACAATAAATTGAAAATAACGAAAACTTACACAGAATAAAGAAAAGATTACACGGTATATAATTTGCGTTAAAAAGATATTCCGGTCATGCCGGTTATCTCTAACAAATTCTACTCTAAATTATATCAGAAATTTGAGAAAGAAGTAGAGTATTCTTTTCTGGTTCTTAGTTTTCGTCTACAAACTATTCTATATTCTATTCTCTATAGAACAACTTTTTTCTATTCTCTCTAGGATGATTTTTCCATTCTCTCTAGAATATTTTCTTTTCTCTTCTCTAGAAATGAAAGTGACAAAGTCACTATTTATAGAATATATGGCAAGACAAAAAACCGTCACTTAAATGCCTATTCAATGGTCATTAAAGCTAGCCGTTTTTTTTCCCACCAAGTCTTGTAACTCATGAAACCGCCGAATTGAATAGCCATAAATCTTTGTCGGTTTTTATTTTATTCTCCATTTTCTAGATGAAACTTTTAACACATAAAAAGTTTTCCTACTTTTCCAAAGAGAAAGAAAGAATAAATAAAATAAAATTCTTCAATTCCAACAATTTCTTCTCCAATTTTAAGGTGGGACTATTAGAACACAAATAGTTTTTTCCCACTTCTCCAAAGAGCATGAAAGAATTAATAAATTAAATTATTATTCATTTAATAATTCCAACAATCCCCCACTCAGGTTCTTTGCGAGAAAAGGTGAACAGGTTTCCGTAAATACCAACATTTAGGTGAATTGTACTTAAGTGGCAATATCTTTCGATTTGAATTGACACGTAGTGAAGTGAGGCAACCACCAAAAACATATCAAGTGAACGTACTCTTGAACTTGAATGTTTTTGATCGAGACCCTCACAGCACATACTCTACCCTGCTGATAGTTACAAATCCCCCAAACATCACCCTTTCCTTACACATAGGTGATCTCCAAGAGCGTCTTGTCACATTAGCTGACCCCTCTCAGATTCTTAGATCATTAAGAGCAATAAAGCTCAACCTCATTATGTGTCTTGCTAATTCATCAAGTCCTTTCTCTTAAGGACCACCCTTTTACGGGATGTGAATTTGTGATGAGTCTAACAACTCATCCCTTAGGAACATCAAGGACGTCTCTTTGTAGTCATATTATGCGCAATATACAAAAACCTCAACGGTGAATTCATCAAGTCCGTCTCAAAAGGACCACCACACATGGCTATGAATTCATTAAGTATGAGGAATATACAACAGCCTAAACGGTGAATTTATCAAGTCCATCTCAATAGGACCACCACACATGGCTATGAATTCATTAAGTTTGAGCATTATATAACAACCTCAACGGTGAATTCATCAAGTCCGTCTCAATAGGACCACCACGCATGGCTATGAATTCATTAAGTTTTAATTTGCTCATGTACGCACAATTTACACTATATAAATAGGAAGTTAGTGCATCATATAGATCAATAGTACCTCTCCCGTACTTTATTAAATGACAAAATAATAACCCAATGGTCACCACTTGAGTTTCTTTACAATTTGGACAATACCAAGTTGAGTATAGTTCATTAAGAACATCATAATCATTATAATTATTAATTTATATTCATTAAGGGGTACATCCCCCCACAATTCTCTTATTCATGAATACTAATTTTATAAGGATTTTTTTTCCCAAACATTATGTCAACGGAGTCAAACCTTTTCAACACGGTGAGACTAACTAAGGTAAATTCCATTAGTTACTCAAATGAATTTTTTTCCTTAGGATCATCTTCTCCCACATCTTTTATTCACAAATAAAAAAATAAAAGAAGTCAGACCCATGAATGAAAGTACCAAAAGTGGATCATGTCGTAAACATATTGATAAAAGTGTAGCACAAACTGATCCATCTTTTATTAGGATACTATTTCATTAACACGGTGCCCGTTTAAAAAATAGAAAACAATTACCTTAGTTTTCAAACTTTATCCCCTTAATCCAAAACCACCAACCCTTCATGTTGCACCATATAGATCTCTTCACATAGATCTTCATTCACACATATATATATATATATATATTTAATATCCAATTGATATATATTCATGTTTGTGAATGAAATTTAGGGCAACAAGAGGTAAAAAGTTTTAATATAAGGGGCCAAAGTAATTCTTAAACTCATAAAAACGTGGAAACCTAAGGACTTATCCATGAGTCAATTCACTTTTCGACTTGTATGAGACTAATTAGATCTTGTTGGGTCATTTCCCGGTGACGTACTTATTCTCGTCAGAATCATCACCCTCATGCCTTTTCTAAACCGTTTCACAGATAGTCTTTGTTGACTTCTCAACGGTACACAAATAAAAGGTGGGGTTCGTCACATTATCCAAGATCCATCCTCTAACCACTGAATTAGCTTTCTTGAACCCAATTTTTAGAGCCAGAAACCTAGCATGTAGTTCTTTGGTATATTCCCCATTGGCCTCAATGGCAGGGAGTACCTTGAGAATGGCAAGGTCTAGTTCATGTTGTTCAAGACATATCAGTGGCTTTTGTGCCCAACGTTTGTAGTTGGAACCATTGAAAGGCTCCAACATAGTCACGTCGGAAAAGGCATTTGCATTCAATAATGAAGCAACTGCCAAGATAGGAAAACCATTTCAAAAAAACAACCAGTGATATAAAAGTAATATCTTTTTAAATTGTATGAAAAATATTAATATAACTGGTTTTAAAAATAGAGAAATGGAGTTCCAAAAGAAAAACAAAAGATAATTTTCAATTAAAGTAACACTACACTATTACAATAAATTGAAAATAACGAAAACTTACACGGAATAAAGAAAAGATTACACGGTATATAATTTGCGTTAAAAAGATATTCCGGTCATGCCGATTATCTCTAACAAATTCTACTCTAAATTATATCAGAAATTTGAGAAAGAAGTAGAGTAGTCTTTTCTGGTTCTTAGTTTTCGTCTACAAACTATTCTATATTCTATTCTCTATAGAACAACTTTTTTCTATTCTCTCTAGGATGATTTTTCCATTCTCTCTAGAATATTTTCTTTTCTCTTCTCTAGAAATGAAAGTGACAAAGTCACTGTTTATAGAATATATGGCAAGACAAAAAACTGTCACTTAAATGCCTATTCAATGGTCATTAAAGCTAGCCGTTTTTTTTCCCACCAAGTCTTGTAACTCATGAAACCGCCGAATTGAATAGCCATAAATCTTTGTCGGTTTTTATTTTATTCTCCATTTTCTAGATGAAACTTTTAACACATAAAAAGTTTTCCTACTTTTCCAAAGAAAAAGAAAGAATAAATAAAATAAAATTCTTCAATTCCAACAATTTCTTCTCCAATTTTAAGGTGGGACTATTAGAACACAAATAGTTTTTTCCCACTTCTCCCAAGAGCATGAAAGAATTAATAAATTAAATTATTATTCATTTAATAATTCCAACAACATTTGCCATCTATAGATAAAGTATCTTACCTCCTTTAGCATTTCCGACGACCTTTTTATTTTATTTTCCTTTCCAGCCTCTCATGTTTCCGCATCAAATACCTTAACTCCTTCTTCAACTTCTCACTTTTTTTCCCTAAAATTGTGAAGCATGTGATCTACTTGATCTAACCAGTATCATGTACTTCTCATTCTCCTTTTCTAGTTCAAGTTTCCTAGCCGTCACTTATTCCAATTCCACCACCAACTTGTTATTCTCATTTGCAAATTCGTTCCAACAAATGCATCTTCATCTTTATTTTTAACGACTCCAAATGCAAACTGACTTGGTTCTATATCTTGTACACGCTCTATTTTCCTGTTGTTGCTCGTACCCAATTGTGTGACTATCAACTTATCACAATGGCGTGCTGCAAGACAAGCATTCACCACGTCATTCACAGGATGTTCATCCAAAAACGATCCATGATTTTCTGTCTTAACCCTCTTATGAATCAAATCACCTTTACCATCCCTTGTATTAACATATGACCCCCTCGAAATCATCACCATTAGTATGGACTCCATCCTCCCTCCCGAGGTCCTCCATCAGGCCCGTCCTCACCATTTAAGCACACCTCTATGTCTTCCCTACTGAGATGTCCTTAGCCTAACATCCATATTTTCCTAAACTTGATTTTCGTCCCTATTGTTTCCTATTCCATCATATTGACTAACTTCATCCACCTTATATGTTGCTCCATCGTCCTCGTTCACATCACCATGTCGAAGCGAGGCAAGCTCGATTTTTGTCGGTTGGAGCATGTTTTCCGTTCACTTAAATATATAAGTCATTCAGTTAAGACACGATCAAGTCTATATAATCTTGAGTCAGCTTGGCTATCGGTTGTCCAGAACCGGTGCGCTGGACCGGACCGGCCGGAACCGGACCCGGACCGAACCGATAAGGAAGGCGGTCCAGGATCGGACGGGACCGGAAATCCACACTACCGGCTCGGTTCCTTAAAAAAAAACATATACAAAACCGGTCCGGACCGAACCGGAACCGGAACCGTATCGTGAACTTTTTTATTTTTTTTATTTTTATATAACAGGCCAACAATATATATTAGCCCAACATGATTTAGCCCAATTCTTTTTTACCCATCTTTCTTATTAGCCCAATACCCCTACCCGTTTTTACTTAGCCCAAAGCCCCAAACTTATTCAATTCAACAAAAAAAAAAAAAGAACAAACAAAAACCGATAAGGACCGGTATGGAACCGAACCGGGACCGAAACCGGTGTCATGTTTCTACTTTTCAGGACCAAAAACTGGACCGTGAATGGACTGATAGGGGCGAGACCGGTAAACCGGAACGGACCGGTAAGGTCCAGATCCGATAAGGACCGGTCCGAAACCGGTCCGAACCGCACGATAGTCGGGCTGAATCTTGAGTTCAAATACGTTGTCGTCTGCTTCATACCTAATCTTCTATAACCTCATGAGCACTATTATTAGGTGTGCCTTCCCTTAGCTTCCAACGCAAGAACCTTGGAATGAAACCTGCTTCTAAAGCATTACTGGCTGAAAAATGTTCATAGAACCAGGGTTTCACCAACCCACTTCGAAATTATACATTATCCAGCTTAATACTGTAATATTACACAATAATTACCCTACAAAACAAATCAACGCCCGGTCTTCGACTTGGTCTTCTCATTCTCATTAATTCCAAGAACCTTTTCTTTATGTCTCACACCCACTTATACGTATTCATCCTCTCCAAGTACTCGCACACTTTTATGAGGGCATAAAATATATATTATATTTATTATTATTTTATCAATTAAAGGAGTAAAAGATATATATCACCTTTTTTTCTTTACCTCTATATCACCTCTTCTATGTTAGAGATTTTAAAAATCAATCAAATCTTTTCTTTCTGCTACTTAATTATGTTTTCTCTCTTTTGTTTAATGACGCATAGGGTGGGTGACACATAGGAGGGTGAAATAAAGATGAATAAAATAGAGGTGATATATAGACCGCTCAAGTTAGAAAGATTATTTACGTACCATAGTTATTTTTTAGTGTTTGCTATCCAAGTTTAGTCCTAATATAAATATTGTTATGTTGTTCATTTTAATATCATCAATTCATTCAATACAAATTACATTTTTTCATATTATTTTCTCTAATTCTCGCCATGATATCAGAGTCACCATTATTGTAACTTGTGTCATTGTCATTATATCATACTCCATCATCGAATTCGCCAAAATACTTGTTGAACTTTTTTTATCAAAAAATTTGAATCTTAATTTGTCTTTAACTTCTTCATTCGATCACCAAATGTAGTCGAATAATATATCAAATCGAAGATCTTTTTGATACAGTTTTATCGGTATAAAAATTACCGTTATCCGACATCGCACACTCCCCCATGCGCCGTTCAAAGTTCCAGCGCTGCTGCTAATTTTTTAGAAGAAAAAAAACGAAAAAAATATGCCACGTCATCGCACCTTCTGCCCGCTACAATATCGCCACGTCAGTGCCAGCACCCGTCGAGCAATAAGCATGTTTATAATTCATTGAATCGGCAAAAAAAGAATAGTGGGGACCTCATGTGAAATTTTGCAGATTCTTTTTGCACATAACCATGTTTGGGAGAACAGGAGTAAAACATATATTCTAGTTGTCGTACTTGGTTTTGGATCGGAGAAAAAAAATACTTGCGACAGGATCGAAAAATGAAACTTCTGCAATAAAAAAATTCAACAATACTGATTGGATTCTTTAGAATTTTGCTTTTTCAAAAATAATTACCCAATGGCCCCTGAGATTCGGAGACCCTTTCACTTGTCCCCTCCCGCAAGCATAATATAAGGGACCTATAATGCAATTAACTAAATAAATATTGTAACATCATACTCCCTAATTACTCTTATGTAGTTTACTATCAGTGTAATCTTTTAATGTAATGTGTGGTATTATCCTGAAAAACATATTTTTTTTCCACGATATTTATATTAAGTGTAAATGTACTAAATAATTAGTATCAAATTCGAGCTTGTTTAGCAAAAAAAAAAAAGTAAATTCCTGTAAACTCGATTAATTATTTGAACAAATTAGCTCCAAATCTATAATATAAAACAAAAAAAATTCTACGGTAAAAATCCTCTACATAAGTGGTGACCATGATCGTTTCTGGCCCCACAATTATTAAGACCATTAAATAACTAGTATTTAAAAGAAATCATAAACATACCAACTATATTACAATCAATAACCTGCTATTTTTTCTCACCCAATTAGATAAAAAATCCCCTTTTAGCTCCTCCAACTTCTCAGATGCTAATACGAATCATAAAAGTTAAAACTTATCTATGCACTCGCATTCGAACAAAAAAATGAAATTACTTCACACTCACCTTCCCACCAAGCCGCTCTCTTGCACAAGAAAACCGCTTCCACTCGTGGACCAATTTCCACCATCATCAACCGGTTTGGCGAAGAAATCATGTATCTCAAACTTATTTCTATTTTCATTTGAATCCCTAAGTTTACCGAGAGTGTCTGTTATTTTAATTTTTGAAAAAACTAGTCGTGGTGGCCTGGGAACCCAATAAGGCTTTGTTACATTGATTTTCATAGAAGAAAGGTTATTATGTTCATGGATTTTACCCTTATTCCATTATTCAACATAAATGCACAACTTGATCAAACTTTTCTTGCAGGTTTATTCACTTTTCTTACCTTTTCAAGATGTGACTAAGAGGTCCATATCGGGTTCTTTATAAATATGTCTTAAATTTTAAGGTTTTGTAAATTAGGTTAGCAACATTTCTGGTTCCAGAAGAGTGGAGTTTCAAAATGAGAAATGTCGGTAATTAATTAGATATTTTTCTCTAACGTAATATGTTCTATAGGATTTTTTACTCATTTTTTATTTACCATTTATTCTCTGTGTCAGATAGATTTTTTTATGCCGCCACCAATGTCGTATCATGCCATCTTCAAAGACATAAGGTAAGTGGATCTTTTTTCAATTGAAATTCTATACAGGCTGTATTTTTTAATATAAATTCACATATATCTCTCATATTTTTATTTAATTACATAGGAACTGTGTTATGTTTATTCAATTCGAAATGGATTTTTTTTATAGCAGATGATTAAAATGGTTTGTTTATTCTAGCCGTATGTTAATTTCACCATAGCACCCTCTTTGTAGTAGTCCAAGAGAATTTAGTGTCCCAAATAGTATATTTTGTTTGATTATTATGTTCACTAGACCAATTTTTTATTATTATTGTGCTTCATTTCCTATTTGTACTTCATTTCAAAAGCCTTCAGACTATGGAGAGAAAGATGTACTCTTAGTTTTAGACAGTCTAAAGATATATGTTAGAGTAATGTTTTGTGTATGACATGTCCTCTATGTTTTGTATTTGTTACATCATTAAATATATATATATATATATATATAGAGATAGATGGCCGGGAGAAAAAATATTTCATTTGGTATATACTATCTTCTCTTATATATATATATATATAGAGATGGCCTGGAGAAAAAATATTTCATTTGGTATATACTATCTTCTCCAGGTTAAAAACCTAGAGAGCGTACATATTTCAAGATGTGGAAGTTGTATATTTTGACTAGAATCCACAACATTTCATGGCATTTAAACAAAAAAATTTGCAGCTACTATTCCAAATTTAGGAAATTTGAATACTTAAAGCACAAGAAAGTGTTGGATATATTTGTAAGTCTTAATATTGTTGCATGATACAACATACGAAAAAAGTGAAGTAAATTATTTTCAAGACCTTATTTTTTTTGTTACAGACCATGTGCATATTGTCACTTTCAGCCGCAATTTTTGTTTTTGTACCTCCTGATTGTCGAGACAATGTATACTCTATGACTACTATTTCTCAACATGATGTATTTTTCACCATTTTATATCAGATAACACTTAGGATCAATGATATTAATCGACTAGTTTGCAGTGGTTATAACTGCGGTTTATTTACTCTATTTTGTTTGAATTTCAAGATTAGATTAGAGCAACTTTCTTTAAGATGATATCACTAGGCCATGTTTGTTGAATGGTAAGTCTTATTAACATTTATTTATGATTTATTTGTTAATTAGCTAGTATCTATATATTACTTTTGTACCTAATGTGGGTTATATATATATGAATTTAATCCTACGAGTTCAATTTGACTAATATATTTATACATGATTCAGTTGATATGCTAAAGAAGTCTGGGATTAGTTTTGACAAGTTTAAAGAAAATGGTGTTGATGCGGATAAATTTGGCGAGCTTTTAATGAGTTTGTCTATTTATGACATTTACAAAATTGGTCAAAATCTATTTTTGAGACCCAAGTCTCCTTTCCTTTTACTTGATTTTACAATTAGCCTCTTTCTTCACGTAGAACTAAAAATCTGGCAATCCAGCTTTATAGATTTTGTTGTTGTTTTAGATGAAGAAAGCGATTGTAAGCTGGGTGGTGTGATGATGGCAACGGGTTGGTTGAGTAAAAAATGGCGAAGGTAGTAAGAAAAGTGGATGTGACGTTAAGAATCAAGTGGAGAAGGGTTGTGTTGATGGGAAGAGGCAACAAGCGCAGTGGAATTTTGGTTAGCTTTGGTGGCCTCAAAGCAATTTGACGGGGACTTGATGTGTAACTTGACGGCCTCAAGTTAAACAATTTTCATCTTGGCCCTTTTTTGTATTTTATTAAAAAGTTTTTGGTAATTGCAGATGGGTAGCTAACACAGTGGATCTCGACAAGAATTACAATGCGGGTTTTTTCGAGACAACCAAAAGGTTTTTTTTATAAGGTTTAATCTATCATTCATGTTTAGTAGATAGACAATATTTATTTTAAATGATATAATTTGTAACATTTTCTCAGGAGTTGCAACATGATCACATGCCATAAATGACCTGTTAAATTATATGAGTAATTTCTCTTCCCTTTCAACACTGCAACATATTGTCTTAAGGAATACAAATGTAGTAATATATTAAGTCCTCGTATAATCCTACATATTTATTCTTTGGGCAATTATATTGTTGCAGGAATATCATCCCCACCCCTGCCACTGCACCATACAATATTGAAACCAATTTTAAAGATAAAAATACAATGTTTTCAATTCTAACTCTAAATCCTTTGAAAAGGGGAAGGGTGGAGGTGGTAAAGGCGGTCTCACTGATTGTTAGATGCAACTTTTTTTTTTTTTGTGATATTGATCTCATAATAGGGGTCATTATATATAGGCGTAATGTTTAGCTCCTTATAAAAATTTACCGAGCAAAAAGCATAAGTTGTTCTATTAAACATTTTTAACGCCTTTAGAGTTAGATAGCTCTTTCATGAAAATTTGTAAACAAAAATTGAGAATATTTTGCTATGCGAGTTAATAAATTTATTGAACCAAAATAAAATATATTTAAGAAAGATGTTAAAATTTTCCCTATTATGTATAGTGGACCAATAAACTTAAACTGTACAATGAGGCTTTGCGAGTTTTACCAATGGTTGCTTTTCCGACTTTGTTTTTTATTAGTTATTCAGCATTTGGAAGATTCAAAGGGATGAGGTAATTTTTCCTTAATATACATGGACATGTTGTGTAATTATTTCATGTAGAATATTTTCTAGTATAGTAATAGTTGGACAACAGAACTAAAGACTAGTAGTTGATCATACCCATAAAAAGTTTAAAAATAAGAAAACCTATATGTAAACATTTTAAACAATCAACTCTATTTTACAATGGGTATATACTCACGAAAATGAAGATCAATGGGTATACACCCACGAAATATAGATCAATACCCACAAAAAAATTTGAATCCCTACCCAAAAAAAAATCATACCCACAAAATAAAACCATAGATTTAGATCGACACCCATTAAATATAACCATAACCTTACAAATGATTTTTTTTTCTTCAGATTTGATAAATTTTTACCGTAAATAATAATTTTTTGGAATATAAAAATGGGGTTTCTCTCTCTCTCTCTCTCTCTCTCTCTTTTTTTTTTTTTTGCAGATTTCGATTCCACCAATTTTTATTTATTTTTGGAGTTTGTTTTGGTGTCGTTGTATATAAAATGAACAAAATGGAGAGAGAGAGAGAGAGAGAGAGAGAGAGAGAGAGAGAGAGAGAGAGAGAGAGAGAGAGAGAGAGAGAGAGAGAGAGAGAGAGATGACAATGGTTACGGTTAAAAAACATAATCGAGATTAAAAACTGAATTATATACCCGTGGTTAAAACCATTAGGTTATGGTTTTGCAAACTGTAACAGATGGTTAAAACCGTTAGTTTATGGTTTTAAATAAAAATAAAACCGAATAACCGAAAACCGTTTGTTATCATAGATATTCTCATATTCTATACTAATTTAGGTTGAATTAGATATATTAAAATTCTAAAATCAAAATCCAAATACTAGATTTAACCAATTAAATGATAAATATACAATTTAATCAAAGACCAACACAATATTTTATATATCTCGGGGATATTTCTTATATACGTGGTTTTATTTTATGAAAGTTAATATATTTATTAAATTATTATTCGGTTATGGTTAAAAACCGTAAGACCGTTTGAAAAAACGAAACTGAATAATGCGGTTAAGGTTTTGAATTGAGTAACCGATGATTAAAACCGTTAGGTAATGATTTTTAAAAATAAACAGTTATGCTTATTTTTTTGATATTTTTGTAAAAAATCAACCTGTTTCTATATTTAGATGTGTAAGAATTGTGAAGAATGAAAAAGAAAATGTATATTATGAATACATTATTTTAATAAAGGTGATAGTCCAAAGGCCAAAGGTTTTCCTATTTATATCTTCTTAATGTGGCAAATGAAGGGTCATTCCTATCCTGTAAATAAAGACCCTTACGGTGTTATATGTAGATAAACACTATTCTTGATATAGATGATGTTATATGTAGATTTATTAATCATCCCGAAATAAAAAAAAATAGAATTGGTATAACTTTGAGAAGCATGAGGAATTTGAACTTGAGACGTTAGTAGAGTATTTGCGTATAACCGCTAGGCTATACATTTATTTTGCCTTATACTATTATTTTTGAAGAATATACTTTACAATTCTACATTTTGTTATATATTATTTACATTCTACAATTTATAGGCCCGAAACTATATATAAATTTATATTATCGGGAGCACATACCAAATTTATAGGTCCAAAGCCAACAAATAATTTTATATGCCAAAAGTATATTACGAATTTTATTGGTCGGAAACCTATCATAAATTTTATATGTCAGAAAAATAAAACAAATCTCATAGGCTTGAAACCTTGAATACTATTTATATGCCCGAAGCATAAATAAAATTATTGAAAAGCTTGAAGCTTAGATCAAATTTAAAGGTTGGAAACCTAATCAATTTTGTTATAATTTCCACAAAAGAATTGAGAAATAAAATTTAACTTCTAAAGAAAAAAATTGTTCATTCATCTCATGAAGAGAACTTTATTTAGTATAAGCCGGAAGTATAAGAGGAATTATATAGACCCGAAGCATACAACAATTTTTAAATGTTTGAAGGTTAGATTAAATTTTAACGGCTCGAAAACTAAAAGAATTGCAAAGACTTGAAGTCTTAATTCAAATTAATGGGTTTGAAGGAAAAAGATTCTATATGATAAAAAAACTCATATGGATATCATGGATATTTAAGAATTGTATTGTGCTATATGTAACTCAATGATTTCATTCATAAAAAAAATATACATAAAATTAGGGGAAGATAAGTTGAACTATATAATTTTATGAAGTGCAAAGTTTGTATGATAAGGAGTTTGAACCTACACCCTCTCTTGTAAATGTTTATAGTCTTACCATTTGGAAAATCTAGTAATTTGTTAGTCAATTGGACAAAAAGAAATGTTAGTACAGTTTCAGGTATTATTAAATTAAGTGAGAATTTCAAACAGACAAATGTAATATTATCGGGTGGAACAAATATACGTCTCCTTGTATCAGATCACACATATACTTCTGAAGTAGCTATAACGCAAATAAAGGTTTTACAAAATACTATGAGATTGTTTGTCTCGTAAGCAAGCAAAGTAATGAATTATTGATATAATCATAATTCGTGTTCTATTTACATAATACTATTCCCTAAAGTGATTAAAATTACATTCCCTAAACGAATACAATAAATTTCAAATGGGTATCAAAACAAACATTGTGGTGACAAAATTTGATTGGATGAAATCACATTCTCTTGCTCAAAACCATTCCATGTAGTGGATGGAATTGCATTCCTTGTAACGATTGTTGAGTTATTCAATCTCTTTGAAATTGGATATGTAAACAAAGTGGTAGGGTTAAATATGATTAAATATTGTATTCTCTGGCTAAAATGATTCATTATAGTAAATGAAACTGCATTTTCTTAAAAAAATGTTGTGTCTTCTAATGCGTATTGGAATCAGTGTGGTGGTGATCATAACTCCACCTGAGGTTGAAAATCATGATAGTGTTTCAGAGTTTGCTTTGCTAGTATGTTTTTGTAAAGTATATATAATTTATATATATGATGTTTTTACTAGAATTGTTGTTTAATAAAAAAGGAGGTGAGGACAATAAGATTTATCGTGAAAAAAATTAGATGCAAAACATAACGAAAAAGGATGAGGTTAATTATTTCATGAGAATACAAAGGAAAAATAGGATACCGTCGCTAAACTTCTAAATTTCAAGGCTACATAATTATTCTCCAGAAATAGATATTATTGTAGCTAGAAGTATTTTGAAAAGAAAAAAATATAATGTTAGGACCTTTTACAAATTTCATGTCATTGAAGTACTTCTAAAGTAGTAATGTCGTAAGTAGAGTTTTGTCCCAATATTAGGGTTAAGCATTCTATTTCCTTGTAAACTATAACGTTTCATTCCTCGAAGTGAATGGAGCTACATTCCCTAAAGTGAATGTAGCTGTTTTCATTATCTAAATAAATAGACGTGTGGATGACAAAACAAGTGAATTAATGTTGTATTCCCTAATTTGAAATTATACCCTGGAGATATATAATCAAATTCTCGCAAGTAAATTCATTATTTACAGCTTTTACAAAAATTGATGGTAATGGAAATAATTGAGTGATTTAAATATTATTTTTCCTAACTAGAAACCATTCCTTGAAGTGAATGGAAGTGTGTTTCTGGAAGGAAATGTGATGTATTTCAATGTGTCTGAAATTGACATCTTGGTGACCCAAACTCCAGACGAGGTTAAGTTACGAGAAAAAAAAAATCCTTACCACCAGAAGTGGAAAATAAGGAATATCTTGAAAGTAAAACTTCACAGTAAATAAGCCATCACGAAGTGATAAGCATGAATATTATCGATAAAGTGGAATTATATAGTGTTCGCGTACTCGTGGAATACTAAGACATTTAGTTGATCTAATTAAAAGTTTTTGGATGCTCAAAAGTTATGTTACCTTGTGATACAAAATTGGTAAATTATGTTAAAAGTAAATCCCAAAAAAAAATTACTCAATTTAAAGGATATTATCCAAAATTAGTATTTTTTATAAACCACAAGTGTCCGTAACAATGTATATCTTTTGCATTATATACTTAAAGTCCCACCAGAAGTGTGTATGAAAATACAATATGATATTTCTTTGGGGTTATATATATACAGATTCAAGTAGTTGAAACGCTCATTGTGCAAAAGAAAAGATGTCGTAACCCAAGGAACTTTGTATTATTAAATGACCGACTTGGTCACCTAGTGCAATAATGATAATGTCGAATAATAGATTACATACTTGGTCTCTACTTAAAAGAACCAGAAGATTCATTTTACCAAGTGACTACCCCCTTATTAGGGGGAGAGACAAGTCAACCTGAAATTGCGTAACATATAGACAAGGCAACCTGAAGTTGCATGATGTATGGTAAAATACAATTTATTATATCATTTATATCCACGAATTAAAGAATAGGAACTTGAAGTTAAAAGGAACTCCATTTGCAAAGTATTGCAAATAATATACCTGATACATTCGCAAGTAGAATATTTCAAAATTCCAAAATATGTTGTAAACGCTCCAACATAGGTTATTGTCCCTTATAGACACATAAAAAATATTTCAGCGAATGTATCAAAGCAACGCATGAAACGTGTTAAACCTGTAATGCATCTAACCAACACATGAAGTTTAGTAGATCTGTAATGTATATAACCAACACATGAAGTTTGGTAAGCTTGTCGGTTGAAAGTATACCATGACCCAAAGAAGAAAATCTCATGAGTAAATGATGAAATGGTAAATATTATGGGATGTGCACTCCACGTGACACGACATGAATTATTAAGTCAACTAATGTTGGCACATGCGTTGATCTTAAAGGAAGTAATGACCATTGAAGATACCTAGATACCTAAATACGAGAAAAGTTATTTTTCTAGATTCCCTCCTAATTGGTTTTTTTTTTCTCAAAAATATTATTCTATTAAAAACTTATTACAAAATTAGCAATTCTGGAAGCTCCAAATTGGTTGGAGATGGGTTTTATAAGTCAAAAGAAGCGGGCAGCTAATCTGAAATTTCACAATGTCAAGTACGCATTGACAAAAAATATAAAATAATGTCAAGCACGCCAATTTTGAAGTCTATACTCTATATTTGTTTTCCTATTTATATATATAATTGGTAGATTCACTAAACCAGTAGCATAGCACATGATGGTGGGTGGTCACATAGTATTTGTGCCATTTCCAGCACAAGGACACATTACCCCTATGCTCAAATTAGCCTTTCTTCTTCACCACAAAGGTTTTCAGATAACATTTGTCCACACTAACTATAATTACAAACGTTTGTTAAAATCAAAAGGCCCTCATGCCCTTGATGGCTTGCCTACTTTTAACTTCAGAGCAATCCCAGATGGTACTGCTGATGCTGATGATGATTCCACACAAAGCATTTTATCTCTGAAATTGGTGTTCCTGGTGTGTCTGTACGGACAGCTAGTGCTTGCAGTTTCATGTGCTATAAGCATGTTCAAAATCTCGTTCAACAGGGTATTATACCCCTTAGAGGTACTCGATCTTTCTTCTTCAATATTTACTGATCGGTTTCCTTTAAATGTAAATAGCTAAATTTATTGTTTTGTAAATTGATCTTTTTGGGTCACAGATGAAAGTGATCTCACAAATGGATACTTAGACATGCCTATAGAGATTCCAGGAATGATTAACGTACGTCTGAGAGATATTACAGTCATGATTCGTACTACAAATCCTGATGATCCTGTTCTAAACTTCGTCGTATCTGAAATTAATAAAGTGACGAAAGCATCTGCCATCATTGTGAACACTTTTGATGCACTAGAACACACTGTTCTAAAAGCTCTATCGCCAATATGCCCACCAATTTATCCCGTAGGCCCTTTACATCTTCTTGTTGATCAACTTGAACCCGAGAGTGCAAAATCTATTGGATCCAGCTTATGGAAAGAAGAGACAGAATGTTTACAATGGTTAAACTCAATGGAAGATAATTCAGTAATCTATGTGAATTTTGGAAGTGTCATAGTGTTGAGCACTAAACAACTTCAAGAGCTAGCGTGGGGACTTGCTAATAGTGGGAAAAACTTTTTATGGATCATTAGACCGGATATGATCGTGGGTAATTCAGCAATTTTGTCGTCTGAATTTAGTGAAGAAACAAGAGAGAGGGGCCTAATTGCAAAATGGTGTCCTCAAGAGAAGGTATTGAATCACCCTTCAATTGGAGGATTCTTGACGCATTGTGGATGGAATTCGATGATGGAAAGCTTGTGTTGTGGGGTGCCTTTACTTTGTTCCCCACAATTTGCTGATCAGCATATTAATTGTAGATATGCTTGCGATGAATGGGGTATTGGGATGGAGATTGATCAAATGAAGAGAGATGAAGTTGAGAATCTTGTGAGGGAAATGTTAGATGGGGAGAAGGGAGAGGAAATGAGAAGAAAAAGTGTTGCTTGGAAGAAAATGGCAGAAGACGCCATAGGTAAGGATGGCTCATCGTACTTGAATCTGGATAAATTTATTGATGATGTAATTCTATTGAACAGGAAGTCGTAGGTGATGCAACTTTCTTAAAGATCTTGCATTTTATTATGTTTTGTATTTATTTGTAATAACTTTATAGAAATATTACTAAAGGTTAATGTATGGCCTGTTTGTTAAGCAAAATATAATTTTGATTCATTATTTTAGGTTAGATTCTTGGTACCAATAAATAATGAAGATGAATTGTTCCATATATACTCGAGTAATTATTATACATGTACGATGGCCTGTAGTCTGTTAAAATTGTGTTTATACGATATTTTGTGGACTTTTTAATACTGAGAAGAAAGTTTTTGTCGAATGTAAAATATATTAAAATAATTATAAATTTATTACAAATTAACCAATTCTTTTTTCTAGCAAGTTAGTTTCTAGCAAGTTAGTTAATTAGAAAAGAGGAAAACAATTCCAAATGCTAAACAAAAAGCCTTTAAGCTCTTGTTTAACTACCCAATCAGCTATCATGTTACATGATCTCTTAACAAAAGAGATTTTGAGTTTGTTACTCTTATACAAAACAATATTCTTAATCAAAACCTTATATTACAAAAAAAAATCGCTACGAGGCTTAGTTTGTTTAATAACATTCAAACAGTCATTTTCTATCTCCACACTACCAAGATTAAAGTTAGAGGCCAATGAGCAAGCTTCCAAAATCCCTCTTGCTTCTGCTTTTTGAATAGAATTGACTTGAATCTTCTTAACTCCTCCTCGCATTGTACCTGTAGAGTCCCTAATAATACAAGCAAGAATGTCTTGGTTAGTTTTTAGATTAATAGATGCATCGCAATTAATCTTATAGTTCCCTACTGATGGAGGTTTCCATTTAGAAATCATTCCAGTTAATAATTGTTTCCTTGATTCATTGTTTCTGTATGAATCATTCTATCTTAATTCACATTATAATCAACATCTCCTAAATTCATCTCAGAAAGGTGAGATTCAGGTTCTTTTGTTGTGATTTTCTTAGCCTCAGAGTGTTGTCTTATTGCAATATTGTATTCATCATAGGCTTTTATAAAAGTCAAGTCATGCATTTAATTAAGGGGGATAGTAGCGATTATTCCTTTCACCCATAATTTCTTGGATAATCCGGTTATATACTTGTTAAATTTGCCAACTCAACTAAAAGTCCGAACCATTAGGAGAAGGGCATTATATATATGAGAATTTACGCTTATTAGAGTTAAGCTTTGCACGTGCAAATTTAAAGTGGTGGCGGTGGAAAGACTCGAACCCAGGACCTCATGGTCCATAGAGCTCTGATACCATGTTAAATTTGCCAACTCAACTAAAAGTCCGAACCATTAGGAGAGGGCATTATATATATGAGAATTTACATTCCAACAATACTAGTTATTTAAGAAATGTACATACTATGTAGCATGAGTTATTATCACTTTTGAGTTGTCAAACATACACATGGCATGCAAGAGAGATCTCCGATTAAGGATCTTCATTGTAATCATCTTTCGAAGGCTCTGACATGGAGGCCACCATCAATCAGGAGGTTGATCATTGTCCTGTAAGTTATTTCTTTCTTATCATCACCGAGTTTAAAGATAAAGTACCGCAACAATACAGCTGAAAAGATCTTCATCTGCCGGTAAGCAAACTCCTTTCCAAGACAAATTCTTGGGCCTGCCTGTTTATCATCAACATAAATTTTTTATCCATTAACATATAGCTTACTTTAAAGGCTACAACTCTTGTTTGATTAAATTTAAAGTCAGAAAAGATCAGCTAACTCATTCAATTTCACATTATCATGAGTATACTATTATTTAATCAGGCCTTGGCCTTGATATTCTTACCTGAAATGCTGTAAACTTGAAAGGACTCTGCTGCTGAAAGCAACCATTTTCATCAAGCCATCTTTCGGGGATGAAATCTTCAGTATTGTCACCCCATATAAACTTCATCCTTCCCATTGCATATGGATGGTATGCAACCATGTCTCCTTTATTTACACTGAACCCATCTGGTAGAGTATCATCTAAAAAACATATCTTTGGATCCAAAAATCATAGCAAATGGCCCCACATCTTATACCACGGGCTAATCTAAAATATCTTGGAAAATGGAAAGTATGGAAAGATGTCATTACCACGGGAACTGGAGGGTATAGCCTGAGAGTCTCAGTTATTGCTGCATGAAGATATTGCATTTTGTCGAGAGCTTTTACGTTTAAATTTGCAGCAAAGTCTTCAATACTTGTACAGTTGTCTTCAGTGGTTTTACTTACGTTGTATATTTCCTGTGCAACTTTCTCCTGGATAAGAGGATGCTTACAGAGCATGTAAAAGAACCATGAAAGTGTACCAGCCGTTGTATTTTTTCCAGCAATTATGACATTTAGTATGATATCTCGTGTATATTTTGGATCTATTTCCGTGAATTGCAAAAACCTCGACAAAATGTCATTGTCACCTCTTTTCAGCTGTAAACAAAGCTCAAAGTTAGTATTAATATTTCATATCTTTTATTCAAAGTATCCAAGTGATTTACGTACAGAAGAATTATCCTCATCCTCTGACTTTTTCATTTGCTCAGTCTTGGTATGGATCAACTTATAAACGAAATCATCAATCACTTTAATATTCTTCTTCAGTTTGGCTTCTGAACCTATATTAAAGATTTTCTTGATTTTCCACAAGATATTAATATATCTCCAGTGGATGAGAGCACTTGCATCATCTAAGGCTTTGCTGAATTTAGTGCCTTCTTCAACTGTACCGCACAACGTATCCAGTTCAACTCCAAATGCAACCTTGACTAAAGAATCTAAGGCTGATTTCATAAACAGGTCCTATATATAATGATTAGTTGTCATTAATTATACGTACGTAAATAAATTAACAAGTTAGTTAATTCGACAGAAATGGAAACTCACATGAAAGTCCATTACTGTGTTTAATTTTGCAGCCTCAGATACCATCAGTGTAAGTTTTGCTGCATTTTTCTTGAAGGTAATATTGCTAAATTCCTTGGATACTTTACTTGAGAACTCGTAGCTGGAAAGTTTCCTCTGTTCTCGCCACTTTTCTCCATCAACTGTGAAAATTCCATCACCTAAAAAATCCTCTAACATCATATGATTATACCCACCCTACAATTTTTTCAGATATTTCATCAATCCATGGTTCTACCTCAATTTTATTTGAACCTTGGGTAACACTATTTATTTAAAAGACCATGAGGGTGAGTACAGAACAGATCATCTATCAACTTTTTGTTACATAAATCAAATTAAAGTCGCAAGATTAAAATTCACGCGGAGATTATACGATAGATCAAGAACATACCTTGCCATAGTTGTTAAAGTTTGTTTTAAGGATATACTCAACGTTAGCGGGATCAGTTGTATAAATTTGATTCATGAAAGGGGTAATTATCCGGTACGTCTTGTACTTCTGAGCTAAAGCAGTCATGAAATGATGTGCCCTCTCAAAATTCATAATCACGTTCATAATAGTTCCGCCTATTGGGTGGTATTTCTTATGGCCACCACCACCACCTACTATTGCTATCACATGCTTTCTGCTGATTATTATTATTATAATAAGTATGGCAAGGAAAAGGGTTACTACTATTAAGTTCATGGAGATCATGCTGAAGAAGAGATAAGAACTCATTGAGATCGATAGCTAGAGATAGAGATACTCAAACTTAACACTCATCTAGTACCCTTAATTAATCTATACATCTTTTACACTAACTATATATCTTAGTAGTCTTCCTTTTATACACTTTCAGGTAGTCAGCTTTAAGCCTCTTCCCAAAATAAAAATTTAAAATTTCTTAAAATTTATTTATAATTATATGAATTTTATTTTTTTCTACAAATATCCGAGCCAGTGCCCTGAATGCCAGAAGTATTCAAACTTTGTGACGAATCATATTTTGGGTTTTTGCTCTTTATGACGATTCATTTTGTGGAAGACTTTTTTGGGAAGATAATGGATATATATAGGGATGGCAACGGATCGGTTTTTTGCAAAAATTCCTAAAACCATAACCATAACCGTTTTTAAAATTAAAAACCATATCCTAACGGTTTTAATCATCGGTTACATTTTTCAAAACCATAACCGTATTATTCGGTTTCGGTTTTTTAAACGGTTTTGTGGTTTTTAACCATATCCAAATGATAATGTAATAAATATATTAAATTTTATAAAATAAAACCAAACATATAAAAGAAAACTACAAGGTTTATAAAAATTGTGTTGGTATTTGATTAAATTTCATATATATTATTTGATTGGTTAAATCTAGCATTTTGATTTTGCTTTTAGAATTTCAATATATCTAATTTAACCTTAATTATTATAAAATTTGAAAATGTATATGATAATAAACGGTTTTCGGTTTTTCGGTTTTATTTTTATCAAAAACCATAACCTAACGGTTTTAACCATCGGGTATACTTTTCAAAACCATAACCTAATGGTTTTAACCACGGGTATATAATTTGGTTTTTAATCGGTTCGGTTATCACCGGTTTCGGTTTTTAACTGTAACCATTGCCATCCCTAATCAGACCCGTGGTGCGTGACCCGTGGTGCGTGACCCGTGGTACGGGTTTTTGGGACGCGGTGCATCCCTGCGGTATAGGGGGTACACCGCGGGGTAGTCCGCGCAAGCCTTGAATTCTCCAAAAAGTTTCTCCTAGCACCCCAAACTCGATTCCTGCACCATTAACACAATACCCTTCTCATTTCTTTAAAAATAGACACTAAAACTCGACACTAACTTAGAATTATACACTAGGAATTGAAAAACTGAAACCAATAAACTAATATACATTGAAATGGCTTTTGTTTAACGTCGTTAAGCTCGACGGGTTACCTCATGAATCATTTTTTCACATAACCTCCCCAGCAGTGAGTGAGGTTATCAATGTTTGCTACACGGAATTTGCATCCCTTAGCTTTTATGATCACCAGTTGATTCGAAATAACCTTTGTGACCCTGAAAGGTCCTTGCCAAGAACTTTTGGCTTCGCGCGTTTTCGGAGGAGGATCAGGCTTCTTTAATGCAACCTTTTCGCCTACTCTGAACCCCCTTTTCTTTCTCTCTTTCTTAGGTTCCTTAGGAACCTTCATAGCTTGCCTTTTCTCTTTTATCTTCACATTGTCAAGGAACCACAGATTTGGTGGTTTCTGTTCAAGGTGTGGATTTTCCTTAGGATCTGAATGGAGGAACCACGGATTTGGTGGTTTCTTTCTGAGTTCTCTTTCCTCCATTCCTTCGGTTTCCACAACCTTAGTTGGCTCCTGTTCAACCACATCAATCCGGAAGCAATCCTCCTTGGGATCCGGAAACTTCATTGGCTTAAACACGTTAAATTTTACCTCCTCGTCTTGGATACGCATAATCAATTCACCGTTCTCTACATCAATCAAATTACGCCCCGTGGCTAAGAATGGTCTTCCCAAAATAATGGGAACATTCCTATCCGCGTCGTAATCAAGTAATACAAAATCAACAGGGAAGATTAACGTACCAGCCTTGACGAGGACATCTTCTAGTCTTCCCTCTGGATGTACGAGGGATCTGTCAGCCATTTGCAAAACCATAGAGGTGGGTTTTGCGTTTCCTATCTTCAACTTTTCAAACACGGATTTGGGCATGAGATTTATACTTGCTCCCAAATCACACAGAGCTTTCCCTTGCCACTTAGCACCAATGGAAATCGGGATAGTAAAACTTCCAGGATCAAGTAATTTGGGTGGCAACTTACTTTGGCAGATGGTACTACACTCTTCTGGCAAACCCACCATTTCATTCTCAAGATACTGACGCTTGCTGGTGATAGCTTTTTTCAAGAATTTCATGTATTTCGGTACACCTTTGATAGCTTCCAAGAAAGGTATATTAATGTTAAGCTTACCCACCATGGTCATGAATCTCTGGTATTCCGCAGTATCTCCTTTCTTCTGAACTCTTGAAGGGAATGGTGGAGGAGGACGGACTTCTATAGCATCTTTCTTTTTCGGATTTTCCGGAATCTTTTCCACTTCAATTAATTCAGGTTCATTTTCTTTCTCTTCCACCTCTTGTACCGGTTTCTCCTTCACAGTTGTTTCTTTTTCTTTCATAACGGGAAAAGGTGGGGGTGGAAGATTCTTACCACTTCTAAGAGAGATCGCGTTACATTCTTCATATGGTTTAGGTTCTTCAGTATCACTCGGTAGTTGTCCTTGTTGACGTTGATTTAATTGCTTATTAATCTGGGCTATCTGAGTTTCCATCAATTTAAGTGCTGTGGCTGTAGATTGTTGAATTGTGATTAGTGTTGTCAAGGTTTGCTGCACATCTAAAGCACCTTCTTGAGGTTGAGCAGGTAAAGCTTTCTGGTTCATGGTCTCGGTATAAGCATCTTGCGGAGGTTGTCTCTGAGCTTGATTTCCGTATGCTTGTCCACCTTGGTAGTTGTTCTGAGGTCTTGGTTGATAGTTATTGCCTTGGGGACGCGGTTGATATGCATGTTGTGGATTAGAGGCCCCATTTGGATTCGAATATTGGAAACCCGGATGGTTTCTATTCGGTTGATAACCTTGACCACTTGAGTTGTAATTTCCTCGGTTGGATACGAACATTACGGATTCTGGATTGTTTTGACAGGTCTCCCAATCATGATCTTCTGTACCGCAGTTAGAACATCCATAAACTTCATGTGTAACATTAACATCTGCTCCTCTACTTGCATTTGTAACGGCTATAGTAATTTGTTTCAGTTGTTGCTCGAGTTTGCTTTCCATGGCGGTGACTTTTTCTTCAATTGACGCAGTATTTCCACCTCGAACAGGTGTTCTTACAGTGTTCCAACCAAGCTCATTTGTTACAGTTCTATTCAAAATAATCTTTGCATGAACTGGTTGTACTAGTAGGAATCCACCACCACAAAGCAAGTCTAGATCCTTTCTTGAAGAGCCATCAAGTCCTCGGTAAAATATCTTCATTTGTTGAACTTCTGTGAGGCCATGATCAGGGACTCATCGTAAGAAAATCTGAAATATCTTCCAACTTCTACCCAAAGTCTCGTCTTCCTCTTGTTTGAATGATTTTATTTCAACTTGCGCATCCAATCTCATGTTCGCTGGGTAGTATCTATCGAAGAACGCGGTTTGTAATGCGTCCCATGTTGTAATTGTTCCGGGTTCTTGAGAATCATGCCACTCACTTGATCCATCAATAACGAAGTATCTTTGCTCTTTAGTTACTCCTTGCGTAATATAAGAATCGCAAATTTGCATGAACTTCTGAACAGCACGGATTGGATCTTCGGTCGGTGCTCCTCGGAAATTGCCATAACTCTGAAACTGAGATAACATACCAGGATCGGGTCTGAATCTCTCGACATTAATATTTGCAGGGCCAATTCCGTGGGCAGGAGCTCGAAACGGAGCTTCTTCAGGGCCATTGACGAACCACGGATCATTGTTTCGAGCAACAGGAGCAGCTGGAGGGAGTTGACCAGCCATCGTTTCTTTTGCTAATTGCTCCTCTAACTCTTTTGCTTTAGCGTCTCTCTTTCTTTTGTTTCCTTCTCGTACTAGGCTTTCGGGATCTGCAAGAATCACGATATCTTCATGCATAAACCAAAACCTGTAAACCTGAGGAAGAAAGACAACCCAAAGCGTAAAACTGAAAAATAAAACTAAAACTAAACTAACAATTAAACTACTAAAGATTAACACCGGGGTCACACGCTACCTTCCCCGGCAGCGGCGCCAAAAACTTGGTGGGTCCTGGTGTGTTATTAAATTAATGCGAAAGTAAAGGAACCACAATCACCGCAAGTGTACGGTTGTCCAAGTAATATTCGATAAATCGAGTTCGTTCGCAGGGATGGATTAGGCACAACTCAGGTATTAATCGAAAAGTAAGAATAATTGCTTAACAAGAAAAATAAAATAAATATTTTTGTTTGGTTTTATAAATTAAGATGCAAGAAAATAAATTACGGAATTAAAAGAAAGCAAATAAAAGAGACTTGAAACTTCAGATGAGAAAGAGTACTTGATCCTCGCAAGGGTTTCACCTAACCTATCTAATTCATGCTTCTGTTTAAGGGCTAAACTGGTATTATTGTGCTAGTCGGGACTCTAATATCTCCTAGCCCCCGTCAGGGTGGACCTAAGAGCTATCCTACGGTATTACAAACCCCGTCAGGGTGAATATAAGCTACTTTCAGATGAATAATAATTTACCTCATTGGCTGCATGGTAGTTAAGCCTGTCAAGGTCAATAACGGATCCTATGCGTCTATTATCTAAGTATGTAATTTAACCCCCCGTCAAGGTGATCCATACGCCACTATATGGAATAGCCTAATTACTATGATCTAAGTTTGATTCATGACTTCAAAATTAGTGATTAAAACAAAATAATAGTCAACACAAAATACCTAGTCTAATTTAAACTATTGAATCCCAAATTCAGAAATCATAAATTAAACAGAATTAAGTTCAACCCATATAGCGATTCTCAAGTACTAAAGAAATTAGTTCATAACGGAATGGAAAACTAAAATAAAATAAAAGGAATTCATGTTCAAAATACAAAAGATAATAAAAACCTAAAGGGTTGAATGACTATTGTTGGAAGAACAGGATTCCTCCAGCTTCTAGCTTCTTCTCTCCTTCGTGCTCTGACTTGAAAACCTTAAGCCTCTTCTGTAATTCTCCGAAGTGTGTGAAAGTAGGAGGTTAAGGGGTGTATTTATAGGTGTTGGAGGAACCTAGGTCGAATTTTGCTTGGAGAGGAAGACAAGTCAAAGACTCTCAAATTCGTAGCTCTAAATTCTAGGAAAGGTAAGATTTGCTGCTCACTTGATTTGGTCATATCCTTTTCAATACTTATCCGTTTGAGAAGTTCCAATATATGAAACCACTTGTCTTGGAAATCTCTTTCTATTGGTGCAGACCACTCGTCCAGAATCCATGCTAATCTTTAATTATGATTTTATCTCTAAAACGTTGCTGGATTTTCAGATTTCAAAAGGCAGCTTTATCTTTTCCTCCTTTGAATAAATCTTTCCTAAATCTTATTATTTCCATGTAAATCTTCTTTCCTTTCATCTTTATCTTGACTTGGTCTCTAAGTAATTACTATTTATCTTTTAGAGCTTCACATTAAATAAATAATTAAACCGCATATGCTTAAAAAGAATAAATCAATAAATCAAGAAATCGAAATAGGAAAGTGTACTCTAAAAATAGAAACTCGACTAAAAATCACTTCCTAACACTCTAAAATACACTAAGACTTTATTCTCACTTTTTCTCCTTGGATTGGTCTTTCATGAATTTCAAGAACCAATTAACTTTGCATTTAAAAATAGTCAAATTTACGCACAAAAGCTAAGATTCTGCAAATAGTTAATTTCCAAGGGGAGAAAGTGTAGTATGATCAATTAAGCCTAAAAGTCTATCAAATAAGTCATTTATTCACCTAAAAGGATGTCTCCAAGGGGCTAATAATTAGAACAAATCGGGAGACATCAGGTGTACCAAAGAGGCACTCTGAATTTTCCGAAAAATTTCGTTTCTCCTCCCGAACTCGATTTCTCCAACACCTAAGCATCAAAAACACTAATACCTTTATCAAATATGCAATATCAACTAAAAAAACTAAACTAAACACAAACTAAAAACGTAAAAAGCATGAAAACATAAAAAATTGCGGGTTGTCTCCTGTACAGCACTTTTATTTAACGTCTTTTAAAGTTAGATGCGTTACCTCTATAAAGATTTGCGAATATAGCCTCCCCAACAACGAGTTAGGCTATGAACGTCAACTAATCTGCGCTTGATCCCCTTGTTGGGTCGGATTTCTATCACTTTAGCTGAAACAACCTTAGTGACAATGAATGGTCCCATCCACGAGTCTTTGAAACTACGTGGCCTATTTTCGCGTTTGTGAGATTTCCATAGTACTTCATGGCCAACCCCAAACTCAATGTTTGGCTCAGTATCCACTGGTTTTAAGTGGATCTTCTCAGTAGGAACTTTGTGATGTGAAAGGCTGTGAATGACAGGAACGGTGGGATCTAACTTCCTTGGTTTCTTTCCCAAGACATAGAAGGTCTCGGATACGTTCTTAGCATGAAGGGTAATGGTCCCTTCTTGGAAGTTGATGACACTTTGACTTGTGGCTATGAAAGGTCGTCCAAGTATGATTGGAACCTGCTTATCTGCATCAAACTCAAGTATAACAAAGTCAGTAGGGATGGCGATATTACCTGCTCGGACTAGGACGTCCTCCACTGTTCCCTATGTCTTGGTAACTGAGTTGTCAGCGAACTGCAACTTCACTGGAGCTTTCTCTGATTTCTGAAGTCCAAGTCTCTCGAACACGAACTTAGGCATAAGATTCACACCAGAACCCACATCGTACATAGCTTTCACTTTGAGCATACAATTTATTTGAATAGGAAGTTTAAAACTTCCCGGATCTCTTAGCTTTATTGGTAACTCTCTTTCACTTCTTCTTGAGACTCTCAGGTTCTCTCTTGGTGCTTCTACACTCGCTTCTTTCTCAGGAATAACTTGTGTAAAAACTTGTTGCGGTGTAAGCCTTTCTTCGCAATCTCAAGCATTTGGGCGTTGATATTTTCATGAGTGTACGCCTCTACAAATGTCTTGAGTTCAGTGTCATCCTTTGGATTTGTATCATGAATAGTTGATGACACTGTTTGAACAACTGGTGGCGATTCCACCTTCTCTTTTTCTTTTTCTTCTTGCACAGCAGGTGAAACTTCAACTTCAACTCTTGGTTTCTCCTTTAAGGCTTCTTCCTCTTTCTCTTTAACCATCCCAGCTTGAAAATCCATAACCGATCTAATCTCCTCTTGCATATCCTTCAGAAGCTGTATAAATTCGGATTTTTCTGAATCGTCCTCCACATCACTCTCAGAACAGTTAGATTCCACGGGGCTAGACTTGGTTGGTTCTTCTTCGGTACTCGCAACCTCCACGGCACTAACGGAAACATGTGGTACTTCCTTCTTTTCTTCTTCAATTTCAAGGCAAATAGTCTTACAAGCTTCGAACCCAACATTGTCGTCACCTCCTTCGATAGCCTTCAATTCTTTTTGTTCCATTATATTTGTTAGAACTTTGTTCATTTGTTCTACTTGAGTACCTAAAATCTGAATTGCGGCTTCTTGTCCTCGTAACTGCTCGCCCTGAGCGTTCATATTCGTGGTCAAACGGTCCAAGACTTTTGCTAATTGTTGATTATCCTATAGTTCCCTCTTGAGGATACCGTGGTAAGGCATTCTGATCTGATGAATCGGCATAGGCATCTTGAACATGTTGTTGTGGGGAAGCAGGTCTATTCTGATATTGATATTTTGATACTGACCTCTTGGTTGGAAACAGTTATTCTGGGGACGTGGTTGATAATGACCAGGATTAGCGGCCCCCTGAGGATTTGAATACTGCATACCCGGATGGTTTTGGTTACCAAATTGATAACCTCCTCGGTTGGATATGAAATAAACAGATTGTGGATTTCCTTCGCACTCTTCCTAAGTATGATTATTAACCCCACATTGTTGACAACCTTGTGCTTCTTGCACTACATTCGCTGAGGCTAAATTTCGCTGCATCTCTAGCTTAAGTTCTTTGATTTGATTCTCTAATGCAGATATTTGAGCTGAGTTTGCAGTTTCTGCGTCTAAACGAAGCGTACCTCGGGTCTTTGTAACAGGAGCTCGCGAAGATGGCCAACTCCTTTCTTGTTCAATAATATTTTCGAGAACCTCGGTAGCTTTAGCAGGGTCCATGGACGCGAAATTCCCTTTCCCAATATTATCCACCTTCAATCTACTTGCTTCGTTGATACCTTCATAAAATATAGCTAACTGTAGAGTGGGGGTATAACCATGGAGCGGACATCTAGCTAACTTCTGTTGAAACCTTGTCCATGCTTCTCCTACTGCTTCTCCATCTTGTAGACAAAACTTTGCAAGCTCGCTTTGGTCTTTGAGTCTCATGCTCTTCGGATAAAAACGGTTAAAGAAAGCGTCTTGAAGTTCTGTCCCTGGTGGTTGTCTATCTAGCCACTCACCAGCTCTACCGGTCAGAAAGAACAAAAACATATGACAATTCAGTTGCTCGCGTGTAATGCCTGGAGTAACATAAGCATAAAAAATCTGCATAAACTTCTGAATCGCTCTTACCAGATCTTGAATTGTTGTACCACTGTAGAGTCCAAAACTTTGAAACTGACTGAGCATGCCTGGATCGGGTCTAAATTTGATATTTTGGATCTCCGGAGGACGGTAACCTATTGGTTGAACATGAAACGGAACTCGGAGGCCAGGAAGGTCTTGGTCAACTCGGTTCTGATTAACATTGTTTTGCCCGTTACCTCTTCCTATTGGATGTTGTCCCTGTTGTTGTCCTTGTTGTTGTCCACCAGGTGGAACAACTGGTGGTGGTCCTCCTGGTGGAACGAATGGTAATCCTCCAGGTGGGATTACAAGTTGTGGATCTAACTGATCTTGTACGCCTGTCATAGCTCTTCTTAAGGCTCTTTCCTCACGAACACGTTTATTATAAGATCTAAAGCTCCTCTCATGCTCCGGTAACGGAGGCCAAGAATTAAACACTGTGAAACCTGAAACAGACTAAAGCAAACCACAAGCGTAAATCCGGAAAAACAAAAACTAAATACTGAAAAATAAAAATTAATTAAAAACTACTACTCAAAATAGATAACCCACACGCTAACGAGACACAAGTCCGCGGCAGCGGCGCCAAAAACTTGGTGTCGCCTAGGGTGTGATAATATAAGATAAATAATAAGTCAGAAAACAACGCACTCTCACCCTAGACAGGCACAATACTACAAGTATTACAGGACGAATGCAAGTTTTAATGATAAGTTGAGTTCGTTCTCAGGGACTTAGCGTGTTAATCGAATGGGTAGAAATAACGAGTAAGAAGTAATTAATTAAAAGACATGAAATAAAAAGAGAATAATTCGAGATTACTAAATTAAACTAAGGAAATTAAAGACAATAAATTAAATAAGAAGAAATATGAGATGAGAAGTATAGCTTAGGTTTTGTTAGTATGCACTAATCCTTCTAATTCTTACTATCAAATCTAGTTAATAAGCGAGATAATTAGCTCTTAGATATTTAGTCAGGATTCTAAATTCCCATACCTTAGACCTTGAGAGCGACTAAGGGGACTACGGACACACCACGAGCTGGTTCAGATAGGGTTAACCTACGCCACTAGGACCCTAAGCAATCAATTTCCATACATGGTGATAGTGATTAAATTATACCCTAATGACTATCTAGTTAGAATTAGTGTTGTCAAGACCAATATCAAGACTAGACGTTATGTGGTGTTTCAATAATTAGACACCCAGCTAAGGTGATCATCTAACTACTATTAAGGTAATCCTAAACGTTGCGCACCGCAAGGAAAACAGTCATTAAATCAAAACACATAAACAAATATAAAGGTAAGCAGCTAATATCAGATTAAAACATGAAATTCCCGAAGAAACTTAGATAGAAAGAAATTAGAATTCATAGTTTATACATGATGCAAAACCCAAGCTATGGGAAGTTTAGTTCATACCTGAAGGAAATAAACTAAAGGAAATAGTAAAAGACATCATCTTGCTCTTTACAATAACTTTGATTAATAAAACCTTAAGGACTAATTACTATGAGGCAGGGATGATTTACAAGTGATATAAGGGTGTATTTATAGGTGTTTAGAAGACCTAATTCATTTTCTTGAAGGAGAAGGTAAGTAGTGGACTCCAAGCCCAACTCAAATTCGTAACTCTAAAACATGAAATCAGACCCGTTTTTGTTTTGGTCCTAGCAGCTTCAATACTCAACCGTTTGATGCGTATGAGTAGTCGAAATTCATCGTCTCGGAAAGATCTTCAACTTTGCTCTTGACCGTTTCTCCAAATTCCACACCGATTTTGAGATATAAGCTGATTTGTGGTCGTAGGTGCAGAAATTCAGGATTAAGGCAGTTTTTCCTTTTCCATGATTTTAACTTTTCTTTCCTTATCTCCAATTACCATGCTTATCTCTTTCCATATCTCTTAGTCTTTGACTTGGACTCTAATTAATCTCCATAATTATCTTTAAAGTTTCACACTAAAGAAATAATTAAACCGAATATGCTCTAAAAAAATTATTTTACTAAATCAAGACTCAGAATAGGAAAGTGTACTATTTCTCAAGAAAAACTATTAGAAAGACTTCTAAATCACAAAAAATGATGTCTCATATTAATATAAATCTATCACAAATGAGGAGACATCAGATCCTTAGGAGTAAGCATTCCTTCCCTCAACTGATGACGAGATAATGAGATGAGGGAAAGTAAATAAAATTGAAGTGAACATATACGAAGCCGGGGGAATAAGATAACATACCATGCACAAAAAATTCAAAGAATATGGAAGTACTATAGTCCGATACGATAGTTATCCAAGCTTTTGTAATCTTGTTCGACCACTTTCAAGGAAAATGTCTCGGCTTTAGCCTTAAGCTTATCATTGTCCACCTACAGTCGGGCGGCCAATTTCATCACCTTTTTTTCCCGGCTCATAGTTGATGAATCATGTACAAGACCTCCACCTTGCTCAAAAAACCCAAAGAGGGAACCATAGATCCTCTCGAGAGGAGTTGAAGAATTATATAACATGGGAAACATAGAGAAAATAAGCAAATAAAGATCAGAAAAAGTGTATTTAATATACAAAGGTGAGAAGGTAAAATGGCTTACCAAAGAAATCGACTGATGTAGTAGTAAAATTTCCTCATTAGCACTTAATGGTTACGCAATACCAACTGATAAAGAGGGTCCTGAGCAAAAGGAATAGTAATTCCCTAATAAATTTTGGACAAATAAATAGAAGAAAATCTTCCCCTCTAAGCCCTCAAGACTCGAAGGCACACCTTCATTTCCCTGCCTTCGGGAGAACTAACCTTGAGCAGATTGGATGTTTATGGAATGCTCGGTCATTTTGAATGGTGCCAAGAAAATAATCCAAGGACGATGGAAGAATATATGGGAAAAATAGAAAGGAATCGTCGCGCTATTCATAAGAAAGAGGTGACCTTTCAACTTCCTAAGGTAATTATTACCAAAACTCTGCATGTTCTTGAACAACAGTAAAGGAGATCCTCAAAAACAAGGAAGAAAAATTAACAACGACATAAGTCAATAAGACATAGCCACTTGTCATGAAGAAAGTAAAATAACATCAAGTATCAAATCGCCAAAGCATCACTTCTATCTCGTCAAAGCCTCATAATGACCATGTGAATTCATTGGCGAAACACTCTTATATTAATCGTATATCAGCGAGAAAAAATTTAATCAGCATACTTAGAAAAGACCAACATCATTTTTGGCATATCAAGAAGATATTCGAAAAGTCCGATTCTTAATCAGCATGATCTCAAAAGACCAACATCTGCATTTGCATTCCAAGATATAAACACACGAGACTAGACTTGGATGTCGACATGGAAAATATTTAGAAAGACTAATTCCTATATTGGCATACTGATGTCTCCCTTTTTGGTCTAAATATAAGCCCTTAGGAGACATCATTTTAGGGTGAAAATGGTATTTTTATATTGATTTTAGTGCTTAAATGGCAATATGGCACTTTCTCCCCTTGGAATTAGACTATTTGCCTTTATAGAGCTTCTGTGCGTTAATTTACTTATTTTTAGTGCAAAGTTAGTAGGTTTATGAATTTCATGAGAAACCAATCCAAGGAGGAGAAGTGAGAATTAAAGTCTTAGAATATTTCTAGTGTGCTTAGTCGAGTTTCCTGAATTTAAATTGCACTTTCTTATTTCTAGTCTTGATTTAATGATTTATTATTTTTAAAGCATATGAGGTTTAATTATTTATATAATGTGAAGCTTTAGAGATAATATGGAAATAAATTAGATGCTAAATCAATTCTAAGGAGATAAGGAAAGAAGATCTTGAAGAAATCTGGAGATAGAAGGAAGTAGAGTTCAACTAGGAAAAGGAAAAGCTGTCTTATGAATCTGTAATCCCAGCCACGTTTTAAAGATCAGTCCATTACTTACGATTGGCTAGGAATCTGGACGAGTGGTCTGCACCAATAGAAAGCTCTTTCCGAGACAAGCAGTTTCATATATTGGAACTTCTCAAACAGACTAGTATTGAAAAAGATATGACCAAATCAAATCAGCAGCAGAATCTTACCTTTCCTAAATTTTAGGGTTACGAATTAAAGAGTCCTTGACTTGTCTTCCACTCCAAGTAATTCGACCTAGGGCTTGCTAACTCCTATAAATACCAACTCTAAACCTTAGAAAATCATCCCTTGGCTGCATAAGCTTAATATACACATATAAATCATCATAGAAGCAATCAAGAGGATCTAGAGGAGGAAGAAGCAAGAGCTAGAGCTTAATTTCATCAATTCAACACTTCTCCATCTCTATTATTTGGGTAATTAGTATTAGATCTATTTTGTCTATGAGGTATTTCTAAGCTATTTATCTAAGAAGTTTTAGTATGCGTAATTTCTCTTTAGGATTGTAATTATATGAACCATTGAATATTGTTTTTCTGTTTTACTTTGAATCTGGGATTTTAGTATTTAACTGAATTGGTTCTTAATTTCCATTGACTATTATTTTGTTTTAATCACTAATTTTGAAGTCATGAATCAAACTTAGCTCATAGTAATTAGGCTATTCCATATAGTGGCGTATGGATCACCTTGACGGGTGGTTTAATTACAGACTTAGATAATAGACGCGTGGTATCCATTATTTGACCCTGACGGGCTTGACTAACCACGTAGCCAAAGAGATAAAATAGTATTCATCTGAAAGTAGCTTATAATCGCCCTGACGGGGTTTGTAATACCGTAGGATAGCTTCTAGGTCCACCCTGACGGGGGCTAGGAGATTATAGATTCCCGACTATTGTGAAATTTCCCATTCACCCTTATTCTTAGGAATCATAGATTCAATAGGATAGGTTCATACTTGCATCTCCTTATCTTTCTTGCATAATTATTAATTGTTTATTTTATTGTCTATTTTATTATTCGTTAGTTAGAAAACAAACACCTTTATTATTTATCTCTTTTAAAGCAATCAAAACTATCGATTCTGATCTTGAACGCAAACTTAGAATAACTACTTAAATCCCTGTGGAGACGATAATCCCGTATTTACTTATCTATTACTTGGTACGATCCGTACACTTGCGGTCTGTGGATCCTTTATTCCTTTGCTTTTATTTCATTATTTTATAACACACAAGGACCCACCACATACCTCATTCATACACAAAAGACCAACATTAGTGATGGCATACCAAGAAATACTGATCCTTAATCGACCCTACTACTAAAGACCAACATTAGTGTTGGCATGCCAAGAAAGAACGATTTATCATCGGTGTGCTTACAAATTGCTCGAAAGACCAACATCATTGTTGGCATATATAGAAATAACATGAAATACCAACCTCAAGTGTCAACATGATCCTATGAATTTGACAAAAAAAATAAAGATGATTCACGTATGAGCACAATCACATACAGGGTTTATGAATTTCTTTTGATCATACCTCACATGAGATATTGATCCCACAAATTTAAAGGGATGTTATAAACCAAAGAGAAACGCTGATACTAAATTTAGTAAGTAAAATCCATGGCCAAAAGCAAGACCACGAGGCCAACGGTCTAAGCCTCAACCGAGTTATCCTCCCTACTGGGCAGTATGCAAGTAGACCAAAGGAAATAGTTATATATATATATATATATATATATATATATATATATATATATATGTATGTATATATGATCTGAAGACGGGGACATCACCTAGTCACGAAATAAAGTATATAAGAGTTCAACGTGGACCCCGAAACAGCCTAATATGCATACCCATGGTAGCCTAATCTGCGCACCCACAACAGTCTCATGTGTGCACCCAAAACGTCTATAAATACCTTATTCACGTCTCAAAATGGGTACATTCTATCTCTCTCTTAAAAACGCATTGTCATGATAATAAAGTCTAAAATCTCCATATCTCTCATGTCGTAATAATACCCTCAAACATTAAACTAATCTTGATTGTCAGACTGTATCTAGAGAAAGACTTCCTTTGGTCCTGACCTAGTGTCTGGTTTCAGGAGCCTTTGGATACATCAAAGAGACACAACAGAAGAGATCGGCAACAAGGTATGTGATCAAAACTAATAATTAGTTTGCTTCTTCTCGGTATCGTCGACACTTCATATCTACCCCTTCTGTTAGTATTTTGGACCTATTTATCGTTTTAGAATGTTGATACACAAATTATTTTTGATTTAACACTATCAAATTTAGTTCTTTCTGTGATAGACAACAAACCACTACGGTTATGTCTTAGTTAGATAAGTATTATCAATAAGATATTGAGGGAGGTGGTGAGGGGTTTGATATTCTGAAATAGTGTAATGGTAATCTCGAGAGGTTCCCGGTGTTTTCCTTGATCACTAGAGATATATTTACTATCCCGGTTCCACAGTCGTATCATAATCAACATTTAGTACATAGGGAAGAGTATTTGATCAATTATGTATTTGTTTGAATCCGATTACAGTTTGGGAGCTAGTTTGCACGCAAAAATGGTTGAGAAACTTGGTGCTTATCTTCTTTAGAGATCTAATGGTCGGCATTGAAGAATTTGAATGAGAGTTTGGTCTGATCATTCTTAATACTTCCATTTATTTAGATTATACCTTATACAACTCTGATTATACTTTAAACAGCTTATATTATACTTACATTGTTAATAATGGCCCTTGTTCATATTCCTTTGTTAGACGTTTTCAATGCAAACTAGCAATAAGTCATAGATGATAATTGATACGGCTGAATCTCGGTAAGTACTCCATGAAAATAGTTTAATTTACACATGGTAAATGTAGCCCTTAATAGTTTCCACCATGTATCTATTAACCAATCCCTGATGAGTTGGGATATCGGGATTCCCTACATGATCAACCATCTTATATTTATTATGTTAGTAACTGAGGCAGTGATGATAAAGATACTCAAACTATCGAATATTAAAGTTTAAAGTATGTTAATAATTATAATCTGAGTTGTTTAAGTATTATTTGAGTTGTAACTTGTATAATATGAGATGTTTGACTATTATCTTAGTTTCTTTAGTAATACTTTGATATGTTTGAGTATTATCTTAGTTGTTTATTTTATAGTATGGTTTCTTTGAGGGAAATATGGTAAATCTAGTCTTAGTTGGTGTACTCATGTATCATTTAACTAATAATTGGCTACCATGATAATGAATACCAATTTTCTTAAAGTCCTTTAAGTATAATAAAAGATATTTGAGTGTTATCTTAATTGTTTAATTGTATAATGTGAGTTATTTGAGTAAAATATGGTAAAAATAGCCTTACTTGTTGTCTCCATTTATCGATTAACTTAATATTGGTTGTCAAGAGTCCCGAGATGATAAAAAGAAATCTGAGCTGACATGTTTGAGTATAATATACAATGTTTGAGTATGATCTTACTTGTTTTATTGCATAATTTTGGGTTCTTTGAATAATATATGTAAAGGTAACCTTAGTTTTTACGACATGTAACGATTAGCTAATGATGGGTTACTGGGATTCCTGAGATGATGTACCAATCTGATTTGAGGCTTATAATGTCAAAAACTAAGGTCAATGATAATTAATAACTTCAAAATCTATGTATTACACAATTCCATAATTATTTTGTGATCGTATGCTTAACTAGCAGTTCACTATATGAATAAATAAAGGAATGGGTTGTAATTTGTTGAACTATCTTTATGAGACTCAAAATTTAATTCACCAATAAAGCTAAAACTTTGAAGTGATCACTTGAAGATTTAAATTGGTGAGTGTTTAAGTTTTTTTTGTTACATAGGAGAGCCACTTTGGACTCGGAGCCATTGACTCAGTTTGAACATGCATCACTAGATTGGATGACTAAGGCCCTGACTAGCGAGCTAATCCCAACTAGTTGAGTGTTTAAGTTTTTGTAATAGTTAGATTAACCCTTTATTCAAATTTTATTATATTTAACTTAAGGATTATAACTTATCGTTTTTGTCGTGTATTCAGATTCTAATAGCCTTAGTAATTATCAGCTAGTAAATTTTAATGTTAATTAGTTCAAAATTTGGAATTTTGAAAGTTTTTTGGTCAAAAATATATTTTAGTTATCAATTTAGTGAAGTTTTCAGTGAGTATTATTCTCTTTTTTAATATAAAAATAATTATTATTGACCGACTTTGACTTTTTTCGACCAGCGTTAACCCAACCTAATTCTAGATTAACCTGAGTTAACGCGACTATTAACCTTTGAAAAATTTACCCTTAGGTTAGTAATCAACTTTTCCTAACCCAGGCACGTTACCCTTGGGTTAGAAAATCCCCTAACACGAGACTTACTTAACCCGTGTCCTACCCTAAGCACACATATGCAATAGTCCCACGTGTTCAACTTCACAAACGAGAAATTAAATTGTTACAAGACATTTATGTTTGTCATTTCAAACACTATGATATTTGACGATATCACAATAAAGAGGTGCATTTACTCTGGTCTAATGTATCTATCTTATCATCCACGGGAGTAGTTGACATCTCTTAATGACATTCATGAAATATGTCAGACTATTGATATTTAACAATATCACACAATTAATTGATGCATTAAATCTTTGACTGATTTAACTGTCTCAGCACCCAGTAAAGTAGTTGAGCGTTGACGTCTCTTAAATATATTTGTGAAATATATAATAATTATTTCTAAATTCATATTAAATGGTACGGGTGACTATGTAGGGGCGGAGCCATGTAGTGGCTTGGGGGGGTCCATGGCCCCCCTGTTTTTAAAAAAAAAAATTATAACTAATTCAAAAAATGAAAATAAAAATAAAAATATATAACTAATTAACCATTAAAATTTTATAAAATTATTATTTGGCCCCCCTAACTTATAAGATTTGTTTTATTAGGCTTTAAATTGTTTTATTTAAAGAACTTTTTTTAATTTTTTACAAAAAAATGTATCTTATTTTGTAAACAAAAGAATTTTATCGGATAATAAATTAAAAAATCAATATACAGATTTATATTACAATTTTTACACAATATAAGGACATCTAGTGTATTTTTGCATAATACAAAGACCTACTTTGCATAATATATAAACTTATCGTACAAATACGCCGAATTTTTTTTTTTCGCGGGCGTTGCCCCCGAACCCCCTTCGCCCCCCCTAACCAAATTTCCTGGCTCCGCTCCTGTGACTATGGGTTGGGTTAACCGATACATACCACGTTTAACCTTAACCAACCTTGATTAGTTTAATTTCTAATTGTAGAATATTATATTTGCCCTATTCGACTTAAAACCTATTGTTTGGATGCATTTGATTTAAAGCGAGTTGAGATTGAATAATGGGCCTAACCCATCAAATATGGGGCTAAGAACGGGTTTGACACAAAAGTCCATCAAAGGTTAGAGGTCTACAAGCAACCGTTGAATACATCTTTGGATGCGGGAATGTGCACGCTGTGCGCACATTTGCACGCCTTGTGCACCTCTTGCGCACATGGGAGCGTAGCGTGTTTTTAATCCTCCATAAAAAATAGTTAACAAAATGCATGCCATAATTACGTTAGGTTTAAATTATATATGCTAAATCCAGAATCTTTCTTTATTTTAATCCAGAACAAAATCTCAAATTTGACTACTCAATTTATATTATTTATTTATGTGATTTAAATTATTTAGGTGATGAAAGTTAATTTGTCAGAGTACATTAATATAAAATAAATGAATCGGTAATGCCGATATAATAGTCACCATCTTTCACAAGAAACCCTCGATAGATTCATTCATTAGAAGTAGTTCAGAAAGTACAGTTTCAAATCTATTAATTCTGCAAGTTCAGATCTAGATCTAAAAATACAAACAAATAACATGAAATTAAATTATATATAAACAAAAAAAAATATCTCTTGGAATGTAAATGCAGAATTAGAAAAGAAGCAAATCAGCAAAATAACAACAAAACAACTTGGAGGACCAAAATGCAATAAAGAATAAAGTTGTAACTAAATCAGTTACATTACAGCTGTTAGATGATTTGTAGAATAAAAGTTGTTAGTAGAATCTATATATACACACATTGTAATCGTACAAAAGTAATAAGAAAATCTTCTCTTCTTCTTCTTCATACAAAGCTTTTCTGTGTATTCTTGAAGCTCCATCAATGGTGACTTAGCTTCATATAACTTTACATGGTGGTCTCTTTCCTTCTTGAGCTGCTAGATCCTCAAATCTATCTTCTGAAAAGAGTTCAGATGTAAACAGCTGATGTAAATTAAGTCAGTAGATAAAAGTAGTAAGTGCAAGTGTCATAAGAGTTGAATTACATTTACTTCAGAAGCCATAAATAGGAAATAAATTAAAAACAATCAGATGCCATGGGTTAATAAAAACAATATAGATCTAATTATATACAAGAAAAAACCATACAGTAAAGAGATAAAAAATGACTTTATATTTCTAAAAACTACATCAAAAATAGTACCGGCGAGGAGATCTACTAAAAATATAAATTTAGCCGAGTATAGATCAGTTTTATCTAGGTAGAGATACAGAAAAACATGGTAAAATCTTTAAAGAAAATCAAAAAAATAGTGAAATGAAAGGAAAGTAGTAAGTGTAGAGCTTCCTTCAATCCAAGGAGGGATCAAACTTGGGGTAATGCAGCTCCTGACATATGCAAGCCACAAATCTATCCAAATATGTACATGGGATAGGACTGTGGGATCCATAGATCAGCAGCAGCTTAATCTTCCCATTAAGATCCTCCATTGGACTCAAGTAGCTCCACCCTAAAAACCCTAATCTCACTTCTTACAAAGTCAACGACTAAACATCCCATTAGAAGAAAAAAACTAGAAAAAAACATTTTAGGACAAGTGAAAACAACCTTGAAACTAACTATAATTTTCCAAGTGTTTTCAATAAGAACACATGGTAATGCATCAAGTGTTTTATGCACGAACCCATGGATATACTTAACATCTACTACAGAAAGAAACTTGTAAGAACCACACAATGAAAGACTTTGATAGGTTTAGGATGAAGATGAGGTTTGGTAAGGGGTGTATTTATAATAGGTTTCAGGAGGTGAGAGGTGGGTGTGGGTGGAGGGTATGACCCATGGGTTAAGCAAAGGGCTGTTTTTTGCTTGCATCAATATCGATATCAATATCACAAGAAAGTCTTGGGAAGTGTCCATCCATGACCATAGTTAATAAGGGTAGTAATAAAGTGATTAGATTCCCAATATCAGTATGATCTTTCTCACCTTATCTATCTATCGATCTTACCTCCAAATAAATAAATATCTAGCGCTAACCAAACTGCCAAAGCATTCACTCCAATCAATTTTCACCCGTTACTTTGACCAAGAATACTAGTATATTTTTTTCACCTACTGTTACATCGACAAAACACACACTAATAATATTTAAAAATATTTCCAACATTATGGAATCAAGAAAGTGCATTTGGTGGTAAGACCCTTTACAACTGTATTTCTTTGTCCTTAAGTGTTAAAAGGGACCTTGTTGAAGAATAATCCTTTACCCTTCCTCTCCAACTTCAAATCAAAAATCTAGGTTAAAGTTCAAATTGTTCAAACCTTGGATGCGGGTATCAAAGTTGTGAGATATGATAGCGGCTAGTTATTGTGACTGTTTTCTTAGGCTAAGTCCAATAGCTCCCCATTTATTTAGCTACAATTAGGAGTCAACACTCACTTTATCTCAAATTTTAACTCCCTACAATAGATTTGCTCCAACAGCTTCCCTATTTCAAAACCTCAATTTTAAAAATTTATATATTAACTTTATTTTTATAGTGTTTCTATTTTAATTTAAATTATTAATATTTTTCAAATCTTATGAATTTCGTTATTTATAATATGTATATTAAAAAATATTAGAAATTATTTTTAATTTTTGAATTATAATTATAAGGATTTCTATCAATTTTTACAAATATATTATTTATATTTTTCAAAAGATTAAAATAAACGTTTCTATTTAAATTTTAAAAAATATATTAAATAAGCTTATTGAAGTCTAAATTGAACTATATAAGAAAAAATAAGTCCATATCAAATTATAATATCACATATGTGAGCAAAAGAGTAAAAAAAAAAAAAAAGGGAAAAGAAGCAAAAGTAATTAAAAAAAAATTAAAAAACAAATGTGGCTAACTTTTTTATAGCCAGATGTAGCTAACTTGAAGTTTCAAATTGGGGTTTTCAATTGGGGTTTTGAGTTGTGTTGAGTCTGTTGGAATACCAAAATAGAGTAGTCAACTCCCCATTGTAGCTTTTAGCTACAATAGGGAGTCCATTGGACTTAGTCTTAGTGTTTGAAAGTTTGTGAAGGTTAGACTTATGATTTAATTCTATCACGAAACCTTACAAATTTAGGATATATATACCTTATTTATTTTATTTTCAGGACTAATTCATAATTAATAAAAGAATAGTACCTTTTTATAAAAATATAAGCTATTTTATCACTAAACTAACTTATAATTCCTGTTGTGTTACTAAATTCTAATATATACATAATTAGTGAAGAACTGGTGTGGTCCACATGAACTCAAACCCACTCTGATTCGAAGATTTTTAAAATTATATGTGTTTTTTTAGAAAAAAATAATTAGCAACCCTTAAGTATTAAGTAATATCACGGTTCAAAATAAAACATATAAGCCTAGTGGAAAGCCAAATGTGGCATAAGTTATTGACAGTTAAGATTCAAATCTTGGTGGAAACAATTCTTTTATAATTTGAAAATAAAATTAACCTTTTTTGAACTAAATTTCTAATTTTGCCACTGATATTAATGTTTAATGGCCCTTAAAAAGTCTAAAATTTTCGCAGTCCGAAGCGATGACTTCCTTAGCGTATGTCCAGGACCATCCTTGTATTTTTTGTCAAATTTAAATGATGTGTAACTCATTTGACATCTAACGCATTTATTGTTTTCTTTTTCATAGCACAAGATATTGCTTATTTTTTATCCACTAGTGTGGTTTAATTTTTTAGAGACCGACGATGTGATCGTTAAAGGATGGATATACAGTCGCTAATTGTATTTTTTGAACTATAGTGATTGAAATTGTAATCGTTATAACATGGTCAGTAAAGGTATCTATTGGCGATCACCCAATTGAAAAACGATGGTCATTTAGGAAAGAATTTTACTGACCATTAATGTAGTCAGAATTCATATTGTTATATTAACAACCATTTCGTTGGTCGTTAAAGGATATTTTCTTTGAATACAAAAATTATTAAATCTTAATCGAACAAAATACAAAACTAATTAAACAAAATCAAAATAAATCAGAATTCATATACGAAACAAAAAAAAATAGTCTAGTGAATTATTACTTATGTATATGCGAACAGAGTCAATGAGGAGATTGATAGGGGAATTGGGGTCTCATCATCATCCTCATCTACGCGAGATGTGGATGAGTAGGTTATCAGGTGTCGTGCACGTGTAGGGAAAATCTCAAAGCTTGTCATATGAAGACCCTCTGATAGATAATTGATGCAAGCAATCAATCTCAAGAAGCCTTCCTTAGCAAAAATCGACTAATCTTGTGTGCTTGTAGTAGAGTCAGTTGAGTCATATGTTGGCTCGCCTACTTGATGTTTGAGCTGATTAACAATCTCGAGTACTCGCATATAGGTCATGATTATCCAGCTCGTCACCTCCCGGGTCTGGCCTTGCATCTGGCTCTGGCCACGAAAAAGCCAGTCTAACTCTCGGGTTCCAACCATTTCTTGCAAACCTAGATGTTATTTGGCCAAGCTGACTCAACGTCAATGATCCCTACTGTATGGAAGAAAACATTAATCCATCTACCTAAGACGTTTTAAGCAAAGTCATCCCTACCCTCAGTGTAGACTCTTACAGGAATGTGATATAAATTTTATCTAGTAAAAAAATATGTATTGAACTATTTTTATTCAAATTTACGTCGCATACCGCAAACTGACTAACCTCCAATCATCTTTTTATCTGACCACCCAATCTTGTTGTAATAATCCACTATTGAGATGCCTTTCGGCGGTGTCTTAAATAACTAGGGGATATAGTTTATTTATTTATTTATTAGGGACCTAAGGGATTTTTTTTACAATTTAGGACTATATTTAAAAAATTTATCCATTAGAGGCTTAGTGCATTTGTTAGTTTATAATTGAGTTCCCTATATTTAGAGTTATTTACACTACAAACCCCAATATTTTTCTGAAATTGCATTACGATTCCTAAATTCTCACTACATGTCCTTATATTTTGCTACAATTCCAATGTGGTTCCCTTTTGTAACATAGTCCTCTATATTCGCAAAATTTATACCGCATGCCCCTAAAATTTGCTAATTTTACACCACATGCCCTATTCAATTAAAAGATGCAATTAAGGCCTTAATATGGATAAATAGTCAAATATATGTCCCTATTTTAACAAAACAATGCACTTAAAATCCCTACTAAAAATAAAATTAGAATAATTCAACAAAAAAAATTAGGGACTTTGGTGCAGGGGAGGGGGTGGAGATGAGGGGTTGGTACATATATACAAACATACATAACAATGTCTCAGATTTTATGATAGAATAATCTTATCACGAGACCTTTTTAGGGGTCTAATGGACCTAAATGGGGATTATTCCCTATTATTTGACATAGTCGTTCTTGTCTTATTTTGGATAAATTAAATTTAGAGCTTTTGTGCATTAATCGTGTGTTAAGTGTATAGATGTTAGGTACATGATTGACATGAGACATCAATATGATGAGGAAAAGTCAATATGTCGAGTCCAAACCCAAGCCAAAGCGTAGAACGAGCAAAAAGTCACTTTGGAAAAGTTAGAACGTTTACTGGCTAAATCTTGATGTCACTTGATTCAGTCATCACGAACTATTGGTCAGAGTTTTGGACAAAAATTCTTTTTATTTGGATAGAGCTTGAAGTCAGTGATGTGTAATATATGACGGAATTCAATTCAGAGTTGAGATTAAGAAGTTATGTTAATGTTTCCACCGTATCTCGAACCATACTAGCACTAAGTAAAAGCTGGTTGGGCTATTTTTTACCCATCTAAGTGATCTCATTCGAAACCAAAACATTTTTGAGTTTTTATTTAATTATTTTAGAAGCTCGTTTTATACAACACACTATTTTGAAAAGAGAGAACATGTCTGGAGTCTGCAGTAAGAAGTAAGAATAAGGAGAGGAAGGGTTTCCACCATTTTTAATCATTTCTAAACTCGTATCCCTTCAAGTTTTAGGTTAATTTAATTTTGTTTTACGTTTTGAAATTTTTTATTACATTGTTTATTACTTTTTTCCTTTATCTAATTATAAACTAAAACCCTCCTTACTTGAAGATTGCTAAGAGTATGACCATTGTTGATTGTTTGAATGTCTATTTGTTTTGGGGATGTTTATATTTAAATGAATTGTGTTATTTACTATTGTTTATGTATTTGTGACTAAATACTACTCGTGCCTTGATCACGTATAGGTAGTGGTAGTAATTTAGACTGTCGCCCGGACGGAGGATCGGATTACGGACTTTATACATAGACGCTTGGTGTTCGTTAGTGAACCGGGATGTCTTGGCTAACCAAGTAGTTAATAGGGTTAAGTCATCTAGCATTTGAAAGAATTGTAGGGTCACTCGAGATAGGTCTCTAGTGTCGTAGGATAGCTTTCTATCAACATGGGAGGAATTTGGGAGGAACATTGAATCCCGACTTGTGTTAAAAGACCAATTTGCCCTTATATCGAGAAACATTTAAATAGTTTACATTGGAAATTACTAGAAAGACTCAAACATATCTCTCATATTTATCTCCCCTTTAGTAGTTTGAATCACAATTCAATTTTAGTTCTTATATTTCTATTTCCATTAATCGTCTTATTTAATATTATTTATTACAACTTAGTTCTTATATAAAAATTCCAACAAATATATTTAATTTAATTTCTTATATTCGCAACTTATGCTACCATACTTGTAAACACAGTTATGTTAACCTTCATAGTCCTTGTGGAGACGATAACCCTTATACTTATCAATTATTACTTGTCAACGCCCCGTACACTTGTGAAACTAAGTTTTTTCTATTGTGTCGATTTATTATCACACTCTATGGAGTGACACATTGGTGGGGGCAAAGGTGTGATAAAATAATAGATAAATAAAGATAATAATAAAGAGCACACACCCTTGAGAACCACGGAACTCGCTGCAAGTATCACAGATCGTTTGCAAGTTTTAATGATAAGTTAAGTTCGTTCGCAGGGATTTAATCCGTTAGATCTATTTATATTTAACAAGCGTAGATGAATTTAGATGTTTTAGATAAAAATATAAAAAGATGAATAAATATCTGATATGAAATAAACAAATATGAATGCAGATAAATAAATATGAATGTAAGTTAATTAAATTAGGATTAATATTATGAGTCTATTTTACTAACTTGTAATTCTAACTTGTCACAGATTAAGCATTATATATTAACCAGGATTCTAAACTCTACCTAGCCTTTTCTAGGCTTAGGAGCAACCTCTCCACTACCAAGGTCTTGGGTAATGATTGGTGATTAAATCAAACCTTTATGGCTATCTAGTTAGACAAAGAATCAAAACTAGACGATTATGTGGTGTTGTCAATAACTAAGAATAGTCCTAAGATTGACCAAATCTAAGGATGTAACAATAAGTCAAACACATAATAATAATATACGCCAAGCTCAATCAATTAAAATAACTAATAGTATTAATGAATTCAAGACAAAATAATAACCCAACAATTAAAAGTAAAACTTACAGAATAAAAGTTTAGAAATATGGTTGAGCATAAATCTATAGCTAATTACCCTAAATATAGAGAAGGTGAGATGTAGAAGAGGAGTTTGTCACTCTCCAACTTCTTCTTCTTGTCTTCCTCTATAGGTCAGCTTGCTTCTTAGATGAATAGCTTGATTCTAAGAATGAATAATAAATATAAAGGACTAAGCTATTATTTAAAAGTGAGACAATACAAGTAAGGACTAAGCCTAAGCTTGAAACTGAGCAAGGACATGTTTACAATGGTTTAAGGGTGTATTTATAGGTGTTTAGGAAGACCTAATTCGTTTTCTTGAAGGAGAAGTAAGTAGTGGACTCCAAGCCCAACTCAAATTCGTAACCCTAAAAACATGCAATCAGGCCCGTTTTTCTTATGGTCCTAGCAGCTTCGATTTTCATCCGTTTGATGCGTATGAATATACCAAATTCATCGTCTCGAAAAGATCTTCAACTTTGCTCATGACTGTTTCTTCAAATTCCACACCGTTTTTGAGATATAAGCTGATTTGTGGTCGTAGGTGCAGAAATTCAGGATTAGGGCAGCTTTTCCTTTTCCATGTTTTTAGCTTCTCCTTCCTTTATCTCCAATTACCATGCTTATCTCTTTCCATACCTTGTAGTCTTTGACTTGGACTCTAATTAATCTCCATAATTATCTTTAAAGCTTTACACTAAATAAATAATTAAACCCAATATACTCTAAAAATATTATTTTACTAAATCAAGACTCAAAATAGGAAAGTGCACTATTTCTCAAGAAAATCGACTCAAAGACTTCCTAAATCACTAAAAATGATGTCTCATCCTAATATAAATCTATCACAAATGAGGAGACATCACACATATATACATACATATATACATAATTATATAATAACAGGAATTAAAAGTTACCTTAAAATGGAAGGGATGGTGGTCTTTCGCGTATAGGAGGAAGCAGGATGCTACGGCAAAGCAATCGACGACAAGTAGAGACTTCGGCGTAGGGGATGGGGTGGAAGGGTTGGTAATGAAATAAATTATTGGGTTTTATAAGGTTTACTCCATCTAGCAACCACCAAGTGGTCGTTAAATGGTTAGTAGGTGGTCCGTAGAAGTTCATAACTTAAAAGATATGTAGGCAAAATAGACCGCCATTATTTTGGGTGGGTTCCTCGTGGTAGGTAAATCATATTGAATATATTGTATTAATTAAACCATTATCAACCACATTGTGGGCAAGGTGTATTTTGGTTATTTTTCAAGGATACCTACTCCGAAGGTGGATGGTAAAGAAATTATTAACTAAATTCTTTGGATGGAAAACCTATAAGCGACGGCGAATGGTCGATGTTGCTGTTATTTTAGCGACCACGACTGGTGGTCGATAGAGATCTGGTCTCTAAAAGCATGTGTAATAGTAGTGATTGTATAATTCTTCAAATTTAATCTTTCTCATCGCCTAGAACTCCTATCAATATATATATACAAAAAATCTATTATACACATTGTAGTTGTTAAATTCCAAACTTGGATTATTGTGTTTAGACATTATCTATAGCATTGCGGTAGTAAAATTCCAAAACTTGTATTGCTATGTTAAGACATATATATGGATTATGGAAAAGAAACAGTTGTCTAATGACTTTTCGTGGTAATATATTTGCTTGTTTTTGTTTACAAATTGAAATATAGCATAGTTTGTTGCTTATCAACTTGACAATCGCTCTATGTGGTTTAGTTTTTGCTTTATTGTTACCAATTTTGAGTAGTGTCGATTTGGTTGTTATTTGGTTGACCCAATTACCGATTTAATTCGGTTTGAATGGTGTAATATGTCAAACCTTAAAAAGGCTAGTCTCGACCCGATATATAGGTTTGGTACTACTGGTTCAATTCAAATTTAGGTTTGTTTTTTCAGGTTTAGGTTTGGTAATCATATTATGTCAAGTTATATAGTACTAAGACAAATGGGATGGAAGTAAATATGGCGGTTGGAGAGTGAAGAGACGTGACTTTAAACCATAACCATAAAGTTGCATCAAGAAACGGTTATACCCCCTTAATATGACCACAAGTCATATCACACTTAAACATAACATAAACAAAAATTGAATGATCTCATTAGAAAAATTAAAAAATCTGAACATCGACTTATTTAATTTTGGGATGTTATTTGTATCATATTTTTATTATAGACAATGATCGAATCTCAACCAATTTCTTTGCATCGTAGATTAATAAAGGGACAGTCAAAATGCACCACAAGAAATTATGATTAATAAACCAAACCAAATTGAACCAATAACCAAGTCGAAACATTTAGGCAAAAATAGATAACATCACCGCTATATTCGGTCCCAAACACCATCTTTATTAACCCATACCATTCACCAACCATGAATATTCAATACAACATCATATTATCAAAGGATTTTTTATAAAGTAATAGATCGTTATTTAGGTGTGGGGAAAGCAAATTGAAGATTACATACATTAATTTACCAAGTGAGAGATAGTCAAATATGCACAAAAAACTCATATTCAAAACTTTTAATATATGTAGAGGACCAATTATGCAATACGAATATATCCAACATCTAAGGCATGCAAAATAGCCAAATTTGCTAATATACACCAATATTTAAAACATATTGGACAAGCTAAGGAGTCAGTTATACAATATAACTCAAATCTCCAAACTCGTAAATTAAGCATTGTTTGCATAAAAATATCATATACATACAACAATTGTCATACATAATAGCAAAATATAGAGAAAAACTACATACTCAAAACATATAACATAACTATAAGGACCATTTACACAACTAACATCATAAATCACACCAAATATCTAATTTAAACCTTTTTCTCATCAACATAGACATATATCCAAGATCTAAGTCATGCAAAATAGTCAATTTTGCTAAAACACATTATATTTGAACCATAGTTGTTAACTAAACGGGCCAATTTTGCAATTTAATTTGAATCTTCAAACATCGTAACATAATTTAACATTGTTTTCATCAATATTATCATATGAATACCAAATTTTTTGTGTGAAATAGACAAATATGAAATATAATTATGCTCGGACAAATATAACATAACTACAAGGACTAATTACATGATTTACATAAAAATCAAACTGACTAACTAGTTTCCTCTCTTTTTCTCATCAAACAGGTATATATACATGGTCCAAAACATGAAAAATAGCCAAGATTGCTAAAACACATCATATTTTAAACAAATATGACAAGAAGTGGGGTCACTTATGCAATTCAACTCAAATATCCAAACATTGTAACTAAATTTACCAATGTTTTCATCAAATTAGGATACACATACCAGTTTATTCTTGTGAAATAGCCAAATATGGGTCAAACAACAAACTCAATTATATATAACATAACTACAAGAACCACTTGCGCAATGAACATCAAATTTTGTACGTATTTGTCCATGATCTCATCAAATAAGCATCACTAATCAAATCATCTCCTAAGCTGAAACTAACAAAACTCATTGAAATAAACCTCATCATTCAATTTCAATTTTTGAACCACATATGGAAATAACATGGACCAACTATGCAAATTTTTAATCATACTTAAATATAATGGTATAAATCACATATATTCGAACATTCTAATTAGGATATTTATCACTTTAGGCAAATAATAAGGACCACACAAGCAAACCATCATCAAAATATGCATCACCATAACATATAATATTTTCTAATCATATATTCCACTACTAGCAAGCTCGGGAGTCTTCATCCTAGATCATTCGGTAAAGTAGGACTGATCTCATCGGGTATTGTTTAGAGATTCTTTAGTCCTCGACTATTTAAGAAGGTGGAACTTGTTGATCTATTTAAGGATCAAGATGACTGTCGCACTCGTTGTAGTATATTTGAGTTTATCACCTAGTAAGCATCATTTTGAACATACAAAATAGTTGAGCATGCTCAATGACGATCATTGAGCATGACTAGTGTTGAACCATGCTCAATTATTACACTTTAGACACTTTATAAAATTTGAGAATGCTCAATGATTTCATTTGAGCATGATATATATTTTATCATGATTAATTAGTACACTTTGTCCATACTTCATTGTTGAGCATTTAGAACCATTGAGCATTTAGCAAGTAGTAAATTCAGTCCTCAACCTAATATTGTATGCAATGGTTTAATCTAACTTTACAAATATATATTACACTATAGACAAATCCAAAACTTTAAGTCACAATCTTTTCAAATAGGGTTGCTCACAAAACTGCACAAACCGATCCTAAAAAAACTGAACCCATACACCCGATGGCCTAATAGGGTCCAAAACTATTTTTTTGGGTTTGGGTCGGACTATGGGTTCGATCCAACCCAAACCAATAAATGCACATACATATGTTTTGTATAATTCTTTAGTCCATTCACACTTTTATCCCATTACTTTGTTTCTTTTATAAGTCTTTGGCACATTACTTTGTTTGTTGTTTGGGAAACCTAAGTACTAATCTCTTTGGCACACTTCATTTCCTACCTACTATCTTATCTCTCCATCTCTCTATCTCTCTTTACTCAGAAAACCTAACCTTAGCCTATTGTATTACTTTCCTCGTTCAATCCATCTGTGTTAACGCCAATAAAAATGGGCAGGAGAGTAAACCCATTAAACACCCTTCACCTATTTCTGTGGTCCACATTTATTACTCTCTTTTGAGCTCTGATACTTGTGCTTTGGTTAAGCTTTCTTACCACGATTAAGGGTGTTTATGGCTTGGATACTAGGTTGAATGGGTTCAAAATGCCTGTAAAAGGCACGACAAAGGTTTTCAACTATCGAAACCCCTTTTTCAGGTAAAAATATTTTGTAAACCCTAATTTTGTAAAACACTAAACATTAACTCATGTTTTATCTTGTGATTGCAGATTCTATTTAAGATATGGAGGGTGAAGTTGAATCAGTTATTGATCTTACATCTCCAACTCCAGGTGTTATCTCAAATCCTATGGGTAATGCTTCTTTTAGAACCAAACACCCACAGGTAACAAACCCCTTTGTCCCAAACTATATAGAGCTAGTGGGGATGTTAAATCTGAGGCCTATTCATTTTTATGCCAATAATAATAACAAAATTTCAGGCAATGTGCTAAAAGATTTCTTCTCCTTTTTAGTTTGTAATTGCAGGGTTTTTGAGACACTTCAAGTACATTTTGGAAGCAATCAAGCAAATGCAATATTTGATGTACATTTAGGAAGTTATTTTTCATATTTAAGGTTGCATGATATGTGATTTTGTATATTTTGGACTTGTAATTTAAGATCTGTAAATTCCAAATGATAAGTTTCGAAAGATATGTAATTTGTGAGGTGTTGTATTTCTATTTTGGGATTATTAAATTTAGATTTTTTTTGGAATTTTAACGTTTTCTGAAGTAAATTTAATAGTTTGAAAATATGCTCTTGTGTACATTTTTCAGAAAACACCAAAACCCTAACTACCACCTCCGACCATCCACACCCTCAACCCATCCCTCCTTTCAGCCTGTCATCTCCTTCACCCCACCATACCAATGATCCTACTGCCATCACATACCTAATCTGCCCCTTCCCACCCCACTGTGCCTCCTCCTCCTTCACCGTACAACACCACCCCATCTCATTTACCCCATCAGGCAGCCATCTAATACACCAAGCGATCTTACTGCTTTCACTTCCTTCACCAAGTCAATGCTCATCCACCTGCATCTCCTTCCACTGCCTAACAATATATGTCGCCCCCCAATGCCACCGTCCCCTCTTTTCACCCCCACCAAGCAACCCTTTCATACACAACCTCAGCATTATTGTCTGTTCGGTAACTGCCCATCACCTCTCTTCTCCATTCAATACCAGCGCAATTTACTGTTATCAGTGGACATTCGAACCTGCTATCGAGCAAAGTTCAGAAGTAAACCATCAGGCCCACTCAGGACTATCTCTGTTTGTTCCCAACAATAGCTTTCAGTAGAAGCCTATGGATCGTGTCTCAAGCCCATCGGTCCCACTCCATCTGATCTCAACAGCCTATCAATTGAACTCTAGTCTGAAGCCAAGATGTAGGTTCACCATTACTGGTAAGTCCATTTTCACGTTCACTAATTTTCAATCAGCCTCCATCTCAGTTGGTAAGCCTTTATCTCATCTCTTTGTAAATCCCTTTGTTAAGTTGGGTATTAAACAATCTGTTGTAATATCTAAATAAAATTATAATGAGGGAATCACCTATATGGTTACAACCATAACATTTCCTATTACCACCAAAAAATTAATCTCCACAAAGTCACTACTGGTTTTTATTTATGGACCTGCCTACTGTGTTCTTTCCCCTTCACCACGACAGACTTTTTAGACCAACTAGCCTTCCCCTTCTCATTGAGAGAGACAGTAGGCCCGTTGGTATTAATCGTGTTTTTAGTCATCAGTGTTGTGATAAAGGTTATCTTGAAGGCTCCTTTCGAGCCATTTGCAACTAGGGTTTTCGAATCCTAGAATGTAATAATAACATGGAAAATTTTAAACTTACAGATAATACTGATGAGATCAATTTATGGGTCGAATCTTGTTATGTAGTTGTCAAATTTCAGAAATCACCAAGTGTCTACGATATTGCCCCTTTGCAATCTCTTCACCGCCAATGATACAACTTTCCTGGAATTGCCAAGGGCTTGGCAATCCCTTGACATTCCAGACTCTTAAGAAGCTCTGCTACAAACACAATCCAAAGGTTTTTTTTTTCCAAAACTAAAGAAAATGATGCTTATGTTAGTAATATTGCATCTCTTCTTGATCATACTGTTATATTTATTGTTAGTCCTACGGGTCTAAGTGGGGGTTTGGCCTTATTTGCTAAAAAATATATTACAATTGTTACCTTAAATGCTTGTGATAATTTCATTGATTGCAATACTACTAATGATAATAATATAAGTTTCAAAACTACTTATATATATGGATCCCCTAATGATGTTACTAAAGGAAAAGTGATTGATTGTATTGGTAAATGCTTTGAACATGGGTTGCCTTGCAATCTGTTAGGAGATTTCAACCTCATTAAATATGTTTCTGAAAAATTGGTGGCAATAATCCTGTAAAAAAATATGGAAAATTTTAACAAGTTCATTAATTCTTTTGAACTTGAAGAGACACCTAGATGTGGGTGCTTCTTTTCTTGGTCCAACAGGAGAGCTAGAAATGATTTAATAAAGCAAGTTCTTGATAAATCACTCCATAATCATGATAGGATAATGATATATCCAAATGCTTGGTTAGCCTTGTTACCAGCTATTGGGTCAGATCATATCCCAATCATCCTTCATATGGATGATAAAATTATTAAAAATATGAGGACCTTCTATTTTGAATCCTACTGGACTGTTGAGAAGGATTGTCTTAAAATTATTAATGATGTCTGGAAAGAGATAAAAAGTTGGAGAGGTGTCCCTTTAACTATCTTCGATAAAAAACTCAAAAAAAAGTAGTAAAAGACTTATATTTTAGAGTAAAAAATGTTTAATAACCACAGAAAGAAAATTGATTTTTTAATGAATGAGATTATGAATTTATCTAAGAATCCACTTCCTAATGGTAATGGGATCACTGTAATTGCGTAGTTAAAGAATTAGAAGAAACTTGGCTCGGAGAAGAGGCTTATTGGAAAGATAGACCCATAAACCTCTGCCTTAATAAAGGGGATATATATATATACCGGGTATTTCTAAGACACTACTAAATAAAGAAGAAAAATAAGCACTAATAAAAGGCTAAAAACACTCAAAATATATGGATTGAGAGTGATGATGATATTAATAAAAAAATCATCAATTACTTTGATGATATATTTAAGACAATTGGGAAGAGAGACTTTACTTACTCTCTAAGTCTAGTTTCTCCCATTGTCACTAATGAAATGAATCATTTTTCTTAGTAAAAATATTGACCAAGATGAAGTAAAAAATGTCATTAATCATTTGGGTACTATAAAAGCTCCAGGACCTGATGGTTTCACTGGAAACTATTATAAAAAAATATTGGGATACTATCTCATTAGATGTTATGAGAAAGTTAACAACTTTTGGTATAATGGGAACTCCCTAGCTGACATTAATCAAACCAACATTTCACGTATTCCCAAAGTAGAAATACCAATTGATCTAAAACAGTTTAGGCCCATTAGTTGCACGACCTTTATATTTAAATTATTTCTAGAATGATTGTTAGTAGATTACACCCTTTTATGAGTAATTTTTTTAATGAAAACGAATTAGGATTTATTCCTAGAGGACAATTCAAAAAAACACTACTATTGATCATGAGCTAATCACTTATATTAAAAGAAAGAAAGATACCAAAAAGTACTATATAGATATAAAAGCTGACATTAAGAAAGCTTATGAGTTTGTGGAGTGAGATTTTCTAGAAAAATTGACCTAAAATTGGGATTTCAAGCCAGTTGGGTTAAAAAGATTATGATTTGCATCAAAATTGTCTCTTTAATGTATTAATCAATGGCAAGAGTCACCTATTAAACCACGAGAGGTATTAGACAAGGGGACCCCTTATCCCCTCTCCTATTCTGCATTATTACTCAAACTTTGAATGTTTTAATCAAGAATAAACATGAACAAGGTTTATATGAGGGGTTAAAAATTGGTAAAGATTGCCCTAATATAACCACCTGTTTTTTGCTAATGAAAAATATCTTTTTCCTAAAAGCTGACAAGAGTTAATACTTTTAATGTTGTCATGAATAAATATTAAAATGCTACTGGATTAACACTTAACTTCACTAAGTGCCATGTCCTTTTTAGCCCTAATACACCTATACTAATGCAAAATATTTTTGCAAAGAGACTTAATATGAATAAAGTTATTAGTCTAGGTTTTTATCTTGGTCTCCCCACTTAGTGGAGTAGAAATAAAACCAAAGATCTTGAATGGATCATATAAAGAATGCTTAGAAAAACTGAAACTGGAAAACTCCTTTCCTTTCTAAGGGAGGAAAAGAGATCTTAATCAAAACCATGATACCAAGTATTCCTAATTATCTTATGTCTTCCTTCTTATTACCTAAAACAGTCTGTAATAAAATCAACTCTAACATTAGTAAGTTTTGGTGGGGAGTTAGAGGTAAAAATAGAATTCATTTTTGTGACTAGGACACCATGACTACCTCTAAATTTGATGGTGGAATGGGGTTTAGGGATATTCATATTATGAACCTAGCTTTACTTTGTAAACAAGCTTGGAACCTGTTCCTTAAACAAGATTCAACTCTTTACAAACTTCTCAAAGGGAACTACTTTAATAAAACATTTTTTTAGATGCTAAACTAGGATATTCACCATCTAATGGGTGAAGAAGCCTTTTAGCTGGAAGAGACATCTTTAAGGATGAGGTTAAATGGAAAATTGGTAATGGTGATACAATTCTACTCAAAGAACATATTTGGATAACTAACATCAATAAAATTATTAAACCAAATGACACCAGTCTTAACAAGGTTAATGAGCTATTTAACACTGATGGTAAAACCTGGAACATTGTTCTTGTTAACAAAAAATTTGAAACCAGTATAGCTAACACTATTTCAATCATAACAATCCCTAGTTTTGATTGTCATGACATAAGCTACTGGCACAAATCCAATGAGGGTAATCTCACTGTCAAAATTGCTTAAAATAATATTTAAAAAAAAACAAGAAGGGGTTGCCAATCTTTTAAGTAGGTTAAAACCTTCTTCATCTCATCATAATGACCCTGAGATTTGGAATATTATTTGGAGTCTTAAATGCAACCCTAAGACTAAGAATTTCATATGGAAAATTGTTAATAATCTAATTCCCACGGAAGTTAACCTTTTCAGTAGGAAGTTGTAGTAAAGATAATTTATGTAAGATTGTAATGCTTGCCCTGAGACTAGTGAGCACATTTTTCTTGAATGTCCTTGGGCAAGAGCTGTTCTTTTCTCTTCTCCTTTGAATATCACAACTGATATTTCTACTATTTCTCGATTTGATGTGTGGTTCATGAGTTGGTTAAAAAAAATAAAGAAAATGGTAATAATGAGAACTATAATATAGAACTCCTTTGTAATTTACTATGGGGTATATGGAAGGGGAGGAATAGTTTTATTTATAATGGTACTGCTATTGACCCTAATAAGACAAATTGTATGGCTATGAAAAACTGGCTTGAATATAAAGAGAAAGTGTTATCTAATGATGATTATAAAATTCATCTGAAGAAACCTAATGATAATATTGTTAATAACATTACATTAAGTAACAGGTTTCAGGTGTTACAAGAGAAAGATGAAGCTAATCTTATTTCTAATGAAACAATAACTTGGACTCCACCTACTCAGGATAAGTTCAAGATTAATTGTGATGCAGCTTTAAAGACAAGAAGGCTTCAAAGTATATTATAATTAGAAATGTTAATGGTAGTGTTCTAAAAGGTGAAGTTTGGCAGATAGCAGCGGAAACAGCTAAGGAGGCTGAATCGATAGGAGTCCTCCCCCCTCGTGGGATTGGTTAAACTATTTAATATATTTGGTTTCAGCTGAAAAATAAAGTAGTTTGACCGTAATTTGACCGAAACCGAACCCGACCCAAAATCGATCCAAACCGCAGCTATCCATACCAAACAGTTTTAGTCTTTTGGGGTTGGGTTTAGGGTTTCAAGTTTTAAATCTGAGCCCTTAAGACTGGGTTTAGGATAAGACCCCTCTAGGGTCGAGTGACCAGCCCGTGCACCACCCTAATTCCAAATGACCCATTAGGCCATTATAGACATTTAAATGCTAAAATTAAACATTAAATAACACTACAATATATTGACCCAAAAACCTTTATTAATTACAATTTTTGGAATTTATCCTTATGTCTCAAACACATTCTCACTGCATGCATATCTTTCACCATGCACGTTTCCGCTATAACACCAGTTTTTGTATATATATGATATCATATTACACTCTGTAGTATTCAATGTCTTGCATTTGTTGTAATGTGAAGAATATATATATGTTAGGTGGATATATATTAAGTGAAGTGTTATATTCTGGTTGGATGATTACTTATTGACGTGGCTTAATCTTGGGCGTTTGATCTTATTATCATCCGATGGCTCTCATTCGCTCTTGGCTTTTGTCTCATATATAAGGGAACACGGGTTGACCGAAGTCATAACCCTTCTCTCTCAACTTTTGCGTTCTCTCTCGCCTCTCTCATACGCTAAACCCTAGTTTGTAGAAGATCAATCTCTGATTCTTCTTGTAATTGATTAGATAGCTTCTTGGTTGTAATATCTCGTGTAATTTGTGATAATCATCTTGATTAATCACTAGATAGCCTTATTCATTAATTTAGGGTTCGAGAATTAGATTAGAAGTGGTATTCATTCGATTAGGTGGTTTGCATTGTAAGGTGATCTGAAATATTGTATCTCTTGTGATTTCTAGTAGCCGAGCACCTCTCATCGGAGCTCAACGTGGATGTAGGTCTGATTTGGACTGAACCACGATAAAATCTGTGTTTTTACTTTCTCGCTTTATTTCTTGTGATTGTGGTTATTGAGTAGTGTGATTTGAGGTTAATATTGATAAAAAATTACAACAGTGGTATCAGAGCTCGAGTATTAATCTTGGGCTATCAGATTAAGGGTTTTCAAATCGGTGTTCTTGAAAAATTAGGGTTTCGCCTAATTTCATCTCGTGGGTTTTAATTCGGTTACTCTCCGTTCTTGTTTCAATAAATACGATGGCTACCTCTACACGAATTGATATGTCCGTGTTCGATGGTAAGATGGATTTCGGTGTTTGGCAGAAAATGATGAGGGTTCTACTCTCTCATCATAAAGTAGGAAGTGCGCTTACTGCTGACATTAAAGATTGGCGTGAGGGAGAACTTGATCGAGAAGCACAAATCAAAGAAGAAGCTTATAATATTCTCTTCTTGAATCTTTCTGATTCTGTCATTCGACAAGTTGATGGTGCTGATACAGCTCTTGAGCTGTGGGGTAAACTCGAAACTCTCTATGCTTCTAAATCTGTTCCTAATCTTGCTTTCTTGAAAGGTTCTTTGTTTAATTATAAAATGGATGTGTCTAAATATATTGATGAGAATTTAGATGAATTTACTAAGATGTCCCTAGTTCTGAAAGGAACTACTATGGCCTTAGATGACACTAGTAAATGTATGATCCTTTTGAATGCTATACCTGAATCTTTTCAAGTTGTGAAAGATGTTTTTCAATATGCTAGTACTGTCCCTACTTATGATCAAGTTGTTACTGCACTTAAGACCCGAGAAAATGAATTAAAGTCCCTTAAGAGAACTGGAATTAACATGTATGCTAACCCTAGAACAGATACTACTCAATCACTTGACTTAGCTAAGAATAAGAAAGGAAAGAAAACCACTAGTTCTATGAACAAAGAAACTAGGAAGTGTTTTCATTGTGGAAAAGCTGGACACTTAAAGAAAAATTGCTATAAGTTGAAAAACAAGATGAACAATAATGAATCAAATATTGATAGTATGCCTAAGGCCACTGATGATGTGTTTGAAGTTTTAAATGTTAGTAACTTGTCTGAGCATGCTAGTTGGATTCTTGATTCTGGTTGTACCTTTCACATGTGCCCCATACTTGAACTATTTCATGACTTGTCTTATGTGAACAATGAAACTGTATACATGGGGAACAATAACACTTGTGAGGTTAAAGGTATTGGGAAAGTTAAATTAAGAATGGGTTCTATGAAATGTATTGAATTGACTAATGTTAGATATATTCCTGATTTGAAAAGAAATTTAATTTCTTTGGGTGCTTCAGATGATCTTGGTTGTGTTTCTAATGTTTTTAAAGGTATTATTCATGTCTATAAGGGTGGTAAATTGTTATTATCTGGTGTTAAACATGCTGGTTTATATGTTCTTGATGGTACTCATATAATTGGTTCTGTGAATTCTGTTACTAATGCTTCTTCTCAGGCTACCACTGAAAAATGGCATTTAAGGCTAGGGCATATGAGTCAACAAGGACTTAGTGTCCTTAGCAAACAAGGTATGCTTGGAAAAGACACAGTTGGGGATCTTCCCTTCTGTGAGACTTGTGTGTTGGGTAAACAACATAGGGTAAGTTTCAAGCCTGGAACTCACAATTCCAAGGCTTGTCTTGAATATGTTCATGCAGACCTTTGGGGTCCTGAGAGGTATGATGCTCATGGTAATTTCAAATACTTTCTTTCTTTAGTTGATGATTTTAGTAGAAGGGTTTGGACCTTTTTACTTAAAACTAAAGATGAAACTTTTCAAAAAATCAAAGAATGGAAGTGTTTGGAAGAAAATCAAACTAGTTTAACTTTAAAGGTTTTGAGAACTGATAATGGACTTGAATTTTGTAACACTGAGTTTGATTTATACTGTAAGACTAATGGAATTTTGAGACACAGGACAGTTAGGCATACACCACAACAAAATGGTGTAGCTGAGAGGATGAACAGGACACTTCTTGAGAAAGTGAGATGCATGCTTTTCACCTCAGGCTTACCCAAAGATTTTTGGGGAGAAGCTCTTTACACAGCCACATACCTTGTTAATAGGAGTCCAAACAGATCAATAGGCCTTAAGACTCCTATGGAAATTTGGAAGGGGCAGAAACCAAACTTGTCTTTTCTTAAACCCTTTGGGTGTGCAGCTTATGCACACACAAAGGAGGGTAAGCTTGATCCTAGGTCTATCAAATGCATAATGTTGGGTTATCAAAACCAACATGTTGTAAAGGGTTATAGACTGTGGGAAAAAGATAGTAGAGGGTTCAAAGTTATTGTTAGTAGAGATGTAATTTTTGATGAACTAACATTTCCTTTCAAAAATGATACAGGTACAGGTGATGATGCTTTACCTGAACCTGCACAACCTCAACAAGTGGTGGGAATTGAGAAAGAGGTGGAGCCTGAGTCTTCCAGTCCAGTTGATGACCATGGGGATGAACTAAACCCTCTCCATGATGAAGCTGAAGCTACTGAGGACAATGAGGGTGAAGAACATCCTCCTGAGTCTTCAACAGGGCAACTTCAAAACTATCAACTAACTAGAGATAGGACTAGAAGGGAAACCAGAGCACCTTCAAGATATTCATATGCAGACCTTGTGTATACAGCACTGAATGCTTCAATTGAGGTCACAAACTCTGAACCAACATCTTATATGGATGCTATGGAGGCAGAGGACAGTAAACAATGGGAAAAAGCTATGAATGAAGAAATTCAGTCATTACATGAGAATAACACATGGGTTCTTACTGAGCTACCTCTTAAACAAAAGGTAGTGGAGTGTAGGTGGTTATTCAAGCTCAAAGAGGGCATATCTGAGACTGACCCTCCAAGGTACAAAGCTAGATTGGTTGCAAAAGACTATACTCAAAGGGAAGGTATTGATTTCAATGAAATTTTCTCTCATGTGGTTAAGTTTAAAACTATTAGGGCTATGCTAGCTTTTGCTGCTTGTTATAATCTTGAAATTGAGCAATTAGATGTTAAGACTGCTTTCTTGCATGGTGACCTTGAGGAAACAATTTTCATGAGACAACCTGAGGGTTTTATTAAACCTAAATTGCCTGATCATGTATGCTTACTGAAAAAATCTCTTTATGGTTTAAAACAGTCCCCTAGACAATGGTATAAGAAGTTTGACTCTTTTATGCTTAAATGTGACTATGTGAGATCTGACTATGATGCTTGTTTGTATCTATCTGTTAACACTGATCATCATGTGTATGTTTTACTTTATGTTGATGATATGCTCATTATCTCTAAGTCCCTTAAGTATAGATCTGAGTTAAAGAGTAAACTTAGTAAGGAATTTGATATGAAAGACCTTGGAAATGCTAAGAAAATCTTAGGGATGATGATTGATAGAGATAGAGATAAATGCATGATTAAGCTTCACCAGGAACCTTATTTGAGAAAAGTAATTTCTAAATTTGGTAGCTTGAATTGCAAAACTGTTATGACTCCTTTGGCTGGTCATTTTGTTTTATCTAAACACTTGTGCCCCAAGTCTCAGTCTGATATTGTTAAGATGAATTCTGTCCCATATGCTAATGTTATAGGGTCCCTCATGTATGCTATGATTAGTACTAGACCAGACTTGTCTTTTGCTATATCCTTATCGAGCAGGTACATGTCTAATCCTGGTTGGGATCATTGGTGTGCTCTTAAACATGTTCTTGCATATGTTGGAAGTACCTTGGGTGTTGGACTGTGCTATGGAAATCATAACATACCTTTTGAGTTAGTTGGATATGTAGATTCAGATTTTGTTGGAGATAGAGACTCAAGAAAGTCTACTACTTCTTACTGTTTTACTCTTGGAGGTAATTGTATTTCTTGGAAGTCAACTTCAACCCTTAGTGACTTTGTCCACTACTGAAGCTGAGTATGTGGCTATAACTGATTCTTCTAAAGAAGCAATTTGGCTTCAAAATTTGCTATCTGAAGCTTGCATTGTTAAGGGTAAGGCCACTATATTCTCTGACAGTCAAAGTGCAATTCAACTGAGTAAAAACCCAGTATATCATGAAAGGACCAAACATATTGATGTTAAGTATCATTATATAAGAGATATACTGGCTAGTGGTGAAGTTAAGTTGTTAAAGGTGGCTACTGAGGATAATCCTGCTGATTTTGGTACTAAAATTGTTACTAATGTCAACTTCAAGCATTGCTTGGATTTGCTTTCTATTGGTTAATGTTTTGGAGGAAATTTGAGCTGAGATGATGATGGAGATGTCTTAGGCTGGCTAGGAATCACATAAGGTGCAGTTTCAGGTGGAGGTGGAGGATCAACACTTCAAGGTGGAGATTGAAGAATATATATATGTTAGGTGGATATATATTAAGTGAAGTGTTATATTCTGGTTGGGCTGATTACTTATTGACGTGGCTTAATCTCGGGCGTTTGATCTTATTATCATCCGATGGCTCTCATTCGCTCTTGGCTTTTGTCTCATATATAAGGGAACACGGGTTGACCGAAGTCATAACCCTTCTCTCTCAACTTTTGTGTTCTCTCTCGCCTCTCTCATACGCTAAACCCTAGTTTGTAGAAGATCAATCTCTGATTCTTCTTGTAATTGATTAGATAGCTTCTTGGTTGTAATATCTCGTGTAATTTGTGATAATCATCTTGATTAGTCACTAGATAGCCTTATTCATTAGTTTAGGGTTCGAGAATTAGATTAGAAGTGGTATTCATTCGATTAAGTGGTTTGCATTGTAAGGTGATCTGAAATATTATATCTCTTGTGATTTCTAGTAGCCGAGCACCTCTCATCGGAGCTCAACGTGGATATAGGTCTGATTTGGACTGAACCACGATAAAATCTGTGTTCTTACTTTCTCGCTTTATTTCTTGTGATTGTGGTTATTGAGTAGTGTGATTTGAGGTTAATATTGATAGAAAATTACAACATAATGAGTACTCTACGTTTGTTGTTTGCATTGCGTATTGAGATTGGGGTATTGATGAACCTGTTGTTTTCAATATATAAGTCATTGGAAAATCTTTCAACTTTGTTGCTTGCCGGTTCTCAGCTGCTCTAATGGACCTCTCATCCCCTGACCTTAGGGAGTTGTAGTGACAGAACTATGTATCTTCTTTTACGAACACAACAAGGCTCCAAAGACTAACTTTGATTTGTTTTGTGTGAATTATGAACATCGTGAACTTTCATCCTTTATAAGAGTAATGATATATACCACCCAAATTCATTCCACCCAATGACGTGGCGTGAATTGGTTGGTTACAAATCTTTAATCAAATTAAAAAAATAAATACATTAACGATTTGTAACCAACCAATTCACGTCACGACATTGAATGGTATTTGGGTGATATATATATCATTACTCCCTTTATAATTGGTTCTTAATGGCGCTGTGATCATTTCTTCATTTTCTTCCTCTTTGCTTAACTCGAGAAATATCTATTTTAGATCAAGTAGGACGTTTATTAATATTTTTTTCAAGACATTGGAAAGCTACTTTAAATTCGAATTCATTGACTAGGTTAGAACATATAATGCTTAGAAGGATGTTTATTAATATGAATCGACTATCTTTGAGACAAAAACCTTATCATTAAAAATTATATGTGAGTATGTAATATTGTAATTACTAATTAACACGATCTCTAAGCATGTACCTGGGCTATCATTTGATTCCTCCCTCATCATGCAAATCATTGCATCAATAAACTACAAAAATATGTAACTAATTAGATATTAAAATATAATGTACTTACATCACAAGGAAAACTTTAAAAATCCTTCACATAGACCTCCGACGACTATTGATATGCAATGCTAAAGGCGTCTCTGCATCTGTTACAATCACATTGCCAATGCTCCAAATTGTGTCAGTGCTTTTGATCTTCCGGGATACTTTTCTACCATTTCGAATCAACAAATTCAATAATTAATCTCACCATTGAGGCACACTTTTTCCTTATTCGTTGGTAGGGTTTTGGGGGGCTTATCAACAACCTCAAAGTCGGTATATATTATGCATAATCTACTGATCTTTTATTGTGATTTACATTGTACTTTGTAGATCCTGGTCTAAACTCCATGTAGTATGGGGTCATCCGACCATACAGTCGTCGTTCACGTTTCCATCTGAAAGACTGAAACTGCATAACAAGGCGGTTAAACCACTTCATCCATTGTTCTTTCGTCGGCGATCATATCTTGCTCTTCGCCCACCAAGTCCCTGACTACGTGCATGACTTAGATTTTGGTTCTCCACCGACAAGTGATCGTTCTCCACTAGGGAGTTCTAGGTCAACATACTCAACTCATCCATATGTATGCCCTTTCAAATACAAACTCGACTTCAGTTTCTTGATCCTCCTTTCCAAGCTTTTTGCATTTAAATCTTCTTGTTCTTTCTCTATCCTCAACGTGACATTTGCCATTTATAGATAAAGTATCTTACCTCCTTTAGCATTTCCGACGACCTTTTTATTTTATTTTCCAGCCTCTCATGTTTCCGCATCAAATACCTTAACTCCTTCTTCAACTTCTCACTTTTTTTCCCTAAAATTGTGAAGCATGTGATCTACTTGATCTAACCAGTATCATGTACTTCTCATTCTCCTTTTCTAGTTCAAGTTTCCTAGCCGTCACTTATTCCAATTCCACCACCAACTTGTTATTCTCATTTGCAAATTCGTTCCAACAAATGCATCTTCATCTTTATTTTTAACGACTCCAAATGCAAACTGACTTGGTTCTATATCTTGTACACGCTCCATCATATTTTCCTGTTGTTGCTCGTACCCAATTGTGTGACTATCAACTTATCACAATGGCGTGCTGCAAGACAAGCATTCACCACGTCATTCACAGGATGTTCATCCAAAAACGATCCATGATTTTCTGTCTTAACCCTCTTATGAATCAAATCACCTTTACCATCCCTTGTATTAACATATGACCCCCTCGAAATCATCACCATTAGTATGGACTCCATCCTCCCTCCCTAGGTCCTCCATCAGGCCCGTCCTCACCATTTAAGCACACCTCTATGTCTTCCCTACTGAGATGTCCTTAGCCTAACATCCATATTTTCCTAAACTTGATTTTCGTCCCTATTGTTTCCTATTCCATCATATTGACTAACTTCATCCACCTTATATGTTGCTCCATCGTCCTCGTTCACATCACCATGTCGAAGCGAGGCAAGCTCGATTTTTGTCGGTTGGGGCATGTTTTCCGTTCACTTAAATATATAAGTCATTCAGTTAAGACACGATCAAGTCTATATAATCTTGAGTCAGCTTGGCTATCCGTTGTCCAGAACCGGTGCGCCGGACCAGACCGGCTGGAACCGGACCGAACCGATAAGGAAGGCGGTCCAGGATCGGACGGGACCGGAAATCCACACTACCGGCTCGGTTCCTTAAAAAAAACATATACAAAACCGGTCCGGACCGAACCGGAACCGGAACCGTATCGTGAACTTTTTTATTTTTTTTATTTTTATATAACAGGCCAACAATATATATTAGCCAACCATGATTTAGCCCAATTCTTTTTTACCCATCTTTCTTATTACCCCAATACCCCTACCCGTTTTTACTTAGCCAAAAGTCCCAAACTTATTCAATTCAACAAAAAAAAAAAAGAACAAACAAAAACCGATAAGGAGTATGGAACCGGACCGGGACCGAAACCGGTAAACCGGTTCCTTTTACCGGTCGTGTTTCTACTTTTCATGACCAAAAAGTGGACCGTGAATGGACCGATAGGGGCGAGACCGGTAAACCGGAACGGACCGGTAAGGTCCAGATCCGATAAGGACCGGTCCGAACCGCACGATAGTCGGGCTGAATCTTGAGTTCAGATACGTTGTCGTCCGCTTCATACCTAATCTTCTATAACCTCATGGGCACTATTATTAGGTGTGCCTTCCCTTAGCTTCCAACGCAAGAACCTTGGAATGAAACCTGCTTCTAAAGCATTACTGGATGAAAAATGTTCATAGAACCAGGGTTTCACCAAACCACTTCGAAATTATACATTATCCAGCTTAATACTGTAATATTACATAATAATTACCCTACAAAACAAAACAACGCCCGGTCTTCGACTTGGTCTTCTCATTCTCATTGATTCCAACAACCTTTTCTTTATGTCTCACACCCACTTATACGTATTCATCCTCTCCAAGTACTCGCACACTTTTATGTGTGCAAGTTTAACTTTAATATGTGTAGCATAAACTTGTGAGGGCATAAAATATATATATTATATTTATTATTATTTTATTAATTAAAGGAGTAAAAGATATATATCATATTTTTTTTCTTTACCTCTATATCACCTCTTGTATGTTAGAGATTTTAAAAATCAATCAAATCTTTTCTTTCTGCTACTAAATAATGTTTTCTCTCTTTTGTTTAATGACGCATAGGTTGGGTGACACATAGTTTGGTGAAATAAAGATGAATCAAATAGAGGTGATATATAGCCCGCTCAAGTTAGAAAGATTATTTACGTACCATAGTTATTTTTGAGTGTTTGCTATCCAAATTTAGTCCTAATATAAATATTGTTATGTTGTTCATTTTAATATCATCAATTCATTCAATACAAAATACATTTTTTCATATTATTTTCTCTAATTCTCGCCATGATATCAGAGTCACCATTCTTGTAACTTGTGTCATTGTCATTATATCATACTCCATCATCGAATTCGCCAAAATACTTGCTGAACTTTTTTTATCAAAAAATTTGAATCTTAATTTGTCTTTAACTTCTTCATTCGATCACCAAATGTAGTCGAATAATATATCAAATCGAAGATCTTTTTGATACAGTTTTTTCGGTATAAAAATTACCGTTATCCGACACCGCACACTCCCCCACGCGCCGTTCAAAGTTCCAGCGCTGCTGCTAATTTTTTAGAAGAAAAAAAACAAAAAAAAATATGCCACGTCATCGCACCTTCTGCCCGCTACAATATCGCCACGTCAGTGCCAGCACCCGTCGAGCAATAAGCATGATTATAATTCATTGAATCGGCAAAAAAAGAATAGTGGGGACCTCATGTGCAATTTTGCAGATTCTTTTTGCACAGAACCATGTTTGGGAGAACAGGAGTAAAACATATATTCTAGTTGTCGTACTTGGTTTTGGATCGGAGAAAAAAATACTCGCGACAGGATCGAAAAATGAAACTTCTAATGCAATAAAAAAATTTAACAATACTGATTGAATTCTTTAGAATTTTGCTTTTTCAAAAATAATTACCTAATGGCCCCTGAGATTCGGAGACCCTTTCACTTGTTCCCTCCCGCAAGCATAATATAAGGGACCTATAATGCAATTAACTAAATAAATATTGTAACATCATACTCCCTAATTACTCTTATGTAGTTTACTATCAGTGTAATCTTTTAATGTAATGTGTGGTATTATCCTGAAAAACATATTTTTCCACGATATTTATATTAAGTGTAAATGTACTAAATAATTAGTATCAAATTCGAGCTTGTTTAGCAAAAAAAAAAGTAAATTCATGTAAACTCGATCAATTATTTGAACAAATTAGCTCCAAATCTATAATATAAAACAAAAAAAATTCTACGGTATAGATCCTCTACATAAGTGGTGACCATGATCGTTTCTGGCCCCACAATTATTAAGACCATTAAATAACTAGTATTTAAAAGAAATCATAAACATACCAACTATATTACAATCAATAACCTGCTATTTTTTCTCACCCAATTAGATAAAAAAATCCCCTTTTAGCTCCTCCAACTTCTCAGAAACTAATACGAATCATAAAAGTTAAAACTTATCTATGCACTCGCATTCGAACAAAAAAATGAAATTACTACACACTCACCTTCCCACCAAGCCGCTCTATTGCACAAGAAAACCGTTGCCACTCGTGGACCAATTTCCACCATCATCAACCGATTTGGCGAAGAAATCATGTATCTCAAACTTATTTCTATTTTCATTTGAATCCCTAAGTTTACCGAGAGTGTCTGTTATTTTAATTTTTGAAAAAACTAGTCGTGGTGGCCTGGGAACACAATAAGGCTTTGTTACATTGATTTTCATATAAGAAAGGTTATTATGTTCATGGATTTTTCCCTTATTCCATTATTCAACATAAATGCACAACCTGATCAAACTTTTCTTGCAGGTTTATTCACTTTTCTTACCTTTTCAAGATGTGACTAACAGGTCCATATCAGGTTCTTTATAAATATGTCTTAAATTTTAAGGTTTTGTAAATTAGGTTAGCAACATTTCTGGTTCCAGAAGAGTGGAGTTTCAAAATGGGAATTGTCGGTAATTAATTAGATATCTTTCTCTAACGTAATATGTTTTATAGGATTTTTTACTCATTTTTTATTTACCATTTATTCTATGTGTCAGATAGATTTTTTTATGCCGCCACCAATGTCATATCATGCCATCTTCAAAGACATAAGGTAAGTGGATCTTTTTTCAATTGAAATCCTATACAGGCTGTATTTTTTAATATAAATTCACATATATCTCTCATATTTTTATTTAATTACATAGGAACTGTGTTATGTTTATTTAATTCGAAATAGATTTTTTTTTATAGCAGATGATTAAAATGGTTTGTTTATTCTAGCCGTATGTTAATTTCACCATAGCACCCTCTTTGTAGTAGATGGTCCAAGAGAATTTTGTGTCCCAAATAGTATATTTTGTTTGATTCTTATGTTCACTAGACCAATTTTTTATTATTATTGTGCTTCATTTCCTATTTGTACTTCATTTCAAAAGCCTTCAGAGTATGGAGAGAAAGATGTACTCTTAGTTTTAGACAGTCTAAAGATATATGTTAGAGTAATGTTTTGTGTATGGCATGTCCTCTATGTTTTGTATTTGTTACATCATTAGGTATGTAACTCTTTTATCAATATATATATATATATATATATATATATATATATATATATATATATATATATATATATATATATATATATATATATATATATATAGATGTCCTGGAGAAAAAATATTTTATTTGGTATATACTATCTTCTCTTTTATCAATATATATATATATACATATATATACATACATATATACACACACACACACACACACATATATATATATAGATGGCCTGGAGAAAAAATATTTCATTTGGTATATACTATCTTCTCCAGGTTAAAAACCTAGAGAGCGTAAATATTTCAAGATGTGGAAGTTGTATACTTTGACTAGAATCCATAACATTTCATGGCATTTAAACAAAAAAATTTGCAGCTACTTTTCCAAATTTAGAAAATTTGAATACTTAAAGCACAAGAAAGTGTTGGATATATTTGTAAGTCTTAATATTGTTGCATGATACAACATACGAAAAAAGTGAAGTAAATTATTTTCAAGACCTTATTTTTTTGTTACAGACCATGTGCATATTGTCACTTTCAGCCGCAATTTTTGTTTTTGTACCTCCTGATTGTCGAGACAATGTATACTCTATGACTACTATTTCTCAACATGATGTATTTTTCACCATTTTATATCAGATAACACTTAGGATCGATGATATTAATCGACTAGTTTGCAGTGGTTATAACTGCGGTTTATTTACTCTATTTTGTTTGAATTTCAAGATTAGATTAGAGCAACTTTCTTTAAGATGATATCACTAGGTCATGTTTGTTGAATGGTAAGTCTTATTAACATTTATTTATGATTTATTTGTTAATTAGTTAGTATCTATATATTACTTTTGTACCTAATGTGGGTTATATATATGAATTTAATCCTGCGAGTTCAATTTGACTAACTATATTTGTACATAATTCAGTCGATATGCTAAAGAAGTCTGGGATTAGTTTTAACAAGTTTAAAGAAAATGGTGTTGATGCGGATAAATTTGGCGAGCTTTTAATGAGTTTGTCTATTTATGACATTTACAAAATTGGTCAAAATCTATTTTTGAGACCCAAGTCTCCTTTATTTTTACTTGATTTTACAATTAGTCTCTTTCTTCACGTAGAACTAAAAATCTGGCAATCCAGGTTTATAGATTTTGTTGTTGTTTTGGATGAAGAAAGCGATTGTAAGCTGGGTGGTGTGATGATGGCAACGGGTTGGTTGAGTAAAAAATGGCGAAGGTAGATAAGAAAAGTGGATGTGACGTTAAGAATCAAGTGGAAAAGGGTTGTGTTGATGGGAAGAGGCAACAAGCGCAGTGGAATTTTGGTTAGCTTTGGTGGCCTCAAAGCAATTTGACGGGACTTGATGTGTAACTTGACGGCCTCAAGTTAAACAATTTTCATCTTGGCCCTTTTTTGTATTTTATTAAAAAGTTTTTGGTAATTGCAGATGGGTAGCTAACACAGTGGATCTCGACAAGAATTACAATGCGGGTTTTTTTGAGACAACCAAAAGGTTTTTTTATAAGGTTTAATCTACCATTCATGTTTAGTAGATAGACAATATTTATTTTAAATGATATAATTTGTAACATTTTCTCAGGAGTTGCAACATGATCACATGCCATAAATGACCTGTTAAATTATATGAGTAATCTCTCTTCCCTTTCAACACTGCAACATATTGTCTTAAAGAATACAAATATAGTAATATATTAAGTCCTCGTATAATACTACATATTTATTCTTTGGGCAATTATATTGTTGCAGTAATATCATTCCCACCCCTGCCACTGCACCATACAATATTGAAACCAATTTTAAACATAAAAATACAATGTTTTCAATTCTAACTCTAAATCCTTTGAAAAAGGGAAGGGTGGAGGTGGTAAAGGCGGTCTCATTGATTGTTAGATGCAACTTTTTTTTTGTGATATTGATCTCATAATAGGGGTCATTATATATAGGCATAATGTTTAGCTCCTTATAAAAATTTACCGAGCAAAAAGCATAAGTTGTTCTATTAAACATTTTTAACGCCTTTAGAGTTAGATAGCTCTTTCATGAAAATTTGTAAACAAAAATTGAGAATATTTTGCTATGCGAGTTAATAAATTTATTGGACCAAAATAAAATATATTTAAGAAAGATGTTAAAATTTTCCCTTATATGTATAGTGGACCAATAAACTTAAACTGTACAATGAGGCTTTGCGAGTTTTACCAATGGTTGCTTTTCCGACTTTATTTTTTATTAGTTATTCAGCATTTGGAAGATTCAAAGGGATGAGGTAATTTTTTCCTTAATATACATGGACATGTTGTGTAATTATTTCATGTAGAATTTTTTCTGGTATAGTAATAGTTGGACGACAGATTTAAAGACTAGTAGTTGATCATACCCATAAAAAGTTTAAAAATAAGAAAACCTATATGTAAACATTTTAAACAATCAACTCTATTTTACAATGGGTATATACTCACGAAAATGAAGATCAATGGGTATACACCCACGAAATATAGATCAATACCCACAAAAAAATTTGAATACCTACCCACAAAAAAAAATCATACCCACAAAGTAAAACCATAGATTTAGATCGACACCCATTAAATATAACCATAACCTTACAAATGATTTTTTTTCTTAAGATTTGATTAATTTTTATCGTAAATAATGATTTTTTGGAATATAAAAATGGGGTTTCTCTCTCTCTCTCTCTCTCTTTTTTTTTTTCCAGATTTCGATTCCACCAATTTTTATTTATTTTTGGAGTTTGTTTTGGTGTCGTATATAAAATGAACAAAATGGAGAGAGAGAGAGAGAGAGAGAGAGAGAGAGAGAGAGAGAGAGAGAGAGAGAGAGAGAGAGAGAGAGAGAGAGAGATAACAATGGTTACGGTTAAAAAACAAAATCGAGATTAAAAACTGAATTATATACCCGTGGTTAAAACCATTAGGTTATGGTTTTGCAAACTGTAACAGATGGTTAAAACCGTTAGTTTATGGTTTTAAATAAAAATAAAACCGAATAACCGAAAACCGTTTGTTATCATAGATTTTCTCATATTCTATACTAATTTAGGTTGAATTAGATATATTAAAATTCTAAAATCAAAATCCAAATACTAGATTTAACCAATTAAATTATAAATATACAATTTAATCAAAGACCAACACAATATTTTATATATCTCGGGGATATTTCTTATATATGTGGTTTTATTTTATGAAAGTTAATATTTTTATTAAATTATTATTCGGTTATGGTTAAAAACCGTAAGACCGTTTGAAAAAACGAAACCGAATAATGCGGTTAAGGTTTTGAATTGAGTAACCGATGATTAAAACCGTTAGGTAATGATTTATAAAATAAACAGTTATGCTTATTTTTTTTGATATTATTGTAAAAAATCAATTTGTTTCTATATTTAGATGTGTAAGAATTGTGAAGAATGAAAAAGAAAATGTATATTATGAATAGATTATTTTAATAAAGGTGAATGTCCAAAGGCCAAAGGTTTTCCTATTTATATCTTCTTAATGTGGCAAATGAAGGGTCATTCCTATCCTGTAAATAAAGACCCTTTCATTGTAATAGTGTTAGTTCATGATTTTAGAATACAAGAATATAATTCTCTCTATATTTTATCTTCTTCTTTTCTTTAGTTTATAACACGTTATCAGCACGAGTCTCTGCCGATCGAATCAAGGAAGAATATTTTCAGGTATGATTTATATTGCTCTAATTTATATATATATATATATATATATATATATATATATATATATATATATATATATATATATATATATATATATATATATATATATACTTCTTTTCACAAAGAAAAAGAGAGTGTATTATAAGGAGTTTCCATTGCAACCGATAAATATTATATGGACTCCCACTGCATCCTATACAATACTATTATACTATTCAAGCAGATAAATGAGTTATCACTTTAAAAAAAATAGAGACCTGAAGTTTATATGTAAATATAATTTTGAATGGCTTGAGCATAAAACGAGATGTATTTCTAGGCTTGAAGCCTACAATACCCGAAGCATGGAAAAATAATCGTTTAGGCCTGAAGGCTAAAATTTTATATTATAGGCCCGAAACCTATGAAATGAAATATATGCCCGAAGCATAAAAAAAATTCGGAAACTAACGCTATAAAGGCCGGAAAATTATATCATATGGAGTAACATATGAAGTATCTTCAATTTATAGGTACGAAGCCTAAAACAAAATTCTATATGCCAGAAGCATATACTGAAATTTTAAAGGCCTGAAGCTTATATGTATTTCTAGAAAACCTGAAACTAATTATTAATTTTAAGGGGTCCGGACCCTTAATAAAATTCAAAATCCCGAAACTAAAGAAATAAATATTGTAGACTCAAAGTCTCAATCTCGATTGATATAGATGATGTTATATGTAGATTTATTAATCATCCCGAAATAAAAAAAAAATAGAATTGATATAACTTTGAGAAGCATGAGGAATTTGAACTTGAGACGTTAGTAGAGTATTTGCGTATAACCGCTAGGCTATACATTTATTTTGCCTTATACTATTATTTTTGAAGAATATACTCTACAATTCTACATTTTGTTATATATTATTTACATTCTACAATTTATAGGCCCGAAACTAAATATAAATTTATATTATCGGGAGCATATACCAAATTTATAGGTCCAAAGCCAACAAATAATTTTATATGCCAAAAGTATATTACGAATTTTATTGGTCGGAAACCTATCATAAATTTTATATGCCAGAAAAAGAAAACAAATCTCATAGGCTTGAAACCTTGAATACTATTTATATGCCCGAAGCATAAATAAAATTATTGAAAGGCTTGAAGCCTAGATCAAATTTAAAGGTTTGAAACCTAATCAATTTTGTTATAATTTCCACAAAAGAATTGAGGAATGAAATTTAACTTCTAAAGAAAAAAATTGTCCATTCATCTCATGAAGAGAACTTTATTTAGTATAAGTCGGAAGTATAAGAGGAATTATATAGACCCGAAGCATACAACAATTTTTAAATGTTTGAAGGTTAGATTAAATTTTAACGGGTCGAAAACTAAAAGAATTGCAAAGACTTGAAGCCTTAATTCAAATTAATGGGTTTGAAGGAAAAAGATTCTATATGATAAAAAAACTCATATGGATATCATGGATATTTAAGAATTGTATTGTGCTATATGTAACTCAATGATTTCATTCATAAAAAAAATACATAAAATTAGGGGAAGATAAGTTGAACTATATAATTTTAAGAAGTGCAAAGTTTGTATGATAAGGAGTCCGAACCTACACCCTCCCTTGTAAATGTTTATAGTCTTACCATTTGAAAAATCTAGTAATTTGTTAGTCAATTGGACAAAAAGAAATGTTAGTACAGTTTAAGGTATTATTAAATTAAGTGAGAATTTCAAACAGACAAATGTAATATTATCGGGTGGAACAAATATACGTCTCCTTGTATCAGATCACACATATACTTCTGAAGTAGCTATAACGCAAATAAAGGTTTTACAAGATACTATGAGATTGTTTGTCTCGTAAGCAAGCAAAGTAATGAATTATTGATATAATCATAATTCGTGTTCTATTTACATAATACTATTCCCTAAAGTGATTAAAATTACATTCCCTAAACGAATACAATAACTTTCAAATGCGTATCAAAACAAACATTGTGGTGACAAAATTTGATTGGATAAAATCACATTCTCTTGCTCAAAACCATTCCATGTAGTGGATGGAATTGCATTCCTTGTAACGATTGTTGAGTTATTCAATCTCTTTGAAAATGGATATGTAAACAAAGTGGTAGGGTTAAATATGATTAAATATTGTATTCTCTGGCTAAAATTATTCATTATAGTAAATGAAACTGCATTTTCTGAAGAAAATGTTGTGTCTTCTAATGCGTATTGGAATCAGCGTGGTGGTGATCATAACTCCACCTGAGGTTGAAAATCATGATAGTGTTTCAGAGTTTGCTTTGCTGGTATGTTTTTGTAAAGTATATATAATTTATATATATGATTGTTTTTACTAGAATTGTTGTTTAATAAAAAAGGAGGTGAGGACAATAAGATTTATCGTGAAAAAAATTAGATGCAAAACATAACGAAAAAGGATGAGGTTAATTATATCATGAGAATACAAAGGAAAAATAGGATACTGTCACTATACTTCTAAATTTCAAGGCTACATAATTATTCTCCAGAAATAGATATTATTGTAGCTAGAAGTATTTTGAAAAGAAAAAAAATATAATGTTAGGACCTTTTACAAATTTCATGTCATTGAAGTACTTCTAAAGTAGTAATGTCGTAAGTAGAGTTTTGTCCCAATATTAGGGTTAAGCATTCAATTTCCTTGTAAACTATAACGTTTCATTCCTCGAAGTGAATGGAGCTACATTCCCTAAAGTGAATGTAACTGTTTTCATTATCTGAATAAATAGACGTGTGGATGACAAAACAAGTGAATTAATGTTGTATTCCCTAATTGGAAATTATTCCCTGGAGATATATAATCAAATTCTCGCAAGTAAATTCATTATTTACAGCTTTTACAAAAATTGATGGTAATTGAAATAATTGAGTGATTTAAATATTATTTTTCCTAACTAGAAACCATTCCTTGAAGTGAATGGAAGTGTGTTTCTGGAAGAAAATGTGATGTATTTCAATGTGTCTGAAATTGACATCTTGGTGACCCAAACTCCAGACGAGGTTAAGTTACGAGAAAAAAAATCCTTACCACCAGAAGTGGAAAATAAGGAATATCTTGAAAGTAAAACTTCACAGTAAATAAGCCATCACGAAATGATAAGCATGAATATTATCGATAAAGTGGAATTATATAGTGTTCGCGTACTCGTGGAATACTAAGACATTTAGTTGATCTAATTAAAAGTTTTTGGATGCTCAAAAGTTATGTTACCTTGTGATACAAAATTGGCAAATTATGTTTAAAGTAAATCCCAAAAAAAATTACTAAATTTAAAGGATATTATCCAAAATTAGTATTTTTTATAAACCACAAGTGTCCGTAACAATGTATATCTTTTGCATTATATACTTAAAGTCTCACCAGAAGTGTGTATGAAAATAAAATATGATATTTCTTTGGGGTTATATATATATATACAGATTCAAGTAGTTGAAACGCTCATTGTGCAAAAGAAAAGATGTCATAACCCAAGGAACTTTGTATTATTAAATGACCGACTTGGTCACCTAGTGCAGTAATGACAATGTCGAATAATAGATTACATACTTGGTCTCTACTTAAAGAACCAGAAGATTCATTTTACCAAGTGACTACCCCCTTATTAGGGGGAGAGACAAGTCAACCTGAAATTGCGTAACATATAGACAAGACAACCTGAAGTTGCATGATGTATGGTAGAATACAATTTATTATATCATTTATATCCACGAATTAAAAAATAGGAACTTGAAGTTAAAAGGAACTCCATTTGCAAAGTATTGCAAATAATATACCTGATACTTCGCAAGTAGAATATTTCAAAATTCCAAAATATGTTGTAAACGCTCCAACATAGGTTGTTGTCCCTTATAGACACATAAAAAATATTTTAGCGAATGTATCAAAGCAACGCATGAAACGTGTTAAACCTGTAATGTATCTAACCAACACATGAAGTTTAGTAGATCTGTAATGTATATAACCAACACATGAAGTTTGGTAAGCCTGTCGGTTGAAAGTATACCATGACCCAAAGAATAAAATCTCATGAGTAAATGATGAAATGGTAAATATTAAGGGATGTGCACTCCACGTGACACGACATGAATTATTAAGTCAACTAATGTTGGCACATGCGTTGATCTTAAAGAAAGTAATGACCATTGAAGATACCTAGGTACCTAAATACAAGAAAAGTTATTTTTCTAGATTCCCTCCTAATTGGTTTTTTTCTAAAATATTATTCTATTAAAAACTTATTACAAAATTAGCAATTCTGGAAGCTCCAAATTGGTTGGAGATGGGTTTTATAAGTCAAAAGAAGCGGGCAGCTAATCTGAAATTTCACAAGAAAAAAAAAATGTCAAGTACGCATTGACAAAAAATATAAAATAATGTCAAGCACGCCAATTTTGAAGTCTATACTCTATATTTGTTTTCCTATTTATATATATAATTGGTAGATTCACTAAACCAGTAGCATAGCACATGATGGTGGGTGGTCACATAGTATTTGTGCCATTTCCAGCACAAGGACACATTACCCCTATGCTCAAATTAGCCTTTCTTCTTCACCACAAAGGTTTTCAGATAACATTTGTCCACACTAACTATAATTACAAACGTTTGTTAAAATCAAAAGGCCCTCATGCCCTTGATGGCTTGCCTACTTTTAACTTCAGAGCAATCCCAGATGGTACTGCTGATGCTGATGATGATTCCACACAAAGCATTTTATCTCTGAAATTGGTGTTCCTGGTGTGTCTGTACGGACAGCTAGTGCTTGCAGTTTCATGTGCTATAAGCATGTTCAAAATCTCGTTCAACAGGGTATTATACCCCTTAGAGGTACTCGATCTTTCTTCTTCAATATTTACTGATCGGTTTCCTTTAAATGTAAATAGCTAAATTTATTGTTTTGTAAATTGATCTTTTTGGGTCACAGATGAAAGTGATCTCACAAATGGATACTTAGACATGCCTATAGAGATTCCAGGAATGATTAACGTACGTCTGAGAGATATTACAGTCATGATTCGTACTACAAATCCTGATGATCCTGTTCTAAACTTCGTCATATCTGAAATTAATAAAGTGACAAAAGCATCTGCCATCATTGTGAACACTTTTGATGCACTAGAACACACTGTTCTAAAAGCTCTATCGCCAATATGCCCACCAATTTATCCCATAGGCCCTTTACATCTTCTTGTTGATCAACTTGAACCCGAGAGTGCAAAATCTATTGGATCCAGCTCATGGAAAGAAGAGACAGAATGTTTACAATGGTTAACCTCAAAGGAAAATAATTCAGTAATCTATGTGAATTTTGGGAGCGTCATAGTGTTGAGCACTAAACAACTTCAAGAGCTAGCGTGGGGACTTGCTAATAGTGGGAAAAACTTTTTATGGATCATTAGACCAGATATGATCGTGGGTAATTCAGCAATTTTGTCGTCTAAATTTAGTGAAGAAACAAGAGAGAGGGGCCTAATTGCAAAATGGTGTCCTCAAGAGAAGGTACTGAATCACCCTTCAATTGGAGGATTCTTGACGCATTGTGGATGGAATTCGATGATGGAAAGCATTGTAGATATGCTTGCGATGAATGGGGTATTGGGATGGAGATTGATCAAATGAAGAGAGATGAAGTTGAGAATCTTGTGAGGGAAATGTTAGATGGGGAGAAGGGAGAGGAAATGAGAAGAAAAAGTGTTGCTTGGAAGAAAATGGCAGAAGACGCCATAGCTAAGGATGGCTCATCGTACTTGAATCTGGATAAATTTATTGATGATGTAATTCTATTGAACAGGAAGTCGTAGGTGATGCAACTTTCTTAAAGATCTTGCATTTTATTATGTTTTGTATTTATTTGTAATAACTTTATAGAAATATTACTAAAGGTTAATGTATGGCCTGTTTGTTAAGCAAAATATAATTTTGGTTCATTATTTTAGGTTAGATTCTTTTTTGTTTACATAGGAGAGCCATTTTGGACTCGGAGTCATTGACTCGATTCGAACCTGCACCACTAGATTGGTAGACCAAAGCCCTGGCCAGTGAGCTAATCCCATCTGGTTATTTTAGGTTAGATTCTTGGTACCAATAAAAGATGAAGATTAATTGTTCCATATATACTCGAGTAATTATAATACATGTACGATGGCCTTTAGTCTGTTAAATTGTGTTTATACAATATTTTGTGGACTTTTTAATACAGAGAAAAAAGTTTTTGTCGAATGTAAAATACATTAAAATAAATATAAGTTTATTATAGATTAACCAATTCTTCTTTCTAGCAAGTTAGTTAATTGGAAAAGAGGAAAACAATTCCAAATGCTAAACAAAAAGCCTTTAACCTCTTGTTTAACTACCTAATCAGCTGTCATGTTACATGATCTCTTAACAAAAAAGATTTTGAGTTTGTTACTCTTATACAAAACTATATTCTTAAGAGTAAATAATACTTTTGCCCCTTGTGTTTATACGCGATTGACAGGTTGCCCCCTAACTCTTAAAATGCGCCTCGATGCCCCCTAAGATTTAGTTTTGTGACCCGTTACCCCCTGACTGTGTGTTCCGTCCATTTTCGCCGTTAAGTATGACGTGGCAATTCCATGTCACAATTTTTTTTTTTAATCCAGATGTTAATTACGTGGTTAATTAATTTAATCCTTATTTTTTACAAGGGCAAGATGGGGAATTCACTAATGGCTATCATATATATACCCCAAAAACACTTTAACAACTTAACTTAACAAAAACGAAAATCAAAAGGAGAAAGAGGGTTCGGTTTGGGGAAGAACTCGAAGAACACCAAAACCCTAGCTTTCTACAGTAATTCGCGTCGAAACCTCCCAATAACTTCAACGTTGATGCTGATGTCGCCCCTTCAAGCCGATAGCGTTGGTTCTTCTTCGCACTACAGTTCTCAAGTCCCGTATTGCAGATGCAAGAAATTAGCAAGGCTTCATACCTCTTGGACAGATACGAATCCTTGCAGGAGGTTTTACAGGTGCATGTATTGGGGGTGTTCAATGGATTGCAAGTTCTTCATGTGGTTGGATGAGCCATTGCCGGAGGGTACCAGGTCGATAATTCGAGGGCTTCTTTTTAAAGATGCCAATCACTGTCTTGAGAAAGATGCAATGGAGACGAAGATGAACTTGTTGGTCTCTGATTTCGGAGATATGATGCATTTAGAGAAAAAAGCTTTTGCAGATTGGAAGCTTGAACACGCGAAAGTCAATGAACTGAACACATAGTTGGTTGAATTGCAAGAAAAAGAAGAAGTTGCCTCAAAAGATTTGAAATTTGAGCGTGTGAAAGTAACTGTCTTGGAGAATGAGGTGCAACGTCTTAACATATCGATGGACACTGTAACTCGGGAAAACAAGTTTCTGAAATGGACCTGCTTCATGATCATATTCCTCTTCCTCTCCATTTTGTCTTGTATTAGTTTATCAAAGTATTTGGAGTTGTATTTTGGTGTAGCCTGAGAGATGTAGCAGGTGGTTGCAACTGATGGTGTTTTGTGTTTGATTGATCAGTTTGTTGAAGTTTGTAGCTGTTGGTGTTTTGTGTTTGTTTTAACAGTTTGTTGAAGTCTTATATTTGGTGTACTGTGTTAGTTTTAAGCTTTGTTTGTAATTGACTTTGTTTAACTAAAGTTGGTTTTAGTTGAATTGGATTATGAAGTTATTGCGGTTTGTTTAAGTTGTGTTTTAGTGTGCAATGAATATAGTATAGAAAGAAACACTTAATGGACAATAGAATCTAATGCAATCTAAAAAAAGTAGATAAAGATAACAATAAAGTGCTGGCATTACATAGACCATAGCAAAAAAATATTCAAAGCATCCACTTGTGCACTAGCATACAAAACACCACAGACCTGCAATAAAGGCCTTACCAACAAAAAAAACAGTATTTAAATACCACCTACACCACATACTAGAAACCCTTAACAACCACAACCTTGCTGTGTGAAGATCTACTTTTACACAAAACAGTTGTCACAAAACACAGAAACATAAAACACTCAAATCTGCAGAATTCTTCAATCTTTAGCTTCTTTCCTAGTTTTTACTGAAGAACTGGTGGCTGCTTTCCTCAAACGAAGTGCTTCTGCAACAGTTACATACTTTGGATCACCCTCCCTCATTACCACCCCCTGTTTATGCTGGATTACGCGCCGCTTTTTCTCTGGTTGTGTTTTGTCTCCTTCCTGGTAGAATGATAAAGAAGAAGTTAAGCATTCTGTAGTATGTAATGGTGTTAAAAAATCAACACATGGCTAACCTCAGGTAAACTCCTTTTTGAACCTGATTCTGCTGGTGGTTTATCATGTTTGAACCTCACCTAAATGGTAAACAAATAAAAGCATTCAATAAAGGTATATGCAGAAGGTCTTTTTAGCAAAATTTTGTAGATCCAGGGGGCATTTAGTCACTGAAATAAAAGTTTAAGGGGTAGTTAGTCAAAACTTTATATACTTACCCCTGGGATGTTCCTTAATGAAATCTTCTTTTTTTGCTTAGGGGGGGGGGGGGGCTTTCTCCTTTGGTTTGTCTATGCTGATCTGCTCACTTGTTTTCTCATTTTCATTTGTTTGTGCATCCCCAGCATTTTTATGCTTTGCTTTTTCCAATAGTTCTGTCAACTTTTCCATCTTTACCTTCTGCGTAAACAAAATAAGTTATAGGGGGTAAGTAGTCAAAACATAAACATTTATAGGGGGTAAGTTGACAAAACATAATAAGTTATAGGGGGTAATTAGTCATAAACCATAACTTTAAAGGGGGTATTAGTACTAACCTTTAAAATTGATTTAGGAGGATTAGTAGTAGTCTTCTGTTTTTGTTTCCCAGATTCATCAACCTGTAATCATTATTCACATAATACAAACTTATAAACATAAACTAATGCAAAAAATAGTTTCTATTTTAATAATAATGACCTCTAATGGTGATATAGGAGCAACAGAAGTATTTCCCTTTTGTGTCCCTGGTTCATCCTCCTCTAAAGATATAGGCATTGTGCTTGAACCTCCTGAAATTGTCTTCATTCCTTGATCCTTAATTCTACTGCTTTGGCGTATTGGTTTTTCCACTGCTTGGTCTGGTATGCGCATCTTTGGTCTGGACTTAGGTGGACTATTAACTACTGGCTCATCTGATCTGTGTACTGGAAAGCGCATCTTTGGTCTGGATCTGTGTGATGAATTAACACCTGACTCCTGTGATGTTTGTCCTGGTAAGCGCATCCTTGGTCTGGATCTAGGGGGTGAGTTAACACCTGAATCCTGTGATGTTTGTCCTGGTAAGCGCATCCTTGGTCTGGATCTAGGGGGTGAGTTAACAACTGACTCCTTCGAATTTTGTCCTGGTATGCGCATCTTTGGCTCTTTATCCTTTTCCTGAGGTAAGTGCATCTTTGGTTTTGAACCTCTGGTTGTCTTAGCAATTGGCTTTTTCTCTTTGTCTTTCTTACCAACTGTATCTTTTTTTGTCACAGTAATATTTTCAGGCTCAGTTGGAGTAGATTGGGGGTTAGAAGGAGCAGATGGTTGGACTTCTAACTCATCAAACATTTTGTTAATCATCTCATCTAGGGTCTCATCCACATCTGCATTAACACCACCACCCCTACCCTCAGATAGACTGTCTTCCATAACTTTATTATCACCAACACCCATACCATCAGCTACACCATCTTCCATAACTTGATTATCACCAACACCCCTACCATCAGCTACACCATCTTCCATAACTTCATTAGCACCTTGAATATCCTCTAATCCTACTGTTTCTTGTTCTGTAGCACTTACATTTGCCTTACATGACCTTTTGTTATGGCCCTCTCCCTTGCAAATTGCACATTTATGTGAAGTACCTTTTACTAACATCTTTTGAACACCTTCAGATGTCCTTTCTTTCCTCCACTTTTTAACTTGGTCCTCATCTGCCTCCTTAGTTCTTGCCCTTTTAGGTCTGCCAACCAACTTAAAAGCTACTGGAGGTTCTACACTTACAGGCCTTGTACTAGGCCACATCTTTGGTCCATTTATAGGGTATATCATTGGTGTATAAGCCTTCATATACGTCACCTTTGAGTAGCATTCATGGACATAGTTTTCTGGGTCTTTACCTATGTATTGAATAGTCGCTATCGCATGGAAGCAAGGTATCCCAGAAAGCTCCCACCTCCTGCATGGACAACTATTTGTATCCAAATCTACCGCATATGAATCTGTTCCCAGGTTCCTTACTTCAAATTTCATTTCACCACAAAACACTCATGCCACTTTCCGCTGTTTGTTTTACCTTTATTCACCAACTTCCTAACCTTAGGACATAAATCACCTTCGTATTTTGACATCCATGCTCTTTTAGACTGAAGCCTTTTCAAACTATACATCCTTAGACCCTCTAGTATGAGGATGATAGACTTGTCCCTGTGCAAAAAAACGTTTACTGTTAGTTGTGTAGGTGGGAGGAAGTAGTCATTATCTAAAACTATGTAGGGGGTAAGTAGTCATTATCTAAAAATAAGTAGGGGGTAAATAGTCAAATGTAAACATGAAGAACGGGTTTGCAGTCATTTACGCATTTTTTTAGGGGGTAAGTAGAGGCAAATCAAAACTTCATAGGGGGTAAGTAGTCAAAACATAAACATTTATAGGGGGTAAGTAGACATAAATTAGACTTTATAGGGGGTAAGTAGTCATAATACCTGACTTTTTTTATGGCATTGTTATAACTTTCACAGATGTTGTTAAGTAGAAGATCACATTTTGTAACAGTGCTAAAGTGAGACCTTGTCCATGTCTTGGGATCTAAATTAGATAGCCAATTGAATGCCTCCTCATTCATGTTTTTAATCTCATCCATTACTTCATTAAATATGAATTGTGTGGGGGCCCTAGCAGCTTCCCAAACTTTGTCTTTTAAGGCCATTCCAGGATGTTTGATTTTGAAATTATTGTAGAGATGCCTTACACAATGCCTATGTTCAATATCTGGAAGCATGTCACTCATCACCTGAAGCAAACCCTATACACACATACAATTAGAAATAAAGTCAGTGCTCTAAATAAAACTATTTAACTAAGACCCTGAAGGATAACCAACCTTTTGTCTATCTGATATGAAAGTCCATTCTTCTTGATTACTAATACCAAGATCTTGTATCAACAAGTTAAAAAACCATCTCCACGAATTGCTATCTTCTTTCTCAGCTACACAATACAGAATTGGGAATATACAATTGTTCCCATCAATACCAACTGCTGTCAAAATTACACCAGGATGTGGACCTTTCAAGTGACATCCATCAACCCCAACAACCTTTCTACAACCCTCTAAAAAACCCCTTCTGCACCCCTCTAAGCAAACATAAATTCTTTGAAATCTTTCCACTCCAGTTACATCATCAACAGTTGTTTCAATTGCTACAGTACTCCCAGGGTTACTTCTTCTTATTTCTGCTGCATAATCAAAAAGCTTTTTGTATTGATCCTTGTATTCAGCCTCAATCATGGTTTTTGCAGACTTATATACCCTGTAGCATGTTCTGGTACTAACATTAACAGAATAATCCCGATGCACTAACTGTTGAAAGTCACTCACATTAGTGTATAGGTTCAATCTTATCATATCTTTAAAAGTATTTGCCAAGAACTTTGCAGTAACATGCTTATGGTTAAGGTTTTTACCACAACTATGTTTATTACATAAACTCATTATCACCAGCCCACCAACATTTTCTTTATGAGATGCATATAAAAACCACCCACATCCTGCTCCTTTGCAAACAACTCTAATCCGATTCCAATCGTTCTTCACAAACTTAATGTTGACCACCTTTCTTATAGCATGTGTTCTTACTCCTTGTCTAAGATCAGAGGCATTCGCAAATGTCAATCCTAAAACAAATCTAGGCTTCTGCATATCTATACTCGGCTAAAATAGGGGGTATTTCATCTTTTTCTTGCGCAACTTTTTATTTTTTCCTTCTTCATCTGTACCAGAAGAAGAACTAGCTGTACTCAGATCTTCGGAATCATGTATATTCATCCGAATCTGTCCCACCCCCAAGATCATCACTATCGCCTTCAGAAGCATCTGCATCATCATTTTCCACATTCATTCTATCCACTTCCACATCCGCGTCAATAAATATATTATAATCCCGGTCGTCATCACCCTCACTCAAATCGATGTCGCTATCTAATATATAATCGTCATCAGTTGTTGATTCTTCATCCACAGCTTCATCAGCTTCAAACACCTTCTTTTTCTTTTGAGAACTTTCTTTCCTACCACGTTTGTTGTAACTATCTATCTTTGTACCACTAGGGCCCACTCCATCTACTTTTGTTCTTTTTATACTAGCCCTAGTCCTTTTCTTTTTATCTACTGTTTCTGTTTTCTTTACTTGTGAACTGGTTTGTTTCTTCTGCTGTTGTATAACCAACTTCTTCTTCTTTAAGACATTAGCAAGTAACTCATTATCACTGAACTCCTCATCCACATCCTCATTATCACTATCTGAGTCCATTTTGTCACTGGTGTCACCATCTACACCCTCTACACCATCAGGTTTCTTAAAAACACTATCTGAGTCATCGGTTAGGTCTTCATCGATAAGCCTGAAAGGCCTCAATGGTGATTTATCTCTGGAACTCCTCTTAGTCACATTACCTTCTGTCATCAAAGCCTTCAACACTTTATCCAACATATCATTAACAGACTTCTCCTTCTCTCCTATATCCGAGAGTTGTTCTTCCAAATTGTCATCCCCTTCCTTCTCATTAACATGTGTGCTTTGTTCATCACAAACAACCTGAAACAAAACACGAAATATTTAGGGGGTAATTTGTCAATCATATGAAATAGTAAGGGGTAAACTGTCACACAACCTTTGAAATTTTTTGTTCAACAACACCTTCAACTACAATGTTCTCCCACTGCGGTTGAGCATTATTATCTTCTACGTCTCTTTCAGTCCCTTCTTTGCAATTCTGGACTTCTTCTTCAACATTTTTATCATCCACTTTAGTATGGACTTCATCACGAGTCTGAACTACTTCTTCACCATCACGTACTTCATCTATTTCACCTTCATTTACGTTTAAAACAAATGTGCTTTGCTCTTCGCAAACAACCTGAGACGTTGAATAAAATATAAAGTTAAAGAACTGAGAATCAGGGGGTGATTTGTCAATCAAATGACATGATAAGGGGTAAACTGTCAAATGACTTTCTACCTTTAACCCTTCTTCTACAACTTTGATTTCCTCTACGCTTTTCACATCATTACAGTTCTGAACTAATTCTTGTTCCTCTTGTACTACATTAACATTATCTTCCTGTTCCTCAACTTGTACTACATTAACATTATCTTCTAGTTCTTCAACATGTACTACATTAACATTATCTTCTTCTCGCTGCTTAACTATTTCTTCAGCCTTGTTCCACGTTAGTAACAAATGCATGAAGATGGGAGATTGAAGAACTTGGGCATCATGACCTATGGGATTATTAACAACATAAATGTCCACAGTTACGTTGTTGTCTACGATTCTACACATCTCCATACCTTTGTCCTCACTATCTAAACATACTAGACCATCAGGTAGATATGAACCCACTTTCAAATAATAAACATCAGAGTAACAAATTACACCCAATTTCGAAAGAATCTTCCTAAGAACTGGTATACTAAACTTGTCATATTGACAACCATCTACATACTCAATGCTCACTTCATGATAATAACTCTTATCTTCATTAAAGAACCCACCAAAATGAATCTTTAGTGCGAATTTCTCTGTTAAACAAGCAAAATTGAATAAATTAGTTACCAATTACATTAAGAATCACAAAATGGAAAAACAATTATCACACTACGGCTATGGTAACCGAATCTCGTAAAATCTGCTATTATTACTAAGAAAATCCCTCAATCCACGCGTGATATCTATGTATGTAATAAATTTAGTACAAAACCCTATATTTTCGGGTTAAAGAATCTTAGCCAACGAACAAGGATTTAGGGTTAATAAATAAACCCACTTACTCCATTGATTTGCCTGCGCCATTGATCTTCTTCAAAGCACACGAACTTTGCTTTTCTGGGTTTGGATTTGGTGTTCGTCGAGTTCTTCACAAAACCCGCGCTCCTTGGTTTTCTCCTTTTGATTTTCGTTTTTGTTAAGTTAAGTTGTTAAAGTGTTTTTGGTGTATATATAGGATAGACATTAGTGAATTCCCCATCTTGCCCTTGGAAAAAATAAGGTTTAAATTAATTAACCACGTAATTAACATCTGGATTAAAAAAAAAATGTGACATGGAATTGCCACGTCACTTTTAACGGAGAAAATGGACGGAACACGCAGTAGGGGGTAACGGGTCACAAAACTAAATCTTAGGGGGCATCGAGGCGCATTTTAAGAGTTAGGGGGCAACCTGTCAATCGCGTATAAACCCAGGGGGCAAAAGTGTTATTTACTCTATTTTTAATCAAAATCTTATATTACAAAAAATATTGCTACGAGGCTTAGTTTGTTTAATAACATTCAAACAGTCATTTTCTATCTCCACACTACCAAGAGTAAAGTTAGAGGCCAATGAGCAAGCTTCCAAAATCCCTCTTTCTTCTGCTTCTTGAATAGAAATTACTTGAATCTTCTTAACTCCTCCTCGCATTGTACCTGTAGAGTCCCTAATAATACAAGCAAGAGCATCTTGGTTAGTTTTTTAGATGCATCGCAATTAATCTTATAGTTCCCCGCTGATGGAGGTTTCCATTTAGAAATCATTCCAGCTAGATAATTGTTTCCTTGATTCATTGTTCCTGTATGAATCATTCTATCTTGATTCACATTATAATCAACATCTCCTAAATTCATCTCAGAAAGGTGAGATTCAGGTTCTTTTGTTGTGATTTTCTTAGCTTCAGAGTGTTGTCTTGTTGCAAGATTGTATTCATCATATAGGCTTTTATAAAAATCAAGTCATGCATTTAATTAAGGGGAATAGTAGCGATTATTCCTTTCACCCATAATTTCTTGGATGATCCGGTTATAAACTAGTTATTTAAGAAATGTACATACTACGTAGCATGAGTTATCATCACTTTTGAGTTGTCAAATATACACATGGCATGCAAGAGAAATCTCCGATTAAGGATCTTCACTGTAATCATCTTTCGAAGGCTCTGACATGGAGGCCACCATCAATGAGGAGGTTGATCATTGTCCTGTAAGTTACTTCTTTCTTATCATCACCGAGTTTAAAGATAAAGTACCGCAACAATACAGCTGAAAAGATCTTCATCTGCCGGTAAGCAAACTCCTTTCCGAGACAAATTCTTGGGCCTGCCTGTTTATCATCAACATAATTTTTTTTTATCCATTAAAGCATATAGCTTACTTTAAAGGCTGCAACTCTTGTTTGATTAAAGTTAACGTCAGAAGGATCAGCTAACACATTCAGTTACACATTATCTTGAGTATACTTTTATTTAATCTGGCTTTGACATTGATATTCTTACCTGAAATGCTGTAAACTTGAAAGGACTCTGTTGCTGAAAGCAACCATTTTCATCAAGCCATCTTTCGGGGATAAAATCTTCAGCATTGTCACCCCATATAAACTTCATCCTTCCCATGGCATATGGATGGTATGCAACCATGTCTCCTTTATGCACACTGAACCCATCTGGGAGCGTATCATCTACAAAACATATCTTTGGATCCTGAAATCATAGCAGATGGCCCCACATCTTATACCACTGGCTAATCTAAAATAACCTAGAAAGTATCAAAAGATGTCATTACCACGGGAACTGGAGGGTATAGCCTGAGAGTCTCAGTTATTGCTGCATGAAGATATTGCATTTTGTCGAGAGCTTTTACGTTTAAATTTGCAGCAAAGTCTTCAATACTTGTACAGTTGTCTTCAGTGGTTTTACTTACGTTGTATATTTCCTGTGCAACTTTCTCCTGGATAAGAGGATGCTTACCGAGCATGTAAAAGAACCATGAAAGTGTACCAGCCGTTGTATTTTTTCCAGCAATTATGACATTTAGTATGATATCTCGAGTATATTTTGGATCCATTTTCGTGAATTGCAAAAACCTCGACAAAATGTCATTGTCACCTCTTTTCAGCTGTAAAAAAAGCTCGAGTTAGTATTAATATTTCATATCTTTTATTCGAAGTATCCAAGTGATTTACGTACAGAAGAATTATCCTCATCCTCTGACTTTTTCATTTGCTCAGTCTTGGTATGGATCAACTTATAAACGAAATCATCAATCACTTTAATATTCTTCTTCAGTTTGGCTTCTGAACCTATATTAAAGATTTTCTTGATTTTCCACAAGATATTAATATATCTCCAGTGGATGAGAACACTTGCATCATCTAAGGCTTTGCTGAATTTAGTGCCTTCTTCAACTGTACCGCACAACGTATCCAGTTCAACTCCGAATGCAACCTTGACTAAAGAATCTATGGCTGATTTCATAAACAAGTCCTATATATAATGATTAGTTGTCATTAATTATACGTACGTAAATGAATTAACAAGTTATTTAATTCGACAGAAATGGAAACTCACATGAAAGTCCATTACTGTGTTTAATTTTGCAGCCTCAGATACCATAAGTGTAAGTTTTGCTGCATTTTTCTTGAAGGTAATATTGCTAAATTCCTTGGATACTTTACTTGAGAACTCGTAGCTGGAAAGTTTCCTCAGTTCTCGCCACTTTTCTCCATCAACTGTGAAAATTCCATCACCTAAAAAATCCTCTAACATCATATGATTATACCCACCCTACAATTTTTTCAGATATTTCATCAATCCATGGTTTTACCTCAATTTTATTTGAACCTTGGGTAACACTATTATATTTAGAAGACCATGAAGGTGAGTATAGAACAGATCATCTATCACCTTTTTGTTACATAAATCAAATTAAAACTGCAAGATTAAAATTCACGTGGAGATTATACGATAGATCAAGAACATACCTTGCCATAGTTGTTAAAGTTTGTTTTAAGGATATACTCAACGTTAGCGGGATCAGCTGTATAAATTTGATTCATGAAAGGGGTAATTATCCGGTACGTCTTGTACTTCTGAGCTAAAGCAGTCATGAAATGATGTGCCCTCTTAAAGTTCATAATCACGTTCATAATAGTTCCACCTATTGGGTGGTATTTCTTATGGCCACCACCACCTACTATTTCTATTACATGATTTCTGCTGATTATTATTATTATAATAAGTATGGCAAGGAAAAGGGTTACTACTATTAAGTTCATGGAGACTATGCTGAAGAAGAGATAAGAACTCATTGAGATCGATAACTAGAGATAGAGATACTCAAACTTAACACTCATCTAGTACCCTTAATTAATCTATACATCTTTTACACTAACTATATATCTTAGTAGTCTTCCTTTTATACACTTTCAGGTAGTCAGCTTTAAGCCTCTTCCCAAAATAAAAATTTAAAATTTCTTAAAATTTATTTATAATTATATGAATTTTATTTTCACTACAAGAAATAGTAGCATTAGCGGGGAAGCTATTGCGGCAACAATTAAAATGGCCTCTAAAGATAGCATTAGCGGGGAAGCTATTGCGACAACAATTAAAATGGCCTCTAATGATATTTTTAAAAACCAAAATGGCCTCTAATTATATTTTAAGCGGCAATATTTGCCGCTAAAGATAAAGTTAATAGAGGCAAAAACAAATAATTTGCTACTAAAGGTATCTTTAGCGAGAAACTTATAGAGGCGAAAAATAACGAGTATTAGCGGCAAAATTAAGATTTTTAGTGTTAAATTCTTTGCCGCTAAAGATACTATTTCTTGTAGTGTTTTTTCTACAAATATCCGAGCCAGTGCCCCTGTCTGTTTGTGTTATATCCCTGAATGCCAGAAGTATTCAAACTTTGTGACGAATCATATTTTGGGTTTTTGCTCTTTATGACGATTCATTTTGTGGAAGACTTTTTTGGGAAGATAATGGATATATACAATTCATCACGCCTGTTACCCGATACATACAAATAGTTAATATATAAACTACTTTAGTCTAGCCCGGTTCTAGTTATAGAAAACCCCCTCAAAAAACACAAAGAGATAAGCGTTCCATTCCAAGTCCCGGCTCAAAGTCACGGGTACTTTTTAGTATTCAGTCACCTAATAAAATGCTAGATTTAGATTGAAAGTCAATATTGATTTAGGGTTGTCGATTAAACCCCAATACCTACCAGTAAAAAGGCATTTTAATAGTAGATTTTCAATATTCTCGTGTTTAATGAAGTTCACAAACCTAACATATATAGTTGTGAAGACACTTTTTATTTTTTTCCAAAGAAGACACTTTCTTTTACTGAAGTTTAGTTTTGTAAGAATTGTTTTTCAGAAAAATTTCCATAAGCCACGTCATGATTATATGTCTTGATATATAATTACTCATCAGGGGGCGGAGCCAGGATTAGTCACTAGGAGGCAGGGGCGGAGCTGTGTGGTGCCCGGGGGGTCCATGGCCCCCCCTGATTTTTCAAAAAAAAATAATCTATAACTACCCTAAAAAAAAAAAAAAAAAAAAAAAATTATTAGTAATTAACCCTTAAACTTTTAAAAAATATTCATTTGGCCCCCCCTAATTTTTAAAATTTATTTTATTTGAATATAAATTATTTTATTTGTAATGTAATATTTTTTTTATTTTTTTACAACAAAATATATAGTATTTTGTATTAAAAAAATAATTTATAGAATAATTAATTAAAAAGTTAATATTGGGAGTTATATTGCAATATTTACACAATATAGGAAGTTATAGTGCATTTTTGCATAATATAAAGACCTATTTTTTAATTTTTGCATAATATATAGACTTATTGTGTAAATACGGTTAAATTTTTTTTTTCGGAGGCGTTGCCCCCGAACCCCCTTGGCCCCCCCTAACGCTAATTCCTAGCTCCGCCCCTGCTAGGAGGGGCCAAGGGGGTTCGGGGGCAACGCCTCTGAATTTTTTTTTTTTCGAGTTATGTGCAATATAAGTCCTTATATTAAGTAAAACTGTAAAATAAGTCCTTATATTTTACAAAATTACACTATAAATCCTATATTAGGTAAATATTACACTATAAGTCTTATATTAAAGAAACATTGCACTATAAATCTTAATATTAATTTTTTTTAAATTAATTATTCTATAAATAATATAATTATGAGGTTAATAAAATAAATTTTAAAAGTTAGGGGGGGGGGGCAAAAGACGATTTTATAAAAATTTGGGTTAATAAATAACTATAATTAATTTTTTTTTTAATTAAGTACTAAAAAAAAAAATTAAAAGTCGGGGGGGGGGGGGGGGCATGGACCCCCTTGGGGTATGCATGGCTCCGCCCCTGTTACTCATAACGTAATTTAGATTCCTCATGACTCGTCAAATGTTGAGAATGGCCAAATAAACATGCCTTCGCCCACTATATTAATTCGATCGGCATTAAATATGAAGTGACCGTTGAAACCGAGGATAAACTCATTTAGGTAAAAGAGGAAAAAGGGCGTAAGAGCACCTTGGTTTATTGTTTTAGAGTCTCCATTACCCTAGTTAGGATCCAACTAGATAAAACCAACAAAACTCATATAACCCACCCCCCCTACCCCTTTCTTTGTATCGATACATTTGCAGAACCCAGCAGCAGAGCTCCCCACCCCCTCCCCCCTTCACTGTGAGCTCTCCACCACCGTCGAAAAACCAGATCCACCACCACCTCATCCCGTCTGCTTGTCTTCTCTCCGAGCCACCACCTCGAACAACAAGATCCACCACCACCATCTTCCCATCTGCTTGTCTTCTCTCCGAGCCACCACCTCCAACAACACGTCGCCACCACCACCACGAAGAGCACCCCGTCTCCGAGCCACCACCACCACGAAGAACCAAGCCGTCGCCATCATCGCACCAGATCGAGGACCACCAGAGCCACCACGACGAAACGATACTGCTGCGATTTCGAGGCCACCACGATGGAGACTGCGCCAGCGCACCACCACACCAAGCCATCGCCGTCGTCATCACGAAAAACCAGAGCCACCACGACGAACCGCGCTTCTGCAACCCTCACCACCACTTCTCGCCACCAACTCGCGCCACCACATCGAATCAGAACCACCAACAACAACCCCAACACCAGATCGAATCAGAAACACCAGCAACACCACTACCCTGCAACACTACCACCAACACCAGATCGAATCAGATCCACCGCCAACAACCCCACCTCAGTACCACCACGACCAACACCAGCCACCAGCGCACCACCACGCACCAGCATTGTTCCAACCAGCGACGACTTTCCCAACCCCACCAGTGACCTTCCCAACCCACCAACGAGCTTCCCAACCCCACCAGCAACACCCCACCAACCCCACCAGCAACACCCCACCAACCAGTTTATTTTAGGGTTTAGTCTGATATTTTAGGGGGTAAATTGAAATTTTAGGGGGTATGTCCCCCTGTTTTGGACTGCCTTGGACAATATGGACTCTAAATAATATGGACTTAACTTAAAAAACGGTAGGCCCGAAAAATTAAAATAGAGGGAATCTACCCCCGAAAAATTAAAATAGGGGGAATCTACCCCCAAAAAATTAAAAATAGCGGGTGTGCACCCCCTAAAAACGTGAACCTAACCAGGAAAATTTCTAGTTAGGCTCTTAAAAAACATAAAACAAAACCGGGCCCTTAAAATTCTCTTTTTGAATTTTAGGCCTCAAAAGGTATATTCCTCATTCATTTTTTATTAAAATAATTTTTGTTAAATATAAAAACATTATAAAACTAAGGGTGATTTACCTATACAGTCCACAGAGGATGGCTGATTGCCCATCAGGTCCAACCCACCTCAAATGGCCATCCTGCCCTTATTACCCCATTAATTAGAATTTAGTTACCAAAACAATTTTCCCTGATTCTGTGCAATTAGTAAAAAATTAGTAATCCATTAATTAGAATTTAGTTACCGAAACAAATTTCCATGTATCCATGCAATTAGTCAAAAATTAGTAACCCATTAATTAGAATTTAGTTGCACAAATATTATGTATTGGGTAATAAAAACGGGGGTGGGTAATGTTTGTTTTTGTGATGGGGTGTCTTTAAAAAATGATGGTACACGGAACACTTTTTTGATGGTGTGTTCGAGCAAAATGATAGGTTACGCTTTCTGTCGAGTTAAAAGGGGGTGGGTTACCTTTGTTATTTTGATGGTTTGTGCGTTAAGAGTGATGGTGTGTATAAGTTACATATGTAAAAACTCAGCAAGTTTGAACAACTAAATATAAGCTCTAGATCCGTCAAATCTGTACTTCTTCGAAATCGTATTCAATCTGATTTGATTGGGGTTCGTGTTGTTGTTTAAGCCTTAATCTATAAGTCTTCGTTTGTAGATATCTTGAAAAAAAATCTGCAGCATCCGCCATTCACGAATAGAAGAACCATGAACAGATTGAGCACCATCGGATACAACAACAATCTTTCCAGCGAGCACAAAAACAGAGCACCACTACGACGAAAGACCACCAACGACAGTGCAACTCATTCACCGGAGTGCAACTCATTTGCCAGAGTTATTTCACAGTGCAGAAGGTGGAGAAGGGCGGCTTGGATTCGGGTAGATTGGAAGAAATGTTTCCTCATTGTGGGAGGGGGTGGAAGAGAAGAAATTGGATTGGATGCCATTAAGAGATATGCTACTTAAATGGAATTAGTTAATTGCGATAATCATGGAAAGATTTGGTATTATCTGATTATGGTGAAGGGTAACGATTGAATATTGTAAAATTCGCTGGACCTGCTAGGGAAAAAATCAAGGGCTGGACCTGATGGGGGTGGATAGTTGGGTTGTAGGACTTAATGAGTTAATATCTCTAAAACTAATCTTAAATTTAAAAATATTACACCTCCCCTCCAAAAAATAAATAAATTAAAAATTTCAGATACATGTATAAGAGATTTATTACATGATATTTATCGTGTTTTGTAAGGTCGTCTTACAAAATCACCATCAATGAAAATTTATTACAAGATAATTATCAATTAGATTTATATTTCTCTTTACCACTTTTCTAATGCCAATGACCAATTCGCTAAAAAATTGGGAAACCTTAGTTGAATACTATATTTCTACTCTATTAATTTGGGGAGTTTTGATAGAATATTGTTGAGATCAATCAGAATATAGTTCTTGTGAGTGAGTGCAAAAGAAAAAGATTATGGAATATGCAATTCCTAAACATAACTAACCTCGCAATAGAACCTTAAAGTACTTAATCGTATGACTATAAGGGATCCTTGCCAGCCGTCATAAGAAAATCTACATTGGTATTTCTGTAATGGTCGTCAATCATACTCCCACTTAAGATGATATATATGTTTAGATTATTTCTTATATGTTTGCATGATATTCACGACAAAGTAGAAGCCTGGTTCTTCTATAAAGACATGGGGAATCACTGTTAGATGTTTAAACTTATCACACCATATGAGATAGACCTGATGTTGTCTAACCACTAAGTTCACTTTAATATAACATTTATTTCTTCAGTCTTTTAATTCTTTTGGACGTTTTTATTCTTGATCAACTTTTGAGATAACATCCTCTACCTATTTTAAAATAGAAGGGGTTTCGATTGGGATAGAATCGAATATGGTCCATGTAGGTCTCTAGTATTGATCAATCTTGGATCTTTTAATTTAGACTTAAGGTCCAGTCTTCTAATTCTTCTTTTGGAAACTGCTAAATATAATATTTTCTGAAAATAGGTGCAATATCACCTTTTATACCTCTTTTTCTTCCAAAGGAATGAAATCTAACTTATACATATAAATACTACAATAATATCAAGAAGCTCGCAAAACTGAGATTAAAGGTTCTAGATAGTATACATTTCTACTATATTGTCTATACATATCACACCTCCACACTTCCTCTTTACTTGTCCTCAATCAAATGCAAGAATGTAACATATGAAATGTAAAAGTAAGAATAATATCATGTAAAAGATTTAAGAAATTCTTGAAAAAGTAATATCAAGAAGTAGCATTTAAGTTAAGCAATAAGATAAGCATGCATAAGAGGAAATCGAGTCAACCTAATTGTAAGATATAAGGGTTGTCTAAGACATGAATTTCATAAAATATTCAAATAATAATGTACAAAAACATTTTTAATACTAAGATTTAGCATGAGCAAATATATAAACATAGCATTATATATACATTTACATCCTTACATGAAAACACACACACACACATACACACACACACATATATATCGACTGATAATTTCTCCCTCATTTAGTAGTAGGTTAAATTTAGAATGTAATTCTCCTTAAATTTCAAGTTTTCCATGCTTTCCTGAATGTCTCTAACAGTATCTAATCTTATCCTCTAGTATGTGAAAATGACTGATCTGACGATAATGGGCTCATGAGTATCTAGTTTACCCTTTTCAGAGAAAATATCACTTTATTGCTTCAAGAAGAGATCCGGGTATTTTTAGCTCTTCAAATGCTTCAGATGAAGCTCTTAAGAAGAAAGGGGGGGGGGGGGGGAGTTTAATTTTTAATTCTTGTGTTGTGAGCTTAATTCATTTATTTATATAATAGAATAGTTCTATTCCAGCTTAAACTTTTTTATTAATGCAACACTAATTTCCTTTAATTAATAAGAGTGTTTAGATAATACTATATTATTTTTCTTATTTATAATATCAATAAATAATAAAATATTAAATAAATAGCCATTAACTAAAAACAATACATTAACAAACTTATTTGTTATAAACACACCTCAATAAGATCATTTATTTAAAACATCCTTTGGCAAAAATATCCTTATATAATTTTTTTTATTTACACTATTATTTATCATATATATTTAACCACCCTACTACTACTACAACCACCACCAAAACTACAACCACCACCACCACCACCATCGACTTCTACTAATTCCATCACACACGCGCGTTTGTGATTTTATTAAAAATATCATAACTAATTCTTAAAAAATCTGAAAAAATAGAACAATTGCATTTTTTTGGATGAGACAAATTAATATTTACGTCTATGATTTTTTTCGCATAAATGAAATTCATTATTTGTTCCAAACAAATATATCATTCTTCTAAACAATGAATTTCATGTTTGTGGAAAAGATTCAAAAAATTTGAAAAAATTCATATACGTAAATATAACTTTGCCACGTTCAAAAATATAATTTTTTTTTAAATTTTTTTTAGAATTAGTTATGATTTTTTTTTAAATCACGGACACGCGTGTGTGATGGAATTAGTTGTTGTTGTTGGTGGTGGTGGTGGTGGTGATGGAGGCGGTGGTGGTGGTTGTAGCGGTGGTCAAATTTTTTTGCATGTTGGTGGTGGTGGTGTGGTAGTGGTAATGACCGAAAGTAATGGTGACCGGAGGAGGTGGTGTTCTTTTATATGTTTTATATTAAAAATTAAATAAATATTACATTAAAATAATATATAATAGTTAAAATAAAGATAGTTTAGGTATAGAAAGATAGATGTGAGGTTTTCAATAAATATTTAGTTTAGTGAGTATGTTTTTAAATAAAATAGACTACTGAAGACATTTTCTATAATTAGGTACTTTTATTAGATAATTTTGAACAAAAATCCCGTAGATAATAACACTTTTGCATTAATTAATTATTTTCTGTTTAATGAAATATAACTTATTATTTTTTATTTTAAATAAACAATAATTAATTTTCCTTTTCATTTGTTTTCTCTTTAACATATAATCTATATCTAGCAACCTTGCTAAAATTATTTGACATTTAGAAGAGGGACCAAATGACATATCTACCCCTTATTTAAAAGTGTATTAAATTAAGTTTATTAATCGTTATACTATAGAAATACAACTGAAGTTTGTTAGGTACATTATGTTTTATAGAGGGTTGATTAATTGTGATCCTTGTCATCGATCTACCAAGTTGAAGTGACCAAATTACACTTCTACTATTCCACTAATAGACTTCTGAGTCTATGTCATATGTAGCTATCATATGTAGTCTAGTATAGTAGCGTTGATGTCTCCTCATTTGTGATAATAAAATATACTCATGAGACATTATTTTAGGCTTATTTATTAGTTTATAGGTTGATTTTAGCTTATTTTAGTACACTTTCCTATTTTGGGTCTTGATTTGTAGAATTATTATTTTTAGAGCATATTGGGTTTAATTGTTTATTTAGTGTGAAGCTTTAAAGATAATTATGGAGATTAATTAGAGTCCAAGTCAAAGACAACAACTTATGGAAAGGGATTTGCATGGAAATTGGAGAAAAGGAAACAAAGGCTAAAAAGATGGAAAAGGAAAAGTTGCCTAAATCTGGGATTCTGCATACACGTCCAAATATATGCGTTTTTACCTAAGAAATAGGCCGAATTTGGTAATTTCCTTCTATAGGGTCAAGATAATTCTGTTGCGATTCTTTTGGTATCTTATGGAGCTCAATCCGACCAATAACGAAGAAGATACACTCAAAACAGCGCAACAGTGTTTATCTTTATTTCTTTACGAATTTGAGTTGGGCTAGAAGTCCATTACTTAACTTATCTCTAAAGAAACGAATTAGGTCAACCTATACACTATAAATACAGCCTCTTAACACTCTTAAATCATCCTTGGTGAAACCTTAAGCCAGGAGGAAGCTTACAACTCAAGAGAGAAGTCTGGAAGGAGCTGTTCATCAACAATGTCTTCTTCTACCTTTAGATTTGTAATTTCTTTCTTTTCTTTCATGAACTAATTTTCTTTAGCTTAAGTTTTAGCATTAATGTATGAACCCTAGTTTTGATTGACATCTATCTAATTTGGGAATTTAATGTTTTAAATAGAATTATAGTTTTTATTCTCTGTTTATGTGTTTGGATTTATATTCTGTGTTCTTGTGGACTGCAGCCATTAGAATTACCATCTAGTAATTAGGATACCATTGACAACGGTGTTTAATTACATGTTTAGCACATAATGTTTAGTTTTAGGTTTGATCTGACAACCCAACCTAGCTAGATAATCACTATGGTTTAGTCTTTATGACTATTTACCAATTACAGGAAAAGTTTGCTTAGGAAGCCTTATTGACACAGCTAAATCCTATTTTAAACTACCGATAGCATATTGGGACCGATTAGGGAAATACTACATAATTCACCCTTACATGTTTAGAACGGCAAAACTAGTGGGGATTACATGCTAATAACTTAAGCTATATTCTCATATCACTTCTCTTTCATATTTAATTTCTGTCTTTTAATTCTTAGTTTAAAGTTTAGTTAATTATTATCTCAATCCATCTTTATTTGTTTTTACTTTTACTTGCGTTTAGTTGTTCTAGCTTGATTATTTACACTTGATATTTGCATAAGATTCTTCTAACCTTCGTAGTCTCTGCGGAACGAATCTCAATCTAAAACTTGCATACGATCTGTATACTTGCAGAACCGTGTAGTTCTAGGGTGTTTTTGCACTTTATTTATACCTTATTTTATCACACCCTAGGCCCCACCAAGTTTTTGGCGCCGCTGCCGAGGACTACATCGTTAGTCCTTGTGCATATATCTTGTGCTTTTATTTTTAGTTAGTTCTATTTTACGCTTTTGTTTTTAGTTTTTGTTTTTCAGATTTAGTTACAGATGGAGAACCCAAGGAGACTTGAGCTACCCATCGAGTTCAGAGTGGAGCCACGAGGAATTCGCGCTCCAGAAATCCAAGCCGCTAAATTTAAACCTGATCCAGGGATGCTAACTCAATTTGCATCTCATGGATTATTCAGCGGAGTTGCACATCAAGATCCAATCCGATATATTCAGAAATTCATGCAGATCTGTGATGCTTGTATCGTAAGAGGAGTTACTAGGGAGCAAGTATATTACCTGATGCTCCAGTTCTTCTTGACCAAATGTGCAAGCGATTGGTATGATACCCTATACCCTCATGTTATTCCAGATTGGGACAAGCTTCAAGCAAAATTCCTAGACCGTTTTTATCCGGTTAGTAGACGTTTAAAAGATATGTTGGAGCTTGAACAATTTATACAGAAAGAGGAAGAGAGTTTGGGTGAAGCATGGTTACGATTTACAGATAAGAAGGCGAGATGTCCATATCATAGATCCTCGCCGGAATATTACTTAACCTTGTTTTATGGAGGCCTTAATGATAAATCAAGAGAAAAAGCAGATTCGTTAGGAAACGCAGGTTTTGTGTTATTAGCTCCTGAAGAAGCTGAGTTGGGGAGAGAGAGAATTATTGAGAACGAGAGAAGTTGGCCAAAGAAATCAGCAAATGAGAACACTTCAGAATCTCTGATGCTTAAAGAACTGGCTAAACAACTCGAAGAGCTAACTGAACAAGCCCGAATAATTGCTAAGTTAAATACGGTACGCACAATTTCTTCGTGTCCTGGTTGTGGATCAAGAAATCATGTGTGGGATGTATGTATGAATAATCCAGCAGTAGCTTCCGTTCAATATCCTCAAGATAACTATTACTCTAATGTTTATGATTGTCCTCAAGAAAGCTACACTAATTATCAACAACCTCCACAACAAAAGAGTTGGGTCAGAAAGCATGAAACTTATCAGCAATCCCAACTTCAATCTTATAATCCACCACAACCTATTCAGAAAAAGGCACCCATTGTTAAAACTTGTCAAGAACCAAAGAAAGATCCACCTAAACAATCAATGCAATTGGCAAAACAGGAACAACTCCAAAGCTTAAGTTCGAGTATGGCTAGATTAATGCAAACAGTTGAGAAGAAAATGAGTCATAGCCAACAAAAAGTTCGAACCCAAGAGAAGATTATAAAGTAACTAGAGCATACTATATCACAGATGGCGAGTACATTACAAACTAGGCCGAAAGGGCAACTCCCAAGTGATACTATTGCTCCTAGAGATGATTCTTGCCATGCAGTTGAATTGCGAAGTGGAAAACAACTACCTCCACCAAGACCAGAACCAGAACAAGAACCAATCCCTATTCCAGAACAAAGGGGCGAAGAAATAATCAAAGATACAGTCGAGGAGGTAGTTAAACCAAAGAGTGTCCAAGCCGAGACACCTGAAAAGACAAGAAAACCAGTGGAACTCAATACACGCCCTCCGCCACCATACCCTTCACGTGTCAGAAAGAAGGACAATGACATGGAATTCAAGAAGTTCATTGACATGTTGAAGAAATTGGAGGTTAATATACCACTTGTTGAAGCTCTCAAGAGGATGCCAACCTACATGAAATTCATGAAAGACATTCTCTCCAACAAGCGGAGTATAGAGACTGGGGAACCAATTGGATTACCTAGGGAGTGCAGTGCTATATGTCAAAGTGAGTTGCCACCAAAGCTAGAAGATCCCGGAAGTTTTACAATTCCTATCGGCATTGGAGATAGTTGGACCGGGAAGGCATTATGTGGTTTAGGCGCGAGCATCAATCTCATGCCTAGATCCCTGTTCGAGAAGCTTAATATCGGAGAAGTGGTACCCACCTCTGTGGTATTACAAATGGCGGATCGCTCCCTCTCACGACCAATAGGTAAAATTGAAGATGTTTTAGTTAAAGCTGGCTCTTTTATTTTTCCTTGTGATTTTATTATCCTTGACTAAGACGCGGATAAGAATGTCCCCATCATTTTGGGTAGACCATTCTTAGCCACGGGGCGTACACTAATTGATGTTGAGAATGGTGAGTTGATCATGAGAGTACAAGGCGAACAGATACGATTCAATGTGTTTCAGGCTATGAAATTACCTAAAGCAAAAGATGAGTGCTTCAAAGTAGACGTCATCGGAAAAATTACACAAGAAGTCTTCAATGAAGCAAACTTAGATGATGATCTTGACGAAGCCTTAGCACTCGAATCACCAGAGGAACTCGAAATTTCCCCTGAAGATGTTGCTGCATTAAACGTGCGAGAACTACTTCGAGAACCAGGTGACATTGAACCAATGAAACAACCATCTATAATATGTCCACCTGTTCTCGAAGAAAAACCACTTCCAGATCACCTACGCTATGCATATCTAGGTACGAACAAAACTTTGCCTGTTATTATTTCTGCTAACCTTTTAGGTCCTCAAGAGGAGAAGCTACTTCAAGTACTTCGCGCAAACAAAGAAGCAATCGGATGGACTATTGCCGACATCAAGGGAATTAGTCCGTCCGTTTGCAAGCACAAAATCATTCTTGAGAACGAAGGTGGGCGATCTATAGAGGGACAGAGAAGACTCATGCCAGCTATGAAAGAAGTAGTGAGGAAGGAAGTTATCAAGTTGTTAGACGCAGGAATTATCTATCCGATTGCTAGCAGTGATTGGGTCAGTCCAGTACAATGTGTTCCAAAGAAAGGAGGTTTCACTACCATCCTTAATGATCAAGGCGAAGCCATACCATCAAGACCAGTTGTGGGGTGGCGAGTGTGCATGGATTACCGAAGACTAAACAAAGCAACAAAGAAAGATCACTTCCCGCTGCCATTCATTGACTAGATGCTAGACAAACTTGCAGGGAGAGAATATTACTGTTTCCTTGACGGATATTCGGGTTATAATCAGATTTGTGTGGATCCCCTCGATCAACACAAAACAACTTTTACATGTCTGTTTGGTACTTTTGCTTATAGAAGAATGCCGTTTGGTTTATGCAATGCACCCGCCTCGTTCCAGAGGTGCATGATGGCTATATTTTGGGACATGATTGATAAATACTTGGAGGTTTTTATGGATGATTTTTCGGTGTTTGGAGATAGTTTTGACGACTGTTTGAATAATCTTGAGAAAGTCCTTGTGAGATGTAGAGAAAAAGACCTTGTGCTTAATTGGGAAAAATGCCACTTCATGGTTCAAGAGGGAATTGTGTTGGGACATAAAGTTTCGAAGGCCAGGATGGAGGTTGATCGTGCTAAAATTGAAGTTATCAAAACACTACCACCTCCAGTTTCTGTTAAAGGAGTGAGAAGTTTCTTGGGTCACGCAGGATTTTATCGAAGATTTATTAAAGATTTCTCCAAGATCGCCAAACCGCTTTGCTCTTTACTTGAAAAGGATACTCCTTTTAATTTTACTGAAGAATGTCTTCAAGCGTTTTTGACGATTAAGGAAAAACTAATCTCTACACCTATTGTTATACCTCCTGATTGGAAAGCTCCGTTCGAACTTATGTGCGATGCTAGTGATCACGCTATGGGTGTTGTGTTGGGACAGAGGAAAGACAAGATTTTCCACACGATTTATTATGCAAGTAAGACTTTCAACGCTTCCCAGATGAATTATACAGTGACGGAGAAAGAGATGTTGGCCGTGGTTTATGCCTTCGATAAATTCCGTCCCTATCTGGTTGGGAAGAAAACTATTGTATACACGGACCATTCAGCTATTAGGTACCTCATAGAGAAAAAGGACGCTAAGCCGCGCCTCATTAGATGGGTACTGTTGCTTCAAGAATTCGACATAGACATTCGAGACCGAAAAGGATGCGATAATCAAGTTGCTGATCATTTATCAAGGCTCGAAGGATCTGATGCAAACAAAGAACCGTTGTTGGTGAAAGAGGTATTCCCTGATGAACAACTTTTTGCTATTAAACGTGCTTTTGTGCCGTGGTATGAAGATCTAGTCAACCTCATTGTGAGTGGTGTCTTCCCCAAAGATTTCCACCCACAACAAAGACAAAGATTGAATCACCAGGCCAAACAGTATTATTGGGATGAACCGTACCTCTGGAAGATTTGTAGTGACCAAGTGGTTAGGAGATGTGTGCATGAAGGTGAAATGGAGAAAATCATTGAAAGTTGTCATAGTTCACCTTATGGAGGTCACTTTAAGGGCGATAGAACCGCAGCTAAAATTCTTCAATCCGGGTTCTATTGGCCTACCATACACAAAGATTGTCATCGTTTTGTCCAGTCATGTCACAGATGCCAACACACTGGCAATATATCAAAAAGAGACGCAATGCCACTTAATAATATTCTTGAAGTTGAGATCTTTGATGTATGGGGAATAGATTTCATGGGACCTTTCGTCACTTCCTATGGAAATCTTTATATTTTGCTTGCGGTAGATTATGTGTCAAAGTGGGTAGAAGCAGTGGCAACACCAAAGAACGATGCTCAAACTGTGATTAAGTTCTTAAAAACAAACATCTTTTAAAGACATGGTACGCCACGTGTGCTAATCAGTGATAAAGGTACCCATTGAGACATTTCCTTTGGAAGTTTGGAGTGAAACACCGTACTTCAACCGGTTATCACCCACAAACTAACGGTCAAGCTGAAGTTTCCAACCGAGAAATCAAATCTATTCTTGAGAATACCGTGAGTAAATCGAGGAAAGATTGGTCGTTAAAGCTAGATGATGCTCTATGGGCTTACAGAACAGCATTTAAAACACCAGTTGGGGCATCTCCATATCCCATGGTCTACGGCAAAGCGTGTCATCTACCGATTGAACTTGAAGCTCGAGCCTACTGGGCTATTAAAACTCTGAATCTAGACCCAGACTTGTCCGGGAAGCAAAGGATGATGCAGTTGAACGAGTTGGAGGAGTTTCGTTATCTTGCCTATGAAAATTCACGCCTTTATAAAGAGAAAACAAAGCGATGGCATGATAAACGGCTCCGTCCAAAACATTTCGAGATAGGACAAAAAGTTTTATTATACAACTCTCGATTTTCGAACTACCCAGGAAAGCTTAAATCCCGTTGGGGAGGACCTTACATTGTTACTAAAGTCACACCTCATGGAGCGATTGAGATTTAAAATCCACCCGAGCAACGGACATTCATGGTGAATGGCCAGCGTTTGAAGAGATACTATGACAGTGAGGACTTTGGGCGAGGAGAAAAAATCCTTCTCGTCGAATGCGCTTAGCCTGAGGTACACGTCTAACTCAAAGACGTTAAACAAAAGTGCTCTTGGGAGACACCCCTTGTTTTTAATTGCTTTTTAGATTAGTTGTTTTTGCTTTGTAGTGTATAATGTTAAGTTAGTGTACATTTTTAATTGTGTTTACAAGCTAATAGGAGAGAAAGGTAGTGTGTTATTGTGCAGGAAACGAGTTTGGGGTCAAAAAGGAAAAATCTGGAGGAATTCAAGACCTGGCGCGGACTACCCCGCGGACTACCCCATGGTCCGCAGGGATGCACCGTGCCCAGAAAACCCGTACCACGGGTCAGGTATCACGGGTTCCATCCAGAAAGCAAGAAAAAAATCGAGCGATAGGCGCGGTACACCGGACCCTAGTCCGCACGCCTCAAACGCGTGCCACGGGGTCGGGTACCACGGGTTTTTTGACGGAGCAGGCGCGGACTACCCCCTATACCGCACCCCTGGTCCGCAGGCACAAAATACGTGCCACGGGGTGCTACCATGGGTGCAATCCAGAAATCAAAAATTTGAAGAGCTGTAAGGTCCGGTACACCGCACGTCTGATCCGGTACACCGCAAGAGGCGGTTTGTGAAGGAATTCTTTTCCTAATCAAATTCTTACCTTATGAGATTAGCCCTAGCCTTCCATACATGAATTTTTAGACCCAAACTCTATATATACACCTTAAAGCTTGTGCAAACCTTCACAATTAACAGAACAACTCATCAAATCCTCTCCATCATCTTCCATAAACACAATTTCTTCATCAAATTCATCACACTACACCATCAAAACACCATCAGATTCAACAAGCTTTAAAAAGTTCTTCCAAGATCAATCAATTAACCTTTCTCTTTCATCAATTCCAAGCAACAACATCATGCTACACCAAATTTTCCTTAAACTTTTAATCCATCCTTGGTATAACTTAAGTTGTGGGTAAATCAAGCATGACTAACAGATCTGAAGCTATGGAATACAAGAGAAAGTGTTCAATCCTTGGGAAGAATAAGAAATTGCCTGGAGCCACCATTGAAAAACCCATCAATCTTGATGAGGTTTCTGAAGAATCAAAAGAAAAGGCACCAGCACAATCACTACCAAAGAAGAGATTAACTGCTAGAATGTCTATACCATCAAGGAGGCCTTTGAATAAAATAAAAATCCAAGACCAAGGTTCTTCTACCTCTTCCTCTGAAATTGTTTATGATCTTCCTCCTTGGGCTATCAAGTTACAGAACGAAGTTGAAAGATTACGTGAAGATAACAAAGACCTTTGGATAGAAATCATGTAGTTGGAGTCACAAGTAGAAGACTTGACCTTGTATAAGGATGTTGATGATTATACCGATCCTTCGGATGACGAGAACGATATGATGGATCTCTATGGCCAACCAGGTAGATCATTCTAATTTTTCTTAATAGCTTGTATGCATTAGGTAGTTTAGTTAGTTTTATTTTAAATTTTATTCCATGCTTGAGTCTTTTTCGAGTGGTGGGGACACGGCTCACTTTTGAGTTGGGGGTGGGGATTCGTTGTCCTCATCTTCTTTTCGTTTTTGCATAAAATTTAAATTTTTTAGGTTGAATTAAGGCATAGAATATCTTGAATGTACCTATTTGAGCATGATTTTATTAGGTCAATGATAGTAAGTAGTATGCTTTTGAAAGATGCAACAAATTTGTTTACATGCATGTATGAAAACATGAAATAAAGGATAGAAAAGTTAATGAGCAATGCTAAGAAATCACGTTGAAACTTAGGAATAGTTATTTGGTGTGTAGAACGTGAGGTTTAAAATTAGTTGAAAACCCACTTGTCTATGAACTAATAATGAAAACGTAACGAAATCCGGTAGTTAGAAAAATGACTAAGACAGTTCTTTCATGATAAAACACTTGAAGCCTTTAGACTTTCTCACCCTTTTGTTGGATATTGTTATTATTTATCCGTCTTAGCCCCTCTGAGCCTTTCTAAAGCCTTTTGTTTGAAACACATTATAATCCATACCCTAGTTTATAGGACTTATCTATATGACCCGCACTCGAATCGCAAAACCTGAGACACTCGTTTTAGAGCTTGAGTTTGGGGTGGTGGGTTTCATAATTAGATAACTTTGGGAATCTGGGAATTATCCTTGTGATTTTATTGATGATGAATTATTATTATTGTAACCCTTTGCCGGGGTAATAGTGAATGAAAAAGAAGCTACGAGCTAATTTTGTCAACAAGGGCATAAAAAGAAAGAATATATATATATAAGAAAAAAAATAGTGTGATATCTCAACATCAAAAGAGAATCATAACTATACAAAAGAAAAAATGAGATGAAAAGAAAATATATATTCGGACCGGTAAAGTGGATTTTATATCATCAATAGTTTTAATTGGGATTATTGGGGTGCACATTAAAAAGCATCAATAAATTTGGTTGAGTGAGAACATATTCGAGTGAAATCTCAAGCTCTAGGGCGATTCGTTGATGGCTAGTGAGGAGAGAGCCAAAAGCTCACTTTTCATTATCCAAATATACCACACCCGTCCTTAAGCCAAGTTATAACCAAGACCTTAGGATTTCTAACTACTAGGTGGAGAAACAATTGAGTTATTAGGTAGTAGGTAAGTGGACCATTCGATGCTATATTTGGGACCTATGAACAACCTATAGCCATTAACCTGAATTAAGTTATCATCCTCTCCTTCTGGCATTGTGAAATTAATCTTAACTAATATTTATGGAATGTTGATTACATGTATATTAGGCATATTTGTGCATTATTTCTTGAGCATTACTACATGAGATTTTTTGGATTTTATGCTCTAGGATAATTCATTATATTTTTTCTTGTTCTCCTCCGACTTCTTCTTGTTTATTTTGACTACCCTACTGATCTTTACTTTTATTGTATCGGGAGGATACAACTTTGAGTTGGGGGTCTTGATGTCTCCTCATTTGTGATAATAAAATATACTCATGAGACATCATTTTAGGCTTATTTATTAGTTTATAGGTTGATTTTAGCTTATTTTAGTGCACTTTCCTATTTTGGGTCTTGATTTGTAGAATTATTATTTTTAGAGCATATTGGGTTTAATTGTTTATTTAGTGTGAATCTTTAAAGATAATTATGGAGACTAATTAGATTCCAAGTCAAAGACAACAACTTATGGAAAGGGATTTGCATGGAAATTGGAGATAAAGGAAACAAAGGCTAAAAAGATGGAAAAGGAAAAGCTGCCTAAATCTGGGATTCTGCATACACGTCTAAATATATGCGTTTTTACCTAAGAAATAGGCCGAATTTGGTAATTTACTTCTAAAGGGTCAAGATAATTCTGTTGCGATTCTTTTGGTATCTTATGGAGCTCAATCCGACCAATAACGAAGAAGATACACTCAAAACAGCGCAACAGTGTTTATCTTTATTTCCTTACGAATTTGAGTTGGGCTAGAAGTCCATTACTTAACTTATCTCTAAAGAAACGAATTAGGTCAACCTATACACTATAAATACAGCCTCTTAACACTCTTAAATCATCCTTGGTGAAACCTTAAGCCAAGAGGAAGCTTACAACACAAGAGAGTAGTCTGGAAGGAGCTGTTCATCAACAATGTCTTCTTCTACCTTTAGATTTGTAATTTCTTTCTTTTCTTTCATGAACTAATTTTCTTTAGCTTAAGTTTTAGCATTAATATATGAACCCTAGTTTTGATTGACATCTATCTAATTTGGGAATTTAATGTTTTAAATAGAATTATAGTTTTTATTCTCTGTTTATGTGTTTGGATTTATATTCTGTGTTCTTGTGGACTGCAGCCATTAGAATTACCATCTAGTAATTAGGATACCATTGACAACGGTGTTTAATTACATGTTTAGCACATAACGTTTAGTTTTAGGTTTGATCTGACAACCCAACCTAGCTAGATAATCACTATGGTTTAGTCTTTATGACTATTTACCAATTACAGGAAAAGTTTGCTTAGGAAGCCTTATTGACACAGCTAAATCCTATTTTAAACTACCGATAGCATATTGGGACCGATTAGGGAAATACTACATAATTCACCCTTACATGTTTAGAACGGCAAAACTAGTGGGGATTACATGCTAATAACTTAAGCTATATTCTCATATCACTTCTCTTTCATATTTAATTTCTGTCTTTTAATTCTTAGTTTAAAGTTTAGTTAATTATTATCTCAATCCATCTTTATTTGTTTTTACTTTTACTTGCGTTTAGTTGTTCTAGCTTGATTATTTACACTTGATATTTGCATAAGATTCTTCTAACCTTCGTAGTCTCTGCGGAACGAATCTCAATCTAAAACTTGCATACGATCTGTATACTTGCAGAACCGTGTAGTTCTAGGGTGTTTTTGCACTTTATTTATACCTTATTTTATCACACCCTAGGCCCCACCAAGTTTTTGGCGCCGCTGCCGAGGACTACATCGTTAGTCCTTGTGCATATATCTTGTGCTTTTATTTTTAGTTAGTTCTATTTTACGCTTTTGTTTTTAGTTTTTGTTTTTCAGATTTAGTTACAGATGGAGAACCCAAGGAGACTTGAGCTACCCATCGAGTTCAGAGTGGAGCCACGAGGAATTCGCGCTCCAGAAATCCAAGCCGCTAAATTTAAACCTGATCCAGGGATGCTAACTCAATTTGCATCTCATGGATTATTCAGCGGAGTTGCACATCAAGATCCTCGTCTCCATTTATGTTCTCCTTTACCCTATTCACCTTCATACTTTTATTTGGTACATATAGTACATCCTCGTCAGCCTTTTTTGCTCAACCACGTCATTCGCCTCTTAACCATGCCTTTCTTCATCTCTCGACCATATATTCCTTTGTCGCTCGACCACACCGTTATTCGTATTGGATTGAGTAATGTTGTTTTAGCTATATTTGTAATAAGATTTTATATATCTCGCTTCCTTAAATGTAAAGATCCTTTCAACTTCTTTTTGAATCAACAAATATTTTTTCTTTTTCTCGATTTTGTATAATATTTCCTCTTCTTACTTTTGGCTTGAATACTACTTTGATTGTCTACTATATATTTTATTTTGAAGTCAGGTTAATAGTATTATTCCCTCTATCCCATTTTCTTAGGGAAGGAGAGAAATAATGACTTAAAATATTTTGAAGATAGAAAATTTATTTTTGTTTTGCGGTGTATTTGTGTCGGTGATTATTGGACGACTCCCTAATGTTGACTCTTACGGGTACCATGAAGAAATTTTAGGTTGCGACTTTCTTAGGTTGGAAATGATTAGCCGACCTCCTGGCTTCGACTCTAGGGGACCTAAAAGAAGTTTTAGTTGCGACTTTCTTAGGTCAGAAATGATTGGAAAGCACCCTAACTTTGACTATTTAGAAGTTCGAGAAGAAGTTTTAGTCATGACTTTAGAAATGATTGGCTAACCCCCTAGATTTTACTCTAAGGGTATCGGAAATAAATTCTAGTCGCAAATTTTCTTAGGTCAGAAATGATTGGTCATCCCCTTAGCTTCGCATCTCAGGGACTAAGAAGAAGTTTTATTTATGACTTTCTTAGGTAGAAACTGATTTACCAACCCTCTAGCTTCGAATGTTAGGGGTCCAAGAACAAGTTTTAGTCGCAAATTTTTGGTCAAAAATGATTGGTCGACCTTCTAACTTTAACTCTTAGGGGTCCGGGAAATTTTTTAGTATCAACATTCTTAGGTTGGAAATGATTGGTTGACCCCCTAGCTTCAACTCTTAGGGGCCCGAGAAAAAGTTTTAGTCGCGACTTTATTAGGTTGGAGATGACTGGTTGTCCCCTTACCTTTAACTCTTTGGGATCCGGGAAAAAGTTTTAGTCGCGACTTTCTTAGGTCATAAATGATTGGCCTTCCCCTAGTTTCGACTATTAGGAGTTCAGAAAGAAGTTTTAGCCGTGACCTTTTGTTGTCAAGTATAATGATTTCTATTAATGTAAAAACTGTCAATACAATGTATATCAGGTTAGCCCATAACTGAAATGCTAACACTAGATCAGCGCTCCCTTTTCCCAGATGTTATAAATCAATATGTATGTAGAATAAACTCAATGTTTACTAAAAAATAAATAGATATGGATATGAGATATAGATCAAACAAATAAGTAATCATAACCCCTTTAAGGATGGCCTTATGCGACGAAACCACCATCTCTAATGTTAGGCGGTGTTTGTTTGCATTTAATGAGATCTTAATCTGGTTAATTAAGACACTGAACCAATAAGATTGTTTGTTTTTCTTGAATAGTTCAGATCTGAATAACTTTTAACTGATCTGTTTCATTAAGATTTAAAACTAAGTTTGATTCATTCAGTCACTGCCTCATAATAAAATAAGTTATACTCATATATTATTCAACATTCAATACTTATCACATAAAAAATCAAACGACACCTTAGTCTATTTAATCCCTTTTAAATAAATATTTTGACTATAGGTAAAATAAAGATGAGTAAATAGAATGGTCCATCTTCTCGATAGTTTTCACAATAATACTTTGAAAAACCCTAGCAGAACGCTCCTCTCTCTTTCTTTTTTCCGCCGCATTTTTTCCAAACTCAAACCGTCCGCTATCGCCGATTCCCTAGCTTGTGATGTCGGCCTCCCTCTTCTCTCTTTTTAGTTTTCCATCTCCATTTTCCCCCTTTTCTTTTTATTCTTTTCCCTTTTTCCCTCCCTTCAGGTGTGTCCCCCCCCCCCCTCCACCAATGAAGCATCATTCTCTTCCACTAGTGGTGACACTTTCCCTTTCTTCCTCCATCATAACCCACCTATACTCAAGACATTATCTCGTCACTTAGGTAGATCTACCAGATCCGGCCCATTTCTCCCAAAAACACCCATCAGACTGCTCACTTCCGGTCCTTTGGGGGTTTCCATGGGCGGCGACCGCACTCACTCTATTTTGGATGTTAAGTTTGGCTTTTGGGTTTCACAGTGGGTATTGTGGGTGTTCAACATTTTGTTTGGGCTTTGTGGGTCCACATCATTGTGGATCGTGAGCTGGTTCTACTTTATGCCTCTCTCTGCCAATCTTGGCCGTTATAGTCTAGGTCGAAGCCGGTGGTTCAAGAAGTTATCTTGTTTGTTTCGTGTATTGGGTTTTACCTTTTTACTGCGTTTGTACTTCACTATTTTACTTTATACAGGTTAATCCTACTGGATGTTGGTGGTGGTTCACTTTTGGCCTGGCGTTTTTTTTTATTGAAATTTGCCAAGGGAAGTCTCAGGTGTTTGCCGTTTACTCGAGGAGTTCCTTGTTTGGATTTTTACTGCTTTAACCTGGGTTGCGATAGTCTGACTTTCCTCGATGAGTTTAGGTCGTGCTCCTTTGGTTTCGTTTTCGATTTGGTCCCCCCTTTCCATATCCACCTCTTTCACCCTCTAGTGTGGTACATTTACGACTCTTGCTGGTTGTGCAATCTCCTGAGTGTGGTTGCTTGCCTACTTTGTGTTTTTTCACCGATTTGTCGATTGCTTGGTATTTGTTTCGTTGATCGATCTTTAATTCTCTTCGGACGATCGAAATGAGTTTTGGGAATCGTCGAGTTATACGAGATATTAGAGCGCTCTCCTGCTTGGCCTTAGTGTGTGTTATCTTACCTGTAATGTTTTCTTTGTCTTTTGTTTGTTTTTGTATCAGGTTGGTTAGTCAACCTTACTATTGTTTTTTGTTGCTTAAGGGAGATTATGAATAGTATTATATCCTCAACGCAATCGACTTTCATTAAAGGCCGAGTGATACAGGATAACATTATTATAGCGCAAGAGATATCTTTCTTTATGAGTAGGAAACGGAAAAGAAAAAACACATGGCTGCAATAAAAATTGATATGGCAAAAGCTTACGATCAGGTAAGATGGGATTTTCTTTTTAAGGTTTTAAATAAACTAGGTTTTAGCGAAACTTGGATAAATTGGATGAAGAATTGTATCACTTCAGTCTCTTTTAATATCAATTTAAATGGTGAAAGACTCGAGAAGTTTAACCTGGGTTGGGGTCTTAGACAAGGTGACCCCCTCTCACCCTTTCTTTTTTCTATTATGACTGAATCTATTATTAGCATTATCGATCACTATATAGATAACAAATCGATCAAAGGTATAAAAATTAACATGAACTGCCCGACGATTTCTCACCTTTTGTTTGTAGATGATTTTTTTTTCTAGATTTGGAAGACATGAATATGGACCATTTCAAGGAATGCTTAGATACCTATTGCTCGGGGTCTGGACAACAAATCAATTTCCATAAATCAGCCATCCTTTTTAGTAGAGAAACACCAGACGATATAAAGAATAAAATTACAACAAAAATGGACATCACAGAGACAGAAGATTTGGGATATTATCTTGGAATTCCACTTTGCCATAAAAGGTCAAAAGTGGAATCTCTAGAATGGATAGCGAAAAAGGTGTTCAAAAATACGGAAGGTTGGAAAGCGAAGCTACTTTCAGAAGGCGGCAAAGAAGTACTCATTAAAGCAATACTTCAAGCCATCCAAAACTATTACATGTCTATTTTCTCTTTTCCTATTAATTTTTGCAATAAACTTATTTCAGCCATTTCTAATTTTTGGTGGAGTTCAGGTGAAAGAAACAGGATACATTGGGTTGCATAGGAAAAAATTGCAGTAAGCAAATTAATAGGGGGATTGGGTTTCAAAGATTTAAAGAGAATGAATATGGTTCTACTAGCAGCTCAAGCATGGAGACTGATGAATAGTCCGGATAACCTAGCAGCGAGATTACTCAAAGGTATCTATTTCAATAAATCTAACCTTTTGACCTGTAAACTCAGACAAAGTAGGACATGGAGCTGGGCAAGTATTATAGAAGGCAGAGACTTCATAACAAAACACGGAATAAAGATGATAGGAAACGGTAGAGATACTAATATATGGAACGAGAAATGGATAGATACCAATTGGAAATTAGAAAAACCAGAAGGAACGACTATTACAAAAGTCAACGAGCTAATAAAGGAAAATAAGGATGAATGGGACTTGGAGAAGTTAGACAATCTCTTTCCCGAACCAATTATACATCTGATAATGAAGACTAAGATAAAAGATTTTGATACAAAGGATAAGTTCATTTGGCCTTTCTCGAGAGATGGAAAATTCGATACAAAAACAGGGTATAAGGTTATAACAGAAGAGAAAATAGTTAATAAGGCATCAACAACGGGAACCAAGGTAATGCAAGAATCAAAAATATGGAAAACAATATGGGGTTCTAATATTCCAAAAAAGATCAAGTTATTTATGTGGAGATTGGTCAATAATGCAATTCCCACTAGAAACAATTACATAAGAGAAAATATGCGGATGCTACGAACTGCTTATGGTGTAATCATAATAGTGAAGATGTAGAGCATCTAATTCTCCATTGTAATATGTGTAAGGACATATGGGCAGGGTCCATTCTACAAATAAAAATTCAAGATACATTTGAAGACAAAATAGAGAATTGGTTTTTAAAGATTATCCACACTTTAACTAAAGGAGGCTGGGAAGAAAAAGTAGTATGAGATTTTATTATGATCAACCTTTGGAACATCTGGAAGGCAAAGATGAAAGCAATACACGAGGGGATTACAGTATATGGTACAGGGATCAATATTGCATCAAAGAAATTAATGCAGGAAGTCCACGGGATTAATTGGATCACGGAAAACTATAAAGGCTTCAACAAAAAAGAGGAGGCAAACACAGACACAAGCAGAGATGAACAAAATCAAGACCTCTTTTTTTTGTGACGCGTCTTTCTCGAACAAATGGGAACCCACGAGGGCAGCAATTATAGGAGTACACAACAATAATAATACATCATTTGAACACAACTTTAACCTGGATTGCAAATCGGCCCTAGAGGGAGAAGCTAACGCATTTCTTAAAGCTACGCAATTAGGTGCAAATTTTCCAAGGGAAAAGATAGTGATATACTCAGATAACCTTGAGATTATTCAAGGTTAAAGCAGGTGTAAGCAGCACGTTGGAATATCCAACCCATTCTGCGCAAGATTATCCACAACGCTGAAGAGCTCGGGCAAGTTTCTTTCCATCACGTCAGTCGGAAGCTCAACATCAAAGCGGATAAGCTCGCGAAGGAAGCTAGGCACGTGGCAACTATTTTACGTCGGAATGCATTTAGTATTTCCGACTTGTCTTCTAGATTTAGTAAATTAGGAATCGGTTGATCGGTTTTCTTTTGTTTTGGTGCCTAGGCACCTCCCAACGTCCAAAAAAAAATATTAACAACTTAAAAAAAAATCGATAAGAAACCAAAAAGAAAAGTCCATTAAAAAAGAAGAGTTTTTTTTACTTCTAACCTATTTAAAATAAATAATTGCATGAAAAACACATTTGAAAAAATATTTGCGAAAGTAACGTATAGGCGCTCCTCCGAAGAGCGTCTCTGACTTAATCGATAATTAAAAAAGCCCATTAAGCTAGCCCAATATTTATAATACTGAGGCGTTCCTCAGAAGAGCGCCTCTACTGTAAAAAAAAAATATTTGTTAGGCCATCGATCTGATTTCAACATGATAATTGTTTCACACATTAAATATTGGGCTAGCTTAATGGGCTTTTTTAATTATCGATTAAGTCAGAGGCGCTCCTCGGAGGAGCGCCTATATGTTACTTTTGCAAATATTTTTTCAAATGTGTTTTTCATGTAATTATTTATTTTAAATAGGTTAGAAGTAAAAAAAACTCAAAAAAGAAGATAAAAAATAAAAATCCATAAATTGGGGAATGGAGGAATAAAGAAAGAGAGGAGCGTTCTAAAATACACGCACCCATTGGAACTGTCCCACCCACTTATTTGCCCCTTTCTTTCTCTTCTCTACACTCTCCCATTAGCAGACCGACCCCCTCCCCGCTCCCCCCCTAACCGTAGCTTTTCAACATAAACACTTAAATTTAATAAACAATTGATACGTTAGGGCTCGGAACCTTTTCATCTTTCTTTATATATTATTAAATTAAGAACTAGCTTTTTTGAATTTTGATATCGCTACATATTTGATATCAAGGGCAACGGTTAATACAAACAGAACTGGAGAGCGTAGATTAAGAAAATGTCTGAAGTCGATCATTTACTCACTAAGAAAGTCGCCGACCGTTACCTTAAACGGGAGGTTCTTGGTGAAGGTACCTACGGTGTTGTTTTTAAAGCCATCGACACTAAGGTATACACATAATCATATCTGTGTATATTCTATAATCTGTATGCACCTTTATATGTTTTATTTTTTTCAAAATTTAGGGTTTCTGGTAAGAACAATTTGAATTTTGATTAATAATAAAGACCCAAAAGTTATTTTCTATTTTCAAAAAAATGAGGTAGTTTATGGGGTATTCTATTCAATTTACTTGAATTAAGCTATGTAAATGATTGGTTAAAATTAAAACGGATTAGAATTTTGGTTTCTGCGTGAGATGTATACATGGTTATCAATGGTTTAATATGGTGAATTGCACTATTGGTCCCTGTGTTATTCATTAACATTTCAAATCTACTGATCTACATTTGCTACTTCTTAAAGCATAATACAAGGACCAATGCTGTTACTTACCTTTTCCCTATCTGGGTCTGTGAATGATTTTATAATGAAAGATAATTCTGCAGACAGGGCAAGTAGTAGCTATCAAGAAAATCCGTATTGGGAAACAGAAAGAAGGGGTAAATTTCACAGCATTACGAGAAATCAAGTTGCTAAAAGAGCTTAAAGATCCTAATATTATCGAATTAATAGATGCATTCCCTCATAAAGGGAACTTACATCTCGTATTTGAATTCATGGAGACAGATCTCGAAGCTGTGATTCGTGACAGAAATATCGTTCTTTCACCTGCTGATATTAAATCTTATCTTCAAATGACACTCAAAGGACTTGCTTTTTGTCACAAAAAATGGGTCTTACATAGGTACATTTATAACATATCTTCATATAAAAGTATCCTTGCTTTGAACGTACTGTAATATATATGTCTTAACAGGGACATGAAACCGAATAATCTGTTGATTGGTCCACGTGGACAGTTAAAACTTGCTGACTTTGGTTTAGCTAGAATATTCGGAAGCCCAGATCGAAGATTTACTCACCAGGTATCTTATATTCTTTACCTAACCATGTTATTGAGTTTAAATTGTGTAGTTAATAAAATACTTTAATCAGGTGTTTGCACGATGGTATAGAGCACCCGAGCTTTTATTCGGTGCAAAACAATATGGTCCAGGTGTAGATGTATGGGCTGCAGCTTGTATTTTCGCTGAGCTTCTTATGCGTAGACCTTTTTTACAGGTGTGATTATTTTATTATTAAGTTATTGAAAAATTCGAAATTAATCTCACACACTTGTACAGGGTAATAGTGATATAGATCAATTAGGTAAAATCTTTGCTGCTTTTGGAACTCCAAGGCCTACACAATGGCCTGATATGGTATATTTACCAGATTACGTGGAGTATCAATTTGTACCTGGACAGTCTTTACGTACACTTTTTCCAATGGCTAGTGATGATGCGTTAGATCTTTTATCTAAAATGTTTACGTACGATCCAAAGGCTAGGATCTCAGCTCTTCAAGCTCTTGAGCATAGGTATTTTTTTTTTTTACTTTAATTCGTAATTAATTACTTAATAATTTTTTTGACTATAATTAGGTACTTCACATCGGGTCCACCACCTACTGAACCAGCTTCACTTCCGAGACCACCACCTAAGAAAGAACCAGGTAATAATCCTAAGGTACCAGAAGAGGAGGGTCCCACAGTATTGTCTCCTCCAAGAAAGTCAAGGAGAGTTATGCCTGATCGTGAAGGATTTGAAGGAAATACACAACAATCTAGTGATATGAGACAATCAGGTACGGATAGGAATGATCAAGTACCTATGTCATTAGATTTCTCCATATTTGGAGCAAAACCACCTTCAAGACCAACGATTAACAGGTATATATTTTAATATATATATATATATATATATATATATATAGTATGTTTTAGAATTTCGATGTTTTTTTTTAAACTATGTTTTTTCATCTGTTAGTGCTGATAGATCACATTTGAAGAGGAAACTTGATCTTGAATTTCAACTCCCGGAAGAAGAAGAAGAAGAAGCATAGTATTTGTTACGTGGATGTTTTAGATTCTTTTATTGTACGTGACTATTGGATTAATTAGCTCGTAAGGATTTTGTAAACAATAATGACCATAGATGGACAATTTTCTATATGGGTTAGTTTGTGACTTTTGGGTGGTAAAATCTTAAAATATTGATTCTGTATGTTATTTGCCCCAGAGTTGTAGACTCTTATGTTAAGGCTTGTGGTTGTGTATTCATTGATACAACTAGTGATATTTTCAAGCACATAAGATAACTTTTTTTTTTCTCGCTGTGATAATGCTTGTGTTCTTCTGCAAGTAGTACTTAAATAAATGTGTCCATTCTTGAGTTTACTACATTACGTCACACATTAGTGTTCTTTATCAACTTTTTTTTTGCTTGGATGCTCTTTATTTACATCTGGTAATCCTTAATTTGGCTAATTTCTGCGTGATTGGAGGTTTATTAAGATTCCTATACATTTCTTTGGTGGCGTGATATTTTTTTTTTTTTGAAGTTTTTTATCCAATAAGTCTTGAGACCCGTACTCAAGACCCGAATGGCCGAGCCTTCCCGTACAATCTAATATTTTTAAAGTTACTTATAAGATTTTAGAGGAAATCCCATTTTTAGGCCATTATCTATGGCCTAAAAACATTTTTAGGCCAAACGTTTCAAATGTCACATTTTTAGGCCAAACGTATTCAAAACGCCCATTTTTAGGCCATTTCACTAATTTCATGAGATATTTCATTTATTTTAAGGACAATTTGGACATTTTAGACCGAGTTTCTAGTTTGTGATGCGGCCAAATAAACATATAGTTTATTTAAAATGCCTAAATTGTCCTTAGAATCAATAAAATATCTTATGAAATTAGTGAAATGGCCTAAAAATGGGCGTTTTAAATACGTTTGGCCTAAAAATGTAACTTTTGAAACGTTTGGCCTAAAAATGTTTTTAGGCCATAGGTAATGGCCCAAAAATGGAATTTGCTCAAGATTTTACATTATAACTTTTTCTGCTATCCAATTTTTTTTAAACAAAAATACAAAATCATAAAAATTTCCCTCTCTTTGTAAATGATGATTTTTTTATAAAATTTTACTACAATTTTTTCCACTCCCCTTTTTATCCTTAAATGATTTTTATTTACTATACATATTAAATAAATATTTAAAAACCTTAAAAATCTTGTATCAAAGGTGAAGTAGTCGTGGAGTTCGAATCTCTCCACCCTACACCCTCCTACCAAATTTAGCTTTAGGCGAGTAGTGATGGTTGTTGAATTTTGGTCTGGAGCAATGATGGTTTTACTAAGCACCAAATCTTTAACCAAAAATTTATGTGTCATTCTTCCTCTACTTCTCAACATTTTACAGGTGGAAGATCTTAAACTATAGATGTTCGATTCACGTGTTCATGGATGTATCTTATTGCAACTCGTTGGCATTGAAGCAAATCTATATGTAGTGAAGATCGATTCTCAGTGAAACTTTGAAACTGCTTGGATACTTAGTGAAGCTCGCTGCCATGGTTGAAGCATGTCCAAAAAGAGCTTTGTTTCGCAGGTGGCGCCAGTGGAAGTGTTTTAAAGCTTGGGCGAACCTTCTAGGTGAAGAAGATGAATTACATGCCATCTAACTTCCATGAATCTCAAGCTTCAATAGAAGTTTTGCAAGCCATTGAAGAGTTTAATAAAGAAGCCAATGTTGTCCATATCTTCGAGATCTAAGGTTGGTTCAAAATTCGTTCTTTTGGTGAAGCCATTTCAAGTTAGATCTCCATTTCGTGAAACTTCGTTCTACGCGTGAGTAGCTTCGAATACTCGAAGAATTTCAGTTAGCTTCGTCGAGCAGATTCGTTGGAGAAGATGATTCGAGATGATGATACTCAGTGAAATAGGCTGACGCCACGCTGATATCAACAACATACAATTAATTATTTTTTTTTGTAAATATATTATTTACATAATCGGTACTCGGGTTTTTTAAATTATTATTTGGGTAGAAGCTTTTTATTTTATTTTTTCTTAAGTTTTGTAACTTTTTACTATTATTAGAATAAAATTTGTGCTATCACTCCCTCATTTTTTCTTTCAATTCTTAATTTCGAGTATACTCAGTGTTCTTTAAATCATACTCATAGATTTTTGCTGAGTACTTAAAGATTTTTTGCTGAGTATACTTAGTAATTTTTTCCAATACTCGCTAAAAACCTCAATACACAGTGATATCACTGAGTACGCCATGGGTAGAGACGACAAAGGTGGTTGGTGGTCAGAGATGAACAACTCTGATACTCAGTAACTTGGTACTCAGTGACTCGTCTAGTGACAAAGTGAGTTGGTATGTGATTTTTGTTTTATTGAAGGTATTTTAGTATTTGGTCACTCATAAGATTGAGTGGGGGGCTCTTTGAAGAACTTAACCACAGGTTCCCTATAGATCATAAAGTTTGTCTTCAAGACCCCATAAGTCAATCACTATTTTTTTGGCCAAAATGGTGGTATGTATAATAGTCTATGAAATGTTTAAATAACAAAAATAGGTTCTATATGCATTACCCTTCTCGTGGAATACTCTTACCTCCCGAGGTACCAAATTAAACAACTAGGGGTGGTATTAGTTACCCAAATTAAAAATAATTTTTTCTACGTTATGAAAAAATTGAATTAGAAAGTTTATAAACACAAGAGAACTGCATCTTAGGATGTGTATTAATTATATTTCTAATGTCTTGGATCTCAGAGATCTCCCATAGTATGGAAAATGGACAACTAGAAATAGATTTATAGACTTGCAACACATAAATTTCAATAATGATGCTATAAAAAACTAAATTAACAACAAACATACAGTAATATAGGATATCAACAGTCTCATCAACCAAAGCCGAAAAACAAAGTAAAGAAATTAAATTACCAACCAACAAGTAACTTAAATTTTCATGACAAAAAAAAGAAAGAAAAGGAAGAGTTAGCATTATCCATGGGGGATGAGATGGGGGAAACATTAAAATTACCAATATTACAGTTCAAAAGATTCTTGAAACACTCATTAACATTTACTTTAACACAATCAAGGGGATGTGAATTCAGCATGGGACAACATGAGAAACATCTTCACAGGTATTTGTCCCCGGTTCAAACTTTAGGCTTGAGTCCTTTATTAGAGCTACCTATTGCAAATAGAAGGAACATGAGAAAAAATAAAAATAAATTTATTCCTAACAATACATATTTTCCATAGAAAATAACTAATAAGGATCCAGAATTAAGATTCACACAAAGAGAAGCATATCACAAATAGAAGCAATTTATTCATCAAGGCGTCTGATAAGTCTTTCAAAAATTTCAATTTTAAAAGGGAGGCTAACCAAAACTTCTTACCCCATTGACAAGTCAAGAATAAGTGCTCGATAGATTCTCGTTCAACATTGCATATAGGTTAAATAAGGGAGGGAGCCATCTTCCTATGAAATCTATTACTTCCAATAGTTCCTTTAATATTTTAATAATGCTAGTATCTTTCAATAGTTCTCTCTGCATGGAAGCCCACCCTATCTTCTGAGTAGCTATTGTCCATTCAAAGTTACGCCATACATTAAATACATCATACACTAACCTTTATATTGTTTTAAGCTTACGATCTTCCCAAATTCCTTCATAGTTATTTATTTAGATTTGTACACTAAAAGAAACGCCATGAGAAGATTCCAATATGAACTTCACCATACCACATATACAACTCATACATTAGATTGAGGCCAACAATTTGGTAACATGACGAAGAAACTGAATCTTAGGCACATAATAACAATCACCACACATGCACAATTTTGGATGTTCCTATATTACTTTATTAGTCAAAACAAAAACCCAATTGAATCTAGGTTTATTTAAAATCGAGGAGATTTTTATTAAATTATCCATAATGAAAGCCATATTTTGGAAGTAGATTGACTTTGATTAAGCAAAGATGGATAAAGTTTAGAATTTTTGGTGAAATAGATGACAATGATTGCTTAACCCTTGTCCAAATAAATAATTTTCTTAGAAGTTTGAAATAAGTCATGTCCCGATCTTATCCAAACAAGATCAGGGAATGTCTTATTTTAACATTCTTCTTAGAAAAACTAGGTTGATGGATATGGGATATCCTGCCGAACTATTCAACATTATTTTGTCTTTCTTCATAGACGATTGTTATCTTGTAGGACGTAATCATACTAAAATTTATCTTATTACGAAGAGATAATTTCAAGTGGATATATCTTATATTAGACTCGCTAGCGCCAATTGTATACAAGGTAACTACAAAATTCTCATTTATAGAATACAACCTTTTGTGCAGAACATTTTCTTTTCGATCCAGTCGACCTTCATCCAAGAGAGAAGAATTCAGGATAATATCATTATAGCCTATGCAGTAGCATAACACTTGAATTGACTGTAAAAAAGAATTATGCAACTCTTAAATTTGACGTGTCCAAATTATATGACAGGGTTCAGTGGAATTTTTTCAAAAGGTAATTTTGAGAAAGTTGGGCTTTCATGAAAAATATATTGCATGAGTCATGAATTATGTTTCAACAATGTCTTATCAAATTGCGCTTAACGGTGACCTTTTCCAACTATCTTCCCAATTAAGGAACAACACCGGGGAAGGAGGGGGGTCATGCTCTCCCCATTTATCTTATATGTCCCCACTAAGGTTATTATTGTGTTTTTGGAAAATAAAATGAGCATGGGCGATATTATAAGGCTTAAACGGGTAATCAAATCCATGCCTATGTCTTGGTTGATGTTTGTAAATGACTCCCTCTTATTTTATGAAATTGGTCAAAAAGATATATTGACACTTAGAGAGGTCCTGCCAGTTTATTGGATAATTTCTAGCTAGTAGAATAACTTTCACAAATCCAATATTTACTTTAGTCGGGGAACTCCACAAGAGATCAAGGATGAAGTCACTAACACCTTTCATTGTTAGCGTTCTAGCTCAAATGGGGAAATATCTTGGCATACTCACATACATAAATATGTCCAAGATTGACATTTCTTAATGGATTAGAGTAAAATTTTAATAATGTACCATAAGCTTGGAAGGAGAAACTACTATTTGAAGGAAGGGAAGGGAGGGGGGAGGGTAATCACATAAATATTTTATGCAACTCTCAATTATTACATGTTCATTCTTCTTCTTCTAAAGAGGACATGTAAGATGCTTTTGAGTCTGGTTACTAAATACTGATAGGGACACAATACTAAATGTATGATCCATTGGGTGGCCTGGTCTTTTTTGGCCGCTCTAAAATCTACAAGTAGTTTGGGTTCTTGCGACTTCCATCTTATGAATAAATCCCATGGAGATTAAGATTGGATACTGTTACAATGTCTTGACAATCTTGTGTTTCAAAATTTGAATGGTATTTATATTCCAAATTCCGAGGAGTTTGAGAAAGGGTGCTCATATTGGATTGGAGTAGGTCATTATTGGTGAGAGAATAAATAAATTGGGAGTAATCAAATCTATTGGGAATGGGATAACTACCTCTTTCGACAAATAATTTGCCGTTGAACGAAACCGGCCTCTACGAACCATTTTCCAATGGATGAATTGATTAGTCATAATGGCTCAAGGTGGCATCTTGAGATTATAAATTATTCCTTTGGGTTAGAGGTTATAGGTCTTATAACCTGAATTCCTTTGTATGATCTTGAGCATGGGATAACTTGATTTGGCCCTTCATCATGTCTTATGGAGATTATTTTACATGATTGAATATTTTTTCCTTATTGAGAAAGAGAATGAATGTACGAGTCGAAAAGACTCCTCATCGGTCCCATGATTAATGAGATTTTGAAATCTTATCTCGTATACAAAAGCCTCCCTAAAGCAATTTTGCTTTTGGAAGACATTTGGAATGCGAACCCTATCAGAGACAATATGTTCAAATCCACATCTACCCCCGTAATCTCCTAGAAAAATAAAGTGTCCCCCACTTCATATAACCAACCCGTGTAGCTAGAGGTATTGGAGCAGATCTATCCCTCAACTACGCCTACAACTGAAAGTTTATCTTCTTCGGAAAAAATAATTTTTTTAACTCTCAGATGTAAGCGCAAACAACCAATGATAAGAATTTGTTGAAATCTTCATTTTTCTTTCAGGTTGGTTAGGTCGACCAGGGTACAAAACAGATCATGAGTGATATTTCCTTGCACGGTCAAGTAAGCTCCACCAACCAACTCCATATATGTGCCTTTTTGTACTCCATGTTTGGTGGAGTCTACCCAATATTCAGGCACGATCTTGTACAATATATCAATCATATCCTATAATAGACTAAACACAAAGTGTGACAATTCATAAGGATCAACAATGTAATATCATAACTTAGAAAAAAAGATTTTGTTGGTGCAAATTAGTCTCTGAAGGTGAAGCGCTCACGATTTTAAAAGTCGTGTATTTGTTCACAACATGAATAATGGTGTAGCTATTATTGTATCTGATATTCTCGAAACTTTCCAAAGTATAAACCACCTAACTAAAACTAGATGGAACGTCCAACTCTGAAGGTCATCCTATTATCATATTTTTTGTTTAATTAATAATATTATTGATTTTTTATCTAGATATATTAGACATGACAAAAGATTTATTATATAATTATGTTAGATATATTTTGATTCTTGAAATTTAAAAATCTTTTTCATATACTAATTTTACTTTTTCTCTTTTTCAAAAGAAGCATTTGTTGAAACGAGCATATGTTGATGACTTGATGTTGAATGATATATACAATACATCATTAAAAGAAAAATTGTTATCAAGGAATTTAACTCGATGAAAAAAAAAAACATAATAAAATTATCAAAACTTAGGAGCCATAGCTTGTGACAAGCAGTGTGTTCATGTACACCAATTATAAATAACATCGGGACATTGTGGTAACGTGGTTATATATCATATGCTAAGAATAAGATTATAAATGATTGGAGTTATCTCAACGGCCAAGATCTTCTTTCTTATCTAGAAAGTATATGGTTCGAATCCTCTCAGTTTTATTATTTTTGAGTCCTTAAAGAGATAAAAGCAAGAGGTACATGCGCGAAAACGGGCCGGACACCCATGATATATACAAAAAAAATATCATGTGAGAAAAATAAAGTCTTAATTTTTATATATTGATAATATAATATTACATCAAAGAGTAGGCGAGAGATGGTAAGTGACTATATGATAAATCTCTTTCAATCAATGTAGTGCAACTATTTGCAAAAATTGCATCCCTATCTCAACTATATAGTGTAGCCATGTGAGTATTTCTATCTTTTTTAGTGAAACAGTATTTCTATCTAGTAAAATCTTTCAATCGAAAGTAAGATTCTCCCCTCTTCAAAACTAGGCAATCACTTGTCTTTCCTGGAACGCCCTGTGAAGCTTCTCTCCAAAAACCTGTGTAAGACGTTCACGATACTACCTCCACAGGGATTATCGAATCAAATATTCTTTCCTTGGCCCTCCTTGCCTTAAAAAAAAAAAACACGACAAATCAGAGGTAATTTAAAATTACACAAACATAACAGATACTAAATAAAAGTGCAATGCTTACTTCTTCTTTCCAATTAGTGCGCGCTGTGATTATAAAGAGAGACACATCTTGTACAAACAAAGCACACAGAATGCCAAACCACAGACCCTATATGAATCCATATGCCTATACATTAGCCAAAACTCATCGAACAAAAAATAAATTTTGAAAGTGAGCATTTACCTTTCCCCCTACACGTACAACAAAAGCCAACAAAATAGCCATAGGTACCCCTACAAGGTAATATGATCCAAGATTAATATAAGCACCAGTCTTTTGCCACCCGATTCCTCTTACAGTTCCTGAAAGAACACATTGAAGTCCATCCAAGAAATTTGACGCTGCAAGAATCGGCATCATTGTTGCTACATACTTAACGACTTCTATTTCATTACTATAAGCGTATCCCCATACATTGCGTATCAATATAAGAACCCCACCGACCAAAATACCCTCCGTGATTACTGTGACTAACACTACACACACTGCTAAACGAGCAGTTTTAGGACGCCCAGCCCCTAATTCGTTTGACACTCGTGTACTGTATTCATAAATCTTTAATTAGAATTTAACGCCATAAATGGAAGGAATATAGATATAGTAAACTTAAATACTTCAATTGACCTTATTGCACCACTGAGTCCAAACGGGATCATCCAAATCGTTCCAGCTGTGTTGAGGCTGTGGATCGCAAGAATATATCAGTTTAGAATTTGAATTAGTGTTTAAAAAAATGTAGGCAGAATTTTCACCTGATTGAGAGAACTGAGGTTTCTAACTCTGGGTTAGGAAGTAGTCCGGAAAGTAATACCATCATTTCAAATGACCACATCTCCAAGCTGATTATCACATAAATATAAATTTCATTAAATTTCAACATAAAGGGTAAATAACCTATTAGGTCTTTTATCTTTGACCTTTTTGACAATTTAGTCCTCTGTAATTGAAACTCACCAGACCATGACAGCTGAAGGAATTGCTAGTCTAAGAAACGTCGGAATATTCTTCAAAGCTTCCTTGGAAAAACCGGTCCAAGTTTTCGCACACGAAGAAGAGAACTTTATATAAAGTGCTAACAACAACGCGTTCATCCAATAAGAGATAGAGTTAGCCAAAGCAGCACCTCTACCACCAAGACCAGACTTGAAAACCAAAAGCCAACAAACAAGTATGTGGATGAGAGTAATAATCCCCGAGGTAAGCATCATTGGGAATACTATGTTTTGACTCTGTAAGAATCTTATCAGACATTGAAGTAGACCATATGCGAACAGACTAGGAATCATAAAACGAGCATACAGTCCAGCTGCTTCTGCTATGTCTGAATTCTGACCTAACGCTTTTAGAATCGGACCAGTATTTGCCCAAACGAAGGCAACAGGAATACAAACAAGTAAAAGAACGAACATGGCTCTCTGCATGTAGATACCGAGCATGCGGTATTGCCTTCCACCGTATGATTGTCCGCATAATGTGTCTAATGCACTTGCCATCCCCATCTGCTCATATATAGGTATTTTATAATATTTTTAGGAACATGAGGCTAGCTTTAATTTTTTATTACATAAGGTTAACTATGTGGTTTATAATAAATAAAATAAATGCATAATTAGTAAAGTATATATGTCATCTGTGATAGGTCACTACTAGCCACTTAAAACTTGTTTATATTGGAGTTAATTGCACTCTAGATCCCCATATTATGCAAAAAGTATACTATAAGTCTATATCATGCAAAATTTGTACCATATGTCTCTGTGTTATGTTACACAAAATAATTATTCTTTGAAATAATTTCCACTTTAGGACATGACCCCACCTAACAAATAGATCCAGCCCTATCACAAGGGAGGATCTGGGGCAGTGGCCCGTGGGTGCTATAGGCCGGATGAAGTGTGATGTATATACAGTGTTAATAATATCTTTGTAACACCATTAGAAAATATGTCCATCCAAATAAAATATTTTGAGATACTAGATAAAAGTCTAGATTTAGCTATTTCAGATAAAGGAGGTACTTATTATGATATTAAATCCCTATATTTTTTACTTTATATATCTTAGACCAACCTAATTAAGACGTTCAACTTTCAATTGATGAGCAAAAAAAATGAATTAAAGATTGATAGTTGGCCTAGTGGTTAGGCTACTCCGCAGAGACCGAGAGGTCCTGGGATCGAATCTTACCGGAGTCAAAATGATTCCCGAGTCCAAAGTGGCTCTCATATGTATTCAAAAAAGAAAAAATGAATTAAGACTTTCAATTTCTAATTCTCGTTAACAAATTCTTTTGGATCCTCCCTAGTCGACTCATTGCTTATTGAGCGTCTGACATCCTCACCTGTAAAGGATACACAACCTAGCTAGGACTGACTAGGTTATGGATGTCGCATATACTTATTTTTGTTCATCCCTGATAACCATGGTTGTGTGCTTAGATATGAAATACTACTCTTTGTAGTTGCTTTTATAGCATTGTCCGTGAATTATATGATTATTGATAATGATTTGCTATTGAAAATATGTCTATCTTGTATCTTTTTTAACGTCATGTACTCAAGTTTGTAAAAATTATTTGGTTCTAGGTAGGGTCTATGGTTGTACTTTTTGTTCTCTTAGAGTCTTAGTATAGTGGTCCTTCACTCAAAAAAAGAAAAAGAAAATACTATGAAATTAATGGTTGGCCGTAGACATAGTCACAGACTCACATAATTATTAGATAGTTTCGCACTTTCGAATGGTCATCCCACACTACATCTATTTCGTTATTTCGTTATCATGTGCTGTGACTCCTATTCCTATGAACGACACTACTACTATACAACCTTAGTGGTCCAATTTTTTTTCTTTTTCAAACCCATCTAGATTAACTATTATCAACGAACAATACCCCCGATATAATTTAAAATAAATAAAATAAACAGCATAAAATTAGTTAGATGTCGTTTTTTTGGGGTCAAAAAGTAAGATGTCTAAAATAATTAAAAGAGATATCTTACTTCAATCCATAATAATGCATTTTTTATAATTCAAAAAATCAAAATCATCCATTAATTGATCAAAACAAATTAGAGTTCACGTTGTCATGCTTAATGCTCAGTCGCGTTTACTCGTTCCCTTATTTCGAAATTAATTTTCTTTATTATTAGTCTATTTAAGAAAATACCAACTTGTCAAAAAATAGGAATAAATGTTGATATATAACATTGATGAAGAGGTATACATACCAACAAGCTGAAACCAGTAACAGTTGCAAAAGAAGTGGCCATGGATGCACCAGAGAGAGCCAACTCTCCAAGATGGCCCACAAACATGATAGATATGAGCTGTAAACAGAACTGCAACAGGCTCACGCATACCAAAGGACCTGCTAGCCATAACTGCTTCTTCACCTCCTCAACTATCTCCTTTCTTTCGAAACCATTTTCATCATCATAATTTTCAGTCAAAGATGAAGAGTTGACCAATAAATGCTTTTCTTCTTCCATTCCTTATTCCTTAAGCTGCCTTTGCTCTCCCAATTGGATTTGGACCAATGAAGCGTTTGTTTGGCGGTTAAATAAGCACTTCAATGCCGATCTTACCCATCGGGTAGATGCCTCTATTACTAGATAAAATAGTATGGAGGACATAAAATGTCGAGGGTGTTGTTGGTACTTCATAAAGATGATGCGTGGTGTCACTCGTCATTGTTTTGTTGGTACTTCGGAAAGATCATGAGCGGCGTACAGTCAGCATATGAATATGATATTGGTAAATGGAAGTGTACCATCATACTAATCTAGGATCTAAACGGACAGGATAATCGCAAATAAAATAAACTACTACCTCCATTCCTTAATAATTGAGGTTTTCGCACGAGAAAATTATAAGAGATAGAAAATGACTTTAGTTATTACCGAGTTAATTGCCGAGCTAATTGCACTTTGCGAGGGACTTAAAGCGGTTGAAGTGATGCAGTTGAGCGAGGTAGACTCGTGGGTAATTATGGACCTGATACGGGGAGTGGAGAAGGGTAAAGGACCGGCGGCTTTTTGGATTGAACAGATTCACGCTATATTGGGGAGGAATAGATTTTTCACGCTTAAATGTATATATCGCGAGGCAAACTATTGTGCGGATTGGTTGGCCCACCAGGGTCTTTTACAGAGAGAGAGCTACTGCTGGTATACTGACCCACCTAAGGGCATTTGGAAGCTTCTCACGCGTGATCTCTTGGGGTGGAAAATACCCCGAGTTATATTTAGTAAAAGCTTGCTAGATGATGTAATAATATAGTTTTTTCACGATCCTTGTAATAAAAAAAAAATGACTTTAGTTTAAATGACTAACATATCTCTAATTATAAGAGATAGAAAATTAAATATTTAGTTGGTAAGATATTTTAAAAAAAGGTAGAATAAGAAAAAAGTCATTTATTTTGCTTTGGAACTTTAAGAGTAACATGTATTGTAGAATGAATTTTTTAGCTAAAAAGACTATTATTATGGAATGAAGGTAGTAGGGGTGAGCATGGTTCGGTTCGGCTCGGTTTTTTGCCATAACCGAAACCGAAACTGAATCATTCGGTTTTTAAAGGGGTTGGTACCGAACCGAACGGTTTTCATCGGTTCGGTTTCATCGGTTTTGGGTTCTCTATATGTTCGGTTCGGTTTTTTTCGATTTTGGTATATGTTTTATTCAATAGTTGGATATATTTTATTTGAGACATTTTATTTTCTAGAAAATCCATATATGAAGTGTTTGATTTTCGTGTTTCATGTAAGAAATTATATTTTTGGAACTCAAATATTATATAAGTCGTAAACGAATAATAATATCAAAGGAATATTTATAAAATTTGATGTTTATACTTTACCTTCAACAAATATTAATAAACGAATGATTTTTTAAATTATATCGACTCATGACTTATGTAAAAATATGTTGCATATTATAACATTTTTAGAGGCGATTCATGTCATATATGAACATTTTTGTTTTAAAAATTACTCCATTTTCTATCCCATTGTCATAAGCTTTTAAAGAATATAAATTTAATTCAAGAATGTTTTAGTTTTTATATTTTTTTGGTTCGGTTTTTCGGTTCGGTTTAGCATAGAAAAACCGTACATAACCGAAATTTTCGGTTTTTTAAAAAGCTTATACCGAACCGAACAGTTTTGTCGGTTTTTGGTTTTTTGGTTCGGTTTTTTTGATTTTTTGGTTCGGTTCAGGTTTTCGGTTTTGTTTTGCTCACCCTTAGAAGGTAGTATAACAATATATAAATCTATAAGCATATCATGATAATTTAAAATATAAAAACAATAATTATACGATTTTAACTATTGATTATATTTTTTAAATCATACTCGAATGATTAGATTCAACTTTATAAATAAATTTTGGGTTTTTAATCATAACAAAATTATAACTTTATATATTAAAAATTTCTAAAAATAAGATCATATATACAAGACACACTTTTTAAGTATATTAAAAATATTTTGTTTATTTTTAATTAAATAAAATATTTATTAATTTGTTAGTGAAATTTAGTATTTAGATTTTAATTTGGGGTATTTGGTAAAAGAAACTTAATAAAAGTATCTAATCGTAAAATGAAGTCTTAAATAATTTATTTTATAAAAAAATGCCTAATAAAATAATTATTTATAGAAAATACCCACTCTATCTTTTTTATACCATTATTAATCTTATTATTAAATATATATTATTTATGTTCAATACATTATTTATTTTTTAATATTAAACAATAATAGAGTACTTTCGCCGCCGCCACCACCACCACCACCATCATATATTTAACCAACACTACAGCCACCACAATCCCAACCACCACCACAACCACCGGACACCGGTTACTAATTCCATCACACACGTGCGCGTCCGTGATTTTTTTTAAAATCGTCATAACTAATTCGAAAAAAGGAAATAATAAAAAAATTGGTATTTTTGGATAAAGCAAATTAATATTTATATCTATGATTTTTTTCGTAAACATGAAATTCACTGCTCGAAATAGTGATTTTTTTGGCAAACATAAAATTCACTGTTTAAAACAATGAATTTCGTGTCTGCGAAAAAAAACAAAAAAAAAACAAAAAAAAAAAAACTCAATGATTTCAAAAAATCAAAAAAAGTCAAAAGAAATCATCGATGTAAATATAATTTACTTTATCCAAATATGTAATTTTTTTATTTTTCAGATTTTTAAAAATTAGTTATGACAGGTAAAAAAGAAAATCACAGACACATACATGTATGATGGAATTAGTCGTAGGTGGTAATGGTGGTGTTGGTGGTGGTTGTTGTTGTTGTTGTTGTTGTTGTTGTTGTTGTTGTGGTTACGTTGAGGTTGTAGCGGTGGTGGTTATTCTGGTGGTGGTATTAATAGGGTGATGGTGGTGGTTGTGGTTGTGGTGGTGGTGGGTGGTGGTGGAGGTGGTAGGGTAATGGTGGTAGGAAGTTGTAATAGGGTGGTTATATTTAAATGATAAATAATAGATTAATTAAAATGATTATATACATAAATTTTTTTTAAAGAATTTTTTAATAATTTTTTTTATTGAGTTTAGCAAATAAGTTTTTAATAGAATTAGGGTGAATTATATATAGGGTCTTGGAGACAAATTGTCTTCTCTATAGAGTAGTTTCTTAAATGGCATTCTTCTTAGGGACCTCAATTTTAACAATAGTCTTTCCTACCCTTACTATCACTAAAAGACAAAAAGGTGTGATGTCACTCTTTCTCTCTCCTCTACCTACCACTATCCACCTACCTCCAACCTCCTACCACCTACCACCGACCTCCGACCACCGACCTCCGACCACCAGTCACGGTCACCGGAAAAAAAACATAGAGTACTCCGAGAAAAACATAGAGTACTCCGAGAATTTGCTGAGTACTCTATATATTTAAATGAGTACTCTATATATCCAAACACCGACCTCCGACCACCAGTCACGGTCACCGGAAAAAAACATAGAGTACTCCGAGAAAAACATAGAGTACTCCGAGAATTTGCTGAGTACTCTATATATTTAAATGAGTACTCTAAGAAAATGTCGGAGTACTCTTATAAAATCTCAGAGTACTCTTAAAAAAAGTCGGAGTACTCTTAGAATTTGGGGAATACAATTAAAACACACAACAAGGTATAAATAAAGAAGGCTGAAAAAACTAAAAAAATTGAATATTATTTAAATAATCATATTTACACAATTTATTACACAAAAAAAAAACTAAAAACATTAAGTGGTTTGACCAGATCTAGATCTGGTCAACCATTTCAAACTAAACAATAAAAAAAAGAAAAAAGAAGAAGGCTTCACGCGTGAAACGTAACTCCGAAGCAATGAAGCATCAACACCATCTCGGCGCACCACCACCACCTCCAGCTGCCTCTTCTCCAACAAGCACCACCACCACTGCACTGAAACATAACTCCGAAGCAAATGAAGCACCACCACAGGGCCTAGTTACAGCCGAACTTTGCTGCAGTGAAGAGGCTCGCCGGAGTTCGAATCTCAAATCGAACTTGCTGCAGTTTCGAAGCTCGCGCGTTGCTATTCTGCACCGGAGGTTTGCTCGCGAACAGCTCTGGGGAGAAGAAGGTATTGGTGCAAACAGATCTGGAATGGAATGAAGAGGGAGCTCGGTGTGGTGATGCGCCTGAATCTCGATCTAAAACTGCAGGAGGGAGCTCGGCTGGACTGCTGCTTCGCCGGACTGCTGCTTCGCCGGAATTGCAGGAGACCACACGGAGAAGCTGCTCAGTGGCGGTGGTTGTCTGGTGGCCATCTCAGATGGCGGTGGTGGTGTTATGGTGGTAGCGGCGGTTTTATGGTGGAGGTGGCTATTTTAGGTTAATGAGGGAGGAGGGAGGAGGGAAGTGGTGGTGGCTATGGTGGAGGTTTATGAGAGAGGAGAGAGCTTTTGGTTTAGAAATGATTCACGTATAAAGAAATGAGATTAGGTTTAGAAATAAAATGTAATGTTAGTATATATATAAGTCTAAAAGGGTAGAAAGGTAACAGGGGTTTTGGGGTTCATGTGTTAAAAACTTTCTGAGGTCTTTAGTAAGAAGAGGCTCTAGGCCGGGTCCCCATCTTGAAGAGGGGGGTGTGGTCAAGACCCTAGGTGTAATAATCTCATAGAATTATTGTCCAAGAAACACCTCAAATTAGAATTAATGCCCCCTCACCTCCGTCGCTTTCTTCTTGCCCATAAAAGGCACTCCTTTTTTTCTTTCCTATTTTACCCCTTCACCCCAGCCGCCGTCCGTTTATTAGTCGATAGTTCGTATACATTGAGTTAGTTATATATATCTCCTCTGTCTCTCTCTCACCCTTGGCAGCAGCAGACAGTACAAAAGTGTATGTGCACGAGTGCTGGGAAACATTCCCATTACTCAACATTAGCCCACAAGTACAAAAGTGTACTTGCACGAGTGCTGGGAAACATTCCCATTACTCAACATTAGCCCACAAGTACAAAAGTGTACTTGCACGAGTGCTGGGAAACATTCCCATTACTCAACCCTTACAAAAGTGTACTTGCACAAGTGGTGGGAAACATTCCCGTTACTCAACCCTTACAAAAGTGTACTTGCACGAGTGCTGGGAAACATTCCCATTACTCGCCCTTAGCAGCAGCCGCAAACAACAGTAGACAGCAGTAAGGGCATTAAAGTATATTTACCTCAAGTGCCTTTTATGGGCAAGTGGCTAAGGTAGCAGGTGCTTATTGGACATTCACCTTTTTTAATATATATATTTATAGATGAATAACTCCTTTTATATATATATATATATATATATATATATATATATATATATATATATATATATATATATATATATATATATATATCAACCTTATTCATATTTTTTTCGAAACAATATCTTAAAATTTCACTAAGCCTTATAAATTTTTAGCCCTAATAGTTTCCGACTGTCCGGCTTCGACCCCTGCAGTTCACAATCACGTCACAATGAATTTTAATGGAGATTCAAGTGAAAAATCTGATATTCAACACTGAATCATGTTGGTTTGCCCAGAAGTCCCAACAGTAGAAAGTTAGGACAAGTCATTAACCTTATTAGATATTGAAAACCTTGAAAAATCTTTTTCAACCTTAAAAGAGCCGTGATTAGGGTTGAGCAGAATAGTGGTAAATGGTAAACCGACCCGTTAGGGTAATAAAAACCGACCTAAAACAGGGTAAAAATTACCCTAGCCCATTTTATAACATACCTTACCCTTCAATTTTGGGCATGTTAATTTTTTTACCACGGGTTTACCTTCTATACATTACCACACGGGTTGGACCCATCCAACCCGTATACTGTTCATTTAATATATATATATATATATATATATATATATATATATATATATATATATATATATATATATATATATATATATATATATATATATATATATATATATATATATATATATATATATATGTGTGTGTGTGTGTGTGTGTATATGGTCAAGACCTGGCCATTTGACACATTTGGCTACTTCGTTCACCGAAATCTTATCCTCGTCTCTTCTTTGAATTTTACTTAATATGTACTTTATTTTGAAGAACAAAAATTCTTTTAATTGAATAGTAGCATTTAAACTTTATTTGGTTTTATGTTTTTTATTGTGATTAAATTATGAATTTTACCAAGGGTAAAACCCGGGTAACCCGTTAGTTAACTCGTCTTAACCCGTGGTAATTTTTATTTTACCATTAACACGGGTTTACCCTCCAACATTTACCACTTTCCAATATTACCCTACCTTTACCCTAGACCCCAACCCGGATAAACCCGACCCGTGCTCACCCCTAGCCGTGATCATCTTTTCTTGTTTCGGTCAAGGTCGACGATATGGAATATTTGCCATTTTGCATGTGAAACAAATTTGGCATGGCATCTATAGCATGCACAAGTTGACCATAGAAAGCAACATTAGTCTTTGTATACTAACGTACTCCAGTTGCAATGATGCAAATCAGCTTAGTGCAGATAATACTTTTTATTTTAAGAAGGGGGAACGGTAAGAATGGAAAACGTTTGACTTGAGGGTAGCGTCTTGGTTTGTAATTTTCTTTTTAAAGCAAGCTTGGTTCCGTCCAAAAAAAAAAACAATCAAACTTGGTTTGTAAAGACTCATCATTTTCGTGTCCTACGATTCCTATTATATATACATAAGAATATTTATTAGGGGTGTGCATCGGGTTAGAAAACCCGCATAACCCGACAAATCCGATCACACTAACCCGAAATTATACGGGTTAGTTTTTAATTGGGTGGGTTGCGGTTTACATTTTTGAAAAAATATACACATTTTTGCGGGTTGTGGATTTTAAACTTGAAACCTGCAAACCCGCATATACTCGATTACCTTGTAGTATAAAAATTAGAAAAATTCGTATTGCTCATTTTATTCAAATAAAATTCGTATTGCTCATTTTATTCAAATAAAATAGTGGGGGTCATGTGCTTTTCACTCTACATTTTTTTATTCCTCCCCTTTTTTAAAAAATATTTTGAAATCCCTCAATATTTCAATAATATTTTATCTAATGAATATGTTTTTCATTTCAATTATGAGTACTCTTTGTTCAATTCATATATTTAGTTTCCTAAAATCTCATTTTATATATTTTAATCATAGATGATTTGAAATGCATATCTGTATCCTAAACAATATTTTTCGTTATAATTTCCATTTGTAATATAAATTTGACTCGCCAAATGAATATGGATACAACTTCGTCTTCTTTATCGAACTAAATCACCCGCAATGCACCCGCAATCCGCCTAACGCGAAACTCAATGGTTTAAGTAATGTATTGGGCGGGTGCGGGTCTTATTTTTCAAAATTCGCACAAGAACGGGCGGTTTGTGGGTTGAGCATTTTTCATACAAAACCGACCCGCGCACACCCCTAATATTTATATATACGAAAGCAAATTTTCAAAAATATTCCATACACAAGTCAAAAGAGTTTTATGCAGTTTTCGAGGCATGAGGCGAACTATAAAAAAATGCTTTCTTCAAAAAAATTTACAATTTACATAATTATATTTAATGTTTATCAATTTCAATCATAAATTTTATTATTTAAAAAAATATAATACATAATAAAATAAATATAAAATTTAATAAAATAATACCATTATTAATTAAAAAATAATCTAAAAAAGGAAAAAAACATACCTTTGTAAAAACTGTGATATTTAGAATAGATATAAAAAAAGTAGGAGATTTTTAAAAGAAAAAAGTAGTCTAACATTATTTTTATGTTGGGTTAGGCAAAACTGGATTATTTTAAATAAAAAAGTTATGCTTATATATAAAAAAAAAAATTAAGAGGCCCAAAAATTATAAGAATTGGGAGGAGGCCCAAGGCGGTGGCCTTTTTGGCCTCTTCACAGGACCGGCCATGATTTTATGGATGAAAAGTCTCAAGTGCGAATGATAGAAAATTAATGAAAAACGGTAGAACTAAAACCAGCGCAAAAAATCTGACTACAATAGCGTAGCAAACCACTGTCTAAAAAACGATTATCAATGTAATTAGGGTGTTAATTTTGTATTTACATGTCGTTTTTCAAGAAATGGAGTATTGCCCGAACTGCCAGAAAAATAGAAATGATACAAGAGAAATTAGAGAGAGTTGAGAAAATTGTATTTGTTGTGTGTTCATATTTATAGTAGCATAATGGGGCTGAACCGAAAAATGTATCATTAAAATTGTATAAGACTAGAGTTATTTTGTCATAAAAAATATGCGTTTCTAATCAATTGTAAGGCCGTCAATGTACCTAGACTGAAATAGTTAAAAAAACCATTTAAAACATATCCAGTCATAGTTCTGCATCAATTGAAAACGTGAGATAAAGAATAAAAAGAGGAGAATCAAGAGACAATAACTCATAAACATTTTTAGAACAATAAGAAAAGAAGGTTTCTAAATCTCTATACAAACCCTTCCACGATCATGCTTCCCCGGAGCCAGGGCCAAACATCGATAGTGACATGCATATAGGGCTAATCCTGGAAGTTTAATAGGATGGGACATTCTATTTGGATGGAAAATATAACAAATTAGTATATAAAGTGAAAAAGAAATTGCTCTAACGAATATGGGAGCCAATATACGTTATAAAATGACGTCACTTAGGCGGCTAATAGACATGTAACAAGAATGACCATTTACTTAAATATTTCAATTGTCATTTAAATACTTTACCAATCCTCACACATGGCTTTCAGAGTAAGATAGATGATAAAGTGAAATTTTTGGTAGAAGATGAGTTAAATTATACTTAAGTATCAATATCCAATCAACAAAGTTTGGGGTTGATAAGCAATAAAGCAACAACCATATTTTGTCATTAAAGACATTATTCAATTGAGACTCCCACACTACACATAATTGACTTGGTTTTCAAACAAAAGCTGCAGTACTGTCACATACACGTCTAAGAAGACCATGCGTATACCTTGGTTCTTGTGAGCGATCTAAAGAAACTAGCTCGTGTTTCTTATGTAAGGTGGCCCACTGTTCACACTCATATAGGTGTTTTCTAATATGTCTATCTATAGTAGATTGCTCCTTTTTCATTGTAAAGTTATTAAGAGATATAAAGCTCAAACTCAATATGTGTTGCGAAATATATCAAGTCCTTCTCAATAGGGCCACCTCAGAAAGGCTATGAACTCCTTAAGAGTAAAACACAACCTTAAATCCATTGCAAATAACAAGAGCATGAAAAGGAATATAAAACCAAACATTATGATATTCGTTATAGTGGAATGAATGCCACTACCTTAAACACAATTGCGGAAAAGCCTCAATGCTAAACTACTTTTTACCGGTCGTTTCCCAAGATATAATAACTACGTCCTATAGACGTGTGCTCTCACAACTAAAGGAATGGAGTTTGTCTTAACACTTCATGCTCATGTTATAATCAATCCAAATGCTTAAATATGTAGTGGTGGTTGGAGACACCAAGGTTAATGACCATTAAAGCAACAAAATGTTTTAGATACTAATGAGAAAAGATATTTTTTTTTCATTTTAGGGAGAAGAATCATACAATTATGAAGTGCAATAAAACTACAAGTTGTTTTCCTTTTCAACCATTTAAACCATTTAATAGTCCCCCACAAATGGCTAACAAAGCAACAAAAGAAAAATATGGGTTGACAAGGAAAACGTCTGAGCGAGAGATAGGTGAATTGTACTTAAATACAAATATTCTTCTTTCTTAAACAAAAACAAAATTTAAATTAATAGAAAATACGAGCAATACAATAAGTTTAGAAAGTTTCTAGCCTATCCCTGAAACTACATGATCAGATAAGAATAAGTTAAAAAGGGTGGGGGGTATAGAAACCGCCCAATTGCAAGGATGAGTACATGAAACACTCTTTTTTGTGACCCAATCCGCAACTTGATTTTACTTCCGAGGAGTAAAGTGGAAGTCAACTGAGGTATCCGCAACCACTAGTTTTTGCTCACATTTTTAGTATCCTACTATCTAACTTTTTTTTATGCACATACATGAATATTGTGAATTATTTGATTCAAGTAGCGATTTTATTTTTTGTCATGTGATGTCTCCTCATTTGTGATAGATTTATGTTAAGATGAGACATCATTTTTAGTGATTTAGAAGTCTTTATAATCGTTTTTCTTGAGAAATAGTGCACTTTCCTATTTTGAGTCTTGATTTAGTAAAATAATATTTTTAGAGCATATTGGGTTTAATTAGTTATTTAGTGTGAAGCTTTAAAGATAATTATGGAGATTAATTAGAGCCCAAGTCAAAGACTACAAGATATGGAAAGAGATAAGCATGGTAATTGGAGATAAGGAAAGAAAAGCTAAAAACATGGAAAAGGAAAAGCTGCCTTAAATATGAATTTCTGCACCTACGACCACAAATCAGCTTATATCTCAAAATTGGTGTAGAATTTGGAGAAACGGTCAAGAAAAAGTGGAAGATCTTTCTGAGGAGATGAATTTTGCCTACTCATACGCGTTAAAGGGATGAGTATTGAAGCTGCTAGGACCAAAAAAAAAAAACGGGAATGATTTCATGTTTTAGAGTTTCGATTTTGAGTTGGGCTTGGAGTCCACTACTTACCTTCTCCTTCAAGAAAACAAATTAGGTCTTCTAAACACCTATAAATACACCCTTATATCACTTGTAAATCATCCGTGCCTCATAGTAATTAGTTCTTAAGGTTTTATTCATCAAAGTTATTGTAGAGAGCAAGATGATGTCTTTTATTATTTCCTTTAGTTTATTTCCTTCAGGTATGAACTAAAATTCCCATAGCTTGGGTTTTGCATCATGTATAATCTATGAATTCTAATTTCTTTCTATCTAAGATTCTTTGGGAATTACATGTTTTAATCTGATATTAGCTACTTACCTTTATATTTGTTTATGTGTTTTGATTTAATGTCCGTCTTCCTTGTGGTGCGCAACGTTTAGGATTACCTTAACAGTAGTTAGATAATTACCTTAGATGTGTGTATAATTATTGAAACACCACATAACGTCTAGTGTCGATATTGGTCCTGACAACACTAATTCTAACTAGATAGTCATTAGGGTATAATTTAATCACTATCACCATGTATGGAAATTGATTGCTTAGGGCCTTGGTAGAGCTTGTAAACCCTATTTGAACCAGCATCATGGTGTGTCCGTAGCCCCCTAAGTCACTCTCAAGGTCTAAGGTATGGGAATTTAGAATCCTGACTAAATATCTAAGAGCTAATTATCTCCCTTATTAACTATATTTGATAGAAAGAATTAGAAGGATTAGTGCATACTAGCAAAACCTAAGCTATACTTCTCATCTCATATTTTTTCGTATTTAATCTACTGTCTTTAATTTCCTTAGTTTAATTTAGCAATCTCGAATTATTCCCTTTTTATTTCCTGTGATTCAATTAATTACTTCTTACTCGTTATTTCTACCCATTCGTATAACACACTAAGTCCCTGAGAACGAACTCAACTTATCATTAAAACTTGCATTCGTCCTGTAATACTTGCAGTACTATGCATGTCTAGGGTGAGATTGCGTTGTTTACTGACTTATATTTTATCTTATTTTATCACACCCTAGGCGACACCATCATGTAATAATAAAGGTTACAGACTATTTTTGTTATAAAATATTATAATATAAAATATAAAATATGGTAAGTATAGAATATTTTAATACAAAAAAATAGACCGAGTATACTAGCCATAAAGAGAAATCGCATCATTATGTGACAACCATTGAATTTCATATCCATGATTATTTCCAAATTACTGTGATCGTTATTCCTCAAATTAGATGCGAATCCATCGAGAAAATCTAGATCTTCAACCAATCCAGAAACATATGTTGTTTGTCTAGGGGCATCACATACTTTGTGTGTGGTAGCATCACTCTACCCCGGTCCTCGAACAACCACAACTCTTTCCCTGATACCCATATCTTTCAGATCCTTTCTCCCTTTCACATTATTTTTGTTAATTTTCTAATCTAGGCCAACCACAGTATCGAGCAGACTATCACACACATTCTTCTCACAATCGATAACGTTAGTGTTATGTTTCAACAAGTTATCCAACCAATATGGTAAACGATTGAAAATAGTCTTTTTTTAATTAATCTTACAAGGACCTGTTTGCGTTGTCGCCTTGCCACCAAAGTCCTTTTGTTTACTAGGAAACAAAATAGGCACCCCATCTAATTGCATCTAAATATCTGCGAGATAATGTTTTATAGGCGAAACATGTTATCGGATTTAATGTACGAGGATATGTCTCTTCTAAATCGATGCTGAATAGGTAACCACCTTTTGGGTATGCTAACTAACCTTGACCCGACCATCTGGAAGTGTATGATCTAGCCGGGTAATTTTTAATTATGAACAACAAATTAAATTTCATTAAAAATTCTTCCTACATATGAGTATCATATGTAAGGATCCTTGTACTTCCACAACATTTCGAACTCATCTATAACAAGTGGCAGCATTAACAAAGTAAGTATAAAGGTAGATTCTTTTATGCATAACCATGGTTGCAAGTTGTAGATTGTCAACTTAACTCACCACATGCTATATGAGTTGTTTTTTATGGAGAGGGGATAAAACCCATCAATGGTATATGTGATGAACTATAAAATTCATCACCTAAAAGTGAACATAATATGTTTTTAAAACCTTATAAAATTATATTATTGTGTATTACTTATAAGATTCGTACAAAAGATTTTGTGACTTATAATGAGTGGACATATTTATATATAGCTTATGCATTCGACTTGTAATATCCTCCTGCTACCCAGTTGGGTGGAATAACATTAAAAGCTATAACCCTTCTTTGAGACTTGACTTGTGTCAACCTAATAGAGAATGGTGCCTTTGTTGTGTCATTATTTATGTTTATTTTCCAGTTTGAACCAGAAACTCGTTGCATGGGAAGCCATGTCTTGTTACTAGAAGCTCGTAGCTCAAGCAATGCAATATCACCATCACTCCATTCGTATTCGACATCAAAAGAAAGGTATAAGGGATTGGAACCTTTGTCAACTTTAAATGTTATTGGAGCCTTGTGGTAATCACATTCTACCCTACAACATTTTATTTTTGGAATAAATCAATATTGTATTATTTATTCGAATATAAATAATCAAAATTTTACCTTGAATAATCAATTTGAACTTTTTCAAGATTATGTAATGCGTCAAACTGGCCCGGCTTTGCCAATCCATCAATAACAGTTCCACTAAAATCAAAATGAATACCAGTGCACCCAGGACACTCATCAGTAATAGTAATTGTTACTGGATTTCCTGAGCAAGGAGCCTCATTGCATTTTACCTATAAACGCAAAGTAGCCAATTAAATTACCATATATAAAATTATGAAAATTCATAACAAATCATTATTATATTCTTTCATGACACAAACAATAAATCAAGTTAGTCCTGCACAAATACTTAACAGACCGGCCCAATGAACAGTTCATCCTAATACATATACGAATGCCCACCTGATAGCAAGTTCCACATCCTGAGCCTCCCTGATATATACTTGGACTCCCAGCAGCTATCATTGAATTGATAGGAGGAATTGTGATATCACCTTCATATCCGCAAGATCCTCCATCTATAATTTAAGAGTTTCATTATATTCATAACAAAAACAGTAAATAATATTGATTTTATTTTGCTGAGAGGTTTTACAACTTTAAAAAGTTAATAAGAGATAAAAGGTGCATTATATTACCATTTCCATCTCCAACAAAGCCCCCATGCCATGTACCTATAGCTTTCCCAGAACCAACAATTACTGAACTATTCAATTGAGTTTGATCTAGACAAGAGGAAAACTCAAGTAAAAGTACAAACATATTAAGCAAAATAAAAAGCCTAACTGGTATAAACAAGTTGAGCTTCATTGTTACGTCAAAATTAGTTTCTATCAAACTTAAGAGACTATTTTCATTTATATAGAGACGGAATCTGTGTGACAGTCAAACTTGTTGTGGGTAATATAGTAAGTATCTTATGATATTATGTTAAATTATACAAATTTATCAATTACTTTAGAAGATAATAATTAGACATATATTTTTCTAAATTTAGTGTGATATACCTATCTAGATTTAAAAGGCTGTATATCTTAAATTATATAAGATGTCAAAAAAATGCGTCATTTTAGATAATCACATTTGTCTCCATTGGAAAAGTTATTATTATTATAATTATAATAATAATAATAATAATTATTATATATATATATATATATATATTATATGTGGCAATTTGAGCGAATCTATTAAGGGAACTTTTTAATTATACATATATAATCTATTATATTAAGAATCGACAATATAATATCATATGTTTAATCGATAAATGTATTTAATTTATTTCTTTTAAAAGGAGGATAGTGCTTAATTTTGTATATCCTTATTTCTATTAAGGGGCATGCTAATCTTGTTACCACTTTTTTTCTTTGAAAAATATATTTTATAAATATACACACTTATATTAATTTATTTTTAATCTCTTTAATTAGTTTTTTCCTCTCCCTTGATATGTATGATCAACTCACCTTACACGTTTACACAAATTTAAAATTTAAAAACTTAATAAATCATACAAAATAAATAAAATAATCAGTGATCACTTATTGTTACATATACTGTTTTTTTTTTAAAAATTATTGTGACATATTTATATTTCAATCATAATATTGCCACATTTTGTATTTTATTACTAACCAAAGTGCACATAAGAAATAAAGATGTAGAGAATTTAACGTGTGTTTCCAAATAATATTACACCTTACTTTATTAACAAGGTGTGTTCATGTTATGTTGTATAATCTATTAGAGTCTTATAATAGATCAATAACTTATAGAGTTAATTGATTAAAAAGTCCAAATACCCGATAATAACCCATCCCCAATAAGTTCATATTCTTTTTACCCCCCCTAAAAAGGTCTAAACTGAATTTGATTTTCCATGTTTACCCCTTATTTTACCGAGTCTATTATAATAAATGCATTTATTATTTAGATTTCATCTTTAACATTTTAACTATTATTAACATACGTTCTTATCAAAGCCTAAAATATGGAATATCTAAACAGAAGTATCTACAAATATCATACCTATCATTATATCTCCATTGATGATTCATGTTCCATTTATATCCCTAAACAAAACTTTGTCTAGAAAGTTATATGGATGTTATTGTTCTACTATTCTAGGTAATTATCATTTTGTTGTTGCAGTGTTTTCTTATTTTCCTTTGTATTACTTTACGCTTTATAAGCATTGTTCCTGTTTTGTATGATGTATCAGAACTCTTTTTTTGTATACCTATAAGTAGTCAATTGATTTCCATCCATACCATGTTGGTTTGCAAATGTTATTTTAGATTATATTATACAATCTTTGTAAATACTACTCATGGTAATTCATTTTCAGATCTTATTTCATGGTGGTTTATTTTATTTTACAGGTTAAGATATCCCACTGAATTGGCTAAAAAATCCACTATATTTGAACTAATAACCTATTTTTTTAACGACAGCACACAACGATGTAATAGTAACCCATTATTTTTGAATTAACAACCCATTGATATGTCTGTACAACCCATTGATATGTATGTGCAACCCACTATTTTATATCGCCAACCCACTAGTTTTTGCTCACATTTTTAGTATCCTACTATCTAACTTTTTTTATGCACATACATGAATATTGTGAATCATTTGATTCAAGTAGCGATATTATTTTTTGTCATGTGATGTCTCCTCATTTGTGATAGATTTATGTTAAGATGAGACATCATTTTTAGTGATTTAGAAGTATTTATAATCGTTTTTCTTGAGAAATAGTGCACTTTCCTATTTTGAGTCTTGATTTAGTAAAATAATATTTTTAGAGCATATTGGGTTTAATTAATTATTTAGTGTGAAGCTTTAAAGATAATTATGGAGATTACTTAGAGCCCATGTCAAAGACTACAAGATATGGAAAGAGATAAGCATGATAATTGGAGATAAGGAAAGAAAAGCTAAAAACATGGAAAAGGAAAAGCTGCCTTAAATCTGAATTTCTGCACCTACGACCACAAATCAGCTTATATCTCAAAATCGGTGTGGAATTTGGAGAAACGGTCAAGAACAAGTGGAAGATCTTTCTAAGGAGATGAATTTTGCCTACTCATACGCGTTAAAGGGATGAGTATTGAAGCTGCTAGGACAAAAAAAAAAAACGGGAATGATTTCATGTTTTAGGGTTTCGATTTTAAGTTGGGCTTGGAGTCCACTACTTGCCTTCTCCTTCAAGAAAACGAATTAGGTCTTCTAAACACCTATAAATACACCCTTATATCACTTGTAAATCATCATTGCCTCATAGTAATTAGTTCTTAAGGCTTTATTCATGAAAGTTATTGTAGAGAGCAAGATGATGTCTTTTATTATTTCCTTTAGTTTATTTCCTTTAGGTATGAACTAAAATTTCCATAGCTTGGGTTTTGCATCATGTATAATCTATGAATTCTAATTTCTTTCTATCTAAGATTCTTTGGGAATTACATGTTTTAATCTGATATTAGCTGCTTACCTTTATATTTGTTTATGTGTTTTGATTTAATGACTGTCTTCCTTGCGGTGCGCAACGTTTAGGATTACCTTAATAGTAGTTAGATAATTACCTTAGATGTGTGTATAATTATTGAAACACCACATAACGTCTAGTGTCGATATTGGTCCTGACAACACTAATTCTAACTAGATAGTCATTAGGGTATAATTTAATCACTATCACCATGTATGGAAATTGATTGCTTAGGGCCTTGGTAGCGCTTGTAAACCCTATTTGAACCAGCCTCATGGTGTGTCCGTAGCCCCCTTAGTCGCTCTCTAGGTCTAAGGTATGTGAATTTAGAATCCTGACTAAATATCTAAGAGCTAATTATCTCCCTTATTAACTATATTTGATAGAAAGAATTAGAAGGATTAGTGCATACTAGCAAAACCTAAGCTATACTTCTCATCTCATATTTCTTCGTATTTAATTTACTGTCTTTAATTTCCTTAGTTTAATTTAGCAATCTCGAATTATTCCCTTTTTATTTCCTGTCTTTCAATTAATTACTTCTTACTCGTTATTTCTACTCATTCGTATAACACACTAAGTCCCTGAGAACGAACTCAACTTATCATTAAAACTTGCATTCGTCCTGTAATACTTGCAGTACTGTGCATGTCTAGGGTGAGAGTGCGTTGTTTTCTGACTTATATTTTATCTTATTTCATCACACCCTAGGCGACAAAATCATGTAATAAAAAAGGTTACAGACTATTTTAGTTATAAAATATTATAATATAAAATATAAAATATGGTAAGTATAGAATATTTTAATACAAAAAAATAGACCTAGTATACTAGCCATAAAGAGAAATCGCATCATTATGTGACAACCATTGAATTTCATATCCATGATTATTTCCAAATTACTGTGATCGTTATTCCTCAAATTAGATGCGAATCCATCGAGAAAATCTAGATCTTCAACCAATCCAGAAACATATGTTGTTTGTCTAGGGGCATCACATACTTTGTGTGTGGTAGCATCACTCTACCCCGGTCCTCGAACAACCACAACTCTTTCCCTGATACCCATATCTTTCAGATCCTTTCTCCCTTTCACATTATTTTTGTTAATTTTCTAATCTAGGCCAACACTGTATCGAGCAGACTATCACACACATTTTTCTCACAATCGATAACGTTAATGTTATGTTTCAACAAGTTATCCAACCAATATGGTAAACGATAGAAAATAGTCTTTTTTTAATTAATCTTACAAGGACCTGTTTGCGTTGTCGCCATGCCACCAAAGTCCAGTTGTTTACTAGGAAACAAAATAGGCACCCCATCTAATTGCATCTAAATATCTGCAGGATAATGTTTCCTAGGCGGAACATTTTATCGGATTTAATGTACGAGGATATGTCTCTTCTAAATCGATGCTGAATAGGTAACCACCTTTTGGGTATGCTAACTAACCTTGACCCGACCATCTGGAAGTGTATGATCTAGCCGGGTAATTTTTAATTATGAACAACAAATTAAATTTCATTACAAATTCTTCCTACATATGAGTATCATATGTAAGGATCCTTGTACCCCCACAACATTTCGAACTCATCTATAACAAGTGGCAGCATTAACAAAGTAAGTATAAAGGTAGATTCTTTTATGCATAACCATGGTTGCAAGTTGTAGATTGTCAACTTAACTCACCACGCTATATGAGTTGTTTTTTATGGAGAGGGGTTAAAACCCATCAATGGTATATGTGATGAACTATAAAATTCATCACCTAAAAGTGAACATAATATGTTTAAAAACCTTATAAAATTATATTACTGTGTATTACTTATAAGATTCGTACAAAAGATATCGTGACTTATAATGAGTGGACATATTTATATAGCTTATGCATTCGACTTGTAATATCCTCCTGCTACCCAGTTGGGTGGAATAACATTAAAAGCTATAACCCTTCTTTGAGACTTGACTTGTGTCAACCTAATAGAGAATGGTGCCTTTGTTGTGTCATTATTTATGTTTATTTTCCAGTTTGAACCAGAAACTCGTTGCATGGGAAGCCATGTCTTGTTACTAGAAGCTCGTAGCTCAAGCAATGCAATATCACCATCACTCCATTCGTATTCGACATCAAAAGAAAGGTATAAGGGATTGGAACCTTTGTCAACTTTAAATGTTATTGGAGCCCTGTGGTAATCACATTCTACCCTACAACATTTTATTTTTGGAATAAATCAATATTGTATTATTTATTCGAATATAAATAATCAAAATTTTACCTTGAATAATCAATTTGAACTTTTTCAAGATTATGTAATGCGTCAAACTGGCCCGGCTTTGCCAATCCATCAATAACAGTTCCACTAAAATCAAAATGAATACCAGTGCACCCAGGACACTCATCAGTAATAGTAATTGTTACTGGATTTCCTGAGCAAGGAGCCTCATTGCATTTTACCTATAAACGCAAAGTAGCCAATTAAATTACCATATATAAAATTATGAAAATTCATAACAAATCATTATTATATTCTTTCATGACACAAACAATAAATCAAGTTAGTCCTGCACAAATACTTAACAGACCGGCCCAATGAACAGTTCATCCTAATACATATACGAATGCCCACCTGATAGCAAGTTCCACATCCTGAGCCTCCCTGATATATACTTGGACTCCCAGCAGCTATCATTGAATTGATAGGAGGAATTGTGATATCACCTTCATATCCGCAAGATCCTCCATCTATAATTTAAGAGTTTCATTATATTCATAACAAAAACAGTAAATAATATTGATTTTATTTTGCTGAGAGGTTTTACAACTTTAAAAAGTTAATAAGAGATAAAAGGTGCATTATATTACCATTTCCATCTCCAACAAAGCCCCCATACCATGTACCTATAGCTTTCCCAGAACCAACAATTACTGAACTATTCAATTGAGTTTGATCTAGACAAGAGGAAAACTCAAGTAAAAGTACAAACATATTAAGCAAAATAAAAAGCCTAACTGGTATAAACAAGTTGAGCTTCATTGTTACGTCAAAATTAGATTCTATCAAACTTAAGAGACTATTTTCATTTATATAGAGACGGAATCTGTGTGACAGTCAAACTTGTTGTGGGTAATATAGTAAGTATCTTATGATATTATGTTAAATTATACAAATTTATCAATTACTTTAGAAGATAATAATTAGATATATATTTTTCTAAATTTAGTGTGATATACCTATCTAGATTTAAAAGGCTGTATATCTTAAATTATATAAGATGTCAAAAAAATGCGTCATTTTAGATAATCACATTTGTCTCCATTGGAAAAGTTATTATTATTATAATTATAATAATAATAATTATTATTATATATATATATATATTATATGTGGCAATTTGAGCGAATCTATTAAGGGAACTTTTTAATTATACATATATAATCTATTATATTAAGAATCGACAATATAATATCATATGTTTAATCGATAAATGTATTTAATTTATTTCTTTTAAAAGGAGGATAGTGCTTAATTTTGTATATCCTTATTTCTATTAAGGGGCATGCTAATCTTGTTACCACTTTTTTTCTTTGAAAAATATATTTTATAAATATACACACTTATATTAATTTATTTTTAATCTCTTTAATTAGTTTTTTCCTCTCTCTTGATATGTATGATCAACTCACCTTACACGTTTACACAAATTTAAAATTTAAAAACTTAATAAATCATACAAAATAAATAAAATAATCAGTGATCACTTATTGTTACATATACTGTTTTTTTTTAAAAATTATTGTGACATATTTATATTTCAATCATAATATTGCCACATTTTGTATTTTATTACTAACCAAAGTGCACATAAGAAATAAAGATGTAGAGAATTTAACGTGTGTTTCCAAATAATATTACACCTTACTTTATTAACAAGGTGTGTTCATGTTATGTTGTATAATCTATTAGAGTCTTATAATAGATCAATAACTTATAGAGTTAATTGATTAAAAAGTCCAAATACCCGATAATAACCCATCCCCAATAAGTTCATATTCTTTTTACCCCCCCTAAAAAGGTCTAAACTGAATTTGATTTTCCATGTTTACCCCTTATTTTACCGAGTCTATTATAATAAATGCATTTATTATTTAGATTTCATCTTTAACATTTTAACTATTATTAACATACGTTCTTATCAAAGCCTAAAATATGGAATATCTAAACAGAAGTATCTACAAATATCATACCTATCATTATATCTCCATTGATGATTCATGTTCCATTTATATCCCTAAACAAAACTTTGTCTAGAAAGTTATATGGATGTTATTGTTCTACTATTCTAGGTAATTATCATTTTGTTGTTGCAGTGTTTTCTTATTTTCCTTTGTATTACTTTACGCTTTATAAGCATTGTTCCTGTTTTGTATGATGTATCAGAACTCTTTTTTTGTATACCTATAACTAGTCAATTGATTTCCATCCATACCATGTTGGTTTGCAAATGTTATTTTAGATTATATTATACAATCTTTGTAAATACTACTCATGGTAATTCATTTTCAGATCTTATTTCATGGTGGTTTATTTTATTTTACAGGTTAAGATATCCCACTGAATTGGCTAAAAAATCCACTATATTTGAACTAATAACCTATTTTTTTAACGACAGCACACAACGATGTAATGGTAACCCATTATTTTTGAATTATCAACCCATTGATATGTCTGTACAACTCATTGATATGTATGTGCAACCCACTATTTTATATCGCCAACCCACTAGTTTTTGCTCACATTTTTAGTATCCTACTATCTAACTTTTTTTATGCACATACATGAATATTGTGAATTATTTGATTCAAGTAGCGATTTTATTTTTTGTCATGTGATGTCTCCTCATTTGTGATAGATTTATGTTAAGATGAGACATCATTTTTAGTGATTTAGAAGTCTTTATAATCGTTTTTCTTGAGAAAAAGTGCACTTTCCTATTTTGAGTCTTGATTTAGTAAAATAATATTTTTAAAGCATATTGGGTTTAATTAATTATTTAGTGTGAAGCTTTAAAGATAATTATGGAGATTAATTAGAGCCCAAGTCAAAGACTAAAGACATGGAAAGAGATAAGCATGATAATTGGAGATAAGGAAAGAAAAGCTAAAAACATAGAAAAGGAAAAGCTGCCTTAAATCTGAATTTCTGCACCTACGACCACAAACCAGCTTATATCTCAAAATCGGTGTGGAATTTGGAGAAACGGTCAAGAACAAGTGGAAGATCTTTCTGAGGAGATGAATTTTGCCTACTCATACGCGTTAAAGGGATGAGTATTGAAGCTGCTAGGACCAAAAAAAAAAAACGGGAATGATTTCATGTTTTAGGGTTTCGATTTTAAGTTGGGCTTGGAGTCCACTACTTGCCTTCTCCTTCAAGAAAACGAATTAGGTCTTCTAAACACCTATAAATACACCCTTATATCACTTGTAAATCATCCTTGCCTCATAGTAATTAGTTCTTAAGGCTTTATTCATGAAAGTTATTGTAGAGAGCAAGATGATGTCTTTTATTATTTCCTTTAGTTTATTTCCTTCAGGTATGAACTAAAATTTCCATAGCTTGGGTTTTGCATCATGTATAATCTATGAATTCTAATTTCTTTCTATCTAAGATTCTTTGGGAATTACATGTTTTAATCTGATATTAGCTGCTTACCTTTATATTTGTTTATGTGTTTTGATTTAATGACTGTCTTCCTTGCGGTGCGCAACGTTTAGGATTACCTTAATAGTAGTTAGATAATTACCTTAGATGTGTGTATAATTATTGAAACACCACATAACGTCTAGTGTCGATATTGGTCCTGACAACACTAATTCTAACTAGATAGTCATTAGGGTATAATTTAATCACTATCACCATGTATGGAAATTGATTGCTTAGGGCCTTGGTAGCGCTTGTAAACCCTATTTGAACCAGCCTTATGGTGTGTCCGTAGCCCCCTTAGTCGCTCTCAAGGTCTAAGGTATGTGAATTTAGAATCCTGACTAAATATCTAAGAGCTAATTATCTCCCTTATTAACTATATTTGATAGAAAGAATTAGAAGGATTAGTGCATACTAGCAAAACCTAAGCTATACTTCTCATCTCATATTTCTTCGTATTTAATTTACTGTCTTTAATTTCCTTAGTTTAATTTAGCAATCTCGAATTATTCCCTTTTTATTTCCTGTCTTTCAATTAATTACTTCTTACTCGTTATTTCTACTCATTCGTATAACACACTAAGTCCCTGAGAAAGAACTCAACTTATCATTAAAACTTGCATTCGTCTTGTAATACTTGCAGTACTGTGCATGTCTAGGGTGAGAGTGCGTTGTTTTCTGACTTATATTTTATCTTATTTTATCACACCCTAGGCGACAAAATCATGTAATAAAAAAGGTTACAGACTATTTTAGTTATAAAATATTATAATATAAAATATAAAATATGGTAAGTATAGAATATTTTAATACAAAAAAATAGACCTAGTATACTAGCCATAAAGAGAAATCGCATCATTATGTGACAACCATTGAATTTCATATCCATGATTATTTCCAAATTACTGTGATCGTTATTCCTCAAATTAGATGCGAATCCATCGAGAAAATCTAGATCTTCAACCAATCCAGAAACATATGTTGTTTGTCTAGGGGCATCACATACTTTGTGTGTGGTAGCATCACTCTACCCCGGTCCTCGAACAACCACAACTCTTTCCCTGATACCCATATCTTTCAGATCCTTTCTCCCTTTCACATTATTTTTGTTAATTTTTTAATCTAGGCCAACCACTGTATCGAGCAGACTATCACACACATTCTTCTCACAATCGATAACGTTAATGTTATGTTTCAACAAGTTATCCAACCAATATGGTAAACGATAGAAAATAGTCTTTTTTTAATTAATCTTACAAGGACCTGTTTACGTTGTCGCCATGCCACCAAAGTCCAGTTGTTTACAAGGAAACAAAATAGGCACCCCATCTAATTGCATCTAAATATCTGCAGGATAATGTTTCCTAGGCGGAACATTTTATCGGATTTAATGTACGAGGATATGTCTCTTCTAAATCGATGCTGAATAGGTAACCACCTTTTGGGTATGCTAACTAACCTTGACCCGACCATCTGGAAGTGTATGATCTAGCCGGGTAATTTTTAATTATGAACAACAAATTAAATTTCATTACAAATTCTTCCTACATATGAGTATCATATGTAAGGATCCTTGTACCCCCACAACATTTCGAACTCATCTATAACAAGTGGCAGCATTAACAAAGTAAGTATAAAGGTAGATTCTTTTATGCATAACCATGGTTGCAAGTTGTAGATTGTCAACTTAACTCACCACGCTATATGAGTTGTTTTTTATGGAGAGGGGTTAAAACCCATCAATGGTATATGTGATGAACTATAAAATTCATCACCTAAAAGTGAACATAATATGTTTAAAAACCTTATAAAATTATATTACTGTGTATTACTTATAAGATTCGTACAAAAGATATCGTGACTTATAATGAGTGGACATATTTATATAGCTTATGCATTCGACTTGTAATATCCTCCTGCTACCCAGTTGGGTGGAATAACATTAAAAGCTATAACCCTTCTTTGAGACTTGACTTGTGTCAACCTAATAGAGAATGGTGCCTTTGTTGTGTCATTATTTATGTTTATTTTCCAGTTTGAACCAGAAACTCGTTGCATGGGAAGCCATGTCTTGTTACTAGAAGCTCGTAGCTCAAGCAATGCAATATCACCATCACTCCATTCGTATTCGACATCAAAAGAAAGTTATAAGGGATTGGAACCTTTGTCAACTTTAAATGTTATTGGAGCCCTGTGGTAATCACATTCTACCCTACAACATTTTATTTTTGGAATAAATCAATATTGTATTATTTATTCGAATATAAATAATCAAAATTTTACCTTGAATAATCAATTTGAACTTTTTCAAGATTATGTAATGCGTCAAACTGGCCCGGCTTTGCCAATCCATCAATAGCAGTTCCACTAAAATCAAAATGAATACCAGTGCACCCAGGACACTCATCAGTAATAGTAATTGTTACTGGATTTCCTGAGCAAGGAGCCTCATTGCATTTTACCTATAAACGCAAAGTAGCCAATTAAATTACCATATATAAAATTATGAAAATTCATAACAAATCATTATTATATTCTTTCATGACACAAACAATAAATCAAGTTAGTCCTGCACAAATACTTAACAGACCGGCCCAATGAACAGTTCATCCTAATACATATACGAATGCCCACCTGATAGCAAGTTCCACATCCTGAGCCTCCCTGATATATACTTGGACTCCCAGCAGCTATCATTGAATTGATAGGAGGAATTGTGATATCACCTTCATATCCGCAAGATCCTCCATCTATAATTTAAGAGTTTCATTATATTCATAACAAAAACAGTAAATAATATTGATTTTATTTTGCTGAGAGGTTTTACAACTTTAAAAAGTTAATAAGAGATAAAAGGTGCATTATATTACCATTTCCATCTCCAACAAAGCCCCCATGCCATGTACCTATAGCTTTCCCAGAACCAACAATTACTGAACTATTCAATTGAGTTTGATCTAGACAAGAGGAAAACTCAAGTAAAAGTACAAACATATTAAGCAAAATAAAAAGCCTAACTGGTATAAACAAGTTGAGCTTCATTGTTACGTCAAAATTAGGCCCCGTTTGGTTCGTGAAAATAATAGGTGTTTTCAGTTTTCATTTTCTATGTTTTCCAAAATGCTACTGAAAACGTGTTTGGCTAAAGAAAATAAAAACAGTTTTCTGGAAAATAAAATGAGAACAGTGCTATATTAGAGAACGTCAAATTGACGTTTTCCATGTTTTCTAAAAATATTAAAACTGAAAACAAAAATCATTTTCTGAAAACGTATTCTGAAAACGAAAACAGAAAATGTTTTCATAAACCAAACAGGGCCTTAGTTTCTATCAAACTTAAGAGACTATTTTCATTTATATAGAGACGGAATCTGTGTGACAGTCAAACTTGTTGTGGGTAATATAGTAAGTATCTTATGATATTATGTTAAATTATACAAATTTATCAATTACTTTAGAAGATAATAATTAGATATATATTTTTCTAAATTTAGTGTGATATACCTATCTAGATTTAAAAGGCTGTATATCTTAAATTATATAAGATGTCAAAAAAATGCGTCATTTTAGATAATCACATTTGTCTCCATTGGAAAAGTTATTATTATTATAATTATAATAATAATAATAATTATTATATATATATATATATTATATGTGGCAATTTGAGCGAATCTATTAAGGGAACTTTTTAATTATACATATATAATCTATTATATTAAGAATCGACAATATAATATCATATGTTTAATCGATAAATGTATTTAATTTATTTCTTTTAAAAGGAGGATAGTGCTTAATTTTGTATATCCTTATTTCTATTAAGGGGCATGCTAATCTTGTTAACACTTTTTTTCTTTGAAAAATATATTTTATAAATATACACACTTATATTAATTTATTTTTAATCTCTTTAATTAGTTTTTTCCTCTCCCTTGATATGTATGATAACTCACCTTACACGTTTACACAAATTTAAAATTTAAAACTTAATAAATCATACAAAATAAATAAAATAATCAGTGATCACTTATTGTTACATATACTGTTTTTTTTTTTTAAAATTATTGTGACATATTTATATTTCAATCATAATATTGCCACATTTTGTATTTTATTACTAACCAAAGTGCACATAAGAAATAAAGATGTTGAGAATTTAACGTGTGTTTCCAAATAATATTACACCTTACTTTATTTACAAGGTGTGTTCATGTTATGTTGTATAATCTGTTAGAGTCTTATAATAGATCAATAACTTATAGAGTTAATTGATTAAAAAGTCCAAATACCCGATAATAACCCATCCCCAATAAGTTCATAATCTTTTTACCCCCCCTAAAAAGGTCTAAACTGAATTTGATTTTCCATGTTTACCCCTTATATATTTTACCGAGTCTATTATAATAAATGCATTTATTATTTAGATTTCATCTTTAACATTTTAACTATTATTAACATACATTCTTATCAAAGCCTAAAATATGGAATATCTAAACAGAAGTATCTACAAATATCATACCTATCATTATATCTCCATTGATGATTCTTGTTCCATTTATATCCCTAAACAAAACTTTGTCTAGAAAGTTATATGGATGTTATTGTTCTACTATTCTAGGTAATTATCATTTTGTTGTTGCAGTGTTTTCTTATTTTCCTTTGTATTACTTTACGCTTTATAAGCATTGTTCCTGTTTTGTATGATGTATCAGAACTCTTTTTTTGTATACCTATAAGTAGTCAATTGATTTCCATCCATACCATGTTGGTTTGCAAATGTTATTTTAGATTATATTATACAATCTTTGTAAATACTACTCATGGTAATTCATTTTCAGATCTTATTTCATGGTGGTTTATTTTATTTTACAGGTTAAGATATCCCACTGAATTGGCTAAAAAATCCACTATATTTGAACTAATAACCTATTTTTTTAACGACAGCACACAACGATGTAATAGTAACCCATTATTTTTGAATTATCAACCCATTGATATGTCTGTACAACCCATTGATATGTATGTGCAACCCACTATTTTATATCGCCAACCCACTAGTTTTTGCTCACATTTTTAGTATCCTACTATCTAACTTTTTTTATGCACATACATGAATATTGTGAATCATTTGATTCAAGTAGCGATATTATTTTTTGTCATGTGATGTCTCCTCATTTGTGATAGATTTATGTTAAGATGAGACATCATTTTTAGTGATTTAGAAGTATTTATAATCGTTTTTCTTGAGAAATAGTGCACTTTCCTATTTTGAGTCTTGATTTAGTAAAATAATATTTTTAGAGCATATTGGGTTTAATTAATTATTTAGTGTGAAGCTTTAAAGATAATTATGGAGATTACTTAGAGCCCATGTCAAAGACTACAAGATATGGAAAGAGATAAGCATGATAATTGGAGATAAGGAAAGAAAAGCTAAAAACATGGAAAAGGAAAAGCTGCCTTAAATCTGAATTTCTGCACCTACGACCACAAATCAGCTTATATCTCAAAATCGGTGTGGAATTTGGAGAAACGGTCAAGAACAAGTGGAAGATCTTTCTGAGGAGATGAATTTTGCCTACTCATACGCGTTAAAGGGATGAGTATTGAAGCTGCTAGGACCAAAAAAAAAAACGGGAATGATTTCATGTTTTAGGGTTTCGATTTTAAGTTGGGCTTGGAGTCCACTACTTGCCTTCTCCTTCAAGAAAACGAATTAGGTCTTCTAAACACCTATAAATACACCCTTATATCACTTGTAAATCATCATTGCCTCATAGTAATTAGTTCTTAAGGCTTTATTCATGAAAGTTATTGTAGAGAGCAAGATGATGTCTTTTATTATTTCCTTTAGTTTATTTCCTTTAGGTATGAACTAAAATTTCCATAGCTTGGGTTTTGCATCATGTATAATCTATGAATTCTAATTTCTTTCTATCTAAGATTCTTTGGGAATTACATGTTTTAATCTGATATTAGCTGCTTACCTTTATATTTGTTTATGTGTTTTGATTTAATGACTGTCTTCCTTGCGGTGCGCAACGTTTAGGATTACCTTAATAGTAGTTAGATAATTACCTTAGATGTGTGTATAATTGTTGAAACACCACATAACGTCTAGTGTCGATATTGGTCCTGACAACACTAATTCTAACTAGATAGTCATTAGGGTATAATTTAATCACTATCACCATGTATGGAAATTGATTGCTTAGGGCCTTGGTAGCGCTTGTAAACCCTATTTGAACCAGCCTCATGGTGTGTCCGTAGCCCCCTTAGTCGCTCTCAAGGTCTAAGGTATGTGAATTTAGAATCCTGACTAAATATCTAAGAGCTAATTATCTCCCTTATTAACTATATTTGATAGAAAGAATTAGAAGGATTAGTGCATACTAGCAAAACCTAAGCTATACTTCTCATCTCATATTTCTTCGTATTTAATTTACTGTCTTTAATTTCCTTAGTTTAATTTAGCAATCTCGAATTATTCCCTTTTTATTTCCTGTCTTTCAATTAATTACTTCTTACTCGTTATTTCTACTCATTCGTATAACACACTAAGTCCCTGAGAACGAACTCAACTTATCATTAAAACTTGCATTCGTCCTGTAATACTTGCAGTACTGTGCATGTCTAGGGTGAGAGTGCGTTGTTTTCTGACTTATATTTTATCTTATTTCATCACACCCTAGGCGACAAAATCATGTAATAAAAAAGGTTACAGACTATTTTAGTTATAAAATATTATAATATAAAATATAAAATATGGTAAGTATAGAATATTTTAATACAAAAAAATAGACCTAGTATACTAGCCATAAAGAGAAATCGCATCATTATGTGACAACCATTGAATTTCATATCCATGATTATTTCCAAATTACTGTGATCGTTATTCCTCAAATTAGATGCGAATCCATCGAGAAAATCTAGATCTTCAACCAATCCAGAAACATATGTTGTTTGTCTAGGGGCATCACATACTTTGTGTGTGGTAGCATCACTCTACCCCGGTCCTCGAACAACCACAACTCTTTCCCTGATACCCATATCTTTCAGATCCTTTCTCCCTTTCACATTATTTTTGTTAATTTTCTAATCTAGGCCAACACTGTATCGAGCAGACTATCACACACATTTTTCTCACAATCGATAACGTTAATGTTATGTTTCAACAAGTTATCCAACCAATATGGTAAACGATAGAAAATAGTCTTTTTTTAATTAATCTTACAAGGACCTGTTTGCGTTGTCGCCATGCCACCAAAGTCCAGTTGTTTACTAGGAAACAAAATAGGCACCCCATCTAATTGCATCTAAATATCTGCAGGATAATGTTTCCTAGGCGGAACATTTTATCGGATTTAATGTACGAGGATATGTCTCTTCTAAATCGATGCTGAATAGGTAACCACCTTTTGGGTATGCTAACTAACCTTGACCCGACCATCTGGAAGTGTATGATCTAGCCGGGTAATTTTTAATTATGAACAACAAATTAAATTTCATTACAAATTCTTCCTACATATGAGTATCATATGTAAGGATCCTTGTACCCCCACAACATTTCGAACTCATCTATAACAAGTGGCAGCATTAACAAAGTAAGTATAAAGGTAGATTCTTTTATGCATAACCATGGTTGCAAGTTGTAGATTGTCAACTTAACTCACCACGCTATATGAGTTGTTTTTTATGGAGAGGGGTTAAAACCCATCAATGGTATATGTGATGAACTATAAAATTCATCACCTAAAAGTGAACATAATATGTTTAAAAACCTTATAAAATTATATTACTGTGTATTACTTATAAGATTCGTACAAAAGATATCGTGACTTATAATGAGTGGACATATTTATATAGCTTATGCATTCGACTTGTAATATCCTCCTGCTACCCAGTTGGGTGGAATAACATTAAAAGCTATAACCCTTCTTTGAGACTTGACTTGTGTCAACCTAATAGAGAATGGTGCCTTTGTTGTGTCATTATTTATGTTTATTTTCCAGTTTGAACCAGAAACTCGTTGCATGGGAAGCCATGTCTTGTTACTAGAAGCTCGTAGCTCAAGCAATGCAATATCACCATCACTCCATTCGTATTCGACATCAAAAGAAAGGTATAAGGGATTGGAACCTTTGTCAACTTTAAATGTTATTGGAGCCCTGTGGTAATCACATTCTACCCTACAACATTTTATTTTTGGAATAAATCAATATTGTATTATTTATTCGAATATAAATAATCAAAATTTTACCTTGAATAATCAATTTGAACTTTTTCAAGATTATGTAATGCGTCAAACTGGCCCGGCTTTGCCAATCCATCAATAACAGTTCCACTAAAATCAAAATGAATACCAGTGCACCCAGGACACTCATCAGTAATAGTAATTGTTACTGGATTTCCTGAGCAAGGAGCCTCATTGCATTTTACCTATAAACGCAAAGTAGCCAATTAAATTACCATATATAAAATTATGAAAATTCATAACAAATCATTATTATATTCTTTCATGACACAAACAATAAATCAAGTTAGTCCTGCACAAATACTTAACAGACCGGCCCAATGAACAGTTCATCCTAATACATATACGAATGCCCACCTGATAGCAAGTTCCACATCCTGAGCCTCCCTGATATATACTTGGACTCCCAGCAGCTATCATTGAATTGATAGGAGGAATTGTGATATCACCTTCATATCCGCAAGATCCTCCATCTATAATTTAAGAGTTTCATTATATTCATAACAAAAACAGTAAATAATATTGATTTTATTTTGCTGAGAGGTTTTACAACTTTAAAAAGTTAATAAGAGATAAAAGGTGCATTATATTACCATTTCCATCTCCAACAAAGCCCCCATGCCATGTACCTATAGCTTTCCCAGAACCAACAATTACTGAACTATTCAATTGAGTTTGATCTAGACAAGAGGAAAACTCAAGTAAAAGTACAAACATATTAAGCAAAATAAAAAGCCTAACTGGTATAAACAAGTTGAGCTTCATTGTTACGTCAAAATTAGATTCTATCAAACTTAAGAGACTATTTTCATTTATATAGAGACGGAATCTGTGTGACAGTCAAACTTGTTGTGGGTAATATAGTAAGTATCTTATGATATTATGTTAAATTATACAAATTTATCAATTACTTTAGAAGATAATAATTAGATATATATTTTTCTAAATTTAGTGTGATATACCTATCTAGATTTAAAAGGCTGTATATCTTAAATTATATAAGATGTCAAAAAAATGCGTCATTTTAGATAATCACATTTGTCTCCATTGGAAAAGTTATTATTATTATAATTATAATAATAATAATAATTATTATATATATATATATATTATATGTGGCAATTTGAGCGAATCTATTAAGGGAACTTTTTAATTATACATATATAATCTATTATATTAAGAATCGACAATATAATATCATATGTTTAATCGATAAATGTATTTAATTTATTTCTTTTAAAAGGAGGATAGTGCTTAATTTTGTATATCCTTATTTCTATTAAGGGGCATGCTAATCTTGTTAACACTTTTTTTCTTTGAAAAATATATTTTATAAATATACACACTTATATTAATTTATTTTTAATCTCTTTAATTAGTTTTTTCCTCTCCCTTGATATGTATGATCAACTCACCTTACACGTTTACACAAATTTAAAATTTAAAAACTTAATAAATCATACAAAATAAATAAAATAATCAGTGATCACTTATTGTTACATATACTGTTTTTTTTTAAATTATTGTGACATATTTATATTTCAATCATAATATTGCCACATTTTGTATTTTATTACTAACCAAAGTGCACATAAGAAATAAAGATGTTGAGAATTTAACGTGTGTTTCCAAATAATATTACACCTTACTTTATTAACAAGGTGTGTTCATGTTATGTTGTATAATCTATTAGAGTCTTATAATAGATCAATAACTTATAGAGTTAATTGATTAAAAAGTCCAAATACCCGATAATAACCCATCCCCAATAAGTTCATAATCTTTTTACCACCCCTAAAAAGGTCTAAACTGAATTTGATTTTCCATGTTTACCCCTTATTTTACCGAGTCTATTATAATAAATGCATTTATTATTTAGATTTCATCTTTAACATTTTAACTATTATTAACATACGTTCTTATCAAAGCCTAAAATATGGAATATCTAAACAGAAGTATCTACAAATATCATACCTATCATTATATCTCCATTGATGATTCGTGTTCCATTTATATCCCTAAACAAAACTTTGTCTAGAAAGTTATATGGATGTTATTGTTCTACTATTCTAGGTAATTATCATTTTGTTGTTGCAGTGTTTTCTTATTTTCCTTTGTATTACTTTACGCTTTATAAGCATTGTTCCTGTTTTGTATGATGTATCAGAACTCTTTTTTTGTATACCTATAAGTAGTGAATTGATTTCCATCCATACCATGTTGGTTTGCAAATGTTATTTTAGATTATATTATACAATCTTTGTAAATACTACTCATGGTAATTCATTTTCAGATCTTATTTCATGGTGGTTTATTTTATTTTACAGGTTAAGATATCCCACTGAATTGGCTAAAAAATCCACTATATTTGAACTAATAACCTATTTTTTTAACGACATCACACAACGATGTAATGGTAACCCATTATTTTTGAATTATCAACCCATTGATATGTCTGTACAACCCATTGATATGTATGTGCAACCCACTCTTTTATATCGCCAACCCACTAGTTTTTGCTCACATTTTTAGTATCCTACTATCTAACTTTTTTTATGCACATACATGAATATTGTGAATCATTTGATTCAAGTAGCGATTTTATTTTTTGTCATGTGATGTCTCCTCATTTGTGATAGATTTATGTTAAGATGAGACATCATTTTTAGTGATTTAGAAGTCTTTATAATCGTTTTTATTGAGAAATAGTGCACTTTCCTATTTTGAGTCTTGATTTAGTAAAATAATATTTTTAGAGCATATTGGGTTTAATTAATTATTTAGTGTGAAGCTTTAAAGATAATTATGGAGATTAATTAGAGCCCAAGTCAAAGACTACAAGATATGGAAAGAGATAAGCATAATAATTGGAGATAAGGAAAGAAAAGCTAAAAACATGGAAAAGGAAAAGCTGCCTTAAATCTGAATTTCTGCACCTACGACCACAAATCAGCTTATATCTCAAAATCGGTGTGGAATTTGGAGAAACGGTCAAGAACAAGTGGAAGATCTTTCTGAGGAGATGAATTTTGCCTACTCATACGCGTTAAAGGGATGAGTATTGAAGCTGCTAGGACCAAAAAAAAAACGGGAATGATTTCATGTTTTAGGGTTTCGATTTTAAGTTGGGCTTGGAGTCCACTACTTACCTTCTCCTTCAAGAAAACAAATTAGGTCTTCTAAACACCTATAAATACACCCTTATATCACTTGTAAATCATCCGTGCCTCATAGTAATTAGTTCTTAAGGTTTTATTCATCAAAGTTATTGTAGAGAGCAAGATGATGTCTTTTATTATTTCCTTTAGTTTATTTCCTTCAGGTATGAACTAAAATTTCCATAGCTTGGGTTTTGCATCATGTATAATCTATGAATTCTAATTTCTTTCTATCTAAGATTCTTTGGGAATTACATGTTTTAATCTGATATTAGCTGCTTACCTTTATATTTGTTTATGTGTTTTGATTTAATGACTGTTTTCCTTGCGGTGCGCAACGTTTAGGATTACCTTAATAGTAGTTAGATAATTACCTTAGATGTGTGTATAATTATTGAAACACCACATAACGTCTAGTGTCGATATTGGTCCTGACAACACTAATTCTAACTAGATAGTCATTAGGGTATGTTGGCATATAGCCTCCCTTAATAGGTTGTTTTAATGTGACAAATCCTCTTGTGTTTAGTGTGCTAATTACTCTTGTTATACATATTCTATCTTGCACTCTATTTCATCAAAAAGCACATCTTTATCATTTAGATCAAAGCTTTATTCTTATATGTTATGAAACTAATTCTCATACAAATACATTTAACCTTATCCTTGTGTACATTGAGAATTAGCTTTAGTGATCAACATCAAAGTTTCTTAGAATGATGTTTCCAACAACTTTCGTGAAGAAGATTTATTGATCCGAGCATTATAGCTTAAGTCATTTTCTTTCAAAGTTACTTGGCGCGGTACACCGGACGAAAGGCGCGGTACACCGGACCAAGAATGCGGACCAGGGCGCGGTGCATAGGCTAGCCCGTCAGAGAGTTAGAAAATCAAACCGTTGAGGTGCGGTACACCGCACGAAAACTTGCGGTACACCGCAAGGAAGGTTTTTCTGCACAAAGTTTAAGTCATAAAGAATATATCCGTTGGGAGAGTAATAGATCCGTTGGACCCAAGCCTTATGACCGTTGGAAGCCATTTTCTACTATAAATTGAAGCTCTTTGAAGGCTACAACTACACCAACTAATTACAAACATTAAGGGGCTTAATTGTTATCATTCAAGAAGGTGTCAAGAGCTATACATAGTCAAAATCAATCTTAGTGAGCTTATAAGTCCTTTCAAGGAGTTAATCAAATAAGCCACAAGGTTCTATCTACTCAAGAGGAGTTCACAAGCTTTATAGTTCATATCCACTCTTTTAGGAGTTTAGTTACAAGCTTTTATAAGCAACCCTTTAAACACTTTGTTTCTATCCTCTTAAGTCTAGGTCTTGTAATAAATAAATTAAGAGAGAATTCAAGTATAGGGAGTATACTTGGTATCCTTGTGTTGTGATTACACAAGTGTTTGTCCTTCGTGTTATCGAAGAGGTTGTAAGGGTTATTGTGTTCTCGACCCGGTTAAGAGAGACACGGGAGCTTAGTGAAAAGCTTAAATTCCTAAGGAGGCTTCCTTAGGTAGTGGATGTAGGGAAACCGAACCACTATAAATCGCGTGTATCTTTCTATCCATACTCTATTTACTTTCCGCACTTTATATGTTTGATAATTTGCTAGCATGATTATTGTGATATTGTTTATCTAACATATAGTCTTCTAGAGTAGTAAGATATTGGATTGTCGATTTACTTGTTTTACTTATATATCGAACCTCCTACTTACCCTTTGCATGATCCTAAGTGTTTGATATATTAAGTTGTCTTAGAAGTTTTCACTTAAACTTATAATTGTCCAAAAGATTTTTAATTAGGCATTAATCTTATTAGTTATCCTATTCACCCCCCCTCTAGGACTTTCAATTGGTATCAGAGCCTAACTCTACGTGAATAGCTTAATCGTTAGTAGAGTAAACGATATGGAATTTAATCTTTTGGAGAAGTCGTTTTCTACTCGACCTCCACTTTTTGTAGGAACTTACTATTTTGCTTGGAGAACAAAAATGGAGGAATTTATCAAAGCCGAAGATCCCGATCAATGGAGAATCGTTATGGAAGGTCCATTCGTTCCTTATAAAGAGGAGCTAAATGGAGCGGGAGTTCTTAAGCTAAATCAAGAAGAAAAAGATTTTGATGAACTCACCATTGAGGAAAAGGCTAAGCTCACTCAAAATGCAAAACCAATGTACACTCTAATTCGTGGAATTTCCGAAGAAATTTTCTCACAAATGTTAGATTGTAAATCCGCAAAAGAGCTTTGGAATCGTTTGGAGTTTTTATATGGAATTGTCGAAAATGACGAAGAAGAAGAAGTCTTAATTCATGATGAATCTCATGACAATTCTAAACCAAACAATGAGGTAGCAATCTATCCTAACTCTTTATCTCTTCCTTATAATTATGGTGATATTAGGCAAATTTCATCCCTTCTCAAAATTCTTGATTCTCAAATCTATTTGAATAATCTTATTTTAAAAAAGGCTAAAGTTGAGCTTAAGAATTGTTTTAAATGTTGTATCACTTTAGATGATGTTCTTGGCATTACTAAAAACCCTTGTTTTGAAAACATTTTTTCAAATAAAAGTCAACATCCTATGAAGAAAAATATAGAAGGTTTTAAAAAATTGGATGAAGCTTTTTCCCTCGCTCTTGAAACGTTAAAAAATCATCCCTTTTCAAATGTCACTCCTTTTGATCCAAATGGCTTTTTCAAAGAAAAATTATATTTAAATGATAATTTGGACATTGAAAAAAATGAGGAAACTTCATGTTCAAAACCCTCACATGGTAACTCTATTCGAAAAAGAAGTTCTTGCAATTATTGTGGTAAACCCGGTTATCATGCTTCTACGTGCCATTACCATGAACAACTTGATAGTGGATCTTTGATACCTTCATGGGAAAAACCAATATGGATCGTGACAAATGCTAACAACATTTCCGGATCCATTCCACCTCGGTTACCATAGTAATATTCATTGAAGGTGTTGAGCGTCAAGAAAATGGAATTTTATGCAAAAGGACGTTCAAACCTCATAAAAGGAAAATACGGTGAATTCTTTCCTTTCTTCTTTTTATCTTTATGTGTTATTATGTGTTTTATGTGAATTATCCTCTATGTGCTATTATAGTTTGTTTCTTGACCTTTTCATGCTTAAATGTTGCTTTGTTTTTATATTGGGTCTTTTTGTACTTTTAGAAAACTTAGGGGTATTTGTGAAACAAACTGTTTTATGAGTTTTCGGGTTTTCCTTGATATCTCTTTTCAAAACAAAGTTGCTCTTATTTGTTTTATACCATTCCGAATCTTTTGGGGAAGGTTCGAATGTGTTTCGGGTGTTTTTAAAAGAATCAAAAAATTCATTTTTATTGTCCAAACCGAACACTTTTGCGGTGCACCGGACCATTCCGCGGTACACCGCGTCTCAGGGTTTCAGCAGTTTTATTTTTCTTTTATTTTTTCGCCCAGTTTATTTTAGCAGTGCGGTACACCGCACGATTCCCGCGGTACACCGCAGGTTAGGTTTTTGTCAGCGTTATTAGGCCGTTTTTTCTTTTTTCCTCCTCATTCCACCATTTAAACATAACCTCTCCTCCTCCTAGGCGATTTCCGGCCACCACTTCTCCGTTTCCACCACCTAAAAACCCATCTTCTCCTCTTAATCACTTCTCTCTCTCTCTCTCTCTCTCTCTCTCTCTCTCTCTCTCTCTCTCTCTCTCTCTCTCTCTCTCCCTCTCTCTCTCTCTCTCTCTCTCTCTCTCTCTCTCTCTCTCTCTCTCTCTCTCTCTCTCTCTTTCATTACCCACTTCCCTTCTTCACCATGAGAGAAAAGAAAGCTGCTCCAAAGAAGAAAACCACCACCGGAGCCTCCTCCAGCCGCCGCCGTGCGCCATCTCCGGCGAGGTCACCTACACCTCCTCCACTCCGGCCATTCGAGCCTCTCTCGGGTAGAACCTTTAGTGAATCGGCTTTTCCAACGGGTGAAAATTCTCTTCTTGAACTATTTAAATTTCAAGGTTGTGATAATGTCTTTGCATTTTCGGGTACTCAATTAGCAATTGGGTTGATTGAAGAATTTTACACAAATTTTGAATATGATTGTGCCAATAACTTAGTAAAATCATTAGTTTCGGGTACCGCTTTACGGTTAAAATTACATGTTTTATGTGCTCGTTATCATATTACTTTCGATGGATTTAGTGGTTTTTGGTCAAGTGGTTGGGATGGCTCTACTCTTGATAGTTGGTCAAAATGAGGTTATGGATTTTGTTAATAGTAGGATGCTTGTTCCCGATGGAAATTGGAATTTGCGTAGTTTTGATACGGAATTTATTGTGGCTCATAAGTTTCTTATTTCAACCATAATTCCGAAGGACAAACATGATGCAAAGTTAATTCCTTATGAAGCTTATCTCCTATTTTTTATCTTTGCTAAGCGTCCTATTAATATTATTGCAATTATGTTCAAATGGATGAACCATGCTAGAACCGCAAGAGATAAAGTTCCATATGGTATTTTTCTTACTAAGATCTTTGAGGGAAGTGAAATTTCGTTAGGAGGAACTAATGTGAAATCAATTGATAAAGCATGGTGTTTCGATTATAGCACAATCAAGAGAATGAAATTTGCTATTTATAATAACTCATATGTTTCGCTTTCGGTTATTAATCGTATTTCGGATGTTGCTATTCGTAATCGTATCCTACAAGCTAAGGGAGGAACCTTTGGTCCGGAGATTAACACACTCGAGCTATTGGATATTCCGGGTCAACAAAATCCTATCCCAAATGAGCCTCCTCAAAACCCCACTCATGAGAATCCTCCTAATCCTTCTAGTTTCGAAGGTGCTTTGTCTCGGTTTATGGATTATATTGGTAGAAAATTTGAGGTTTTAGAGGAAAAGATAGAAAGGAAATTTGGAGTGTTGGAAGAGAAAATAGGACATCTTGCTAGTGAGTTATCTTGTGTAAAGAACGATGTCTCGTGTATCAAAGATGATGTGTCACATCCTCGAAGCCGTTCTAGAAGCCGCTCTCCCCGGGAATTGCGTTAAATGGTCGTGTTGGGTGTTTGGTTTTTCAAAATTCTTCTTCTTATCCTCTTGGTGTTTTATGTGTTTTTATTGTCTTGGACTAAGTTTGTGGTGTTTTTGCTTTAATTGTTTTATGGGTCCGTGTTTTGGACACTTAGGATATTATTACTATTTGGTTTTATTTGGATAATGTTTTAGGATGCTATGTGTTTTATCTTGGAAAATTGTTTATGTTTTGCTATGATTTTATCTTGATTGTTAAGTGCTTAAATTATATGCTTTGGATATCAATGTTGCTAACATTTTCTTTGATGATATAGGTACTATTGCATCTCTAATCCTTGATCTCTTTTTTATTGCTCTTTAGTCCCTATAGGTTGTTCCATTTGTCTTAGTTCTCAAAATGATTGAAAATTACATTTAGGTCCCTAAAAGTTTTTTCAAATTGCTTTTGAGTCCTTAAAACTTTTTGAAAAATATTTTTTATCACCCTTGCTTTTCAAAAAATACATTTTACCCCTATATTTAAAAAAAAATGTTTTCAAATATTCTTCTAGGGAGAAATTGTAGATCAAACTGTTACAAATTGAAACAAACTCGATGCATTTTGTAAGGGGGAGTTTCTTGTTAAAAACTCGTTTGCTTTGGCTAAATCATTTATATTGCTACTAATCATTTGTGTCATTAGAAAGCATATGAAATGAACATCTTCCGATCAAGGAGTTGGTAAAATGTCTCTATCTCTTAGCTCTTGCCTTATAATTATCTATCATTGTGCATCTCTTTCAAAAAATTGTTTTACTCTCTAAACTCTTGCACTCTCTAAGAATCGTTGTTTAAAATATATTCACTTGAGTTTTTGCTCTTCTATCCTTAGTTGTTTTTATTTAACCCCGTCTTTTTGATGAAGACAAAGGGGGAGAAATATGTGCACTAAAACTTTCATATTTTGCACGTTTTAAAAAACTCACAAATGCATCTCAGATCTTATATGCTTATTGTGAGGGGGAGCTTAATTTCTTTAGTGCTTAACTTTCATATCTTTCCTTAGGTGTTTTAGTGAAGGATTTGTCATCATCAAAAAGGGGGAGATTGTTGGCATATAGCCTCCCTTAATAGGTTGTTTTAATGTGACAAATCCTCTTGTGTTTAGTGTGCTAATTACTCTTGTTATACATATTCTATCTTGCACTCTATTTCATCAAAAAGCACATATTTATCATTTAGATCAAAGCTTTATTGTTATATGTTATGAAACTAATTCTCATACAAATACGTTTAACCTTATCCTTGTGTACATTGAGAATTAGCTTTAGTGATCAACATCAAAGTTTCTTAGAATGATGTTTCCAACAACTTTCGTGAAGAAGATTTATTGATCCGAGCATCATCGCTTAAGTCATTTTCTTTCAAAGTTACTTGGCGCGGTACACCGGACGAAAGGCGCGGTACACCGGACCAAGAATGCGGACCAGGGCGCGGTGCATAGGCTAGCCCGTCAGAGAGTTAGAAAATCAAACCGTTGAGGTGCGGTACACCGCACGAAAACTTGCGGTACACCGCAAGGAAGGTTTTTCTGCACAAAGTTTAAGTCATAAAGAATATATCCGTTGGGAGAGTAATAGATCCGTTGGACCCAAGCCTTATGACCGTTGGAAGCCATTTTCTACTATAAATTGAAGCTCTTTGAAGGCTACAACTACACCAACTAATTACAAACATTAAGGGGCTTAATTGTTATCATTCAAGAAGGTGTCAAGAGCTATACATAGTCAAAATCAATCTTAGTGAGCTTATAAGTCTTTTCAAGGAGTTAATCAAATAAGCCACAAGGTTCTATCTACTCAAGAGGAGTTCACAAGCTTTATAGTTCATATCCACTCTTTTAGGAGTTTAGTTACAAGCTTTTATAAGCAACCCTTTAAACACTTTGTTTCTATCCTCTTAAGTCTAGGTCTTGTAATAGATAGATTAAGAGAGAATTCAAGTATAGGGAGTATACTTGGTATCCTTGTGTTGTGATTACACAAGTGTTTGTCCTTCGTGTTATCGAAGAGGTTGTAAGGGTTATTGTGTTCTCGACCCGGTTAAGAGAGACACGGGAGCTTAGTGAAAAGCTTGAAATCCTAAGGAGGCTTCCTTAGGTAGTGGATGTAGGGAAACCGAACCACTATAAATCGTGTGTATCTTTCTATCCCTACTCTATTTTTACTTTCCGCACTTTATATGTTTGATAATTTGCTAGCATGATTATTGTGATATTGTTTATCTAGTTTATCTAACATATAGTCTTCTAGAGTAGTAAGATATTGGATTGTCGATTTACTTGTTTTACTTATATATCGAACCTCCTACTTACCCTTTGCATGATCCTAAGTGTTTGATATATTAAGTTGTCTTAGAAGTTTTCACTTAAACTTATAATTGTCCAAAAGATTTTTAATTAGGCATTAATCTTATTAGTTATCCTATTCACCCCCCCCCTCTAGGACTTTCAGGGTATAATTTAATCACTATCACCATGTATGGAAATTGATTGCTTAGGGACTTGGTAGCGCTTGTAAACCCTATTTGAACCAACCTCATGGTGTGTCCGTAGCCCCCCTTAGTCACTCTCAAGGTCTAAGGTATGGGAATTTAGAATCCTGACAATATATCTAAGAGCTAATTATCTCCCTTATTAACTATATTTGATAGAAAGAATTAAAATGATTAGTGCATACTAGCAAAACCTAAGCCATACTTCTCATCTCATATTTCTTCGTATTTAATTTACTGTCTTTAATTTCCTCAGTTTAATTTAGCAATCTCGAATTATTCCCTTTTTATTTCCTGTCTTTCAATTAATTACTTCTTACTCGTTATTTCTACCCATTCGTATAACACACTAAGTCCCTGAGAACGAACTCAACTTATCATTAAAACTTGCATTCGTCCTGTAATACTTGCAGTACTGTGCATGTCTAGGGTGAGAGTGCGTTGTTTTCTGACTTATATTTTATCTTATTTTATCACACCCTAGGCGACACCATCATGTAATAAGAAAGGTTACAGACTATTTTAGTTATAAAATATTATAATATAAAATATAAAATATGCTAAGTATAGAATATTTTAATACAAAAAAATAGACCGAGTATACTAGCCATAAAGAGAAATCGCATCATTATGTGACAACCATTGAATTTCATATCCATGATTATTTCCAAATTATTGTGATCGTTATTCTCAAATTAGATGCGAATCCATCGAGAAAATCTAGATCTTCAACCAATCCAGAAACATATGTTGTTTGTCTAGGGGCATCACATACTTTGTGTGTGGTAGCATCACTCTACCCCGGTCCTCGAACAACCACAACTCTTTCCCTGATACCCATATCTTTCAGATCCTTTCTCCCTTTCACATTATTTTTGTTAATTTTCTAATCTAGGCCAACCACAGTATCGAGCAGACTATCACACACATTCTTCTCACAATCGATAACGTTAATGTTATGTTTCAACAAGTTATCCAACCAATATGGTAAACGATAGAAAAATAATCTTTTTTTAATTAATCTTACAAGGACCTGTTTGCGTTGTCGCCTTGCCACCAAAGTCCTTTTTTTTACTAGGAAACAAAATAGGCACCCCATCTAATTGCATCTAAATATCTGCGAGATAATGTTTCCTATGCGGAACATGTTATCGGATTTAATGTACGAGGATATGTCTCTTCTAAATCGATGCTGAATAGGTAACCACCTTTTGGGTATGCTAACTAACCTTGACCCGACCATCTGGAAGTGTATGATCTAGCCGGGTAATTTTTAATTATGAACAACAAATTAAATTTCATTACAAATTCTTCCTACATATGAGTATCATATGTAAGGATCCTTGTACCCCCACAACATTTCGAACTCATCTATAACAAGTGGAAGCATCAAAAAAGTAAGTATAAAGGTAGATCCTTTAATGCATAACCATGGTTGCAAGTTGTAGATTGTCAACTTAACTCACCACATGCTATATGAGTTGTTTTTTATGGAGAGGGGATAAAACCCATCAATGGTATATGTGATGAACTACAAAATTCATCACCTAAAAGTGAACATAATATGTTTTTAAAACCTTATAAAATTATATTATTGTGTATTACTTATAAGATTCGTACAAAAGATTTTGTGACTTATAATGAGTGTACATATTTATATATAGCTTATGCATTCGACTTGTAATATCCTCCTGCTACCCAGTTGGGTGGAATAACATTAAAAGCTATAACCCTTCTTTGAGACTTGACTTGTGTCAACCTAATAGAGAATGGTGCCTTTGTTGTGTCATTATTTATGTTTATTTTCCAGTTTGAACCAGAAACTCGTTGCATGGGAAGCCATGTCTTGTTACTAGAAGCTCGTAGCTCAAGCAATGCAATATCACCGTCACTCCATTCGTATTCGACATCAAAAGAAAGGTATAAAGGATTGGAACCTTTGTCAACTTTAAATGTTATTGGAGCCTTGTGGTAATCACATTCTACCCTACAACATTTTATTTTTGGAATAAATCAATATTGTATTATTTATTCGAATATAAATAATCAAAATTTTACCTTGAATAATCAATTTGAACTTTTTCAAGATTATGTAATGCGTCAAACTGGCCCGGCTTGGCCAATCCATCAATAACAGTTCCACTAAAATCAAAATGAATACCAGTGCACCCAGGACACTCATCAGTAATAGTAATTGTTACTGGATTTCCTGAGCAAGGAGCCTCATTGCATTTTACCTATAAACGCAAAGTAGCCAATTAAATTACCATATATAAAATTATGAAAATTCATAACAAATCATTATTATATTCTTTCATGACACAAACAATAAATCAAGTTAGTCCTGCACAAATACTTAACAGACCGGCCCAATGAACAGTTCATCCTAATACATATACGAATGCCCACCTGATAGCAAGTTCCACATCCTGAGCCTCCCTGATATATACTTGGACTCCCAGCAGCTATCATTGAATTGATAGGAGGAATTGTGATATCACCTTCATATCCGCAAGATCCTCCATCTATAATTTAAGAGTTTCATTATATTCATAACAAAAACAGTAAATAATATTGATTTTATTTTGCTGAGAGGTTTTACAACTTTAAAAAGTTAATAAGAGATAAAAGGTGCATTATATTACCATTTCCATCTCCAACAAAGCCCCCATACCATGTACCTATAGCTTTCCCAGAACCAACAATTACTTAACTATTCAATTGAGTTTGATCTAGACAAGAGGAAAACTCAAGTAAAAGTACAAACATATTAAGCAAAATAAAAAGCCTAACTGGTATAAACAAGTTGAGCTTCATTGTGGACGTCAAAATTAGTTTCTATCAAACTTAAGAGATTATTTTCATTTATATAGAGACGGAATTTGTGTGACAGACAAACTTGTTGTGGGTAATATAGTAAGTATCTTATGATATTATGTTAAATTATACAAATTTATCAATTACTTTAGAAGATAATAATTAGATATATATTTTTCTATATTTAGTGTGATATACCAATCTAGATTTAAAAGGCTGTATATCTTAAATTATATAAGATGTCAAAAAAATGCGTCATTTTAGATAATCACATTTGTCTCCATTGGAAAAGTTATTATTATTATTATTATTATTATTATTATTATTATTATTATTATTATTATTATTATTATTATTATTATTATTATTATAATAATAATTATTATTATTATTAGATATATATATATATTATATGTGGCAATTTGAGCGAATCTATTAAGGGAACTTTTTAATTATACATATATAATCTGTTATATTAAGAATCGACAATATAATATCATATGTTTTACCGATAAATGTATTTAATTTATTTCTTTCAAAAGGAGGATAGTGCTTAATTTTGTATATCCTTATTTCTATTAAGGGGCATGCTAATCTTGTTAACACTTTTTCTCTTTGAAAAATATATTTTTATAAATATACACACTTATATTAATTTATTTTTAATCTCTTTAATTAGTTTTTTCCTCTCCCTTGATATGTATGATCAACTCACCTTACACGTTTACACAAATTTAAAATTTAAAAACTTAATAAATCATACAAAATAAATAAAATAATCAGTGATCACTTATTGTTACATATACTGTTTTTTTTTAAATTATTGTGACATATTTATATTTTAATCATAATATTGCCACATTTTGTATTTTATTACTAACCAAAGTGCACATAAGAAATAAAGATGTTGAGAATTTAACGTGTGTTTCCAAGTAATATTACTCCTTACTTTATTTACAAGGTGTGTTCATGTTCTGTTGCATAATCTATTAGAGTCTTATAATAGATCAATAACTTATAGAGTTAATTGATTAAAAAGTCCAAATACCCGATAATAACCCATCCACAATAAGTTCATAATCTTTTTACCCCCCCCCCCCCCCCCCCCTAAAAAGGTCCAAACTGAATTTGATTTTCCATGTTTACCCCTTATTTTCCCAAGTCTATTATAATAAATGCATTTATTATTTTGATTTCATCTTTAACATTTTAACTATTATTAACATACGTTCTTATCAAAGCCTAAAATATGGAATATCTAAACAGAAATATCTACAAATATAATACCTATCATTATATCTCCATTGATCATTCATGTTCCATTGATATCCCTAAACAAAACTCTGTCTAGAAAGTTATACGGATGTTATTGTTCTACTATTCTAGGTAATTATCATTTTGTCGTTGCAGTGTTTTCTTATTTTCCTTTGTATTACTTTACGCTTTATAAGCATTGTTCCTGTTTTGTATGATGTATCAGAACTCTTTTTTTGTATACCTATAAGTAGTCAATTGATTTCCAGCCATACTATGTTGGTTTACAAATGTTATTTTAGATTATATTATACAATCTTTGTAAATACTACTCATGGTAATTCGTTTTTAAGATTTTATTTCATGGTGGTTTATTTTATTTTCCAGGTTAAGATATCCCACTGAATTGGCTAAAAAATCCACTATATTTGAACTAATAACCCATTTTTTTTAACGACAGCACACAACGATGTAATGGTAACCCATTATTTATGAATTATCAACCCATTGATATGTCTGTACAACCCATTGATATGTATGTGCAACCCACTATTTTATAACGCCAACCCACTAGTTTTTGCTCACATTTTTAGTATCCTACTATCTAACTTTTTTTATGCACATACATGAATCTTGTGAATTATTTGATTCAAGTAGCGATTTTATTTTTTGTCATGTGATGTATCCTCATTTGTGATAGATTTATGTTAAAATGAGACATCATTTTTAGTGATTTAGAAGTCTTTATAATCGTTTTTCTTGAGAAATAGTGCACTTTTCTATTTTGAGTCTTGATTTAGTAAAATAATATTTTTAGAGCATATTGGGTTTAATTAATTATTTATTGTGAAACTTTAAAGATAATTATGGAGATTAATTTGAGCCCAAGTCAAAGACTACAAGATATGGAAAGAGATAAGCATGGTAATTGTAGATAAGGAAAGAAAAGCTAAAAACATGGAAAAGGAAAGCTGCCTTAAATCTGAATTTATGCACCTACGACCACAAATTAGCTTATATCTCAAAATCGGTGTGGAATTTTGAGAAACGGTCAAGAACAAGTTGAAGATCTTTCTGAGGAGATGAATTTTGACTACTCATACGCGTCAAACAGATAAGTATTGAAGCTGCTAGGACCAAAACAAAAACGGGCATGATTTCATGTTTTAGGGTTTCGATTTTGAGTTGGGCTTGGAGTCCACTACTTACCTTCTCCTTCAAGAAAACGAATTAGGTCTTCTAAACACCTATAAATACACCCTTATATCACTTGTAAATCATCCTTGCCTCATAGTAATTAGTTTTTAAGGTTTTATTCATCAAAGTTATTGTAGAGAGCAAGATGATGTCTTTTATTATTTCCTTTAGTTTATTTCCTTCAGGTATGAACTAAAATTCCCATAGCTTGGGTTTTGCATCATGTATAATCTATGAATTCTAATTTCTTTCTATATAAGATTCTTTGGGAATTACATGTTTTAATCTGATATTAGCTGCTTACCTTTATATTTGTTTATGTGTTTTGATTTAATGACTGTCTTCCTTGCGGTGCGCAACGTTTAGGGTTACCTTAATAGTAGTTAGATAATTACCTTAGATGTGTGTATAATTATTGAAACACCACATAACGTCTAGTGTCGATATTGGTCTTGACAACACTAATTCTGACTAGATAGTCATTAGGGTATAATTTAATCTCTATCACCATGTATTGAAATTGATTGCTTAGGGCCTTGGTAGCGCTTGTAAACCCTATTTGAACTAGCCTCATGGTGTGTCCGTAGCCCCCCTTAGTCGCTCTGAAGGTCTAAGGTATGGGAATTTAGAATCCTGACTAAATATCTAAGAGCTAATTATCTCCCTTATTAACTAGATTTGATAGAAAGAATTAGAAGGATTAGTGCATACTAGAAAAACCTAAGCTATACTTCTCATCTCATATTTCTTCGTATTTAATTTACTGTCATTAATTTCCTTAGTTTAATTTAGTAATCTCGAATTATTCCCTTTTTATTTCCTGTCTTTTAATTAATTACTTCTTACTCGTTATTTCTACCCATTCGTATAACACACTAAGTCCCTGAGAACGAACTCAACTTATCATTAAAACTTGCATTCGTCCTGTAATACTTGCAGTACTGTGCATGTCTAGGGTGAGAGTGCGTTGTTTTCTGACTTATAGTTTTATCTTATTTTATCACACCCTAGGCGACACCATCATGTAATAAGAAAGGTTACAGACTATTTTAGTTATAAAATATTATAATATAAAATATAAAATATGGTAAGTATAGAATACTTTAATATAAAAAAAATTAGTTATTCATGTTTTTGTATAATTAAGGTGAAAAAAGGTAACTTAATTATTTTATTGAGTTGGTCCTTTTTGGCTAAATTATTAGGCCATGGACTTCATGAGTATATCACCCTAACTTATAACGTGAGAGATATTTATATATAATTTATACTTTCGACCTCTACGATCATCCTGGTACCCAGTTAGACGAAATTACATTAAACATATAAACCTCCTTTGAGATTCGATAAATGTCAACCTAATAGAGAAGGGTGCCTTTTTGTGGCACCATTTATGTTGATTTTCCAATTTACACTGAATACGCGTTGCATAGGAATCCATGTATTTCAACAAGAAAGTAGTAGATCGAGCAATGCAATATCGATGACACTAGATTTGTACTAGACAACACAAGAAAAGTAGTTGCAAATGGAACCTGTGACAACTTTAAATGATATTGGAGTCATGTAGTAACTCCATTGTACCCTAAAACGTTTCATTTTGATATTGGTTAGTTCATAATGATTAATTTTGTATAATTTTCAAAATATGAAGAATCAAATAGTATACCTCGAATAATCAAGTTGAATCATTCCAAGATTACGCAATGCATTAGCCTGGTCACACATTTCCATTTCCCCAAAGAAGTTCCACTCAAATCAAAATGAATACCACTACACCCTGAACACTCAACAGTAAGGTGAGCATGGTTCAGTTTGTTTGGATTTTTGGCCAAAACCGTGACCGAACCAAATATTTTGTTTAATTATAATTCAAAAACCAAACTGAACGGTTTGCATTTGGTTTCACAATTGGGTTTAGGTTCCAGATTGGTTCTTTTCGGTTGGATTTTTGGATCATTACGAGTTTGGATGCTTGGCCAATAATCTTTTCAATAACATTTCTTGAACTACATTTTTCCAATAACAACTAATATTCTAATATATTTCTGTTACTATTCTAACAACAATTATATTAATTTATAATACTAAATAAATTTATAAAATTAAAACTATTATTTACGAATTCATAGAATCGTGATTAATAAAATCAATCAAGTGGATACTTACTAATATAATATAATGTGATATAAATAATCTCATGTAGATGATAACTTTTCACCTATATTTTCTCTTACATAATTATTATAAAGTAATTATTATAAAGAAATTCCTACATTCTCTATTTTTTTCTTTCGACGGTCCGATTTTTATTTGATTTTTTTGTTCGGTTATTGCGTAGTAAACATAACCGATTAAAAATTTTGGATTTTGAAAATTTAAAACCAAACCTTTTGGTTTTCTAGATATTGATTTTTTTGGTTCGGTTTTTTCCAGATTTTTAGTTCGGTTTGGTTTTTAGGATCTCATTTGCTCAGCCCTAGTACTTGTAATTGTTATTGTTGATTGGTTTTCATGAGTAAGGAGCATTTTTGCATTACACATATGGATAATAATCCAAGTAATTTCCAATATAAAAAATTAAAATTATTCAATAAATAATTGTAGACTAGTATTGCATGATGTGGATACTCAACCGGGTTAGTACGAAAGTTAGTCCCAAATACATATACTAAATTTGTATCAGGTAACAAGT